>OX596020.1:8563423-9763423 GCA_951394055.1 Villa cingulata | reverse complement strand
AAGTGAAATTAAAACTTCTCGAAAATATGTACATACATACATATGTACCTATTGAAGAAGAAAAGAAAAAAAAAAACGAAATCATACAAAAACAAATATAAACAAATAAAAGAGAAATTACACAAAATAAATAAATAAAAAAAAAAAAATTGTTTGTATAAAATAATTTTTAAAATTTAAACAAATCAAATCTAAAAAAAAAAAATATACATTATGTACATATATGTTTCTTCATATTTTTTTTTAAGTGCTGTAATGTTTACTTGTTATCAGAGAGTTCAATTTATTTCAATCTTCTGTTAATTATGTATTATCAATTTAATTTAGCTTAGATAAACATTCAATCAAAATTTTATGTTACGAGTATGTGTATTATTAAAAAATAATAAAAAAAAAATACAAAAATATGTAGGTATTCCATACATGAGTATGTACAATAATACTTACTTGGTATGGAATAAACAATTTTGTGGATTCGAGTTCGATTTTTAAAAGGATTTATGGGTAGGTAGGTGGGATTATGGGTAGTAGAGTAGGTCCGACATTTTAAAGATTTAAAGAAGAAGTAATAAAATAAAAACAAAATAACCTCCTGAATCAAGTTAACTGCCATCTTTACCATTAAAATTAAAAACTAAAAACCCAAAACCAAAAAAAATTAATTTTTTTCTTCTAGAAAATCATTATAAGAAATCTTCTTTAACATAATCAAAACAATCGTCAGTCAGTATCGGAATAAAATGTGTACTAGTGGTACTATAAAAAGTGGTACTAAACTAATCATGGTATACAGAAGAGTACAGAAGAGTAGGTATGTATCTAACTCAATACGCCATGGTAGATGGTACTAATAAAATTCTAGACCTACTACTATTATTACATACAATACAAGACTTTCATTTTTTATAAAAAATTAATAGGTATTTATTATTATAAATTCTTATTTTTTGATGATTCTTCTAAGAAACGACCTTACAAGACAGGTTTTTGTTGCTTTTATTTATTTATTTTTTTTTTGAAACGCGTTTAAACGAATGATGAGTGGAGTGATAGATTGTGGATATAGCATATGAAATTTTATGTGTTTAGGTTCATGACCCTATAATTTTTTTTTTTTTTTTTTTGTAATTTTTTGAATATTGTGTGTTGTTGTTGTTGAGTAATAATTTGTTGGATTCAAATAATAATAATAATAAATCTGTATGTGAATATTATAATTGTTTCTTTTCTTTTCGTTTCTTTTTCTTTTTTCTAGACGAAAAGAAAACTCGTCTGTTTATCGAAACGAAACCCATATTATAAATTTATTTTTTTTTTAATCACAATACAAGACGACGACTATGGTATACATTTCACATTCTTCATTTTACACACACACACACACACACATACATAATAGAATTAGAGTTATAAATAAATATTTATTAGATATTAAATAGTTAAGGGAATAAGGGGCACAAATAGTAACATTTTGAAAAGCAAAAGTGCATTTATAAAAAAATCAAAAATTTTATTTTATTTTATTTATTTTTTTTTTGTTTTGATGAAGGTTCTAAATCGATGTCAAATTAAATAAAATCGGTTTTATGTTATATATTTATTCGTTGAATTATATTTTTGGATATGAACACATAAATGATGTGTGTGTGTGTGTGTATCTATATAGGAGGGTCGGGTCATTGAAAAAATTCTTTATAATCAATTTTTTTTTATTTTGTTGTTTATTCTGTTTATTTTTTTTTTTTTTTGAAACGAAAAATATTATACTGGTAATTAAATTTAAATTGAATTTAAAATGCATACACAGAAGAACGATACAAAATATGCATTTAATCAAATATCTAATATGAATACGAGTATGTTTTTATTTAAATCTATATTTTCTGTATGTACATATAATTTAATTCAATATATACCTACATATTCACATATTTAAAGTGTGTAATAAAAACACATTGTTTCGAATTCTTATGAGAACGAAAAAAAAAAAAAAAGAAAAAGAATGTGACTAAAAAGAACATAAATTATAAACAAATATTTTACTTTATTCTTATCATATTTCATAAAAAAAAAAATTTTTTTTTTATTATTATAATTACACCATGAATTAGTTGTGTAATAAAATAAAATTCAAATAATAAAATTTGTTTTTCTTTTTTTTTACAAAATTATTTTATTACCCAACACCACCAAACCCGTATGGAGGTATATTAACAGAATGAGAAATTTTTTTTTTACGCAAGTTATAAAGGCAAAAAAAAAAAAAGAAAAACAACAACAACTAATAAAGTAAATAAAATGAAAAGAAACACACAACAAACGAAGGATGAATGAATAAGGGATGATGACGATTACGATGACGATGACAATGATTAAATTATTATTATTATTATTATTATGACTGACTGACTTTTCATACTCGTAACGTTGGTAGTATGTATGTAGGGACTCGTACAGCGTACTTAGTACAGACGTTTAGAATATAGAATATTATATATATGTACATGTATAATCATTCATTAATGCTGGTTGATTATTATTATAATTATGTTATGTGATTTTTATATGTACGACACATCTATAAGCATACAGCTATTTGTAGCTACTACATAAATAAATTTATGTACATATATCATACATGTACATGTACATGTACATAATGTAATTATTATATTATAAACGTAATTATATATTACAATGTAAGTAAATAGATTGATTCAATTCACATAAATATCATTTCTCAATTTCTCACATTCAATTTATTCATAATATATTACATACAGAGCGCGTATGGATATTATAACCGTATAACAACGTACATACATTACATTATAGATTACGTACGGGCGATGTAAGAGAGAACAAAAAAAAAAAACAAAAAAAAAACATTTTTTTTATTTAATTTTTTTCCTCTACTACCTACTCTACTACTCTTCCTGTTTCTCATCCTACTCATTCCAGAAATTAGTTGATTAAAATCTATTATCGTGCATTGCAAAAAAAAAAAAAATAAAAAAAATTCAATATTGGGTGGCAAAAATAAATTCATTATATAAATGTATAAATTCTGCTACTTGTGTGTCACAGTCTACTTTATTTTAATTATAAAACACAATTAATTTTTTTTTTGTTCGAAAGATAAATGATTCATTTATTTTTTTTTTTTTTTTTATTAATTTTATAATTTCGTTTACTTTATAGTATTATCATCTTTTGTAGTAATAATAATCTTAAAAAAGATGACTACATTTATGTATATAAAAAATCTTTTTGTGCTGTCTGAACTGAACAATTATTATTATTTAGCTATATAGGAGAAGAATGCGAATAAGGAGGAAGAAACAAGAGGAAGAATACATTAGAGAATAATAAAAAGACGAATATGTATAATAATAATAATATGTAATTTAATAAAGTTTCCTCTTTGGTTGAGATTCGAAAATATTAAATTTTTAAATGAAAAAAAAAAAAAAATATATGTACATATTTTATAATGAATGCAAATAATAATTTTATAAAGTAGGTATAGTACACACACATTATATGCATATTTCTAAAATATGTGTATCTATTATCAAAAATAGAAAAGATTTTAAAATGCATGAAAATTAAAGAAAAAAAAAAAAAAGAAAAAATACACTCTATTTCATAATGAAAGATGATGCTGGATTGATGATATCACGATATCAGTATAGTAATATAATAGTACAGTACATAAAAAAAAAAAAGAAAGAAAATATAAATGAAAAGTTGAATTCAGTATTTTTTTTTTATTTTATTTTTTTTTGCTTTATTTTTATTTCATCATTTTTTTTTTTTTTATCGACTAATAAAAATGTATGATATGAGTACTTTTTTATACTTGTAGATTTTAAAAATGTGATTACACTCTGGAGAATAATATACATAATTATGTTTGTATGTGTACTAAATTATATGCAAATGCAACAATTAGCTACTTGTAGTAACCGCACCAACTAACCAACCAACCAACAAACAACCTAGTTCCATTCACCCCCCCTTCACTCTTGCTGCTGCTGCGTTGTTGCAATTTTATTTTATTCTTTTTATATGTACATATATGTATTATTTATTTTTTGTTTCAAATACCGCTGATTCAATGATGATGATGATGATGATGATGATGATGATGATGATGATGATGATGACGAACGGGTGTCATTATTATAACCCACGCGTAAATATATACACCATTTAAGTAAGTAGATCACATTTTATATTTTTATTATGTGTAGATACATATATGGATAGCAGATTTAAAAAAAATAATAATTTTCTTCTCTGATTTTTGCCAAGTAGTAAATACATATCTTGCAATAATATGTACTTACATGAATGCATGCATGCATACGTACGTACATACACATATTCGTTGCTAAGTATGTATACATTTACGACGAGTTATAAACCGTTTTTATGTGAGAGATTTTTATTTGAGACAAGTAAATTTCTTTTTTATTTATCCTTTTTTTTTCATACATAGCTATATATGTATATATGTATATTGAAAATGTGTATTTTTTCACAACTGAAACGGATGGATGAATGGCTGGCTGGCTGGCTGGCTGACTGACTGAAAGCATCATCTCAACATTATTATATTGTCATTAATATTGTTATCTATACTTGCTTAATGCTATCCCTTATAAATAAATTATCAAAAATCCTTGAAAATTTTGAATCGGTAATATAAAAAAAAAAATCATTTAAATGTAGTGTTGTGCTTTGTATGCATTCATTCATCGTACATATGTATATAGACGTATACACAATATTACATATTTCAGTTATCAAAAATACATATATGTAGCTACATATTAACAATTTCATAATTTTCTTTATTATTTTCATCAATTCAAACAAATCAGTCAGTATAAATGTACATATATTTTTTTGAAAAAATGATGTAGTACATTGTGCATTCATGGCCTATCATTTATGCATCTACACAACAATATTAATGTATGTACATATATGTATAGAATACATATATAATGTATACTTACATTTGTACATACATACACAACACACATAAAGTATATTTTTATAAAATCTAGATATAGTATACATATAATATAAAATATCTGAGAATTGTCGTCATCATTTTCATCTTATTATTTCCAGTATTGCACATAATGTACACACATACATTTATGTACATACAGTATGTATTTTATTTTTTTTTTTTCCGTCAATCTAAAATATTTTTCATCTTATCATTTATCATCATATTAAGATGAAGGATGAAGCAATAACGCACACATAACAAAAAAAAAAAAAAAAAATACATAAATAAAACCACAATAAATGTAATAATATAACAGAATAATGATCAGCAGCACAAGGAACAACAACAACAACAACAACAACAAATATTATCAGCATCACCAACCAAAGTATGTAGATATACTTAGATATGTATATTCATAAATGCATTTATATGTGAGTATAAATTTAAGAATAACGATAATAAAAACTCATCATTGATAAACTGATTTCTTCATTGGTCTGAAGTTTCATTTAAATTAAATTAATAGAGACCTCGATATTACATACGATGAGTACATAATATGTGTGTAATGTTGTATGTGGTATGTGTAGTTTATGTACAAAAATGCACTGAGAAACAATTTTTTTTTTTTTTTTTTTTTTTGAGTGCTAATCTTAAACTTTTTTTTTTTATCCGTTACAATAATACACAACAGCATCATTATAATAATATGTAATTGTAAGTAGAAATAGCATACATTCATATGCATACATATACATATGTATATAGCATAGTGTACATTATTAACAACGATCGTTTTATTAAAAAAAAAAAAAAAAAAAAATATTTATATATCTACTTTAAAAAACTATTTTATAAGGGCATTCTTGTCAGTTCAATTTGATCATCATTCTAAGTGGTTTTATTTGTTTTTTTATATTATTTTTATCTTAATTTTTTTTTTTTTATTTAGAAAAACAAAAAAAAACCCAGCGAAATAGAAAAACGTTTTATATTCCATATGCATTCACATATACATACATATGTACAAAAAATATACTGTAAACAACATATGTATGTATATAACATGACAAACAACAACATACATACATTTTATACAGTATATACTCGGTATACATATGTAATATTTATGCAGTAATAAAAATAATTATATATTTAGTCAGTTCTGTTTAATATTTCAATTAAAACTGGCAGCAATCAATAGCAACATCATAACAACGTACAAACAACCACCAACCAATACAGTAACAGTATAGAAACAGTATAGTATAACAGTAACAGTAACAGAAACTTTAATAAATTATGACAAAATTATTTAGGTATATAGCTATATGTAGATATTACATATTTTTGTAACTAAACTACATCTAAACAATAATATATTAAATTAAAATTGGGGTGAATAAACTGCATAGGCACAGCTAGTCATGTATGTGCACATATGCACATATGTATGTAGATTACATATTTCAGTCAGTTTTAAATTTTTGAATTAAATAACCGCCTGTATCGCGTTATATATATACATATTATAAACTATAAAAAACATTACCCCAATGTATGTGTAAAACAATGTGCAACTAAAAAAAAAAAAAATTAACTGCAGTTCAGATAATAAAACAACGATTTAATCTTGATTAAATTACGATTTCATAAATATTTAGATATTTCTAATTCTATATTCACTTTTGTTGGGTTATGCAATTTAAATATTTCAAAAAATTTATCTTTAAAGAAAATAATAAATGAATATTTCAATAATGTTTGGTGTAAACACAAATATAATAATAATAATAACAAAATTACAGTCTCAAGATCATAAAATTCATGTTCTTGATTTCGGTTATCCTGACTGTTTATCAGATTAACCCCTCTATTCTAGGTAATAGATGCTTAATAGATCTATTAACCTATTAACTAAGAAGTTAGTAGAAAGTGCTATTCTACTTTATAGGTTTTGTAGATATTAAAAAGTTGAAAAGTTAATAGATTTGTAGACATTTAAAAAACAGTTGAGCTGTTATTTATTATTAATATTTGGAAATTTAAAAATATTTATTTTTTTTTAAATCCGGTAAATGTATATTTAATAATAATAATTTTTAATTATTTTCATTTATTTTTAATTATTTTTATTTATTTTTAATTATTTTTATTTTTATTTATTTATTTTTAATTATTTTTATTTATTTTTAATTATTTGTATTTATCATCAACCAAAAAAACAACATTTCATAAAATAAACATTCAAACGTGATAGTTAATAGATCTAATAGCTCATCGAGAGGAGCTATTAGCTAATAGAATTTTCTAACCACAAAAATCTATTAACCTATTCGCTAGAATACAAAAATCTATTAAATAAAAGTCTCCACAAAATTAATAGACCAGCTGATTGTCAATCTATTAACTATTAAGTAGAATAGGAAATTTTCTATTAACTAAAAGTTAATAGACTAATAGCTATTAATCTATTACCTAGAATAGGGGGGTAAAAATCATCTATTAGTCGTTATCGTATACGAGAAGTACGAGAAGTTTATATCAATAATATAGACAATACAAGAACGTACAATGATCAGTAAAATGCAATTTATTCTGTTTGGACATCAATTTTTGATTAAACGTTAAAGTCCTTAAATATAGAGTACACTTTCTTCTCTATAATTCATACCTACAAGCCCTAAAAATTAATAATAATTATGTATTAAATTTGCATACAGATTTTGTTTTATTTTTTTAGTATTTTTGTTTTGTATTTTAGTATGATTGATGACATAATTTATGAAACAGTGAAAAAAATTAAATTTTTCATTTTTAAATACAGTTTATTCTAATCAAATTATACCACATACATTTTAAATAATCGATAATGCTATACTTTTTCTCTTTATTAACTTTGTAATAAATAAATTCTCATGAAGAAAAAAAAAAGCAGAAATGGATAATTCCGGACTGGGTGGTTATGTAGTTATGAGTGATAACCGCTGCATAACATAATAAGGGTATTCATGGCTTGGTCTTGTATCATTGTAAACGGTGTAAACTCGTACAATCCTACACCTATTATAAACATGTTCTATGCAATTTTTACTTACACTGCTTGTAAAAATTTACAATGCTGAAATCCATTGTATACGGTGTATATTACTATTGTATATGCCATTCTGACATTAAATGATGCTAAAGTAATTTGATTAAATTTATTTTTATAATATTTTAATTGACATATTTTATTAATTTGCTTGCTTTTAATACAAAGTTTGGGTTGACATGCGTTCAGGAAATAGAGTAAGATTTGCGGGTGTATGTTTACATTTACTTTTTACACTCTTACAACAAATCGTTAATACCTCTAATACACATAGATATTGTATCTAATATACATTTTATTAAGTGTGTACAAATGTATGTAATATCAGAAAAACAAAAAAAAAAAAATTTTTTTTTTATTTCATTTTGAAAAATATGAACAAATTTAATTAGACTACTATTTTATTGATTTATAAAATTAAATTCCATAAGGACGATTTTCACTCATTCTGGGACTTAGTGAAGAATATTTTTTCTTTTCTTCGCCCATAGAAGTTATATATGTATATAAAATACAATATACATACATACATATACGAGTATACGTACGTAGGTATACTCTTATATCTATGTATGTACTCATATTCATGTTATCAACATTATTTTTAGATAGAAGAAAAAAAAAGGAAATCACTCTTATCAGTTTTTCATTTATATGTTCATCCCCATACATACATACATAAGATACGTACATAAGATATGTATAGGTAAATAATATTATGGACTGTAAGGAATTCGAAATTTCGAAAAAAAGAAATCGTTAACTATTTGCACATAGAAACAAAATCGTATCGAAATTTTTATACATACATATGTATTTGATTATTCATATTCATTTATCATCATTATTATTATCGTCATATCTGATCTATTATTAGTCTTCTTCGATTATTAATACATATCATGAGTTATTATGCATGCATAGTTAATAATAAATTCTTCAGTTTATCTTTTCTTTTTTCGTTTCATTTCGTTTCGATTTTTTTTTTTTTTTTTGAATGCAAGTTTTATCATTTATAATTTTTTATTTTTAATTCATTTTTTTTTATTTTTTTCGTTTACATTCTACTGATGACATAAATATATGTAGGCACATATTTGTAAATTAAATTGATATCTATCTTTTCACTTTATGTTATATACGTATAAAAAGCCATATAGTCATAGATATTTTATATATCTACTACATACTTATCATAGCGTATGTATGTAAATATTTTAATAAATATATAGATAATAGTATAGTATAAATATTTGAATTTATAAGAAAACAAAAAAAAAATGAATTTCGAAATAATGTACATATTTTTCGTTTTATGTACATTTCATATTATCTACGATAATAAAATGCATACTCGTACATTGTCCAATATAATAATGTGTACATATGTACATACCTACTTCTACTTGCAATTACATTGCATATACCTACCTATATTTGTGTATACATACAATAGATAATGTACAGTATAGTATAGTATAGAGAAAAGACTGATAAGATATAACTTTCTTCTTTTTATGCTTTTCTTTATTTTATTTTTTTTTTTTTTTCAAATTAAATGAAAATGCCGGTAATGTCATATATTCTCTACAGAATATTATATAGGTAGTTAAATGTGTAATGTAGATTTGCATCTATCCATCCGTCCATCCATCCAAGAATCTATTTAAGTATATACATATGGTATGTATATGTATCCATATCAGAATATCCTTATATTATGTATGTACATATATACAAAAGGATTCATTGCGCATTCTCGAAATTTTCTAGAGTATTTATGTATACTGAAATATTTTTTTTTAAATCTATACTTCTCTATGTAAAATTTGTATAGAGGTACTGTTGTATATGTATATATAGTACTATACATAATATTATGTACATATTAAAATCTACAATTACACTTATATGTAGGTATATTTACATACATATTATTCCGAAATACATATAATTTACAGTATATAGGTAGGAATAGTATAATATGCAAATAATTTTTTTAATGAAACAAAACGAATGTAAAAAAAATATTTTATTTTTTAAAAAATAGGTACGTGCATACACACTGTTTTTTTTTTTTTTGAAAAGTATGCTATATATAGCGAATGATCGGATATAGTAGGAGTAGTAGAAGAGTAAGAAGAAAAAGAGTAAAACTAAAAAACTAACTAACTCTACCTATGTAACTCTACAAATAAAAGCACACGTCAATGACATGATTATAAATGTATTACACGTACAATTTGTACGTTTATGTATGGTATGAAAGAAAACAAAATAAAGGAAAAATTTCCAAAAATTTGGCAATATTGTAAAATTGCATCAACAAAATTTTACAGATTATTTATATGGATATATGAATGTATACCTAAGCATATTATTAGATTGGTATGTAATAAGTAAATATATATGTAAGCATTTAGGTATGTATAATATGTGAGCGTACGTACATACCTAAATTTTTGAAAATAAATAAAATATTTTTTTTTTTTACAATTTAATATTTAATAAACACACAACAATACACACTGACTGTATACAAAGCAAATATGTAGATAATTATTGTTAGGCATTCATAATATTATTAATATAACGTTTGAGTTATTTGACTGACTGACTGACTGAAAACTGATTAGGTACCTAGGTACTACTAGTGGGTAACTAATATTTACTTAAACAAAGTGTATAGAGGTAATATTATGGGTACCTACTTACTACCTTTTTTTTTTAAATGCTAATTATATGTATGTATATGGCTTATGGATGAACAACATTGAAAAAAAATATTTTTGTTTGTTTGTTCCAATTATATTTTTATAGAAGTAGGTATGTACATATAATGGAATGGAACAGCATATTTACATGCGCCCTTAATCTATAACTAAATACATATTAACGGAAATGTATAGACAGATTTTCTTTTCTTTTTTTTTTTTGTACGAAAAATAATGAAGAAGAAAAACGCCAATCACCCACAGCAATCATAAATACTTATATACCTATGTACGTATATATATATATTACAATATTTAAAAAAAAAATACATATTACATTACATACTAAATTTTGATTTCCTTTTACCTGATTATATTTTATGGTTATCAGTTAATCATATTTCAGCAGTTTATACATTTTACAACAAAGTTTGTTTTTTTTTTCTTTTTCTTTTTCAAAATTCAAGACAAGTGTATTATTCTATTAATATTTAATTAATGAGAAAAATATGTAGTATTATCTATTATGTTTATTTATATGTAGTATGAATAATTGTCACATTATACGATACTACTGCATATTATTATACAGTTTTTAAGTGGAAATACCATTTAGTATTTTAAACGATAAACGATTACCATTTCCTTTTTAGCATATTGATTACCATATCTAAATAGACAGGTACATAAACATTATATAAAGGTACATATATACATACATATGTATGTAGGTACCTATATAATATGCAGACTGATTAACTAAATTTCTGTTCATAATTTTATTTTAAAATATTTTTGTACAATTTTAAATTATTTTATCATAAAAATTTAGATAATTTAAACATGCTTTTTTTTTTTTTTCAGTAACCTATGTTAACTGTACATCAAAATTTTTCATAGTAATACATTACCTACATTTAATAGATATGTTCAACTGAATATGTATGTATGTATATGTAAGTGGGTCCGTATATCAACATATTGTAATTTTCATAAAATGAAATTGAAAGGAAATTCAACAATTTTACAAAATACAAAATTCATTTTAAAATTCAACAATAAAAAAAAAAATAATTAAATTTAATCACATTACATTGTACGTACGTACGTACATCAACGATGATGATATTCATCCATTCCATATGCATGCAATTTGTTTGCTTGCAAAAAAAAAAAAAAATTTTTTTTTTAAATTTCCAACAAAGAAAGTGCAATTCTCTTCTCTGGTTTTCTTTCTTATTTCTTTTTTAATGTTGTTTTTTTTTTCTCTTTTTATTCCCCCCATGTATAATTTTGACCTCATAAATCAATTCAATGGAATATTTTTTTTTTATGATGTGGAGTAGTAACATTACCAACCAACAAGTGTAAAATATAAAAAGCACGAAAGCCTATATAATAACATATACATAATGTGGATATATGTACATATATGTATGTATGTATGCATAAATGTCTTTATGTGACAATATCAAGTGGCTTGTTCCCCCATAACTGTAACCATTATAAAACGTAATAAAACCGAAAAAGGAAATTTTATGTAATATTTCTGTAATATTGGTACATATGCATGTAGGTACTTAAAAAAAATATGTAGATTATATTACAATAAAAATTTTGAATTTAAATATATTTTAGAATTAATATAGATACATAAATATATTATATGTATTTTAAATTTATGAAATTTTTTTTTATTACGAAATCGAAGAAAAATTGAAGTTAAAACAAAATAAAAAATAATTTTTCTCTAAATTTAAAATTAAATATGTAGTTTTCTTCAATGTTATAAAAATAATTTGATATACCAAATCTATATATTTTATATTCATACATACATTACTTATTTACACATACATACATTATGTATGTAGAGGTATATATCAAATTATGTATTTGAAAATTTTCCAAGAAAACATTAAAATCATGTTTAAAATCGTTTTCTAGTTGACTGAAAACTTTTTAAAGAGAAGATACACACATTTATGTTAACACTGCATGCATATATGTATGGATTTATGTGCATAAATGGATATGATATACGTCCCCATATGTGGATATGTAGCAAAAAAAAAAAAAAAAAAAATATTCCCCATTGAAAATCCAGAAACTCAAAATGTTCTTTGTTATATCAAAGTTGCGTGTTGTTAAACCTTTAAAAATTATATATGAAAAAACAAAAATATAAATATGTACATATGTGTGCAATGGTCATTTTTTTTTTCTTTGTTTTTTTTTTTTAATTGAGTAAAGCAAATAGCTGAATAGGTCTCAGAAAAAATTAAGTAGATGTAATGTATGTGCTATTTGCAATTTTCAACCGAAACTGAAAGGTTTATTTCATTCAATGTACGGCAAATAAAATTTGTGTAAGCTAAAGCTGCATGATGAAACTAGTGCAAATCACTTCTACTTCTACATTTAATGTCATGTCATCTCATATAATAGTACCTAAAAAAAATAAATAATATTGAAATGAAATGCAATACCACCCACCCCACTCACTTTTTATTTACCTTCTGCTTCTATCTATCCTACATCTACATCTATCTACTCTACACACAAACAAACACATTTTATAATTTCTTACTTCTATTTCTATACTACATCTCTACGTTCTACTTCTTTCTTCGTCTTCCTTCTTCTTATTTTTCATATCGTATTTTACTCGTATGGTAATGGGATCGTATCATGAACATGGCTTTTCCGTGTCAAACAACATAACAGCTATTCTGATGACTTTGAGTTGAGTTGCATACATTATAGCATAGATAGATAGGCGTTGTACGTTAATAACGTTGCGTTGTACTTGGATATGCATACACACCCTGTTTACAATTTTTGTATGTAGGCATTATAAATGCATGAAATATATACATATATACATATGTATGTACATTTATCTATATATATTCATATATATATATATATCTATATACATATAAATGTAATGTAATGTACAAATAAATTATTGAACCGATCCACCACAATCTAGAATCTACTCTACTGTGTTTTATAAAAATAAAACTATTCAAAAACCTTTCTCTAAAAATAAAATATGCTAAAAGAATAAAAAAAAATTGCAATCAAACATTTTTTTTCTTCAACTGCTGCTGCTACTTCTAAAAGCTGCGCTTCAGATTCAGAAAAATCGAAAATAAAAATTCCTTATTTTATTTAAAAAAAAAAAATGTTTTTTCAACAATGAGAATGAGAATCAGAATCAGAATAGTATACAAAGTATTTATATAGATATAGAACATTATATAGGAACACAGATACAAATCGTTTATGCTAAAAAATGAGAAGGATATACGTATATATCAAGAAAGAGGAAGAAAAGAAGGAATGTAAGTTAAATAAAGTAGGTACATACAAATATTATATGAAAATGAAACTGACACACACACATATACACCGTAAATTAATCTATAAAGATGTATTTATATATACATATTTGCGTGTTTGCATGTATGCATATGAATATGTATAAAATTATACGAGTTTTATATTATATACACTCCAAAAGTATATAAACAAGAAGAAAATCACTATATAAAATCAAAAAAATTTATATAAATGCATATGTATGTATATAAGAAATTAAAAATGGCCGCTAGGCAAGGATACATTTTAAATTTTAATTTTGAAAAAGTATATGTATGTATATGTACATAATAATAGGTATATACATATTTTTTTTGTATTTAAGAAAAAATTTTTTCTAATTGTATTTTTTCATTATCTAAAAGGAATATACAATTTTTTTTTTTTTTTAGAAATAATGTACATATCTATTTTTAAAAACGATAGATAATTTATGAAATACAACAAATTATTTCAAATTTCAACAGATAAATAATATATGCGTTTATTTTTATATGTAAAAATGTACTTACTTCATATTTAAGTCCAGCTAAACGAAGCCATGTTTCGACTTTTAAACAATATGGTGATAATGATGGTAAAAGTGGTGTACGTGAAAATTGGTACAAATAGATTACATCTTTTTCAAAATTCGTTTTATGAACGGAATATTTTGGTTGTGCTTCTGGTTTTGTTGCTACTGCATTATTTGCATTTTCATGATTTTCTCCACTTTTTGTATCATTACCAGCAGCAGCATCATCAGGATTTCCAGATGCCGTCTGACTATCACCAGAATTTGCAGTTGCATCATTCGATACTTTTCCATCTTTTTGTCCCATTGCAGTATCATCCTGAGATTTACTTTCATTTGTAGCTGCTGCTGATGTTTTATCATCAGTAGCTGCATTTTGTTGATTTGTAGCCACTTCAGCTGCCATTTTTAATTAACTATATTCGTTTTTGTATAACAAATTTTTTCTTTAATAAATTATTTTTGAAAATCAAATTTCTTTTCTACAGAAAAAATATCACCCACTTTATATTTTTCTTAAAAATTCTCAGTAAGTAAATGTAAAAACTTTGTAAATTTATGTTAGTAAAACAATTTTTCTTACTATTTTTTTTCTTCGTTTGTAGTTTATTGCACTCTAGTTACTACCTACTTCTACTTTACTTTTTTTCCTTTTTTTGTTAAAGAAAAGCTTTGCTTTCAGTTACACACTTAACTGCAGCAAATTATGTACATATAACATAAAAGCCGTAAAAAACAATACACTATATAATAATAATATATATTTATGTATATATCGTTAAATTTTCTTAATTTTTTTTTTACAAACTGTACTTGTGAATATATCACGGCATATAAATTACAAAAAAAACGTTCAACATGCACTTATTTATTTTAAAAATTATTTTTTAACAAAATTTTTATTTCCTTAATATTTTTCTTTTTACTAAAAATTTTACTTAATTTTATTATCCTGATATCTGATATCCTTTTTATTTAATTTTAGAGTTTTTATATTATTACTATTATTATTTTATAATTTACACACTTTTGCTTTGCTTTTGCTTCTGCTGGCTGCTGCTGCTGCTACTAAATTAATTTATTAATTACTAAACTTGAAAAATTCAAATCAAACTCTACTCTTTTTAGGCCTCTGGCTCTTGCTCTTGCTTGCTTTGCTTTTTGCTTGACTTTGCTGTTTGCTGATTGTTGTTCCTGTTTGCTGATTGCTGCTGTGCTGTGCTGTTTGCTCTTCTGTTCTGTTTTCTGTACTGGACTGTTCTGATTTTTGTTTTCTGTGGTTTTCTTGATTCTGTTCTGAGTTTCTGGATTTCTGGTTTTTGTTTCTGCTATTTTGTATTTGTTTGATTTTTTTATCTCGTTCGTTTGTTTATGTTTACTGCTCTGCTCTGCCGCTGCCGCTGTTCGCTCAGTCGCTCTACCTCTGCTGCTAGCTGCTGCTCTGTTCTGCTCTGTTTTGTTGTTTGCATTTATTTGTATTGTATTTGGATCTTGTACTTGCAGTGCAGTATGCAGTCTTGCATTAGCTGAAGCCGATTGATTTGATAGCTGCAGCTGCAATCTGCCGCTGACTGTTATCTTTTACTTTACTTGCTTAGCTTAGTTGCTTCGCTTTCGCTTTGACTTTCCAGGTGCTCTACTCTACCTACTTCGGGTTCGGATGGACTTGGATTTTGGAAAATACTTTGATATTGGTATTGGTACTAATCTACTAATAGTGGACTAGTAAAGTAGTAAATAGTACGTAGTACTCTTACTAGTGGTACTTTGGCTTTGGCTAGATATTGGATATTGGAATGAAAATGAAAGTTACAGCTTAAGCAGCATACAGACTTTCAACTTGGTTGTTAACTTGTTGGTTGAAATTTCAGGTTGATCAACGGTTGAAGTAAAATCAAAATTTGTTGATTTTTGCTTGGTTGACAACCTAGTTGTGCGTCTGTACCTGTGTAGCCAACTTGTTGAAAAACCTAATTTCGATTTTAAAATTCCTATCGATAACATCATTAAAATAAAGTGTAAATTTTTTCTAGAATTTCAGATTGAATATTTAATAATATAATAATACAGTGTGTTATAAAACGCTTTACTTAATTATTACAACTACATACATATATTTGATTTTAATAATCAACTACATATTGATATTTATATATATTATTGTAATTATATAATACTTATATCTTGTATACATTGTACACAATTTCACTTCTCGATCACATGATTCTACCTACTTATATAATTGATTTACTCTCTTTTTTTTGATACCGTTTTGTGTGTAACAATAATCACTACCTAATGATATGTACATATTTTAATTGCATTGATACAGTACAGCTTCACTTTCAGTTGGACCATGGATCGAAACAGTGAATTTGTTTTTGCAACAAACATAATATATTTTAATTTTTTTTTTGTTATAATAAATTGTAAAAATCATTTGAGAACTTAAAATATTATAAAGTGTAAATTTGTTAAAAAACATAAAAATAGTAGTTTCTATCTATTTTAAACCATCAACTTTCTGGTCCTTCGAGCCGGATCCTTCATATAGAAGGATAATATTTAAAATTTCTTATAATCATTGGTGCAGCACGTGGTTGAAATCACTACAATGGATATCATATCATGTTAAGGGAAGTATACCTTGAATTGTAATTAATTCCAACAATTTAATTATTTATTTGTGCTAATTATAAATAATTATAATAAAATAACTATAAATAAAAATTACATATCATAAATTTTTTCATTTTTGTAAAATATCGGACATAACCCATGTATTGCTATATTAAGTGAACAATGATAATCAAGCAGTGTAATACATGTACATTTCTCTTTTCTTTTTTTTTGTTTTTTTTTGAATTTTTTTTAATAAACTTATTCAACCATAGTGTGCGCGTGTTATTTGTCTTTTCATTACTTGTATAGACATATAATTAATATATTGAATTTAATAATGAATATAATCGCAGTACAGTTATTGAATAAATTTTAAATAATAATAATCATATTATAATAACGCATCTATATATGTATATATATGTGTATTTAATATATGTATATGTATGTATAATTGTAATATATTTGGTTTATTATTACATTATCATTGCAATTCACATAAAGTGAAATTCACAATATATGTAACGGTCACATATCATTAGATTATTGTTACAATATATATACATATGTACGTTTATTAAACGTTCGTTTTGTGATTGATTCTATCTACGGGACATGTAATTATTTTTCACAATTTGAGTTGGAACGGACATTTTCTTTCTTAATATAATTAAATTAAATCGATTAAAATTGTGCAAATTTTTGATATACTATTATTTAAATGGAGGTTATTAAAACTAAACGTGGTTATGTCAAGGCTAGTGTTACACGCATATGTACCTACTGTTCAAATATCACAGCGGAAACCACCGCTGAGGCATTACAAACACGACTTGATAGATTGAATGAAGCATGGAGTGAATTTAAATCCTACCAAAATCAGATATATGAGTTCGCCGGAGATTCAAATTTCGAAGATCAAGAACAAGAAGAAGCCGAATTTGAAACAAAATACTTTACTGCCAAAGCAATACTTAGTAAAGCTATAAAGGATCGTTCAGTTATCACTCCACCCAATATTGATTCAAGTTCTAATGATATTTTCGCTCGTCTTGCTGATCAACAAACTAGTTTCCTCGAACGTTTCTCAAGTACATGCGTTGCACAGTCTTGCTATTCCAACAATTCGATCCAAACCAAACTTCCAAAATTAAATATTCCAACATTTTCTGGGAATTACAATGAATGGATTTCGTTTCGCGATTTATTTACTGATTCAATTCATAACAACCCAAGACTAACTGATACTCAGCGATTTCAATACCTGAAAGGTTTTTTAACTGGTGATGCAGAAGCATTGTTGCGACACATTCCAGTAACTGATAAAAATTATGTTGAAGCTTGGGCACGTCTAAAAAACCGATATGAAAAAACGGGTCATATTATAAAATCATTTATACAATCTTTTTTAAATTTGCCATCCGTTACAACTGCTTCGGCGGTGTCATTGAGACGTCTTTCAGATGGTTCAGACGAAGTCATTCGTGGACTACGTGCGTTAGGTGATGCTGCTGAGACTCGCGATCCATGGTTAATTTATCTGCTGATAAACAAAACTGATCCAGATACTCGACAAGAATGGGCAGAACATATTGTTAATATTGAATTTCCTACAATTGAACAATTGTTAAAATTTATCGACAAACGTTGTACAACTTTAGAAAATTCACAAATATCGAACCGTTCATCACAAGTTACTACAAAGAGTAACAAACCATCAACTGTAATTAAAACCTTTCATTCAATTAATTCCAATTTTAACACATCGCAATCGGAATATAATCAATCAATCACATGTCCCTTATGTGGTCGTAATCATCTATTGTTTTCGTGTTCAGAATTTAAGTCGTTGGGTATTATATCTCGTCGCGCGTTTGTAAATGAGAAGAAACTTTGTTTTAACTGTCTACGAAGTGGTCATACCTCCTCAAATTGCAAATCACGTCATACGTGCAATCAATGCAATCGACGTCATCACACATTGGTACATCTACTATCAAATACTCAGCCTAGTAGCAACAGTCAACTCAATACCACAGTTACGTCTTCGACATCACCGAATGTAACATCTAATCCAATTCGTTCGTCCTCATCAACAAATCAATCGAATGTTAATCCACATAATCAATCTATCATAAACACTCACTCTACATCTCGTTTGTTACAAACTCATTCGCTTTTGCCTACTGCTATAGCACATGTTATTGATACTAACGGTAATAAAATTGACTGCCGTATACTACTTGACTCCGGATCACAGGTGTCCTTCATCACTGATTCATTCGTACAAAAACTCGGTTTGAAACGTAATCACGCTAGAATCCCTGTAACCGGACTTTCATCCATAGGAGCTGGAATCACTAAAGGAGTGGTCAGTCTAGTACTTCATTCTCGATATACATCACAATCTATCGCAATCGATGCATATATCCTCAACAAAATTACTTCTTTAATACCCAACTCTACAGTTGAACTTCCATCTATCGATATGTTGTCTACACTGCAACTAGCTGATCCTTCATTTAATCTTCCTGCATCCGTTGATATTTTAATTGGTGCTCACAAAATGTTTGAAATTTTACAAGAAGGTTTCATTCAAGGAAGCAAGGACACTCCTTCTGCACAGCGTACTCTGTTCGGCTGGATAATCGTTGGAGAAGTGATAAATAATTGCACAAAAATCAATTCATTACAAGGTTCACTTGTGTCATTAGTATCGAATATGGACATCGATCGTTCATTGCAAACATTTTGGGAGTTGGAAAATGTTGATTTCTATCAATCAACTCATTCTCCAGAAGAACAAATTGCTGAACAACATTTTTGTAAAACTCATTCTCGTACTGAACAAGGAAGATATATCGTAGAGCTTCCTTTCAAACACTCATCTATTGATCTTGGTAATAGTTATTTTGTTGCCCATAACCGCTTAAAATCAATGGAACGACGATTTGCGCATGACATTAAATTTAAGGAAAAATATCATTCTTTCATCAATGAATATATTCATTTGGGTCACATGGAGAAAATACCAAGCAATGAAATTGAATGTAAACAAGCCTTCTATCTACCGCATCATGCTGTCTGTAAACCTGATAGTAGTACAACAAAATTACGCGTGGTTTTCGACGGATCGGCGAAATCATCAAACGGCACTTCTTTAAATGACGCTTTATTAGTGGGACCGTCGATTCAAAGGGATTTATTTTCAGTATGTTTACGTTTTCGAAGACATAAATACGTATTTACAGCCGACATCGAAAAAATGTATAGGCAGATTTTGGTATCTAAAGTTCATTGTGATTTTCAACGTATTCTATGGCGCGAATCTCCATCACAACAGATTGAACATTATCGACTTCTCACAGTAACTTATGGTATATCGTCCGCACCATTTCTCGCTATTCGAACGCTGAAACAATTGGCTATAGATTCGGAAAAGCAATATCCAGATGCATCGAAAGTTATTCGTGACGACTTTTATGTTGATGATGTTATGACGGGTGCTGCGTCAGTAAACGAACTTATGCATTTGAAAAACGATCTTGTTCATGTTTTGCATTCTGCCGGGTTCACTCTTAGAAAATTCTGTAGTAATTGTTGGCCATTACTGAAATCTGTTCCTGAATCGGATTGTGAACTCTCTGAAATTGAGATAGTCAATGATTCAAGGTCTATTAAAACTCTTGGATTACATTGGCATCCGTCTCTGGATGCATTCTCATACAAGATAACACAGCCAATTGATAATGCAATCACTAAAAGAAGAATATTATCCGAAGCTTCTAAAATATTCGATCCTCTAGGGTTCTTGACACCTGCAATAGTCATGATTAAAATTCTATTTCAACAGTTGTGGTTATTGGATTTGAAATGGGATGATCCAGTTCCAAATAATATATCGAAACAATGGTGTCTTATTCGCAATGAATTCAAGCATTTAGAACAACTTCGTATTCCTCGAAATCTATGTTTACAAACGACACGATATCAATTGCATGGATTTTCAGATGCCTCTCAATCTGCGTATTCTGCAGCAGTATATTGCCGAACCGTAAACGCTGATAATAATATCAATATCCACCTTATCGCCGCTAAAAGTAAGGTTGCACCATTAAAACAAATATCTATACCAAAACTAGAACTTTGTGGTGCTCTATTGCTAACTCGTTTGTTACAAAAGATTTGTGAAACATTAGAATTAACACCTGGTAATATCTTTGCATGGACTGATTCACAAATTGTTTTGCATTGGTTATCATCCATACCTCGTAGATGGAATACATTCGTCGCGAATCGTACATCTAGCATCTTAGATATAATACCTCGTTCTCAGTGGCGTTACGTCGAATCAAAAGACAATCCCGCTGATTGTGCTTCTCGCGGAATTCTATCCTCCGATCTCATCACACACGAACTATGGTGGAAAGGCCCACAATGGTTAATACTAGATGAGTCAATATGGCCCTGCAGTTCACCAACAATAGACAGTCAAATTGATATTCCGGAAGAAAGAAAGGTATCATCTGTCCTAACCCTTACAGCTACAACACCATCTCATATATTTGATGACTTGCTATTAAAAATATCCAGTTGGAAAAAACTCATACGGATAATTGCGTACTGCTTCAGATTCTCTAACCGCTGTTTACATAAATTTCAAAATATATATACACAATCACTTCAACATGATGAGATTAGTAATGCAAAGGTAGCACTGATTGTATATGCTCAACAACAAGAATTCGAACAAGAATATACAGCTCTATCTAATGCTAAATTACTCTCATCGCGTAGTAAATTAGTTAAACTAACTCCATTTATTGATGAAAAGGGTGTACTTCGTGTTGGCGGAAGAATTATTCACTCATCGTTATCATATTCATCAAAACATCCAATCATCCTTCCAAAGGGACATCGTGTAACTCGATTAATAATAGAGGACGCGCATCTAACACATCTTCATGCTGGTATATCAACATTGTTTTCAATTCTGCGACAAGAATATTGGATAATAGGCTGTCGAAATATGTTGAGAAAAATAGTTCATGACTGCATTACTTGTTTCAAGCAACGACGAAGCATAAATAATCAAATAATGGGAAATTTACCTGCACATCGAGTAACATATTCTAGACCATTTCTCAATGTTGGTTGTGATTATGCTGGTCCTTTTTCATTGCGTACTCACCGTGGTCGGAACCCGCGATATACAAAAGGATATTTAGTTTTATTTATATGTTTCTCAACCAAGGCCTTTCATTTAGAGCTGGCTAGCGATTTAACTACTGATGCATTCATAGCAGCATTAAAGAGATTTTTTGCACGACGTGGAAAATGTCAGCGTATTTTTTCTGACAATGGCACGAATTTCAAGGGCGCTCATCGTATGCTATCTGAATTAGATTCGTTAATGAATTCGTCATCTCACAATAATGCAGTACAGAACTATCTCTCCATTAATGGTATTCAGTGGTCATTCACTCCTCCAGGTGCACCACATTTTGGTGGTCTATGGGAAGCTGGGGTTAAAAATGTTAAAGGTCATCTTAAACGTGTTATCGGCAATCAAATTTTAACCTTTGAAGAAATGTATACCGTACTAACCCAAATTGAAGCATTATGAAATTCGAAACCTTTGTGTTCTGCTTCTGATCTTGATATCGATGTACTTACCCCAGCTCATTTTCTAATTGGTCATTCTTATGTTACACTTCCAGAGATTGATTATACAAAAACATCTCCATCACGATTAACGAATTGGCAGCTACTACAGAATATGGTACAAGGATTCTGGAAACGCTGGCATAATGACTATTTGACGTCACTACAACAACGGCCAAAATGGTTATTGCCACAACCAGACATCAAACCTGATGCGCTTGTTCTATTAAAGGAACCAAATACACCGCCGTCAAAATGGCATTTGGCACGAGTTATTGAAGTCCATCCTGGTCAAGACGATCATGTGCGAGTTGTTACTGTTCGCTCCACAAAGGGCACATTTCGACGCCCAATTACAAAAATTGTTCCACTACCTACTTCTTAAACTGGATTCTCCAGCGGGGGCCGGGATGTTATAAAACGCTTTACTTAATTATTACAACTACATACATATATTTGATTTTAATAATCAACTACATATTGATATTTATATATATTATTGTAATTATATAATACTTATATCTTGTATACATTGTACACAATTTCACTTCTCGATCACATGATTCTACCTACTTATATAATTGATTTACTCTCTTTTTTTTGATACCGTTTTGTGTGTAACAATAATCACTACCTAATGATATGTACATATTTTAATTGCATTGATACAGTACAGCTTCACTTTCAGTTGGACCATGGATCGAAACAGTGAATTTGTTTTTGCAACAAACATAATATATTTTAATTTTTTTTTTGTTATAATAAATTGTAAAAATCATTTGAGAACTTAAAATATTATAAAGTGTAAATTTGTTAAAAAACATAAAAATAGTAGTTTCTATCTATTTTAAACCACAGTGTTTTTTTTATACGAAATAATGATATATACCTAAAAATGAAATTTGGAGGGACTTTTTCCAAGAGAAAATTAAAGACAGAAATAATTAAATATGGTAAAAATTTATCTCCATATGTTTATTTTGTTATCTGCATATGTCAAACAGAAAAACAAAAACTCTGAACAAAAAGTAATATGTCTGTAATGACCTTTCGGGACGACATCATTTAAAAAAATGATGTTTATGTTCAAGTTGTCAACTTGTTTTAGCGCTGTGTGTTTTGATTGTAGCTGGTAGAGTAGTTGCGAATAATGTTACATTTACAATGAAACGCTAAGTGAAAGTGAAATTTCATGAAAAAGCACACTGTTCACAATGCAAAGTGAGCTTTGAAATTCAAAAATTTGATACTTCAATTATTGAGATTTGACTTTGATTAAAAAAAAAATTTTTTTTATTTAAATTGACATTTGAAATTCAAATTTTCAAATTCTCAACTGAATTTCTCCATTTTTAAGTGGGAATTTAAAGGAATTTTAGGGAAATTCTTGCATTTATTTGGAAGTCTCCATCTGTTGGTCAATTTCCTAACAACATTTTTGTAATTAGATTTATAGCTTTTGTTAAGTGAAATTGAAATTAGGAATAGATCCTAATTTCACTTTACGTTGGCAATTTCAATTTCAATTAGAGAGTGACGCAGACATCTAATGTCGTGTAAGAAAATAAGGAACAAAAGACATAGAAATTTCACTTTCACTTAGCGTTACATTCAGAATGAGCCTTAATTTTTGTGTCGTTCGTTTTAACAATTTATCCTAGACACATTTTAGCACTCGCAAGTACTTACTTGAAATTGCAAAATCGAAAGCACCTAATACTCAATATTTTTACTAAATTATATTATACATGTGCATTTACCCTGGAACAATGGCAAGAGCGGAGTTGGAAGCAAGCAAAGAATGATCAAAGCAAATAATGACAAGAATCAATAAATAAGTTTAAAAAAATAGAATAAAGTGATCAATTATATAAAAACATATTATTATTTCAAATGAACTATTCAAAAATAATCTCTAATTAATTTTGTTGGAATGTATATAATGTAAAAGGAGGCTAGACTGTAAAAATTAGCACATTATGGTAACACTACTACAATGTAATACTGTTCGTTCGTTAGCGGTTCGAGACGTTGCAACGTCGGTACGAAAATTAAAATGTCAAATATCGAATTGAAAAAAATTCAAATAATTACAAATTTAATTTACTGTTTTATTATTTAAATTATAAAGAAAGGTTCAGTAAATAAACCATAAAACTATTGAACGCATTGGAAAAGTGATTGAAGTAAAGAAAAAATGCTCGGAATTGAGAAATAAATTGAATTGACATCGATTTGAATTTAATGATTTTCTATATTGCTATTTGATTTGCTAATAAAAGAAATTTGTTTCGGCGAAATGACGGCTTTTTTGACAACTGGTATGTAATGTACATACATACATACATTACATACTTTATTTCAAGGTAATTGGAACACTCTATAGGTAGTATAAAGAATGAATGAGAAATGAAACGTGACGTAACAAAAACTCATATAAAGATTTGTAATGCATTTTCGTAAGCAATTTTAAAGGAAAAATGAGGAATTGTTTAAAAAAAATCATGAATTTTATTTTATTATTTTTATTATTTTTCTTTTCTATTCTTCAAATTACAATTATAATTACTCAATTCAAATTACTTGAAATTTCTTTGTTTAAATGTCTAATTTTAAAGTAATAACAATACAAATAAATATATTTATTTGTCTTGTGGTAATAATAATAATCTATACATATAAAATAGAGATTTTTAATATTAGTTGGTAAATTAATTTGTTTTGAATTGAATAAATGTTTTTCTAAAAATTTTATCTCACAATACTTTCATTAATTTTTAAAAATATTTCTTCAAGTTTTTTAATATTTTTTGAAAACTCCAGCTATGATTTTTCAAACCGTCTTCGGATTTAAATTCAATCCATGTTTTTGTAAGTTGGATTGGTGTCCAAAAACTCCTTCAAATTTAGTTTTTTTATGATAAGTCTAGAAAGATATTCAATGACTTATTAATTTTCTTCAATTTTTTCAACATAATTTTTTAAATTGATGTTCGATTGACGAAAATTAGCAACATAGTCATCAAATTCTCTCAAGTCTTCATCGTTACATGCGATGCCTTCCACTCTAATAAAAAGCAGTTGGAAACTCATCTATTTCAGTAGTTATTTCTACATTGATGTAGTCACTCACTTTTAAAATTAAATTAGTATTTACATTTTTTATTTTCAGAACTTTTTACAGCACATTTCACCATTTTTTAATAATATAAATTTATATAAAATTTCAAATAAATATACTATATTTTAATTGCAAATAATGGGTTAAGAACTGCTCTACGACAAAAGGATTCATAAAAAATGTCTTAAAATATATACAAAAGACTAGGTCTAGAATAGGTTTAGTCTCTTCTTTTATCAATAAATTTTTCAAATTATAAATTTGTAATTTCTAATAATTATATTTTTCCTTATTAATGTATTTATTATTTTTATTTTTCTTTCTTGGATATATTTTCTTTATCTCATTTCGTTAAATAAGTTTAATATTAATTGAATACCTAATATAGAAATTAGTAGCTCTTAGATCAGCACAAGCTGTTTGAGTCTACTAAATAAATAGATGTAGTTAGAATAGTTTGAATTTAAACAGAAAATAAATTAATTTTTAATAATTATTAATTTTTAATAAATTAATAATTACTTTATGTGAATTTTGATGAAAAAAATAAATAAATAAAATAAATAAAATCTTTTTAATCATATAAACAAATGTTTGTTTTGATTCATTTTCCAGATCGTTCATATGATTTTGTATGGCCATACGATCTAATATCTGTAATTTCTCTTTTAAATGGCGCTTGCCAGTTTCAATTGATACTACCTATAGAGTGTTCCAATTACCTTGACTTTATTTAACACATGGATATGACTCGAATCGAATGATTGAAATTGAATTGAATCTGACCATCTGCATCTGACCTGACTGAAGATATGTTCATGTAGAGTAGGTAGATAAATATGTATATGTATTATGTTATGATGTTATGTATGAAATGAATGCATATTTACTTTGTAAATTACACCCACGCAGGCACACACATCTAACTAAATCTATAGCTAAGAAATTGAAATTATTCACTATTCACAATAGTATTCAGTCGTAAGAAAGAACATTGGCTGAATAAATTGACTGGTGAATTTTTATGATTGTGTCTGGTGAGGTGATTTGACGAATGACCGAATGACGATTGACGATGATGAGTGTTGTGTCTGTGTGAGTGGTATGGTGTTGTTGCTGGTTGCTGGTGATAGTTGTCAAAAAAGAAAAGAAAATGTAGTTTTCCGAGAATAAAATAAACCATAAAAAATTATTACATTAAATATTTATTTAACATTATAAAGATTATATACAAATATAATAATAAAGTAACTTCTGTTATTTTGAAGTTTAAATTGAAATAACTTTTATTAAAAAAAAAACAAAATCTAATATTAATATCTAGCTAAATACACCGCATGTCGAGTTCGAGAATAATTGTAAGTTTTATCCTTAATTACTAATTTTTTTTTTTTTTTCATTTTTCATTTATAGAAATTTTTTTTCATTATTTTTACTAAAAATGTCACATAACATTTTACAACAATACAAAGTGGAAATTCAGTTCAATTTTGATATCTTGATTCCATTGTGGTGAATAAATTTTAAAAAGAAATTTTTAAGAAATACATATAACTACATATAATTATAAAAAAATAAATAAAAAAAAATTTTTCTTTGATCAAAGAACAAGAGGTAGGCTAAGGCTAATGTGTTTTACATGGTTTTACTACTTAGATAAATGATTTTCCAAACACTATATCTACATGTAGCTATATATTTACATATATGTATCTAAAAATAATGGTGATGTGAATTGAATATGTATAATATCATAGTCTTTGATAATATTCATAGTAGCTATATGGTCCCAATAAATGTGAGTTATTTATTTCTCAAATTTTTATAATGTGACTAAAAAGTGTCTCATATTCATATTTAAATTATCAATTTAATTTTATTTAAAAAATATGAGGAGCTATAGTATACATAATAATATAAAATTCATTTTATGCATTATATGGAAAAGTTTTAATATTACAAGTGCATTATATGTATTCATTTTATTTAATGAAATAGAGATAAAAGAATAAAATCCTTAATTAAAATACTCAAAAAATTCTACATCAATGAAAATTGAAAATAAAATCAGTAATGAAATGAAAATAACGAAGAAATCCTCTTTCCAAATGATAATTTGGTACCTTTAGCCTCTAGTACCCAGTACCCACAATATATACATATTATAATCTATTTCAAATGGTTTTCTTTCCTTTTTTTTATTTGTATTTTATCTTATTTTCTTCGACAATACATAAGTGTACAATATGCACGTACTCTATCTCTACCTCTACCTACCATATAAAATTGAAAAGAATTCTTTGTTAAATTTCTCATAGAAAATATAAAATCTTCAAAAAGCTTTTTTATGTCCTTGACAGGATATTCATTTAAATAAAAGTGCATATAGCTCGAACTCAAGAACTCAAGGACTAAAAATGTATTCATCAAATCAACTGAATCATAATTTTGAAAAATCAACAAGAATTATTATTGTTGATTTTCTATTAATTAATTTGAAAATATTTACACATAGCTAGATACATTTATTTGATTAATAATATTAAATGTTTAATTTATTATTAAATTTTTTTTTTTTTTTTTAATTAAAATTTTAATTAATTATTCACATATTAGTTTGCAATATGAATAAAATTATATGTGTGTATTTAGGTTAAGAGAACTTATTTTCATATTTAACAATAAAAATAATAACTAAACTAGAGAATATATACCTATACCTAGGTAATAAGATTTTTTTATATAGGTATGTATTTAACATAAATTATAAATTAATTTTCCGATTCAAATTAAATAAAATTAATTATTCTGATATTAAATGAAAGAAATATAAATTGAAAATTATTTGAAGCAGTTTATTGAATCAAAATCTACATTTGTATACTACAACTATTATACATAACATTATTTGTGTTAAAAAAAAATATTCATTTAGATAAATTCACATTTAATAAAAGAATATAAAAATTTGGAGAAGAAAAACAACATAAAACTAGACTAGAGTATACAAATTATAAATAAGTATAGTCATCTTAATATTAATTTACACATATGTACAAGTAATTATCTCTATCACTTATCGTATTTTTAAACATTCTTCGAAACAGTTGTACTATTCCAATATTAAAAATGTGGTAATGTGATTTTAATTTTTTATTTTTTTTTTTTTTCAAACAATACATTCAGTTCATGTACATACATATGTACATGCATATGTATGTACTTAAAATTTATATTATATTTTCATGCAACCACCTCTAATAAATTTGTTTTCATTTTTGATATCATCATCATCATCATATAAATGCGAATTTTCATTCAAATTCATATATAGTATGATGTATCTATTCACATAATGTATTCTCCTTGTTGTACAGCTAAAATATAATAATAAAAAAAAAAGAAAAACAAAAAACATGAAATGAATATAAGGAAATTTATCATTTAACAATTATGCATATGTAATTTATTGTTTGAGCAATGAAATTACATTCAAATGTTAAAATATTAAACGGCTAATTTTTATATAATGTACATAAGTATGTAATTCTATTCAGCTCACTTTACACATTATAATATGTACATTACATGATAATGACGGTACGTACATACATAATGTAAAATGCATAAAAAAAAAAACATACAAAATCATACACTACTGCACACAAGGACTGTATATGTATGTATGTGCAATAAATATTAACATATACATACACAATATTTTAAAAATTTGTTATTAATTTAGTTCAGTTTTTAATTTTCTGAAAAACCACTAAGAATAATATAGGGTAGGCATCGGCATCAAAAAATAAAAATAAAAATTGTATAGATAACTGAATTTTAAGTACGGCTGGATTCAAAAATTAATCATGATTTTGCAGTGTTGCAGAAGTGTTGGCGCAATGTTAGCGCAACACTGATTATTTATGTTGCGATACTTTGATGATGCTGATTAATTTTACGACAGTTTTGGAGTTTTGTTGTCTTTTAAAATTTTTACAAATCGATAAAAATTCACAAAAATCAAAAATAAATTAAATAAATAAACTAAATTCAAAATATTGAAATTTAACTCAATGTTCATTGTTTTCTTGATACATGATAGTATTGATAATTAATTTAAAATCAACTAAACGTCACGAATTTTAAGGGTTATTTATTCATTGCAACATCAAAAATCATGATGCAAAAATGTTGACTTTGTGATAAGTTAGTGTTAACAATAAAATGCAAAAATGAACACATGATTTTAGTCATAATTTACTTTTTGAACTGTTGACGAAAGCTTCTTTTGCAACATTAAGTGTACTGTCACATGAGACTGATTCTGAATCTGAAACGTAAAATTTCAGATTCAGAATTCACTTTTTGTTCATTCTGATTCTGAATCTGAAAACTCCTTTTCAATATTCTTCTTTAAATTTGTTATTGTTATAAAACACTTTACTTATCGAGTGAACATTAAACCATCGAACGATAACTACTATGAGTGGCGAGTACGTTGGTAAGACGCACTTTTCAATGGAGGGTGAAATAAAGTTAATCTTCTGTCTTCTGTCTTCTATCTTACGATCTTCAAGTTGTATATAAACAAGTATGTCAATTTATTGAGTGGTTTAGCTATGAATTCAGATTCAGATTTCAGGTACATGTGACATGTTACATTTATTGTCAGCATGTTTCATTTTCTATTCTGAAAATAATCAGATTACAAAACGGAAACACAAACCGGAATTTATTCAGCAGATGAATTTTTCAGAGCCATGTAACAGGTCACATATACTACAATGTATTTGATTGTGATTCTGAAATTTTCGGAATTTTTCAGATTCAGAATCAGTCTCATGTGACAGTACACTAAGTCTACTGTCACATGAGACTGATTCTGAATCTGAAACGTAAAATTTCAGATTCAGAATTCACATTTTGTTCATTCTGATTCTGAATCTGAAAACTCCTTTTCAATATTTTTCTTTAAATTTGTTATTGTTATAAAACACTTTGCTTATCGAGTGAACATTAAACCATCGAACGTTAACTACTATGAGTGGCGAGTACGTTGGTAAGACGCACTTTTTAATGGAGGGTGAAATAATGTTAATCTTCTGTCTTCTGTCTTCTATCTTACGATCTTCAAGTTCTATATAAACAAGTATGTCAATTTATTGAGTGGTTTAGCTATGAATTCAGATTCAGATTTCAGGTACATGTGACATGCTACATTTATTGTCAGCATGTTTCATTTTCTATTCTGAAAATAATCAGATTACAAAACGGAAACACAAACCGGAATTTATTCAGCAGATGAATTTTTCAGAGCCATGTAACAGGTCAGATATACTACAATGTATTTGATTGTGATTCTGAAATTTTCGGAATTTTTCAGATTCAGAATCAGTCTCATGTGACAGTACACTAACGCAGTGTTGAATTTTTGAATCCACTCTACATTACATATTATATTTACTGTTCAAAGAAAATGAATCGAATAATTTGAATATTAATTATTGCAGATACTATGATACTATGGTACTGTGTTATGGATTTTCTATTTTGAAAAAAATAGAAATTATGTATGTTTTGAAAAGAAAATGCTTACATTTTAAAATTTCAAAGTGTACTATATATAAATATGATAGATATTACATATTTTTCTGAAAATGAAATGTATTTTTAAAGTAGTAAAATATTTATTTTTCACCCTGCTATTTTCATTTATTTATTTATTTATTTTTTTTTTTTCCTTACCTACCCACCGGATTATAATATATGTAATGCTTCTAATGAAGATGAAGATGAAGATGATAATGATGACGATGATGATGTTGATCGTAATATGGCGGCGGCAGCATAATGAAAACATATACACATTTAAAAATGTTCACATATACATTAAAATTTTTATGCATCCAAAAATAACACATTCCCTTTCAAGATCTATTTTCGGATTTTTCAGAATCAAAAAATTTTCGTCTACGCATTTAAAATAATGTTAAATTGTCAAAAATTTTATTGAAAATTTAAAATTTTAAAAACTTTATTTTGATATCTTTCTCAAAAAGAAATCATCATCTTAATAAAATAAATAATAATTTGTTTTTTTTTTTTCTAAATATTTTACAGTAAAAAAAGAAAAAGAAAAAAAATTTAAATTTAAAATTTTATAATAATTTTACATACCTACATATATTTAATATAATTTTCTATAAAATACGAAATTTAATTATAAAGAATAATTTTCAAAAAAATATATACATACATATATATAATATATAAGAAGAAGAAAAGAAAGAAAATCTTTGATATTATTAGAACTTTTAATTGAAATGAAATCGTATATTTTGAATTTTTATTATGAAAAAAAAAATATTTAATATTTAAAAATACTAAAATGAGTTTTAATTTTCGTTTTAAAATTAGTTTTTAGTGTTTTAAAGTTTTTTAAAGTTAATTAATTAGTGTACATATTTTATATGGTTTTTTTTTTTTTTTTGTTTCATTTTGATATGCATATAATATCATATGCCAGCTATATAATTTTTAAATTTGAACTGTGGTGAGTGCCATTTAAAAAAAAAATAAGAAAGAAAGAAAAAATAAATTTAAATTTAAAAATATTTTTATATTATGTAGGTATGTACCTATACCTATTTTCTAAATTATCATTTTAGATAAATTTATATTAATAATAATAATATCGATAAAAAAAAGAAATTCAGAAAAATTTCAAATAGATTCTAAAATAAAATGAAAATATTACAATAAAAATGTGACTATTTAGAGAAAAATAAAAAAAAAAATAAAATAAAATAAGAAAAGAAAAGGAACTTCTTTGCTTAGAAAAATTTCATAAAAATTCTACATACATATATGTATCCTGTTAATATAAATAAGTCTACAAATCTATAAAATACAATAAATTTGCATACATGTATTTTTTTTTTTTTTGTAATTAAACTTAATTATTATTCAAATTCAAATCATAAAATTTATTTTCAGAGTAATTCAGTTTTAGTCTTTTTTTTAAGCCTATTTTTTTTTTTTTTTTTTTTTTTTTAGTGATTTTATAAATTCATTTAGTATTATTTTTAGTTTCAAAAATAAAAAAAAAATTAAATAAAATAAATTACAAAAATTACATGACAAAAAGTATTATTGTATGTTCTCATTTAATTTCGTAATTATCTATTTTTTTTTTATTTTTGTCCATTTTGTTTTTTCGTCTATTTAATTTTCTAAAAAGAAATGTGAAAAAAATATTAAGAAAATAATATAATGTAGGTATAATGTATACATGTGTTTGTAGTATCTACATATGTTATGTATGTATGTTAATATGTATGTATATAGATTAAATCACACATTTCAACTTAACATAACAAACAAACGAAAAATAAAAATAAAAAAAATAAAAAAAACAAAATAATTTTCGTATATTATAAAATAGATTTTTAATTTCATCGTTCTCTATACTAAAAAAAAAAAAAAGAAAAAAAAATCATCAGTTTTACTAATTTTCGGTTGTTTTTTTTGTTTTATAATTAATTTAAGTGACGTAGATATTTTAAAATACAAAAATATATGTATGTATATGTACATAAATTTATGTGTGTGTGTATATGTGCATAATGCTATGATGTACATACATAATGTATAAATATATACTATTTAACATTTGCTGTTTTTTCTTTTCTTTGTTTTTTTTTTCTTTTAATATTGGCATTGTGAAAATTTTATAATTTATTAGAATAGAAGAGAAAAAAATAAATAAATAATATAGAACGTATGAACACACACATATTATCTAAAGTATGTAATTATAATAGAGAAACATACTTATGTACATACATAAATATTCTGTGGAAGTTAAATTTAATCCTATGAATGGGAAATTGGGAATTTATTAGTGAAATTATATATGTATATGTGTGTGTATTTATTGTAGTTTTTTTTTTTTTTTTGTTTGTTATATACATATATGCGTATATATATATATATTGAACAAAGTTCAATTCCGAAAGAAAATTATGAAGCAAAAATAAAACATATCTATGTATATTTTCATATTGAAATGTATTTCCGGTTTTTCGAAATCGAATTTTTAGAAAAATGTGCCTTCGGAAAAATTTCATAGTTTTGAAATAATATACATATGTACTTATGTATGTATACACTCATAAATAATAAAATTTCAATAATAAATTTAAAAAAAAAAGGAAAAAGAAAAATAATTCTTAAATACACAAATAAAGATTTTCATAGAGATTTTCTCTTAAACGAAATATGCACACACACAGAGACACATTCTTAGCTATATACAAATATAATTCTTTAAATTTAATGACCTATCTGAATGTGATATTTAAAATTTTCATAAATACATAATTTATAATTTATTTTCGGAGTATGTATTATCTATTTTATATTGTTATTATTGTTATGAGTGTTAAAAAATTAATTGTAAAAATATTCAGAGAAAAAATTTTCTTCGAAATAATCTATACATATAATATTTTTATTAAAAATTATTGAAATTGAAAATTTTATTTTGTTTTTTTTTTTTTTTAATTCTTTGAATTAAAAATGAAATAGAATCACATTTATCTACTACAATTAATAATTTGGTACCATCATAATTGAATGAGACGAGACACGTTGTGTTGTTGTGATTATAATTTGAAGTGAACATAATAATATTATTGTGTAGATGTAGAGGTACATATTGTTTTTCTCATGAAAATATTTTGAATTCGAATTGTGTCAGTTATGAGAATGTTTAAAAGTCCATTGTTCATCGTCGTAATATTAGCAAATATCCATGTGTGATGTGGTGTGGTGATGGTGATGGTGTGGAAGAAAAAATTATAATGTATTCAAATATGTATAGCATTTTAAATTTAAATTCAACTTTTTCCAACTTAAATTAATCTTTGTACAAGTTAAATTAAAACTTTGTACATTTTAAATTAAACTTTGTCAATTTTTAATTACACTTGCAAAAAGATTGAAAATGTGAGTGATACATTGATTATTATTGATAATGCCAGAATCCATAAAACTCCTGAAAATAGAGAGATAATTTCTTCGAGAGCTCGGTTGGAGTACTTGCCATCATACTCTGCAATGCTCAATGCCATCGAAAAAGCATAAAATGGACAAAGTTTAATTTAAGTTGGAAAAAGTTGAATTTAAGTTGGAAAAAGTTGAATTTAAATTTAAAATGCTATAAATACCGGCACATATTTGAAACAAGCAACAATAATAAATTTATACACATTACTTAATTTAGAAATTTGATCTTCATTTGAAATTTTTTTTAATTAAATAAAAATGAAAAAAAAAAAATAAAAATACATTAATTTTGGTTTTTTACATTTATCTATCTTCTAGATTTGTATCATTTTTCGAAATAAAACTAAGTCCTTGTTGACTGCATCATTTTGGAGATATTATGTTAACTAAATGAAAAATAAAATAAACATTTTAAAAACAGAAAAACAAAGAACAAAATTAAAAATATTAAAACAGATATAAGGTTAGTAAATTTTGATCTAAGAAATAAAAAAAAAAAAAATAATAAAAACATTCAAACTCAATATAAAATCAAAAATTACCTAAAATTAAATTTCATTGGAAATCAAAAATTTATTTCTTTTCATTTATATCTGGATTCTGGTTTAGACAAAAAAAAAATAAAATAAATAAATAAATAAACAAATAACAAAATGGTTGTCGAAGAAGTGAATCCACCCGCTAATAATTTAATGATGGCAAAACCGACAGGAGTACCACAAGATCAAATTGATAATATAATGGGTGGTATAAGTAATACAGGAAATGTTCGAATGAACAATCATAAAAGAAGACTAAGACAAAGGTTAGATAAATGAATAATAATAAATTTTTTGTAAAAAGTATAAGATTGATAACAAAAAAAACAAAAATATGAATTTATTTATTCATTTATTAGTTTTGATATAATAAAACGATTAGGACAAGGTACATACGGTAAAGTTCAGCTAGGTATTAATAAAGAGACTGGACAAGAAGTTGCCATAAAAACAATAAAAAAATGTAAAATAGAAGCTGAAGCTGATTTGATACGTATTCGACGTGAAGTACAGATTATGAGTTCAGTTCAACATCCAAACATAATTCATATATACGAAGGTACACATTTAAAATGATTTTTTTTATTTTTTTTTTTTTTTTTTTTAGAGAATTGTCAAAATAATCAGAATAAAAGTAATAAAAAATATGTTATTCGAAATATAAATTTTCTAAAATATTTGTCGTTTTCGTTTTGTAGTTTTTGAGAGTCGAGAAAAATTAATTCTAGTAATGGAATTCGCAGCGGGCGGTGAACTCTATGATTACTTGTCTGAAAGGAAAGTACTTTCAGAAGATGAAGCACGTAGAATATTTAGACAGATATCAACGGCTGTATATTATTGCCATAAACATAAAATATGCCATCGTGATTTGAAATTAGAAAATATCCTTCTTGATGAACATGGAAATGCAAAAGTAAAATATTTTTTTTTTTTTTTTTATCATAAAATTATGTATTTTTAATGATATTTTGATTTGCTTTTAGATTGCAGATTTTGGATTATCAAATGTTTTCGATGATCAACGATTATTATCGACATTTTGTGGTTCACCATTATACGCTTCACCAGAAATTGTGGAAGGAACACCATATCAAGGTCCTGAGGTCGATTGTTGGTCATTAGGTGTTTTATTATATACTTTAGTCTATGGTTCAATGCCATTCGATGGATCAAATTTTAAAAGACTTGTAAAACAGATTAGCACTGGTGACTATTATGAACCAAAATATCCTTCTCCTGCATCACCATTAATAAGAAATATGCTAACTGTATGTCCACAAAAAAGGGCAACAATTGAACAAATATGTAGTCATTGGTAATCACTAAAACATATCATATAAATTCTCCTCACTAAATGCTAATGAAAAATAATAATTTTTCGATTAGGTGGGTGAATGAAAATTATAAAGAATCATGTCTAGATTTAGCTGAAAATTTAGCTAATCAGACTCCAGTTCGATTAGATGTACTCTTATCTTTGTCGCCAGCAGCAATTACAGCTGAACAATTAGTTGTTCCGTCTACAGAAACAAAAACTAATGAACGTGTTCTTAGAAGTCATTCGGTTGGATCTATTCGTGATATGGCACCTGAACCTCCTCCAACCGAAGCCGAAAGGAGAATATTAGATATGGTGGCAGGTAATTAATTTATTTTAATTATTAAATTTTTCAGGATTTGACATCTTTAAATTGTGAAATTTTATAGCTGGAGGAGAAGCTGCATTAATGCCTTCATCTACACGGACAATAACACCAGCTCAAAGCCCTGTTCAATCAAAACGAAAACTTGAAACAACGATTTCGACTGAAAATGCTGCAGGAGTTGTTAAGAAAAAGGAACGGCCAACAGAAAAAATGTCTTATTCCGATATGATGGAAGTGGATCCACGTTTAGAAGATAGTGAAAGCACAGCACAAACAGAGCCTGGTGGTAATGAAAATTTATCATCGCCATATCAATTAGGTGTAATAGAAAATCTTTGTGATAAACTTATGCAAAATGAAAATGTGCCTGCGGAAACGTTAACAGCACCTATTACAGCACGGGAAGAAACTGTTACGAAATTAGATGCAGTCAAAGAAGTCAAAGAAGATGTAGAAAAAGAAATGAGTCCGACAAAAGTTATCAAGAAATTTGTAAATAAACATAAAACAGCTGATCTGGTAGCTGAAATAAATAAAATAACACCCTCTCATGATACTGCACCACTTGCTGAAGATGAACAACAAGCATCTTCCCGTAAAAATAGTTTACCAGATGAAAGCGTAATGGGAAAAGTATCTTCAGAAAGACGTCGTTCCAGAATTTTAGAAACAGCAGAGAAATTTCAAAATTTGAATAACACTCAGAATAACAAGCAGAAAAAGATTGTAATACCTGGTGTAAGTGTAGGAAATTTTAAGAAAGAATTCGAACGAAAAGCGTCCTTAACTGGTGTGCCAAAATCATTAGAAAAGAGAAGTGATGAAAATAGAAATGAACCATCACAGGAAAGTTCACTGAAAGAAAGTAAAACAGTTTCGAGAAAAGAACCAGTAATGAATAAAGATAGTCCTGTGACTACTAAAACAGTTAGCAATATCGAAAAATCAAATTCTAAAGCAGCATCAGTGAATTTCTCATTAGAAGAGGCTAGACGATCGATGGAAAATTCAATTGCCTTATTAAATCAGGCTAAAGATGAGTCAACGAGAGAAGTCGAACAACTTTGTGCCAAAACAGAAAATGTAGTCGTATCAGATGTGCAGACTGAACGTGAGAAAAAACTTAAAAATGCTCGAGAAATTATAAGCAATGCAATTCAACCTGGCGGTAGACTATGCATGGGTTAGTATTTCAACTGTCAATTTTATTTATTTTTTTTTGTTTTTGTAAATTTTTGCAGAAAAAATTGAAGATTAAAAATTTATATTTTTATAAAATAGGCGCACGAAAACCTCCCGTACCATATGGAATTAATGGACGATCAATATCCAGTAGCGTTGTGTCACCAACGAATACCGAAAAAATTACTACACTTCCTGTGTTTTCAGCATCTGATAAAGAAGTTCCATTTTCTAAAGGTAAATTAATGAAAAATTTGTACATGATTTAAATTTTATATTAATAAATTTGAATTATTAAGTAGCTTCTGAATTTTCATTAAAACCATCACCAGAAAATCAACAGGATACTGTAAAAACTTCAAAAGCTGAAATCACATTAAAATCAGCAACTCTTCCACGTCGAAAAACGGCTAAAACTGAAATAAAACTCGATATAAAACCAAGAATCCCAGAACAGCCTACTATGCATTTTTCAACTGAAATGCAGCACGAAATGCCAGATTTACGAACAGCACCTGTTCGAACAGGTCCACCTCCATCTTCAAGCTTCTTAATTAATCAAAGAGCAACAAGCTTAGAGCCACAAACAAAAGAATATTTCATACCGATTCAAAAACCGTCAGCATATACAAGAAATAATTCGAATTCTTTAAGGTAAGCGTCGAACATTGATATCGATTTCAAATGTATTTTTAAAATGTACATTTGTAAATTTAGATCTGGATCATCATCTCGTCAATCAACTATTGAATCTGAAGGTGAAGTAACATCATCAACCGTAACGTCATCACATTATAATTCTCCATCACAACCAATTAAGAAAAGTCCACGTGAATTTATTATTCCGATTGCTGTAGAAGGTGGTGGATATGTAACTCCTCGAAGTGGCAGCTTAGAACCAAGTGAATCGAATCACGGTATATCAAATTCCACATTTAGTCATATCGGAAAATCAAGGCGTATAGGGTATGTTGTCTCACAATAATTCAAAGATTATTTTTAATCAAATCTCAATCCACACTTTCATATTTTTGAGAAAGAATTTTCACAAATTCTGTGTTACGATGATTATTCATTAATTAGCTACATATATTTTCTATTGTATCGTTTTTGTTTTTTACAGCTCACTACTATCCGAAATGGATTCTGAAGAAGAATCTCCATTCCAAAAGTTCCGATCAATGAGTAAAGATGGAAAGGATGATCGGTTTGGAGTTCATCGTCTTAGGTTACTATTATTTTTTTTTACTTTAATTTGTGTTTGATTTTTGCCTAAAATTTTTAACATTTCCTATTTATTATTCTTATTTATTCATTTATTATTTTATTTTTGTTCAAGCAGAAGTACGCGTCCATTAAAGAAATTGAGTCAAGACAATGATTCGCAAAGTTCTGGGGAAGAAGACGATGAAGATGGATTTGAAATTTTGACTGCAGAAAATCTATTTTCTACTCTCTTACAGCGGGTAATTACTTATAAGATTATCTTAAAACTTTTAATACAAATAACTTTCAAATTGAAATATATATTTATACATTTTTTTTTATGTCGTAAAATAATTTATTTATAAAAAAAAAAAACGATAAAATATTTTCATTTTTTTTTGTTTTTAGGTTCGTGCTTTAACTAACAGACTTAATGTGAACAACGATATCGGCTCAAGATTTGGTAGTTCAAGATTATTAAGTAGACAACCTCATAGTTCACTTTGGAATCATGATCCATTCAGAAGGTAGGAATTAGGAAATAATTTTAATTTAGCAAATATAATATGTATTATTTGAAATTTTTTTGAATTTAAAAAATGTAAAAAACTATCAAATTATATTTTTATATTATTTTCATTTTTCCTTTTTTTTTTGTTTTTTTTATTTTGTATTTTTTCATCATAAAGTCGTTTAAATAACGATATAGGAAATACTCCAAGCAGTAATACTACCGCTAGCGGTGGTGGTTTAGGTTCATCATCGTTATGGAGACAAAATTTAGGTTCTGATATCGAACCAATGTTTTCAAGAGCTAATGCAACATTACCCAGAGGTGAATATCACAGATTAAAAAGTAAATTTCTGTAATAAAGCAAAATAAATATGAAAAAAAAAAATAAAAAAAAAATAAACTTATCTGAATGACGATGATGATGGTAATAATGGAAAATGAAATTCAAATTAAAAAAAAAAAAAGTAATACAACATGTCAACAGAGAAATAAAAATACTAAGATCCGTTGTATGTGAAAAACTACTACTGCTGACAAGAAATTTATTGGTCGAGTTGTATTTTTTTTTTTTTTTTTGCAAGTTATTTAATATTTTTGTCTTTTTTTTTTCTTCTAGAAATTTACATACAATTTACATACATTATATTTAAATATATATACATATTTTTTTTTTTTGTTTTTAATATTTTTAATATTTAAATTTTTATTTTTATGATTATTATGATTTTTTTTTTGATTTTTTTTTTTGTGAATCAGTGTATGCTAATGATATGATGATATTTTTAATAATGATCAAAACAATTAATAATTTAATAAATAATTATTATTACATAAATATATATATTTTTTTTTTAATATTTTTTAATATATTATGTAATGTGTTTTTATCTTTTTGGATACATCAATTATTTAATTTAATTTAATTTATAAAGCAACAACAAGAACAAGTAGTAAAAGAACAAAAACAAACAAAATTCTTAATTCAAAAAGAAAGAAAATACATAAAATAAAAGAAAATGTAATTTTTAATATTTAGAACGTTTTAAAATTATTTAAAAAAAAAAAGGATAAAGGAAAAAGGAAAAAAAAAAGTTAGATATATATTTAGAAAATTATTTATTAGCTATTATAATTTACATTATATACATATTATTTTTGATTGATGAGCAAAGAAAAAAAAAATTCATTAAGAAACAGATTGATTTTATTTTTTACAATATCAACGAAAAAAAAAAACATTTTTTATTTTTTTTCTGAATGATATTTTTTGTTTAGTGATTTTTTTTTTTTATTATTTACATACTCTATAATATATACAATATAAAAATATGATATTAAAAGAAAAAAATAATTTTTTTTTTTTTTGTCAAAGAAGAAAAAGAAAACATGCACACACAACAGTGAAATTAAATCACATCAGAATTCGGAAAACGATCAGATATTTTTTATTTGAAGAAAAAAAAAAATTGTGATTTTTTTTAAAAAAGTCAATCATAAAAAATTATGAATGCATATAGTAATTAAAATCAAAAATCATGAAAAAAAAAAAAAAACATTTCGTATTCAAAGTTTTTATAATTTTTTTGTTTTTTTATATATCTATATTTTATTTTTTGATATTTATTTATTTTTTGAATTAATTGCAGTTTTTTTTTGTTGTATTAATTTTAGATAAATAAATAAATAATAATTAAAAATTAAAAATACATAATACATATGAATAGTGGATTTTAATAAGAGTGTAAGATTTAAAAGGAATTTTCTTTCTTCTTTTTTTTTTGGAATGCCAATAAAAGTGTAAAAATGAAAATTTTTTATAAAGACTGAGCATTACAATATATGTACGTGTTGTAAAAAAGTTATTATTGTCAAAATGATGAAATTTTTATTTATTGCCATTCAAGCACTTCAATCGAAAAAATTCACAAAAATATTGAAGAAAAAAAAGAAAAAATTTTAATGCTGTGTAATTATCGCCAATATTTGTGTGGACATTATTCTTACTGGAAAATTTCATTCAAAAGAGTTCACATCTGCCAAGCAAAAATATGATTATGGCAAATAAGTGAAGAAATTCCTATAATTATAATTTAAATAAAAGTTTATAGATTGGTTGAGTTTCAAAATGCATCGATGCGGTTTAAATGCGCAAAAGTAAATAGTTTCTAAATGTTTAAAGTAAAAACGGTTACACTGTAAATATTTATGTTACACGCATCATATTTACATCACTACGGTAATGCTACCGCATCGATGCTGTTTTTTTTTTTTTTGACATTTTAGAACTCAGCCATTTTTATAAAACAAGAAAAAAACAATTCAAATCTTATTCAAATCTTACATTCTTATTGAAACCACCCACCCCACCCTCCTGCATACGTTACATGAATATTATTATTGTGAAAAAAAAAAATTTTTAAATTGAACAAAAAATACAAAAATACAAAAAAAAAAAAAAATGAGAACAAAATTTTTATTAATAGTTGTGTAATAATTTATAAGCTTTTTTTTTTTTGTTTTAAAAACATAAATAATAATAGATTTAAAAATGAAAAACAAAAAATCTTAGGAAAAATATATTCATATTTATATTTTCGAAAAAACATAGAAAAATAAAAATGAAATTAATTTATTTATTTAAAAACATAATAATAATAATAAAAAAAAATATATTAATTTTATATGTTTTTTTGTTTTTGTTTTACATCATCTACATTATAAATACGTTTACACCAAAAAAAAAAAAAAAATTTTCCAATTGGATCAAATTTGAATTTATGAAATAAGAAAAAAAAAATAAAAACAAAATTTCTATAATCGTCTTATATATATTATGCTAATTTTCAAGTGAACGACAACAAAATAAAGTGTATGACGATATTCTCTTCTATATTATACTTGTACATATTTGTTTTTCAGTTTTCAAATTTGATCTTTTTTCAGATATGTATTATTTTTCATTTTATTTGTATATTATTATCTTCCTGTTTACTCATGATTTAATAAAGTTTATATATATATGTATATATATATATATTTAGTTTTGTCTTTGTCTTCTTCTTATTATTGTACTATAAAAATGAACAGAAATTAAAAAAAAAATAAATAAATAAAACAGCGAAAATACAAAAAAAAATCAAAAATAAAATGCAAATTAAAATTTTGATAAAATAATTAAAAAAAAAAAAATTGTTTTTAACCTGTTTTAAAATTATAATAAAATAATAATATGAAAACGCATGTAGTGAATGCTGCTTTTTTGTGATGATTGTAAAATAATTTAATGATCGATTTTTATATGTCTGTACATTAATATAAAAAAACATTGAATATTCTATATAATAATATTTTTAGTTTTTAAAATTATTTACTTAATTCGTTTTTTTTTTTTTTTTAAATATATATATTAATACTTTTTTTATAGTTATTTTTAATTATTATTTTTTATATAATTTAATTGTATTTATTGTTAATTTAATTTCATTTCATATTTTTCATTTTCTATTTTTTTTTTATGTTTTGTTTTTTTCTTTCACTTTTTTAAAAAGTTTACACTACTAATTTTATAACAAAATTCTTTAATTTATTTAAAATTAAAAAAAAAATCGAATTTATTTTTAATCGTGATATCATTTTTTTATTTTCTTATTATTGTTATTATTTAAAAAAAAAAAAAAAGAAAAAAATAAATAATTATAAATGTAAAGCAAATGAAAAAAAAAAAAACATTATGTATGTACATATATTCATGCACATAACATAATTTGAAAAAAAAATAATTAAATTAAATTTTAGAAAATGAATTATTGAAAAGAGAAAAAACTGAATTAGATTTGATAAGAATTTCAATCTCTTCATTTTTTGATGCTGATGATTGATGATGATAATAATAAGAAGAGAGAAAAAAAAACACATTTAAAATGGAAAAATTAATTTAGTTGTTTTTATTTTTTTTTTTTTTCATTTTAAAACTTTGAATTTATTATTAATATATGAATAAATGATTAATAATTTTTAAATGTAAATAAAAAGCGAAATGTAATGAAATTTTGAATTTTTTTTTTTTTTTTATTTTTTAATATAACTTTGAATACGAAAATATTTTTTTTTAATGAATTGATGTTTCTAATTAGAAAAAAAAAATTTATTTATTTTAATAATTTTAATTGAGCAAAAAAAAAAAAAAACTTTTTTGTGCAATATTTTTATTTTATTTTTGTAATAATAATAATATTTAAAAAATGTTTTTTTACTTATTTACTTTTTTTTTTGTCTGTAATTTTTTAAATTCTACATATACATATTATAATGTACGTTTACATATTATATACATACATAATTAGTTTTTTTTTTTTAATTATTACCACTTTTTTACTACTTCATCATTTTCCTCATGTTTATAAATTTGAAAAAAAAAAAAATTATTTAAAAACAAAAACAAACAATTACATAATTATAGATTTTAGTATTAAAAAAAAAAAAAAAAAAACAAAACTGATAAAATTATTTTGTATACATACACAATAAGATCTAAACATAAATAATCACATTTTTAATAGTGTTTTATAGATAAATGAAATTTTATATACAACAATAATAATAATAATCAAAAATGCTTAATTTATTATTTAAATGCAAATTTTATTATTACTACCATTATTACTACTAATCCATCATATTACATAGATAATAAAAATTAATGAATAAAAAAAAAATAAATGAAATTTGTGTGTAAAATTTTTAAATACTTAAGGCGTAGTCATGATAAGCCCGTCCCGTTCCGTTCTGTTCCGACACGTTTCAAAACATACCAGTTATAATAAAACGGAACGGTATAATAAATAGTAAAGTTGAAAGCTAATATTGAAAATTTATTTGGAAACAGGTTATGTCATCAGTAAAAAGTTGAAATTTGTTCCGTCAATCGTAACAGATTTTCCGTCAATCCATATAAATAACATGGAAATGTCAAATATCCAACTTTTTTCTTTTTTACGGAACGAAACGGAACGGGCTTATCGTGACTACGCTCTTATAGTGTGATTGTTAAAATATACTCGTTATATACTAGCTGCTTTCGATTTAACAATATTTCAAGTATTTCGCGAGTAGTAGATAAGGTAAAGAAAATTTCTGTGCTAAACTATCTACTCGCACAGCTATTCATGAAAAAATATTTTTCGAGAACAGATTGCAAGTTAGTTACGAATAATTTTTTTGTCTCGTTCGTTATAACAATATTTATCATATATGTACTATGTTTATACTTGCTGTTAAATCGATATGACATAGAACGGATAGTATAAACACTTTTCATATCGTTTTAAAGCTTTCAAATCGCTTTTACAAATGTCGATAAATGGAGCGCTTTAACTCTTTATATCGATATGAAAAATAACTATAAACAGTTTATATCGCTTTAAGCAACAATATTAATATATTTCTTTTGTTAGTCAAACCTGTTTTATAAAGCGATTTATCTTAAATCGATATATTGTCATTAGTATAAACACAATTGAATATCACTTTTAGATAAGACGATATTCGAACCGGTTTGTGTTATAGCGATTTAACAGCAAGTATAAACATAGTAATAGACACATTTTTGTATTCGCAAATACATACATACATGAAATTGCAAAATCGAAAAGCAGCTACTATATACTCAGGCTGTTGAATTATTTTTGCTAGATTTAAAAAAAAAAAAAATGAGAAAAAATATGTTTTGTTGTGTTTTTTTGTATTGAAAAAATGTTTACTAAAAACAAAAAAAAAACAATTATTACAATATAAAAATTGAGAAATAATTTTTACTTAATATGAAATCAAAAAATGAAATGTTTTAAAAAATGTTTGCGTTTTTCGTTTTACTTTTGTTTCTTTTTCAATTTCAAAAATTTTTGTTTGATTGACTCAATTTTAATTATTATTATTATTATTATTATTAATAAATTGTTGTATTGTTGCATGGCAATTAATTGAAAAATTTTATATGAATATTTTTTTTTTTAAAAATTTTTATTTGACAAATAATATTGGACCTTATTATGAGTGTCGACTATCGACAAAATTAAGACGAGACGAGACCATGCGTTCGGTAATGTCAACTGCATAGCAGATGACAAATGTCGAAAGTTCGGTAATGCAAATTGCAAAGATCATACGTTCGGTAAAATCGATAGAATCAAATTTTTGATAAAAATTTTTGATCACATGCAGATAATGCAGATGATAATTATATGCTGCGATCTGCAAACATCAACGTGTCTAGGTTATGTAGAAAGTAAAAAAAACTAATTGAAAACAAAGATTTTGTTTTGATTTGTTCTGTTAAATAGTTTTGCTCGTTATTATCTCACATTTTATTTTCATTAATCATAATTTATATAAATTTATATAAATTCACTTTCTCCATTATTTCACTTTAATTTAAAAATCACTTCAATTTATATTTATTTTTTCAATCCGTTTTTTAATGTCAACTGCGCAGACTGCATGTTTGATCACACAAAAATCAGGTGTCTTTTGACATTAGTCAAATCAATCATTCAATCCATCAATTTGACAATATTTTCGACATTACCGAACGCATGGGATGTAAATTTTGTATTATGTAAATCGGTCGCCTATAGACAGTAAGATATTGCCATATCAAATTTTATTTTCATTCAGTTTTACCATGTAATTTCTATAAAAGTTGTCAAAATATTTCGATATAAAAATTTATAATTCATTTTTTTTTTTTCAATTTTGAATAAATATTTTAATTAATTTTTGTAATTTTTGATAAATATTTGATACATTTAAATAATTTGTAGCTAAGTGCGAATATATAAAACATATTAATTTAATAATGATTTTTTTGTATAAAAGAAGAGCATTAAGAGATGCGTTCATGTTTTTTTTTTTGTTTTTTCAAACATTTCAAACACATTTTTGGTGATTTTTCTTTAATTAATTAAATTTAAATTTAAATAAATTAAGCAGAATAATTAAATACACCTTATATTATATACAAAGCATACATAAAATGTCAAATCACCATAGACTACTATATGCCTGTCGATTAGTTTTAGCTGATCGACTCAAAATGTCGATATTCTCGCCTCAAATCGACACTCATAATATAAAATTTGTCGAGTCGAGGCGATAGTCGATGACGAGACGATATTATCGACAGTCATAATAAGGCCCAATATAATTAGATTGTATGTAGGTGCATAAAAATAATCAATATTATAATTAGAATTTCTGTTGTTTGTCCGTTAAATCAGATGCATAAATTTGGAAAACTTTGATTAAATTTTAAATAATGATGTAGCTGCCAAATGATAATTTTATCATTTTAAAATCTTATCCTTTCTATGTGAATTGATTAATTAGACAAATCGAATATAATGTAGATATATTCGATGATAAATCTATTTTGAAACTAAAAGATTATGCAAATATTCTTTTCATTTCTTTAAATATTTTTTATAATATCGTATATTTGGTATTATTATGTTTCTATGGAATTTTATATTTTATTTCTTAAATTGGAATTTTTAATGAATTGAGTTGAATTTATCAAAAAAAGAAAGCAGAAAATTAATGTGATGTTGAAAAAGTAGGAATTTTAAAAAAAGGAAAAAAAATTCTGTGTGCGTATATAATTCTAATTCTGGCATTAAAAATCCAACATAACTCACCACAAGCATAGAAAATTGATAAATTAAATTTTGTCTATTTTGTCTTGATGATTTTTTTTTTTTTCACAATTGAAAATTGAAGTATTCAATATAAAGTTTCTCAACAGCAACAACTTTTAGGTAAATAAATTTTTTAGCAAATACAAAATAGCAAAAACAAAAAAAAAAAAAAATGAAAAAAAAGCAGAAACAGAATTAAAAGCAGATTTTATTTCGTGAACAATGATTATTTTAGTAGCTGATATAAGTTTTTATATTTGGTTTGTTGTTCCTTTATTACTTTTTTCTTTGTCTTTTTATGATATTTTTATTACACATTTGGAAAAAGTAAATCAAAAAAAAAAAAAAAAAATTTTTTTTTGCAGATCGTTTATCGAAGGGTTATTCTGATCGATTAATGAATTTAATTTAATAACATAATTTTGTTATTTATTTATTTTTTGTTTTGTTTTAGGAAAAAGTAAATCAAGACAACATCGAAAAATATCTTCAAATGAACAAAATGATGTTCAAATCATCAATAATAAAACTACGACGGCAACAACAATATCAACAGCAGCAGCAGCAGCAGCTGATGAAGAAACATTAGATTTGGCCGATTTAGATTTATCACGATTACGTTTAACAAAAAAAGATTTAGAAACTTTATCGACAATAACCCCTGGATTACCGAAATGTTTTCAAGAGCAACTTTTAGCTAAATTACCACCGACACAAGCTCGTAAATTATCTCGTACGCTATCAATGCAAAATAATTCATCTAATATACCAAAAAATTTCTATATACGAAGTTTGAGTAGTGGACGTGAATTAGAAGACTGTAACACAAATAGTAGACATGAAAAATTATCAACAGAATTAACTGATAATGCTTACGATAAGCTTCAGCATCAGCAGCAGCAGCAGCGAGAAAATACATTATATAATCGTGAAGCGAGAAGAGAAAATTGTGATTCACATCGAAGAAGTACCAGCCGATCAAAATGTAAAGAAAATGATTTAAAATCAAGCAATTGTAAAAATTCTAGTCAATGCGGTAGATCATTTTGTGCTGCCCAAACGGCCAATGTTAATGACAAATATAAATATTACTTTCCATATTTGGATAAAGGTAGTAATATCGAATGCAGTAATCATTTGAATCAGTCGAATAAATTGTATGAGAATTCAGATTCCACAAATCCACAGTATTCAAGTCCAACTAAAGGATTTCACAGTGAATCACCATCTTTCGGATATGAATCATCGCCTGTTTCTAATCCAGAGAATTTAAGTCGTCGCAGATTATCAAGAAATGAACTATCGAAATATCATCCACAAGAAACAATTTCTGATTTCTCAGAGAAAAGAAATAGAATTCGATCAGAAAATTTTGAAAAACCTAAAGAAAAACGTTGCAGAAGCGTTGAAAAATCACTATTTTCTGACAGATCTCCAAATTATGAAATTTTAATCGCTAATAAAAATCAGGATAGAAGTGAAATTCCATCTGCTTGTAACAGAAAACTGAATATGAGACATGTCCGTAATAACAGTCTAGAACCTTTTTGTGATTCATCACCAAAAACTGAAAAAGAATTGGAAGCAAGACGACGACGAAGCTTTTCTAAACAAAATGAACCTAACGATAACGATACAATACACATAAGTAAAAATCTGTTAGCCAATCAAATTCTTGAAGAACTTCAACATTTGGCTGAAACTAAGGAAAAACACTTAAAGAAGAAAAGTGTTAGTGGCGTCAAAGAAAGCCACAATTATTATCCAGAGCCAGAAAAATCAAAACCTAACGAACTGATTTTAAAATTGCCAAAATCAACAAGAAGAGAAACACTACAAAGTAAAAATAATGAAGAAATGAAAGAATCCTTTACCACATCAAAATCTTCAGCTAAAACCAATGAAAAATCCGATAAGGCTGAAACAAGAAAAAAAGATTCAAAATTGATACGTCCTAAATCTTATCCAAGTAAAGAACCTGAAAAATATGCCCGAGTTATATTATTATCAGACAACAATTTGGAAACACTTGAAAATAAAAGTCCGGACATGATTACCACCAATGAGAAGGAGGAATTTGACGCAACACGTCCTAAAAGTTATCCGTATTCGAAAATTAAATTTGTGCCAGCATCAAAAGATATTAGGAAATTTAATCGTAGTGGATCAGCCATATCTAAAGTTGTGGAGAAAATGATTGAGAAAACAGACAAAAATTCAAATAAATCACTGCCAGAAAAAAACATTCATTCTTCGCAAAAGGATATTCCAAACAAAATCAAGACCAACAATACCAAAGACTTAGATGAGGAACAAAAATCTGAACAACAAAATATTAAAAATGGAAAACCTTCGGTAGAAGTTGTCGATCACAAGAAAGACATTAAAAATAAGTTACTTTCCAAAATTCAAGATAAGGAAAAAATTCTCCCAAAGAAGCCCAGTAAAGGTTTATTGTACACTTTAGGGCAGAAATTCGAAAAATTACGTGAAAATACGAGGAGTAAAGAGAAAAAATTATTTGGCGCAAACGACACACAAACTCCGTCGAAGCAACAGCAAGAAATTCCGGATGATAAAGGCAAAATTTTGAATCCATCAAATAAACAGAATACTGTTTCAGAAAAACGAGATGAAAATCCTCCAAAAATAAGTAAAAAATCTAGAATAAACACAGCCATAAGATCTTTGAGAGATAGTTCAATGATACGATCGTCTCCGGTTACTGAATCAGGACTAATTAAAAAAGCAACAAGTGTGGAAGATTTATCGAGGCCGTTAAATAAGAATGGAGCTAATAAGGTTCTTGAACTGTTCAAGAAATTTGAAAAAGATAACACTGAGAAAAAGGTGATCAACACACGTTCGACTAGCAGTATCGAAACACGAGGAAAGCATTGTATTTTGGGCGTGAAAAGTTGTAACAAATCAGGAAGTTTTGTAAATCGAACCTGTCAGAACGCAACTCTTTTGCCACAAAATAAAGAAAATAAAAATATTCCTTGTAATCAGAATAACGAAAATAAAAAGAAGATTGAAAATAATGAGAATTTTACAGAAATGGAACAATTTGATTGTGCTGTCAAGAAACAAGAAAAACAAAAAGATGCCCAATTGATGGAAACTCCTTCACCGAATTTCTTGAAAAGATATGAAACGAAAAATTATGCAAAAGAAAAACGAAAGGGACTTATGTTAGATTTGTCAAAACAAGATAATAAAGAATGTACTGCCATGAAACAGGATAACTGTAAAAGACTTTTAGAAAATTGCTGCAGTGAAAATTATATAAATAACAATCGATATGCATCGACTGAAAACCAAGAAATAAATCAAAATCATTTACTGTTACCATCTAATGAAAATATTGCCTGCTATTCGTCGGACTCGAAAAGTCCAAATGATGATTGTGCCTCATACAGCACATTACTTTCGCCTAGTGAAGAACCAGAATTGAGTTTCGATAATTGGTCGATATGCTCTGAAGATAATTTTACATTGCCAACTCCAACGACTGGTTTGTCAAGAATATCAAGAAGTTCACAGTTCTCATCACCAATAAATTATGACAGTGATCATCGAGAAAGCATCAGCGATCGTATAAAACGAAGAAGTTTTTATTGCAGATTTAACGAGAAGAAACCAAAAAGACAAAGCAGTATCGTTGGCACAGGAGCCAGAGATTATTATAGAGAAACAGCCAGCAAATCGCAATCTCATATTTCAAAGCCAATTAGTGCTATTGAAAAGGATCCAATCGAAAGTAGTCACAATTTATTGAAGGCATTCAAACGAGCTACAAATTTTATAAATTTAAAACCACCTGTCTATATTAAACCTGCTACAACCAGAAAATATTCAACTGAAACATTTCCGTCTACAACAACTTTGAATAATGTGAAACGCGGTGACAGAGTAGAAAATGATTTTCTACGAAAGGATGTAATTAAAACTACCGATGATCCTTTAAATTACTGCTCAAAAAGACGTTGTCTATACAGAACTAACGGTATTCCATTACTTACGACAAGTCCAATTGACAGTTATGCAACATTAAGACGTCACACAATTCGACCGTACGAGCATAGAAGCATTTCAATGTTAGATTCATCACATCCAACACGTAACAGTATTTCACCAACGAATTATTCATCATATAGACAGGAATATCGGCATCAACAACCTACAGAATTAGGAAATCTTTTAAAGTATGAAGAATTTATTTTTGTTTTACAAGTCTTCGATCAATTTAAAATTAATTTCTTTTTTTTTTTTTTTTTTTTTGATTTTTTGACTTGATATTACTGTTATTATTATTATTATTATTGTTTCATTTTCAGATCGACTACTGAACATTATCGTACATCTCAGAGTTCCACAAAAACTTGATGTGAGGAAAAAGCGTATCCTTGCGCATTTTGTAACTACTTTAATTTACATAATAATACTCAATCTGATCAGTCTGAATCCTTTATCAGTGATAAAAATAAAAATTTCGAATAAAAATAATTATAATAAAATAGTAGTAATAATAATAATAATAAATTTTAGACTGTATAATGTACCGTATTTAATAATATAACGATCTTCATTATTCACTTAGAGATTATGATGATGATGATGATGATAAAACTTAAATCGAATAAAATGAACATTTTTTGTAGAGATTAGAGATTGTCATGAGCGTTATACTCATATTAAAAAGAACTTGAAAAAAAAAATGAATAATTGGAATTTTTTTTTTTTTTCATTTTAATTAATTAAAATTAATTGATATACGAGTACATGATAGTTTTTCTGTTTTTGTAAAAGTAAAATTTCAATTTGAAAGATAAGTTTTTTGTATACTGTATACTGTACTGTTATAGTTAAGAATTTAAACAACAGTGACTTGAAATGAAACTACGAAGTAAAAATAAAATACTAAAACGCATATGCATATATGTAATATAAAAAATGAGTAATGTATGAGTAATATGCGAAAGAGAAAATTATTAAAAAATATATATATATGATTATGAATATGGTGGTGCTATATTGTTATAAAAATATGATTTATATCAAAAAGAAAGAAAGAAATAAAGAAAAAAGAAACTTTATAAAAATTTTAAAATGTTAGAAAAAAAATTTAAATTTTATATACATACGTAACATATACTTATATATAAATACTTAATAATTTGTTTTTAATTTAAAACACGAAAAGGACAATATTTATACTTTTTATAGTGTTAATTGGACTCATATCGAATGTTTGGTATCTAAACATCCTAACTGGTATAAAAAACCAAAAAAAAAAAATTACGAATTTTTCCTCATTCTTTTCTTCCAATCTCTCAAATACTATATACATACGTACATATGTATATATGAATATTACAGTGTTATAGAAATCCTCTATATTGTAAGCGTCAGGTTTAAAAAAATTACATACTTGACTCCTAATAATTCCACTGCAGTTGTATTTGTCATCGTCCAACGCTTTCACATAATATAACGGTACATATAAGCTTCTTGAATAAAACTAATAGGGCTTCCGGAATCTATAAGAGCCAAAAGTGACGTAGAACAAGTCCTGTGCATGTCGTCTTTATAGAATTTAAAAGTTAGCTTTTTTTTTCAAATTCCTCGATATTCATCACAGGTTCAGGCTCGGAATTTTGAGACGTTTTATTCTGAATCACCATAATAACCCTTTGCGGACATTCGTTTATATTTAATGATCTGGTTTCCCACATTTATAGCACGAACCTTTTTCACGACAAGATTTTGTGCACCTAACCTGAAAATATATGACTCTGTTCGTTACAATTGTAATATCTTAACATCTTATCCACCACAGGTTTCGAATTAACGAACTGAAAGTTACCACGTGGTTTCGATTTTTCACTAAACATTTTTTTCTTTTGAAGAACTTTGATTTTTCATTAAAGTTTCGTATCTTCTTAATAAAGCTTTCGACAAGACAACACCAAAAATATTTTATGAAGGTCAAGTATGTAATTTTTTTAAATCTGACGCTTACAATATATATAGTACATTATCTGATATAATATGTAAATGCCTAAAATATTGTTTGTGAAATTTTTGATTACATGAGAGATGAGATTGTTTTTTTTCTTTTTTTTTTTTAATTATAAAAGAAATAAACAACAAATTTTTAGATTTGTTTATGTTTCTAATTAGATAAACGTATAGATAAATAAATAAAAATAAAATGAAAAAAAAAAAGTTTATAATATATTTTATTGTTGATAAACACTGTTATTTGTTAGGATAATTTAAAAATTAAGAAAAAAACAAAAAAATAGAAAATGGAAGGAGAAATAAAAAGTAAAATAAATGAAAAAGATAAAAAAAAAAAACTATACATACATACATATATACATATGTATTCCAGTTTCCTTTTTTAAATTATTGTGTCATATTTTATTATTAAATTATACTTTGTATATGTGTATAATGTTATATTATTGTATCGTTAAATTTAAAATGATAAAAAAAAACAAAAGTAAGAAAAAAATATATATAAACAGGGCGGGGCGCAATTCATGAAGAAATTATAAGCAATTTACATTATTTTATTCCTAGATTTTAAGATGAAGATAAAATGAATGTATAAGAAAAATAATGAGAATAATAATAATAATAATAATAAAAACGAAACAAAATATAGACTCATATACATTACATATTATATTTAGTATTGTATTTTATTTAATACATATATAGAAAATACAATTTAAATAAAATAATAATAACTAAATTAAAAAAATAATTAATTAATAATCGTTATGTTATCAAAATAATCTATACTATACGATATACGAACATACACATGCGGAAACGTGAAAATTTAATATATTAAAAAATTATAATTAATTATTATAAAAAAAAAAGTAGGAAATAAAAAATTAAAAAAATAAAATAAAAATAAATAAATGAACTACTAAATATAAATATAGTACGTATATATATGTGAATGTAATGTATAGGTAGATGTTTAAATGGGCCTTCATTTCTATCATAAATGAATATCGATTATACAATGCAACGACATTATTAATATCTGAGACAGACATGTTGGGTGGGTGTTGATAGCATTGTGCTTGTGCATGCGTTCAGTTCAAAATTCAAATTATGGCCCTGTTCAAAAACGTCAAATAATATTGATTGCAGAAAAGCATAAATGCAGTGGCAGAAACTTAGTTGCTGCTGTCATAAAGCAGATGTAGATTTTATAAAAAGCAATGATTCATAGCTTTTGAACGTTTTACCTGACTGTGTTTAATGTTTGTATTTTATAACTATTTAAAAATGAAAACTGTAGATATAAATAAATATTTGTGTAAACATCTTAGTTATTACAATTCATCATTATTTGTGTAATACTATGTACTACTTTGACATTTTAGCAAGCAACGCATCAACACTTTAAACGGTGTACATATGGCACTGCATTATGCGCATATAAATTTTGATCTAATACGTTTTTGAAATACTGCACTGCATTAACTGCATATTTTGACGTTTTTGAACAGGGCATATTATGTATTTACTTTACATATTCGTAAAATTCTCTCAAATTTTCTTGAATGAGTATCAGCTGTTTCTGTTTGTTGTGAAAAGAAACTGGAGTCTTCTCATAGAAAATGAAAAAAAACATACCAACGATTCGGTTTCGATGACATTTTGTTCATCATTTACATGTTCCTACTTTTCTTTCTTTTCTTTGTTTTATCAGTTTTATCGAAAAAATCATCTTAAGTCATCTACAGTCTGAAAAGTTTGTCATCCAAATAGTGGAAAAATGTTTGGTAAATGTTCGAAACGATGAAGATTTTTTATCAATTTTAATCAAGCTGATTCGCATCTAAGTAGTTACTTCTAAAATAAAAATATGTTAAATTAAGAAAGCCCTATCGTGTTATCTATATTCAATACAAACAAATTTCATTCAACAATTTTCATTCTACGGTGTATAGTATCGATACCGTATTGTTTGTCTCAGGTATAACATAAAAAAAATATATATACATATATATCATAAAACAAATCTAACATTTTTACCAAAAAACATTTTTTTTTCCTAAAATGAATCGTTCTACATATTATATGAATGGAATGATGTGTTAATTCATTCTCTTGACACGAATTTATTAGTGACAATAATTAAGTACGTATACGTATGTAATGTAGTACATGCATATATCATTATGAAATTTTCATATTATAAGTAAATATTAACACAATAAGAATTGACATTTTTAAAATTATACAATACATATATACATTACATACATATGTACATTTAACATAAACATTAATTTTTTGTTTATTTTTATTAATTGCTTTTTAGAATATGTATTTCGATCATTCATATCATTTATTGAACATTTTTTTGTATGTATGCTATGAAATGTTTTTAATCGATATTCATTAACAGAAATCAAGGATATTTACAATATATATAGTAGTAAACACACGTATATAACTATAATAACTTAACTGTTAAACAAATTTACGAATATAAAACAGATCCATAATAATTTACTTAAATAAAAGTACACAAATACTATAGTACATACTCATATAATTAATTACAAATAATTTAATAATCCAAATATGTACGCGTGTAGTACTTAAATTGCTATAAGAATATTATTATAGTGTTCATGTATAATGTATCCTAGCAATGAAAACGAAAAACATAAATGTATTTTTTTATAATATCATAATATACGGATGGTATAGAACGGTTGATATAACCGAATGAAATAACGTATAAAAAAGTGGCGACGCAAGTGATAATCGATCGTTAATTTTATGATACCTAAAACCTACCATTTTAAATACGTACATAATACCATGTAATGCAGTATACTTTTATAAAATGTTAAATGGTACTAATTATCGTACTAATCGTGATGGTATCCATTCAAATTTTTATTAAGTTTTATGTCATATAGAATTGATTTGTTTATCACTTTCACTTGTGACTTTAAATATATACATACGTGTATACGAAGTAGATATATACGTAACATAATTTTGTATTCGTCATTTTTTATTATATAGATAACGTTTTTATTTATTTATTTATTTTTTTTTTTTAATTTCAATTGTACCAATTTATCGATCGTAAAAATATTAAATCAATTTATTACATTTTCTGATCAAATCTTCTATCATTTTATATAAAATTTAACGTTAAACATTTTTATTTTTATTCATTAAATGAAATTACAAATTATTATAACTACATATTATATGTATGTATGTATTTCTAAACTTTAGAAAATAAAAATCGAATGTTTTTGAATATAGAGTAAATATAAATGAATTTATATTTCAATTTTATTATTCTCCAAAAAATTATGAAAGTGACGGATTACGTATACATTTTTCTAGCCAAAGAACTAAACGTATTTAATATAAAAATAAAAAAATAAATAAATAAATATAGTATAGTACCTTAGGTTGTGTCATAAACAAACACCAGAATATATTATATGTATTATATATTCTTAAAAGTTTTGTTGTACTTTTTACAATAATAAATAATAATAGTAATAATTATAATTATTTATAATGATAACAAAATACATACTATACTATAATTATAAATGAGTATGTAGAAAGAAAAATAATAATAAAAAATATATAGTTAAAAATGAATTATAAAATATATATATAATATATATTATTTCTGTGGAATATATATAGTACTTAGTTACGAATGTATTAAATTTATATGATCCTGTTTTATTTTGTAATGTTTTTTCTTTCTTTTTTTTTTTGTAGAAAATTTATTAAGTAAAATTTATTATAGAAAGGAAAACAAAAAATGATGAAATAAAAATCTTTTATATAAACACCTAAACTGAAAAGATTTTTATTAATTAATATGCCTATGTATTTTTGTTTTTTTTTTTTAAATATCAATATGGACGTATACGCAATATATTACATAAATATCTATTCAACTTCTAAGACAATTTTGTATAGGATGCTGTAAAAAGGGAAAAAAAAAATATTCAAAAAATTAATAAATCATTCAACAACCACTCCTCAAGAAATTTGAATCATATTCATTATTTTTATGTCAACGAAAATTCCAAAATGGTGGAAGAAAATTTATTATTAAATGGAGGAAATATTTATTCAACTTTTAATGTTTTACTTGAAATCAGTAAGTATAATAATTACAATTATAGGTATCTGAAAATAAAATTTAAATAAATTAATTTAATTAATAACATCGATAAGAAATAGTAAATCAATAAAAATAAATGCTTTAATAATTGGATAAAAATACGAGTAGAAAATAAATTTGATATTCGTTTTCAGTTAAATACATATATGTATGTATATTTTTAATTAACGAATGACAAACACATATCGATTGAAATCACAACAATTAAACATACTTAATTGAAATGATTTACATACTTAATATATAGGAATGAAAAAAATAAAAAAAACTTTCCGAAATGACCTTATATATCATTATCTCATGACTTTTAACAGCACTAAAAATTTAGTTAATATTTATATTCGGTTTAATTCAGTTCACAGAAATTTATTTGCGACAAAACAGAAAAAAAAAACCAATAATAAAACGAAAATATAAAATAATATGATTAATAAAAAAATGAAAATTGAAAATTACTCGTATAATGCATGGTTAAATAAGCATTATGAGATGAAAATTGAAAATAAAAAGCATTCATTTTGTGCTGGATTAGCGGATTTATTAGAAAATACTTCGATGCATGGTTATTCAAGAATTGTTGAACCCAAACGAATGATAATTGAAAAGTGAATACTATACCTATATATATGTATATATGTATATGATTTTTAATTATTATCACAATTATTATTTTATTTTTACAGATTAATTTGGCTCGCATTTCATATATCTGCGTGTGCAGCATTATTTTTTGTTTTGAGTCATGCTTGGACTGAATTTACGACAAGATCAATATCAACTGTATTACAAAATCCTTTATATCCGATCGAAGAAATTCCATTTCCAGCTGTATCAATTTGTTCAAATAATCGATTATCAAAAGATGCTGCAGCACAATATGCTAAAAAATTGTATGTTAATTTTTTTTTTTTTTTTTTTTTTGAATAATGGATAGTAGAATGTTTCCATTATACGAGTATACACATGTAATGTATACGGAATATTTTTAATGAAATCAAATTTCAGAGTTCAATTAGATCCAGATAAAAGAAATCATTCATATTTTATGGAAAATATAAAATTATTAAGTTCAATGTATAATTTTGAGGTAGGTGAAAATGATAGGGCCACATATTTTCAAAGATTTTTAGATACCTACGATCTAAATGATACAGAAATATTTTTCAATATAAAACAACGTATGTTTGAGGTAAAATTTTGTTTAGAAACTTTTTTTTCAAATCCATTGATTGAATGCGATTTTATTTGTCTTTATTATAATATTTTCTTTATAACAATAAGCTAACTCCAAAATGTTCAAATTTACTTCTTAAATGTTTACTGATGGGAGAAACTGTTGAATGCATTTCAAAAAATGCATTTTCGATGCAAATTACTCAGCTTGGGTATTGTTGTGTTTTCAATGTAAACCATGGCGATTCACTACAAACGTTAGTTTGGTTTAAATATTGTCCTAATAAATACTATTTTTATATTCGTTTTCTTTTTATTTTATTTATTTTTTTTTTTTTTGAAAAGGAAAACTAAAGACCAAAGCTTCAAGAATGCCTTCATTGGTTCTGAATTAGGTTTAACGGTTGTATTGAATACCTCAAATTCAGACGATTATTACACACTTTTCGATTTGAATGGATTTTTGGTAGCTTTTTTTTTCTTCTCATTTTTCATATTCATATTATAGAACAAAGAATTAATTAAAAAATTCAATATATTTTCTTTTTTCATTTTCAAAAAGGTTCATATTTATGATTCAAATTTATTCGACGATATTTTATCGGGCAGTATTAGAGAAAGATTCGTTTTTAAAGGAAGGGAATCATTGATTGCAGTTACCCCAAAAGTTGTTGGCAGTGATGATGCAATAAGAAAATTTCATCCAAAAACGGTAAAATTTTTTAAGTTTATATAGTAATATGATAAAGTACGAATGATTATTAATCTAATTACATTATCAATAATTCAATTTAGAGAGATTGTTTATTCAAAGATGAACTAATGGAAAAATACGGAGGAAAATATAGTCTAACAAATTGTATCACTCAATGTCGCATAAGAAGTATTCGAGTATTATGCAGATGTGTACCATTTTTCATGCCACATACCAAAGACGATAGGGAAGATAATGTAATACATTGTACACTGCAGCATATTGATTGTTTGGACAGATATCGATGTAAGTCTTTTGTATATACATATGAAAACAAATTTTTACTTTCAATTTTATTTACCATACAATCGATTGCGAATAATTAAATTTCATTTTATGTTGCAGTTAAATGGTCAAATGTAGTTACAATGAGAAAAAATGTTGAGGGTCTAGAAAGAGAAATGGAAGATGCATTATATTGTCCAGAATGTTTACCAGGCTGTACCGAAACACATTATAGTGTAAAGTTATTGACAATGCCTCTAGATCGATACCAAATTAATACCACATCAATTGTGTAAGTTTACACAAGTTAAATAATTTAAAAAAAAAAAAAATTACAAATAAAATTCAAAATTTATAATTAGAATTCATTAAATTAAAATGAAAATTTGTAGAAGTGAATTTCAAAATTTATCTGAAATCAGTATATTACGTGTATACTTTGGTGATTCAACAGCCAAATATTATAATCAAGTGATCAAGAGTCCTTGGTTTGAAGTGTTCAGTATGTACATGAGCATATATACATATAGCTAAGGTAATTAAATTTAAATTTACATTAAATGTGTAAATTATTTTTAGGTGCAATTGGCGGAATTTGTGGGATAGTTACTGGATTTTCATTGGGAGCAATAAGTGAAATTATTTATTTCGTTTTAATTGAAATCAGTTCAACTATAAAAGCAGCAATGACAGCTGATAAAAATAAAACCCATAAAAGGAAACTATTAATATATCCATAACCACAATGAATTTGTATCTGCCTGCAGCATTTACATACTTACATACATCTTACAATTTGAAAATTTGAAAAAAAAAAATATCCACAACATATATGTAATGAACGCACAAATGTTATTTAATAATTAGAAAAGAAAATAACTAAAATTTGTGTATTCACAAATAAATTTATTTTAATTTTTCTTCACGGCTTAAAAACTACTTTATATTATATATAATTATAATTATTTTATTTATTTATTTATTTTTTTTGTTTTTTTACTTTCACTATCTGATATAACATAACATCTAAAACTTTCTCGACAAAACAGCAAATAAAAATTATATTCTCTTTTCTTTAATTCTATGAATTATATTATATACTTATATGCGATGAAATTTCATTTTTTTTCTTTTATTTCTAAAACAAAATAAATGAAATTAAACTACCATATTTAATGAGTGTCTCTAAACAAATTTTTTTTTTAAATTATTGTTGTTTTTGTGTCTATTTTAATTAAATTTTCTTAAGTGTATTTTTTCTTATTATTCAATTGTTTTTTTTTTGTTTTTTAAAATAAATAGAAATTTTAGTGTCAAATTGTTAATATTTGTGATATATGTACATATATAATACATCACATTTTCTATAACGAGAAAATCCTAAATTTTATTTTATTGCCTGTTTCCTCAAATTTCTTTTAATTTTAATTGATTTTACAATAAAATTTAATTAAAAAAAAAAACATTCTAATATAATTACACTACACTGCAAGCATTTCAAAACAAAACAAAAAAACAAAAATAATAACGAAAGTTTGCGAAATTACAATTTATTACAATGTAGTACTATTGCTTGCTTTGCTTGTTTTATTTGCTTTATTTGGTAAATGACAATGACAATTAAAAGATAATTTATTTGCAATCTGAGGTATATCTACCCAACATCAATCTTATCATATGCTTTGTTTCTTAATATACGATTATTGTATTATCTGGTCTGCTGGATGTTTGGCTTTGCACAAACAAATTTCATTTTTTTATATCTGAATAAATTCTTTAAATCAATTTCTTGAATAAATTTTTAAACCATGATATAAACTTTTATCTTTTTTCAATCTGAATTCCATTTTATTTTTTCACAAACAAAATATCGATAAAATTAACTTCAACTTTAACTGATGGTTAAATGAAACAAACTTAAATGAAACCGACAAATATTATACTGTTAAGTGTTTGAAGTTCTAAAAAAAAAAAAAATAGAAAGTAGATCAACTTACTTTATTTGTTATGTACATTATTATTGTAAGCAATCCCGTTTAAAAATGTTATTTGTTATTTCTAGTCAGCTCAGCTGTTAAAGCAAGTAAATCAAGCAAGGCGTACAGTACATTGTACTTTCACCATAAATTAAAAAAAAAAAAAAAAAAAAACGAAGAATGGTGAACCTGGCGAAACTATTATTAAGTCATTATCATTAAATTTATAAACATCAAATGACGATTAAACATCAAACTGTTCATATTCAACATAGCAGTACCAATGGATATAATATATGATGTGATATAATGAATGTACGTAATACAAAGCTATGAAGTTGAATTTTGCAATTTGATCATCATCATGTTTGATATTTAATTCAATAATTGCTTAATGTTACCTAATATACAGTCCAAATCTGAGTGTAGAATTTTTTTTTCTAATTTTACAACCAATCCGTACCGTGTGTATAGGCCAACATTAGATATTTTTGTCCTCTTGAAAATAAAAAATGAAAATAAAAAAAATATTTTTTTACAATTAACACAACTACATACATAAACTACAATTATTTTATAATTTAAAATGAATTTTTATTTTCGATTTATGCTGAATTTTTAAATTCAGTGTCACACCACACGACAATTATTTTAAATACAAAAAAAAAAAAAAAAAAATCCACAATTTGCAAGAAAATTTTTAATTCTTCTCATGCATTTAAAAATAAAAACTCCACATATATTTATGTAAATCCTAAAACAAAACAATGTTGATTAATTCATTGTTGAAACCAAACTGATTTGATTTGATTTTTTTTTTGTTTTTCTTTATATTCCTAATCAAATTTTATTTATTAATAGCATTAAAATATATATTATATATTTTTATTAAAAATTTTCTCTATATTATAAATGTAAGCGTTTTGTTTTGTTGAAATTTAATATTCATCTCTACAATTTTTATATACCTAATCTATTATCATTTAAGAAAAATCAAAAAAAAAAAATATTTGCAATTTTTCTTTATCTTTTTTTTTCTAATTTTGTTTTGTAAATTACATTAATTTTCGTATTATAATTTTTCTCTTATATTAAGTTTATTTGTTTTTTGTTTTTAATTCTTAACTAGAAACTAAATAATGCACAAAAGAAAAACTTTAATCCTAAAATAAACGATATACATACGTAGTACATATACGTTGTATAATTTAACTATTTAAGTTTGTTTGTTTGAACACACTTTTTATTATTGTTACAATCTCATTTATTTTTTTTTTTTTAATAAGAAAATAATTTTTCATTTCCAATTGTAGTCGTACATTTTATTTTTCTCTCCTTTTCAGTAAGAAAAATTCTGACATAAAGATTGCTCAATTTTAAATTTGATTTTTTTTTTTTTTTTTTTACAGTACTAAACGAGATCTAGATTTTTTACAACGGCTAATAACGTTCGGTATTGTTCTCGTTGTATCACCGTTCCAACTTTTTGATTTAGCACGAAATTGTCTATATGCAGCACAGAATGATGGATCTAACATTGGTCGATATGATGCTGGATCACATAAATTTGAATATTTTTCAAAGAATTCTTTATAGCCGCCATGTAATAAGTAAATTTCTGGATAATGAAGTGCTGGGTATTTTAATGAATTTCTTATACGATCATGATTTCGAAGGAATCGTGATCTATATTTTTATTATCAAAATAGAATAAATATTAGAACAATAAAAATAAAAAATTATTCTCATGTTATTTTGTTTTTAAATTGTTAAAAACTTACAATTTTGGTCCACGTTCTGATGAAAATTCACAGTGGAACACAAGTATATGCCTCTTTGGTCCATCAGCTTGTAAAGTTGGTGATTCAGTCTTACAATTGACAAGTTCTTCAAGAATTTGCTCCTGTGTATATAGATTTTCAGCTCCACGTATATGTCCTCCATCATACTCGTATGGATAACGGCAATCAATTATCTTAAATGATGCAACATTATCTTTAAATTCACCTTCTATCAATTTTGCCATTGTATCACTAGATATCGATTTAAGATCTTGATGTCGTCCTTCCATTAATGGTAAACAAAATGGTTTACTAAAATCACCGATTAGATCTGGTTCATTCGATGAACGAGCTAATGCTATTTCTGCATCATTCATTGACATCGATTTTCGTAATAATGATCTATGTGACGGTATTGATAACTGATAATTTTCTTCCAATTTACCACGTATAATGAATTCATTTTCTTTGTCATTATTTTCCGTTTTATATCGTTTTACTTGTAATGGACTTAATGAAGCAGTTGGTGGTTCGGGACGTTTAAAGCATCTTTCATTTTGTTGTGGCAATATTGTTACTTTACTATCCTCCACTGATTTAGAAGATTCAAAAAGCGAACCTCTTATTAGGTTAATTTTATTATTTTCTTGCATACTCAAACATCTTCGAATAACTGGCCTTTTTGTCTCAGGTGTCGCATTCAATTTTGTTGATTTTATATGACCGCTAATCAAAGATTTTAAATTTGATGGAAATGGAGTTTCATTTTCGAGTGACTCTACATCATATAAATCCATATAATCATCTTCCATCGATTCTACTGATTCTGTTGAACTTAAACTATTGAAAGTTTTGAAACTGTTCGGTAATTTTTTTATTTTCTTATCATTTTTTCTATTTACATTTTCTTCTTGACATCCGAACGAATCCAATAAAGTGGTGTTACTTTGTTCTCCATTAAAATTAAGGGATGATTTGCAAGATGGCACGTCAAATTTTTGTGATCGAAATAATTGTTGAACAGCCGAATATTTGACTGAGAATTTTTCTGAATAGCTATTTTCTGATTCGATTCTATTGATACCATCATTTTCTTCTTCTTCTTCTTCTTCTTCGATTTGATATCTTTTGTCATACATAGTCACACCGCTCAATGTGACTTTGAATTTTTTCGGGCTACATTCTGGTGACAGGAGTCTATCATTATTAAGTGCAAGTGGACTTAATCGTCTGGATCTAGACGAACTAGCCGCCTGTGGGCTATTTTGATTACTATAAAATGATACATCATCAATTGACATCTCGTCCTTTGTACATGATATATGATCATTAAATTCATTTTCACAATTTATGTCTTCATCTTCAGTATCAATATCATTGTAATCAAGTGAATGTGGTTCAGCATTTTGACGACGCTGTTCACTAAGTGATCGTGATTGAACATGACGTTGATCGATACTGCATCCACCCGAATTTAATGTAAAATTATTCGAAATTAAACTTTAAAGATAAAGAAAAATATTTAAAAAGTTAATCATTAACCTTAAATTGTAAGACTTATCAAAATAAAAAGATCCTGCAAGCAAATTCAGTTTTTGTAGTACATAATGACATAATTAAGGGTTGCAGATTATAAATATGCAAGATTTTAAATTTTTATTTTAAAGAAAAAAAATTCTTTCTGTCAATCGTAAGGCCTAGTACGCTGATAGAACACTTGTGTACGCACTAGTGTTGTGCCTGAAAACATACTTACTTGAAAAGTATAAAAAATGTTGCTTCTGACATTGAATAATAGATGTCGAACTTTATCTATGGAGACTTTTTGTTATATTCAGGCACAAATTAAATAAAATTTTATTTTTTTCTATTCGAATTTTTGACAATACGATATGTCAGTTAAATTTGAATCAATTTATGATTGAAAAATTTAAATTAATCACGATATCCAAATCAAAATATGACAAATGTCTATATACTCTACATGAACATATGATGCAAATCTACACAGTTTACAAAAAATTTCTCCACGACCCGAATTCAGGAAATTAAATAGAATATTTTTCGAATCTGAATTCAGGCCAATCGGAGTACTAGACTTAAGTATGTATCGATTAATAATTATTTCATTTTTATCATTAGAGCACAGAGTAAAATAACTATATACAGAGTGTGCAATACAATCCTTTCCATTGCCGAGCTAATTTTGGAAGTGGATTTAGCGAAAATCCACCTCTCTCAAAGCTTTTCTTATAAAATGAGTACATTTTGAAAATTGAGAGTAGAAAATATAAATAAAACAAAACAAAACAACACAGTTTCAAATATACAATCTTACATACACGTAATATAATGTACAAGAAGGGAGCAATTTTTTTCTTGTTTGCGTACATATTTTGTATTGGGCAATAGAAATATGTATGTATGTACATAAGTATATAGAATATGTATGATACTGGAATATATACTGTTTTGTACCATAATGTTAGATATAATATATTTATGTATATTTACGAGTATATATGTATATATATAAACGCACATTATAGTTTGTTTTGGTTTGTTTTTGTTTTCGACCCTTTGTTACTATTTCATTGTTATTTTCGACCCTAAATTTATGTTTGTTCGATTATGATTTCATTTTTTCAAGTTAATATGCATCTTACAAATTATGCTGCTTCTACATTATATGTGTATACACATTATATACACATGTACAGTAATCACAAAAAGTATTTCTGCATAATTAAAGTATCGTAATTTGGATTTAGACACTTGTAATACTAATAAATTTTTATATTTATTTTTTCAAACTTTAATAAATACAATTTCTTAAAAAAAACCATAATTATTCTTAGAACAAATATATTATTTGATTTATTCCAAAAATTATTCCTGCATTAATTCTATCGCAAAAATTATTATGAATATTAAAATGAAAATAATTGATTTAATTTTGACTTTCAAGAAAAATACCGAGGAAATTTGAATTATTTAGTAAAAATTTGAAATTTGTTGTGCACAAGTAGCACCAATAATTTTTGTGATCACTGTACATACCTATCAATTTCTTCATATAAACAGAATCTAAAATCTAACATCTACCAACTATCAACTATAAAATCCGGTATTTGATGATGTAAGTCAAAATAAAGAAAAGACAACCAAGCCTCCTTGTATACGAAGTGACAATATAGTTGCGTTCCTTTTGACCAAGTAAAGTACTCGCAAGTACTTGTAGTCGTGATCATCTACACCACCTCTTGTATTCGAGTAATTTACTTGACAGTTGCATGGTTAGTTACGCCAAAATTCGCCGTCAGAGGTGTTTGTGTTTTAATCGTTAGAGATTAAAGAAATAGGTTTAAGTCTATAATATTTTTAATACACGTTTTATTCAATAGGTGGCTTTTTATTGTTTAATGTTATGAAGCATCTAAAATCAAAGCAAAACAAATTTGAAATACATGACAGCTGAAATTGGAGCATGGCCAACTGTCACTCCAATATTTACATTGCCTTAGAAATGTGTATGCTTTCAAATTTGAGGTTACTTTTTACTTCCAAGTAAAAAAATTGCGTTCCATTTACAATATACTCCCGAGTACTTGAAAGTTCTTTACTTGGTCAAAAGGAACGCAACTTATGTGTAATGATAAAACCTGTATGTACATTTACATACATCTATATCTAGCTATTGTGGTATGAAAAAAAAAGGGTAGCAGTATGTATGAATAAAAAAAAAGTAAAAAAAAACATTTCTTTTTTTGGGAGAGAATTATTCTCACAATTTACGAATTTTAAGTTTCAAATCAAAAGTTTTATAGATGAAAATGCAAACTTGAAATTTTTTAAAATGAGCTTTGCGATATTGGCCTATCTGTGTATCGTTATTTAGGTCTGTGATTAGAGCCTACTTACTACTAATATTAGATATTCATTACATACATATGTACATATTTATGTAATGTAATGTATTAAAAAAAATTAAATTTTAAGTTTATGAACCTCTTTAAAACCATATCAATCATACCATAGGAAAACATTTTGAATCAATTGAAATAACTGACTTTTACCACTTTTACTTATAACGACTTGATTTTTTGAAGTCATATGTCATATTATGTTCATGGTATATGCACACGTCCATTTATATACAATATCATGTATAAATACATATGTACAGTACTTCTACTAATATCTATATGTATTATGGTACATACACATGAAGTATGCATGCACGCACCAACAAAATATTTGTCGACTCTCATAATCATCATAGTATATCTATACATATAATGTCAAACAATATAATATGCACTTTAATCACTTACTTACTGTGAAACTGAAAAAAAATATTTTTGTCCGTTATACAAATATGTTATGTATATAAATAAATAAAAGAATTCTTATATCCACCCCCCATCAACATAATATGAGTATAATATGTACATAATAATAATATTAATTGAAAATTATATGTGAAAGAAAAGAAATATTTTTATGGCCAGTAAGCATTTTATAATACTCGTAACTCGTATATTTCTAGCATCTAGCTCTAGCATATAAATGTACCGATTTTTATTTTTATATAAATATTATGTAGATATTTCTATGCACTATTATTCATATATGCATGCACATAGAGTTCACATATCACATGAAGTGGAGTTGGAGATGGATGGAGTAGAGTTAGTAAAAATAGATATGGATTTATGAATACATATTATGTAGATAACTTTTCATTGAATTGAAATTTAGAATATTTTTATAAAATGTTATATTGAATTCTTTTTTCTTTGTACTTTCTTTTAATTATTCATTAGAAATACAAAAAGGAGAAAGACGGGAAGCGACAGAATATTAGATATATTTTTTACCTCGTGCATTCGATAACCTCAGATGACTCTCCTGCTGTGCTATCCCACATTTTTAAAGCTTTTTTTTTGTTACTTTTTTCTTTTACAACAAACACAACGAACGAATTTTTTTTTTTTTTTCTATATAATTTAACTATTTTACTGATATTGCAACTAATTTTTCTTCCTTTTTTTCTACTTTAAATTAGAATTTTTTAAAATTTTCTAATCTCGATCACTTTTAGGTTTTCCGTTTCGATATTATACCAAATAATTTAATTAAACATTTACATATGATGTATACACAATAAATTTAAAGAAACAAAAAATTGGTAATATTAGATGAGATTTTGTTGAAAAATCTCATTAGCTATGGCTAGTTATCTATCTATAAAATGAACCTCATGTTTATTTTTTTTATTTTTAATTAAGGAATATGGTCGTAGTGGAGCTGAAGATAGATGAGCTTACTTAATTTACTACATTTATACACATATATAAGATTTATTAACAAACACCCCAGTAACTTTACAATACACACTTCATTTTATTTAATGTTTTCATACAAATATTAATTATTTTATATGAAAAACATTTTATTTTTCAGTCACCATATATGAAACTAGAAATAGAATTTTATCCATTTTATCTTAATAGAAAAATTCTATTCTATATTTATATTATTCTAGGAAGAAGTACAAATCACAAAATGTATGCACATATGTATTAATAAGAAAAAAATTTTTTTTATTAATTTTTAACGAAATGACAACCGCCAAATAATTTTATTGTCTTGTGCCTTGTGCTTGTGGTGCTTGTCTTACTCAAAAATGTACAATAATAACAATATCTATATCTCCATCCATAATTTCGATCAACTGTTCAGTTCAGGTTCACTCGGTTTCGGTTCACCGTTCTGTTCTTTCACTCAGTGTGTGTGTGTTTATGTTTTTAATTTTTTTTTTTAATATTGATTATTTGGAAGTGTAAGCGAATGCGATTGTGTGTGTGAGGCAGAGGAGGAGATGTGTGCTGTGTTTGTGTTTGTACCATCTACCATGGTTTGTACCACTGGTTTGTACCGTGTGTGTGATAGATGAAATGAAGAAGAATTTTTTCTTCAGCCTTCCTCTCCTCTTCGCTACCCTTTAATATTTATAAATACTAAATATACATACTCAAACTCAACCATACTCAACTCAACTCAATAAACAAACTTTAAATTGCTCACAGTCTGTCTGATCAAAATTCGACTCAGTACTCATTCAAATTCAATTCAGTCTTTCAGTCAGCTATATAAGTTTTTTTTTCAATCACAAGATAGGAACGGGAACAGGGGGTTTTTATATACAAATACAATACATATTTTTGAATTTAATTTGTACTGATACGCCACTCCACTATCCCAAATACCATACGTTCATTGCATAAAAGCGCAGTTTTGTTTATATATTGGAGAGCCCGTACCCACATAAAATCAACTCATACACCCTTAATGGATTTTTTTTTATAACGTAACGAATAACATGGAATAACGAACGACTAGTGATAAAAATAATGATCCTATTTCTCAGGGCTACCATTTTAACGTTTCAGATTTATTCTAAAATTTCCCTAATAGAAATTAAAAATTTAGTTTATTTTTAAATTAAGTTCGCTTATGATGATTGTGTAATAGTATTAATTATTAGCAATAAATTTCAAATATTAAAACTGTAGTTTCCTCTATAGGACTTTTTAAAATTATGAATTTTTTACAAAATATTTTTCATTTATCGTATGGGATATTTCAATTAATGCCAATTAAAAACAATTATTAAATATAAAAATGATAATGTGGTAGCTCTTGTTAAGGGAAATTTTAAAGTTCGACCATATGTTGAGATGTGTTTTGTACTGTATATTGTATGGTATCGTGTGTACAGCAGTCAGCAGAGTATCAAACATGTGTAAACAAATATGTATATAAGCATAAAATATAGTATAATATATATATATATATATATATATGTATAAATAGAATAAACTTTTTCAAACGGTTGATCGTCGTTGACTATTATACATATGTTCATATATAATGCACACTCATATAAACATAAATTCATTATAACGATAATATATAATATATAATATAAAATACGTTATGTTATAAATATATATACTCGTGTACAAATATATAAATAAATAGGTGTGTTTTGTACTGGCTTTACGCTGTACACATTATATATGTCAATAATTAAATGTGTATTGTATTTTGTTTTTGTATATGAAGAAAGAGAACGTATAGGTTTGGGGTTTGGGATGGGATTGTGTTGTACATATGTATAGTATTTGTTGTTGTTACTTCTGGTATTAATTTTTGTCTGATATTCTGCTGGTAAATAATATAAATTATGTGATGATGATTATAAAAATGTGTACACACATGCTACACACAAATTTATACATATATGTAAATAAATAAATATAAAAAATATACATTTTTTTTTATATACATACATAATAAAAATTAATAGAAAAAAATTCTTTTCTATATGGTGCATAAAGAATAAAAACAGGAATCAGGGAATCAGGAATGTGTGCCTCTATATTATGGCATAGCATAGCTTGTCTTATGTATTGAGTTCTAGTCGAGATTGATTCGAGTTGATACATATTTACAGAGGTATAGAAATATAGGTACATTGTAGATGAATAAATTATATATGCATACATATATATAAGTTTACCGCCACTATATTTTGATTTTTTCAACAGAAAATTTATGTAAGAATATACGTACATACGTAAATGTGTCTAGATATAATATTTAATATATTTTTAGGAATAGGTGCAAGAAACAAGATGTGTGTTATATTTATATATATATATATATGTAATACATATATGTATATAGAAAATAGAGGGTAAACATTTTTATATGTAATTATATAACTAGCTTTAGCTATCTGACTACTGCTGGCTGAGTGCTGATAACATGATATCTGAATCTGATACTGCTGTTATGAATGTATTGTACCTATATTATTTTTGAAATCATATGATAAAATATGGATAATAAAATAATGTGATGTGTATGTATGATGCGATGTGTGTTTATTCTCTGAATCTCTGCTCAGATAAATAAAATAGATTGTGTTAGTGTTATTATATAGGTATGGTATACAATATACAAAAGGTAAAAATCACGTTTTTAAAAGCGCTTGAATGACCTGCAGTAAGAAGTTATAGCAGGTATCATCATATGTATGTATAATGTACGTACATACATACATATTTATACATATATCTATAAGAAACAAAGTAAGCGCGGGATTTCAACTTTTTTTTTTCTTTTTGATTTAATTCAAATTTCTAAGTAACTTATTGTGATAAAAAATTAATCTTTCGGTTGTTAAGTAAATGATAACTGCATGCATACATGCGTAACTATAGCTAGTCATAAATAAATATAGGTACGAGATACTAAAAATTAAAGAATGTATGTATATTTGTAACGGTGTTCAAGTTAAGTGTGATCTGTTTGGTATTTAATTTTTTTTTATTTGTAATAATAGCTTCGCTTCTTCTGATGTTAATTTTCAATTCAAAGTCAAACAATATACACAATAACCTACAGAACAGACACAATATTATATTACACTATGATTTCTTGAAATCGTAAAACAATTTATTATGGAGATCTTATTTTATTAGAGTTTAGAGTTAGAGGATTAATATTGGATTCAGCATAGATGAAATGTACATACACAATTGCATTGATATAAAGTACTGTACAGACAGCATAAGAAATATTGATTAATAATAGAAGCTAATAATGAATACATATAAACAAAATTCATATATATATATGTAAATATAAAGTTATCTATTATCTATCTTAAAAAATAAAAAAACCCATAATATTACATTTATTAAAATTCCGAATTGTTCGTTATCTATCAATCCCTTTATGCTTTATCAGCATATTCATATGGGTTCTTATGTTCATATTATTATAAAATAAATATAATTACCTGTGATAATATTGAACTGGACTGGATGAATATATAATAAGGTAGAGACTATACATATATGTACATTACATTCTACAAGTAAGTAAGAAAAGAAGTAGCAAAAAATTGCAATTTTTTTCAAGATATTTGAAATTACATATATACTTGATATACATACTTGTTTACTTGTATATGCTTAATATGTATAAGAAACAGGATTTACTTCCTCATTTGGCGCTTAAAAAATCCAACCACACAGAAAGAATCACAGTCTACGCGATTTCTGCTGATTAAATTACAAATGTATATAACAACATATGTGCATTGTATATTGTATCTAACTATACATATATGTACATATAAATTTTCTGCGCGGTTTTCTTACTATCCATGTATCAGTGTCCAGTGGAGAAAAATTAATATTAAAAAATAAAAAAAAAAATGTCACGGCAAAACAGAAAGAAAAAGAATCATCTTTCTTTACTCATCTCATCTCATACTCATCTTTTAAGTCAGCATCAACCATCAAGCATCAGCCAGCATCAGCCAGCACAGCACTCCTCACTCACTACTCAGTCCACACTTCCTTTCCTCTTTCCTTAGCAGAAATAAACAACATTAAGAAAACGACCAGCAGAACACTTACCAGACCACTATACCAACTATACCATAACCGTACCATACGCATACCACAACCACATAGCACATATCAATGAACATAGAAACTATGTAACGTAACATTATGATGTGAAACAGATTGCAATTTTCTACTGTTTATAAAGTCAAAAAGATTCAGATTAGATTACTAAATAACATATGGTTGGAATTGGAATATGATGCCTAATAATAACCTAATAATCAAATCATTATAATTATTATGATTAGACAGCAGGTATGTAATATAATACATATATGTATTTATAGTGCGTATGTTTTTTTTTCTAATGCAATTTTTATTAATTTTAAACTTGAGCTCTCATCTTTAAAATTGTTGTTTATTGAATTATTGTTAACTGACAGGACAGATGACAATTGACAGTATCCCAGTTACAGCCAGTATCCAACAGTATCGCAGTTCAAAATTTAAATTTTCAAATTTGAAATAGAAAATCGATAAGCTTTATAGTGTGACCAGATATCAAATTAAAATTTCATTATCTAAAGGGTGTTCATAAAATAAAATTTCAAATATGTTTGTAGTTTTCTTATACATACATATATTTGAAATTTTATTCACAGTTAGTGAGAAAAATATATGTAAAAAAAAACTTTTTTTAAAATAACACAAATTTTGTATCAAAAGTATAGCTACTCAAATAAAATTAATTCTTTTTATTTGCTTTATAAGTAGGTAGGAATGGTATATAGTATGTCCATTTCCATCTAAAAAAAAAGATAAGAAAATAATTTTTTAAATAATTGAATTTTCGTAAAAAATTCTTGATTATTTTACTTTCTAAGTAAATCCATTCCATAAGGGAAATCATAGTCAGTAGTTTCAAAAGTTTCCTGTGATTTATTTAATGGCATCTCTTTGGACCAGCCAACGAGACCACGTTCTTCAATTGTTCCTTCATAAAATATAGGAATGTATTATATAAATTATTACAAGAAAATTTTCTTCCTTCTTAGATTTCAGCATTCTAGTTTACCTGGTATCAAATTATCTAGTAAACATCCAATTATTCCACCAACAAAAATTGTTGTTCCACATAATACCGAAATTGTAGAATCGACAGTTTCATTTCCTGTTTGTATTGTACCAGGATGATTTTGCATCCATTTACAAAGAACCATAGGAAAAAATAAAGAAAATCCAATAATATACAAATTTCTGGGAGAACGAAGATCGACATAATGTAAAGTAGATAATCCGAATGCCGTTATCATGCCAAACATCACACAAAATATACCACCAACAACTGGATCCGGAATTAAAATCATAATGGCTCCAAGTTTTCCAAATACACCTTGCAGAATCATTATGAATGCAGTCCACTGTATTACACGTCGGCTACCAATCTAATGAAATAAATAAGAAATAATGGGTAGTTGCGATAAGGTCGAAAATGTATTTTTCTTTTCTACTAACTTTTGTTACGCCTATAGCACCAACATTTTCTCCGAATGTATTTGTACCATTTCCAGCACCCCAAAGTCCAGCCAAAGCGGTACCTAAACCTTCTGTTCCAATGCCTCTGTTAATTGCATGTAAAGGTGGTGGAGCAGCACCTATTCAATCAAATTTATCTGTAATTGCAGACTAAATTAAACATACACAACTATCTACTTACCTGACATTTGAGACACGGTCGGGTAATAACTTATGGATTCTACTGTACAAGCTAAAACACCAGTTAACATACCAAGTACACCTGGAAGTTATAATTGAAAATTGATATTTCAATCTTGATCAAATCTTATTGAAACGTACCTGCTAACGTTACGGTAGGTATACCAAATTGACCAGGGTATGGCACGTAGAACCAAGACGCATCAACCAAAACACGTAATCTTGCATCAGTTCGCGCTGGATGGCCTTCTTTGAAAACATTTGTTACAGTTAAGATGCCACACAGACACCACATAATACATACGGTTAAAAGCACTGGAAACAATTTGAACAGTTGAAAACGTCGAATTCGAAAGCCAACAGACTTATAGTAAACCGGTGTAATTACATTAACATTAACTAACATTTGAGAGAAGAGTGTCAACATTGCTGAGGTCCTAAAGCAAAACAAATTTCAATAATTAAGAATATTTAAAACAATTAATATAGAAACTTACCCAATTGCTATGCCCCAGTGTTTTGAAGCTGTTTCCGCTGCATGTTCAAATAAAGAGAGTCCAACTAAACCTACAGTTGGTACAATAGTTAAAGGAGTAACAAATTTTAGAATTTTTCCTACAAGACCTGTGTAACCAATAAAAATTTGAAAACATGCTGATACAGCTATGGCTCCTGATAATTCTCTCATTCGTATTTGCCATAATTCAGTTTTTTCGTCTGGTGATAAAGCTTGTATTTCATCTGCTGTTGGACATTTCCAATCCGGCAAATTTAATATTGCCAATGTTGGTACTAAAAAAGATATTGTACCACCTTGGACAATAGGTAATCGAACTCCCCATGTTGCTTGGAAAAATGTAACAATTCCTGTAACAAATATCATCGTTGAAATGATAACACTACGATTAGGATCTTCGTCTTCCATGCAAAGTGCCGGAGTTAGAATAAAAGGAATCGATACAATTGCTCCGATCATTGTAAGATAATGTTGAATTGCTAATAAAATGCATAAATACCATGGCGGTGCATCATTAATTGCATACAGAAGTTTAGATTTATTAATTTCTTTCGATTGTTGTTGTGCATGATTTGAATTTATGGTCTGTAAAAACATAAAAAATTAACAGAATTTTATAAATTTTAAAGATAACGTAATCCATTATATCGTTTTATTCAGACAAGCAGATAATTTCAATTACTTATACACGCTTACACCTTATACTGATTTATGAATTTAATTTGCGATTTAATTTAATTTAATTATACATCTTATGTACTCAATTATGATTATATCACTCATTTAATTTGCTCAGCATCAGTTATCATATCGTATATACGAGTATGTATATTTTTTAATTCTATTCAACCGTTAAATTAAAAATAATTATATTATATTGGTGGTGGTAGTTGATTTGTTTTGTGTACAAAAATTCACACAATTAAAATTAGTAATTTATTGTTAATTAGAAGTAAATTGGAATATGGGTATAGTCTGGTAGACAATTTACAATAGCAAAATTAATATAAATTATGATTTCATATTTTACGACACTACCTACAATGATCATTTTGCAAGATTAGACAAATATGTATATGTATGTATATTTGATGAATTAAAATTTTTAAAAATATACAAATAACATACTTTTCATTAGGTACAAATTATTTGCTTTTTTTTTCGAAATTAAAATAATCATCACAATATAACTGCACTCAATTAAATTTTAAAAATAAAAATTTCTATTTGTTTAATTTGAATTGAGCTTTGTTTAGAATATCCATAATTGGATTTGAAATATTTTTTCTCAATAAATGGTAATGCAATAATATTTATATATATGTATAAGGTATTGTTAAATTGATTGAAATAAATTATTTATTTTGTCTTTTTCCATATTTTTCTCTTTTAAATTATTTCAAAATTGTAAAATTTTTAATACAGATTTTTTTCCCATATTTATATTATAACTAAGTAGTATTTTGACCATTCCACATACTTACAGGATCAATTATAGTATTAGAATTTTCAATCTTTACTTCAGGTAATTCCATTTTTTAAATTTTGTTTTGTTTATACATAAAAAAATCACTTTTAAAGTATTAAATTTAAATTTCAAGTCAAAAAAACCAAAATTTATATGTGGACACAGACACAAAATTATTTAATAAAATATTTTGTTGATAACAACTACTATATAATTCTTCTCACCCACTGAACGATTTAACTACTAACAATAATAATAAGACCGATGATAACTTATATTCATCATACATACAATTCAAATTTTTTTCTATATTTTCTATCATCACAAAAGGCACATGAATGATTAAGTAACATTTTAATTTATTATCTATATAACATGCAATAAATAGGGTGAATGAAAAATTCAAATTCTGAACGAAATCTTACGAAAAATTGTAAACATTTTAATCATCCCTTCTTATACTGACAGAACATCACATAGAAATTATTTATGTTGCAATAATAATGGCAAAATTTTGATATTGACAATCACCTTAACTTAAAGTATGCAATATATTCATTTAAAAAAAAATTACATATAGATAATAAATAATTATTTATTTTTTGAATTAGGACTCTAAAACTAACCCTTAGATACATACATACATATACTTGGGGTCAAATTAGCTTAAGAGTGTATTTCTTCAGAAATTTAATCATTTTTCAATTTGATTCAATAAATTGAGTGAATATTTATTAATTTCTTTTTTTTTTTTTTTCAAAATTATCATCACCCTATTTTTGTCCATCATAATATAAAAATCGTTATTAAAACAATAATAATTATTCTCAAGTTTTATATATTTTTATGCATATTTCCTTATTAGAAGGAATATTTATTACTGATATTTGATATGTATAATATACAGTAGATATTATATAGTACATAGTACATTATATAATTATATTGATTAACACTTAATTTTAAATTTTAATTTACACATAAGACAAATAAAAATCTCTACTCTATAACTAAACAAAAACATCACTGCACTATATCGGAGTACCATATAAGAAATTAATTTATTCTAGTTTACGTTGATTTTATTTATTTAAAATAATTTACAATATAATTTTTTGCTTTTTTTGCTATAGATAGACAAATAATTGGATAAAAACTATTGCAATTGCGGTATACAATTATTGTTGTACATTAAATAAAATAACTACACGTGTATAAATAATATATTTATAAATTATACATATACATTTATATAATATTGTACATAACTTTGTAAACTATTATATATGTATATTATGTGTATGTTCATATATTTAATCAAGTTATTTAAATGATTCTATAAATATTCATTTGTTTCTATACATTATATGCACGTAATGTATAAATTTTTTGAACTATATTTATTTATTATACATAGATTAATAGTTGCATTTGTTGTTACTTTTTAGTATTACATATACCTACAACATTTACATCATGTCATGTTTAAACGAAAGTTTTGTTTTTTATCTAAATGACATGTAATATTATTAATTTATGATCAAAATATAATTCATATAGTACAAAAAATTTCTGATGATAATTTAATCACATCAATTTAGATAATAATTATCGACAATACGACAATAATATAAATTATAATATAAATTTAAAATTAAAAAATATTAATTTTATGCAAATATGTATAACATATATATGTATATAAATTTCATCTAAAATTCATTTAATAAAAAGAATATGTGTAAAATAACTGAAATTCAGTTAAACCATTTAATCTGTTGATGTTTATCTTTATTATATCACAAATACATTGGCATATTTATCAGATAAAATATAAAATTCAAAGTTTCTTTGTACATATGTACATATTCTGTAATACAGTTCACATATTTTACAATATTTGATTTTATATGATGGTAGGTAAAATTTTAAGACACATTTCTTTTTAAGTGTGATTTCAATTATATACAAATACAAGTATGTATATATTGTGTAAGTTTTTATGTGGCAATCGTATATGTTCCATTTCATCATCAAATAAGATTTACATTCATTGCCATTAACATAAATAGGATATCAGAATTAATTTAAAATTGAATAACTGATTAATTTTATTAGATATATGAACTTGAAATATGTATTTATGCAGTATGATTATACTCGTAAAACGTATGCATAATCAAAACCTGCAAAATAAGAAACATATCAAAAATAAATTTGATTGGAAACCAATGTAGGGCACATAACTCGCATGAAAATGAAACGCTTATTTTGTAATTTTAATTGTTTAATCAAAAAAAATTTATTTTTATTATTCTACATATTGAAATCAAGCTAGTATATTTTATTATTTTCTAATAAATATTTTTATTTATTACAATATTATAGCTACCAAGTCATTTATTAGGTATCACAAAATAATAAATAAAATTCTTTAATATAATTTAATTATGATTCCTAGATTATTAATCCTATATAATACACATACGTATAATAATATTTTATTAATTATTTATTAATACATATACTAGTAAAAATCTAAAATTAAATCTCATAATGATAAAAATTTTACTAAAGCGTCATAAATAAGGCTAGAATTAATTGCAGAATCTGCTGTATATCTTACACCGCGAAGACTTCCATCAGTATGGCTTACAACACCATATTCACCGACAATAAAACCTTCAGAAGTTTTTTCTTCGACTCTGTATTTACGATAATTACGACCTTCCACAACATATCCAATTTTTGAATCATTCGTTTTGCTCAACATTGATGTTGAAGGATCAATTAGTAATGAAGTATTTGTAACTGATGTAATCGTTTTTTGTTGTACTGGTGAAGAAGCTTGATGATTATAATTTTGTTCAATTGATTTTTGTGTACCAGAAACATTATCTGAATTTTCTGTGACTATAGGCGAATTATTTGGCTTTGTTGTGACTAGATTGCGGAAGTTAAGAACATTATGATGATAACTTAACAGTTCCGTTGGCATTCTGAAATTAATAGTTGGATTATATTTTTGTTTCTGATTATCAAAATTACTTTGCTCATCATGTGAAGATACATGAAATGTTTTATTGGAACTTTTTGTATTAGCCAATTGATGATTTTGCAATAAATCAGTGTTTATTAGCTTTCCATCAGGTTTTGGAGCATTCAATAAATCGTAGGGTAATTTGTCAAGATTGAAAATTATACGATGTGTGTTTGGGTACTTTGTTGTACTCACTGTCGGTGAAGTGGAAGTCGACATTTTTGGCCAATATACTTTTGAAGGTTCGCTGTATACCCTGGCAGGTTTTGAGTAAATTTTTGATGGTTCCGAATATATCTTTGATGGTTCCGAATAAATTTTTGACGGTTCACCATAAACTTTAGCTGGTTGTGAGTAAGTTCTTGCTGGCTCTGAATAGATCTTTTGCTGATTATAAATTGCATCTCGAAAATTAGGATTATGCAAACTATCGTTTACAGCTTGTCTTACTTCAACTAAACTATCTAATTCCTTCCAGGAATTTAATGCGTCAACGTTTTGTGTAAATGAATTATACGAAACGGACTCTGATTGAACGTTATTTTCCTTATTGTTGTAATCGCTGCCTCGATTATGATAAATCACTGTTTGAAGTGCGATTGGTAGTAATTTATTTTGTCTATTCTGTGATGCAGTTGCAGTTACATTTGTTTGTATAAAACTAGGTGGATTCACTCTTCTATCTAAATTTATCGATTCACTATTATCAGAATCTGCTGTAGAACTGATTATAGAAGTACTAGATTCCAGAACAATAGTTTCTCTATCATCGATTAAAAACTTGTCTTTGTTTGGTTCATTTATAGAATCCGATGAATTATTATTTTCAAAACTATTAAAACTGTTTTGAAGTAATGAATGGATTAATTCGTCTGCACTTTTATTTCTCTCTACAGACATATTGAAAAATTTATCGACATTTGACGAAATATTAAATGAAATTGACATTTCAAAATTATCTTTAGTTGTCGTCAAGTTAAGTTGATGATTTCCATTGTTAGTACCAATATCGGATGAAATTATCATGTCGTCTAATTGTCTTGTTGATGGTTCATTATTTTCTCTAATGTCAGAGTTGTTCTGTTGGAAAAAATGTAATTTTTGTTCATTATTCAATGAATGCTGAATTTCATCTTTTTTCAGTGATTCCTCATTAATTCCTCTTAATAAAGGCTCAGCTAAAATATTTTCTTTTTTTAAATTTGAATTTTCGTTAAAATTATTTGACGGTAAAACAGATAATTGTGGACGATTGTAATTCAAATTTTTCTCAATGCTACCTTCCTTGATGAAAAGAGAAAGAAATTCATTTCCGTAGATAAGTTCACTTTTACATATAATTATCTGAAAATAAAAAGAAAATACATAAGTTTATTCAATTAAAAAAAAAAAAAAAATAATCTCAAAATGTAGATTGATTAATGGTAAAAAGAAAATTAATTGGAATGTTTTAATGTGTAGGCATAACAATGTTCAACGTTTACTTACCCATGAAAGTGAAATGAACGTTGAAATTTTAAAATTACTTGCCATCCTTGAAAGATCTGCTAGTACGTTTATATATTTTTTTTTTAGTTTTTCTGTTTGCGGTTAATCTAAAAATAGTTATTTCCTCTTTGATTATTAAACTTCAGTTGACAACATGAGTGAATAAAAACTTTACCAAATATCATTAAACATAATAATTGATTCTTGTATAGATTTAATATTATTTGTGATATCTATTTATGCATTTTAGATCAATCAATTGTTTCATTTCTTTTTACTCGTAATTGATTTTTATAATTAAATTTCTGATGATTAATTTAAAAGCCATTTTTTTTATTAATCCTAATAAGTAAGGTGGTATATATTATTGTGTTTATCTAAAATTCTTAAATGAGTCTAAAGAATAATTTAAAGTTATATGTACGAACACTTAAATGTGAATTTTGAAAGAATAATGAAAATGAAAGGTGGTAATTTCAAGTTTATATACGGTTCTACCTACAGTAAAAAAAAAAGCTTGTTTCTGAGAAAATTAAAGCAATAATAAAAGAAGTAAAAAAAAAAAGAAATTAAAATTACTTCTTGAAAATAGAATAAAAATAAATCTAAAAAACATATTCGATGTTGAGTTCTAAACTAGATAAATACATATACATACATATGAATGAAACCGGCTTTTTTAATTTCATGAAATAAGACATTCTGTTCTTATTTTCAATTTAATAAAAGTCAATTGAATTTGATCGAACAAAGGGATCAAATGCATCGATCTTCCATCAATGTAAAAATTTAATGTAATCATTAATGTAAAATATTATATTAATTAGGTTTTGCCGTTTTAACTTTAATTACTATACATTCTAAAATTTTAAATAACTTATTCTAAAAAATATAATTATTACAATATATGTGTAGATTGTTTTTTATTTAAAATATTATGTACCTATACTCGAAATTATTATATTCAGATATACTCACTTTGAAATCTGATCATTTGAATATTTTTAATTCTTCCTGATTTGATATTTGTCATTTTTCATAATAATTACGCTCAGATTACTGAATTTATTAAACATTTTTCTTAGTCTTACTATAGTTTAACGTTAAAGATTTAATATTTTTATTTTCCTATACTGCATCCGACACTTACAATAATAAATCCGCCAAAAAAAAAATTGAAAGAATAAAAACTGGAATGCAGTAAACTGAAATTTTCCTGTAAAAGAAGACATCAAAATAAATATGTAAATAAATAAATAAATTTTTCAAATTAACACTTTAATATATAGAAATAATATATAATAGCATAAAAGAAAATCAAAATATTGATTTTGAAAAGAAAATAACACATTTAATTGTCTATAGTTGAAAATCATATTTCAAAATTTATCCAAAGTTAGAATTTTGTAATTTTTCCTTTCTCTTTATTGAAATTAATTTTTCACTGAAATTATAAAATTATATATAAGCTGCAATTGCATTCATTGGAAAATTATATAAAATACGAATGTAATGTACGTTTATAATAATAAATTGTAATGTTACATACACATATATAACAAAAATATTTATTTATCGATTATTTTGAATTAATTATGAATTTAACTAGCAAAAATATTTGAAACGAGGCGGTTTCTCATAAAGAAATAAAAAGATATACCGACATGTAAAATAATAAAATTCAGTAACTATGTATATTAAATAAATTATGTAGGTATGTATATTATATGAACAATATATAAATTGAACGCTTCATCAAACATATTTGCACATGCAGTAAATATTTTAATTATTTTTATTTATAATTTTTACTATACCTATATATAATGCAATGTAATAGCAATTATTTTTAAACAAAAACAACAACACTTTCATTAAACAATACAGCCTTTAAAAAATTAAAAAATTAAAAAATATATAAGTACATAAGTACAGTATATAAGTACTGGATAATGTTGATGATGATTTTTATAATTTGCTTACCCACCCTACTTTTGGTTTAAAATCGCTAGTGATCTAGTGATTAATACAACATTCAAAGATCATTCCGCTCAAATGAGGAAGACTGTTGCTTGTACATTACATTTATTATGTGTTTGTTTATATGGTAGCAACATTCTATCAATATTAATTGCAACAAATTACTGATAATATTTATAAATATTATGTTTACTGAAATACACACAATATGTTGATAGCAGCATTTTATTTTATTTCGAGACTCGATATTCATGTAAAAGACAAAAAATAACTGATAACAGAAATATAATAATTTCCTCACTAATAAAATATATGTATATATGGTTAGACCTAACATTTAATATCATTAATTATTTATAACGTCAGTTTTAGATAAAATAATAATAAATATTTTTATGAAAATTAAATAATTCTACGTAGAAATTAAAGCATCATAAATGAAAAAAATTTCTTATAAAATACATTCATATACACTTTTGTATATTAGTAGATTAGGTATTGTATTATTATATATAGAATTTAATCACATTCTATACATTTTATCAAAATTATTTAAATTTAAAGTCACTTTAGGATATTAGCCTCATCATTCAAAAAAAAAAAAAAAAAAACCTTACATTATAAAATAAAAATGTGTACGTGAATGAATATAACTGCTGTAAAACTGGAAATTCACTTTTGAAAGTTCATGACTTCTATTGTGTTTTTTTATATGATATATGTATGTAAATACTTGTACATATAGATTAACAGTTTATTTATAACTTTACAATACCAAAATTAAAAAGATATTATATCAACATTGTATATAATATTACTAAACATTGCACTTTTATAAGTAAACAAATGCAATTACATTATTTCGTTTTTTATATAAATGTATACATACATGTATTGTATGTATATAGTTTTACATATATGTATATATATACGTATTAGAATTAAAATAATTTTTGAATTAAAAAAAAAAAAAAAATGTTTTATTGAATTTTACCTTTTCTACTTTGTAAAATACAAAACTTTTATATATTTTTTTAATTATTATTTTCAATTTAATTTAGGTATTTAAAATATTACACTTTATATAAAATGAAATTCATCATTACTTCATTGTTTAGAAAATAAATTATAGCTATATATAGGTACATATAAGTACGAGTATGTTGTATAAATACTACACTATACACCATTAATAATATTACATTACATACATACAATTATATTTCGTAAGTAAATTAATTTTAAATTTTTCTTCAATTTAACTGAAATCTAAACATTAATATTAATTTTTTTTTTTAAATTTTAGATAGAAAATGGCACAAAATGATTAAATAAAATAAAAAAAAACGAATGAAAATAACATCGAATACTTTAAAATACAACCGTGTATATACTTATTTGTGTATGTAAATATAATTATAAATAATATTGTAATGTAAATTTTTTGTATAATTTTGAATTATTTTACACTAACATGCTACTGCTGCTGCACATGCATGTTCTTAAACGAAATACCACCTATTGACTATCTATACTATATGTTAAGTATATAAAACTTCTGGATTAGTCTAATTATTAATTTTTACTGAGGCTATTAAAAAATTTTTTTCTTAAAAAGTGGCAAACAGAAACAGATATAAACGGATATAATGTAAATATAATTAATATAAAAAAAAGTAAATAATAATAATAAATAAAGTACATTTATCTGTGTACAGAACGTCATATCAATAATTGCTTTACTAAACCAGTTTTTTGTTACCGTAGTGTATAATATATTTATTATTACATATTAATATTGTACATATAGTATATACATGCATGCATAGGTATGTGGGTACACTGGCTATACATCTATACATTACGTTACGAACATACAGTGTACACAAAGTACAATGTACATCTAGTGATCTAGTGTAGTTTTATTGTCTACTAAAAAATATGTACATATCATATGTAACTTCTTATAAAATGCATGCATTATTCGTTAAAATATTTTAGAGTGAATGGAATGGCAATGAAAACAAGTTACCTATGCATACACACTACCAATTATGACATCAATGAGTGCTTAGAATATAATAATAATCGATCGATATACAATTTGTGTACCTGTATGATGTAAGGTAACAACAGTACAAATATGTACAAAATATACATAGATACAATTGAGGGTTTAATATCAAATATAATCCAATAAGCTGGTCACAATAATTTGAATTTAATTGCAGCACAAAAAAAGATTTACCCGACCAATCGTTTTAATAAGATACAATATACATTTGTATACATATACATATGTATATTTTTCTTGTATTTTTTTTATAGTCTGCCCGAATGTTTTTATTCTTACTTTTTTTTTCTCTCTTCTATTTGGTCCATATGATTTTTTTTTTGCCCACTAGTATCTCTAGTATTTAGTATTTTACGTTCAAGGACTTGTATATACATATTTAAATGATAATTCATTTGAAAAAAAGGTGTCATATTTCAGGTACATTCAGATAATATATTATATAAATATGTAGTTTATACATATACTCGTACATATGTAAATGCATCTATACAAAAAATTTTTTTTATATCATTGGCTTTTATTATCGAGAGAAATAAAATTTCAATTGCATATTTTAAGTTAAGTGCACAATTTATACGTTTTTGATATAATTGATTAAGCGCCATCCATCCGTGTGTGATGAGATGATTCCAATTCTGATAATTAGTCCTTCTACTTTAGTGAATAGCATCTTAGTTATTGTATAGTCTGCAATGACTAAAATTAAAAATATGTAGGTACTTCTTTTTTTCAATTTCAAACTCGTATTTAAATCGTTAACTCTGTAACGTAACTACATACACGATATACAAATATGTAGCTCTATAGTTCTTGTACTGATAGATTTTTCTTATTTTTTTTAAGGGTACGACAACGATCTATTGAATATTATTTTCTAGTGAGAAATAAGTAAAATGAGTTTTTATCTAATTATTTAAAATTAATTACTTAAAATTAAACTTTCAAACAATTACTCTTTTTTACTATTTAATAATTGAATAAATAGATAAACTGTACCATCAATTCAATGAAAAATTTTATAAAATATTCTAAAATTTAAAATATATCGCAATTTTATATCACTTTACAAAAAGGAAATAGGAAAAATCAAAACGGTAATCTATTAGTAACGAATTTTTAATTTGTTTTTTATTTAAAAGGCGAAAAAAATTTGAATTTAAAAATTTAATCGAACACATCTGGTATTTTTTATACCATTCTCTAAATTGGCCTTATAAATGGTATGCTGGTACGGTACATATCATTTACTAGGTTATGTTATGGTCGATGTCAAATATGAATATCTACTATCTATTCCATAACCATATTGCATTTCATTTACTTATTGTTATTATTGTTTAATCTTTAATGTTTAATGTTTAGTGTTTTTATAATAGAGCACTGCTACTAAAATTGAATTAAATTGACTGAGTATATCTACAGGTGCGAATAAAAATATAAATATAAAACAATTTGCATACATATTATTTAAAATAGAAGAAAAAATAATTTAAATTTATAAAAATGGCTGGAGTACTATTTGAAGATATTTTTAATGTAAAAGATATGGATCCAGAGGGAAAAAAATTCGATAGAGTTAGTCGGCTTCATTGTGAATCAGAATCATTTAAAATGGATCTAATTTTAGATATAAATTCATGGTTATATCCAATGGAATTGGGTGATAAATTTCGTTTGGTATTAGCCACAACATTACGTGAAGACGGATGTCCAGATAGCGGAGAATACAATCCATTAGAAACAGAAGGATCACGTGCTGATAGTTTTGAATATGTTATGTATGGAAAAATTTATAGAATAGAAGGTGATGAAGCGCATAATGAAGCATCGAGTAGATTATCAGCATACGTTTCATTTGGTGGATTATTGATGCGATTACAAGGAGACGCAAATAACTTACATGGATTTGAAGTTGACCAACATATGTATTTGCTAATGAAAAAGCTTGCATTTTAATTTATATTTAATGGATAGGTCTATGAGGTTTTTTGTATAAAATATTTTTTAAGAATAAAGATCAGTTGTAATTGAAAATTTCAAATCGTTTAATTTTTGATATAGATAAATTTCATTCAATTTGTACATTTTTTAAAGATGTTACGTTTTTTTTTTGTTTTTTCAGTCAAGCATATATTTTTAAAATTAAATTCAACGTTCGCATTCACTGACTTTTCTAATGAGTTTCCTATTCATCAGTAAGCCCATATTTTTCGAGAAGTTCCTGTTTACGTTTTTTCAATAACGCTGTCTCAATATCTTTTTGAGTTGGTACCGGTACATGTGCAGTAAATTTCGGAGCTAACATATCTAATGGATCACTTTCTTGTTTTTCATTTTGACTATCTTTATTTATTGAATTATCTGAATAAAGATTTTCTTCTTCCTCTTCGATATTTACTTCTCCATTTAAACATTTTTCTTTCCATTCTTCTATTGCTTTTTGCATTGCAATTTTTTCAATTTTTTCTTCTAACGGAATAAGAATACCATCTTCATCATCTCTGTAACCATAATAATCTGCATCAATATCTTTCATAAGTTCAGCTCTAGTTTTTCTCGGAGGTGGTGCTGGTTCTTGTTCAAACAGCTCTCGTACACCAGGTAAATCTTTTGCTGCACCAAAATATTTATATCCTCTATTGCCAGGTACTTCGCGTCCTTCTGCATCAAACATTTTCGGTCCATAACGTCGATAATGCGGACCGCCTAAAGCTGAAATTTGATTCTCCCAATGTCTTTTTTCTCGTAACAGTTTATTGATTTCATCATTTAAATCACGTATCCTAAACTCTCCCAAACCAGCTGTAAATAAAAAATAACATATTATTTTACTCTGATGACAATAATAAATAATACTAACTAATAAAACTAACCATTTTGAATTTGTGCTACCTTTTTTGATATCTCACGAATAATTTCTAATCTATACTTTTCACATTTCGATAGATCTGTACATTCTGATGCTAAAAATGGTCTACGATCCTTTTCACCAGTTTCAGCCTCTTTAGCAGCTCTCCATCGAGCTAATGTTGTCCTGAAAATAAAAAATATATTGTATAAGTTATACGTTATATGTACGTATAGCGTATATGTTTAGAAAAATGAATCAGAATCAGATGCTTTTCATGTTTTTTGACTTGCTTACATTGCCTTTTCTGCATTTCTAGCCTAAAATGAGAATAAAATCAGTTATAAAGTTTGGATTTTTTAAATATTTTTAATAATTACCATTATGCCCAGCAAAAAATTTTATCAAATCTGTTAAATTTTGTTTAAAAACGACCAATATTTTTCCAATAATGCTGTTTTGTACTTTTGCTTTACTTGCTCTTGCTTTGCTAGCTAAGTAAAGTACACCAATAAAACAAAAAATCAAATAAAAAAGGTTAGGTTAGGTTTGTAAAAATTGTTTTGATTTCAATTTCAAATGTCAATTTACTTTTCTTTTTTTTTTTTTGACGCTATCTCTATCACTTGCCATTTGTTTGTATGTATTATGGTATTATCTATTATGCATTTCGCATTTCACCATTTCAATCACATTTGGATTTGATTTAAAGCATCTGAAATCTTCAAAAGAAAAAACGTGAAGTTAGTTTTTGTTATTAAGGAAATACAAGAATTCCTGGATTTTGTTTATTTCTTGTAAATAAATAAATATAATAATCATAAATTGTAATTAGAAACTACAGACACTAGAAAGAAAAAGAACTCAGAAGTCATAAATTTTAATTGTTGAACATTGAAGTGTGGTTTGTTTTACAATATTGATTTTGCGATTGAGATTGGCTACTACAAAAAAATAAATTTTTCAAAATGAAAATTGAAGAAGTTAAAAGTACAGTCAGAACTCAAAGAATTGCTGCACATAGTCATGTAAAAGGTCTTGGTTTAGATGAAAATGGAGTTCCTCTTCAGATTGGCGCCGGTTTAGTTGGACAGAAGTCTGCTCGAGAGGTTAGAATGAAATTGAAATGCATGCATTTATGTTTTCAATTTAATTTATTTATTTTTAAAATATAGGCAGCTGGTATTGTAGTTGATTTAATAAAATCTAAGAAAATGGCTGGAAGAGCATTACTTCTGGCTGGTCCTCCAGGTACAGGGAAAACAGCGATAGCACTCGCAATTGCACAAGAACTGGGCAATAAAGTACCATTTTGTCCGATGGTTGGATCTGAGGTTTTTAGCAGTGAAATTAAGAAAACTGAAGTACTTATGGAGAATTTTAGACGTTCCATTGGTTTAAGAATACGTGAAACAAAAGAAGTATATGAAGGAGAAGTTACAGAACTAACTCCAGTGGAAACTGAACATCCAATGGGCGGTTATGGAAAAACAATTAGCAACGTTATAATTGGATTGAAAACAGCAAAAGGCACAAAACAGCTTAAGCTGGATCCCAGTATTTTTGAATCATTACAAAAGGAAAAAGTTGAAATTGGTGATGTAATTTATATTGAAGCGAATAGTGGAGCAGTTAAACGCCAAGGAAGAAGTGATACGTTTGCCACAGAATTTGATTTAGAAACAGAAGAATATGTACCAATTCCTAAAGGTGATGTTCATAAGAAAAAAGAAGTGGTTCAAGATGTTACATTACACGATTTGGATGTAGCAAACGCAAGACCTCAAGGAGGACAAGATGTACTTTCCATGATGGGACAATTGATGAAACCAAAAAAAACTGAAATAACAGGTAAAACGAAGGAATAAAATTTTCATTTATGTTCTATCTTATTGAGCTCAATATTAATTAAAATTTCAGATAAATTACGTATGGAAATAAACAAAGTTGTAAATAAGTACATCGATCAAGGTATTGCTGAGCTTGTTCCCGGAGTTCTATTCATAGATGAAGTTCATATGTTGGATTTAGAAACATTTACATATCTTCACAAATCTCTAGAATCTTCAATAGCTCCAATTGTAATTTTTGCAACGAATAGAGGACGTTGTGTTATTAGGTACAGTATAAAAATATTCGATTATCTTTGAATATATAAATATATAAATATTTGTTGTTTTGTTATCGATATTTCAGAGGCACAGATGATATTGTTTCACCCCATGGAATACCATTAGATCTTCTTGATCGTCTTCTCATTATTACTACGCTACCGTATGAAATTGCTGAAATGGAACAGATAATAAAATTACGTGCATCTACTGAAGGTTTACAAGTTGATGATGCAGCTATTACAAAATTAAGTGATATCGGAAGGACATCAACACTTCGTTACGCTGTACAACTTCTAACACCTGCTTTCCAAATGAGTAAAGCAAATGGTCGTTCAAATATAACAGTAGATGATATTGATGATGTTCATTCATTATTTTTGGATGCTAAACGTTCAGCGAAACATTTATCTGAGAAAAATTCAAAATATATGATGTAAATCACACTCCGATTACAGAGAATAAATTTGATTTTTTAGAATTTTCTTGTGTATGTATTTAATTGAAAATAAAAAAATAAATTAATGTAATAATAGTTAATCTAATCTGCATTACTAAATTTCCTCCCTGATAATTATACTACCGATTGAATTTATTTTCTTCAATTTTCAATCGATGGGATATTTTTTCATATTTCTCTGGCCATTATTATTCTTATTATTATTTTTTAATAAATAGGATAATGAATAAATTACATGTGTGCTTATGATGCATTGCATTGTATCGTAGAAAATTATAATTGTGATGCAATAAAATGATATTTAGTAATTTTAAAATAATTTTACTTAATCTTATAGCGGAAATAATTTCACTTTTCATTTTCATAAATGTATAAATATTTAATAGTAACGTAAAGACAAATTTAAATTTTATAAGTTACATTCGAAGAATCATTAATACTGTTTGCTATAGCATGTAGACATCTATATACATCAGTATCTAAATCTGAATTTTTTAAATAAAAAAAAAACATTATGTAGAAATTAGTGGTAAATTAAACAATGATATAAAAGTAAAAATATTAGAAATATTCAAAATGCATGTATGTATGCTTACGAGTTTGATAATGAATTTGCCACTTTCGATTTTACGCAAGTGATTTTCACGGGATATGAACTATAACAATATCCAAAATAATTACATACATATGTACATATGATTTGTACATATGTAAATGAAATTATTGTCACATCTTATAATCTACATAAATGTTTGAAAATATGTATATAATAATGAATGTACACATAATTGGAGGAATAGGAGGTACGTACCTGTATTTATATTCATATTAAACACGAATAACAATTTCATAAATACATATGTGTGTAATTATGTACATTTCTTTCTAAAATGTACAATCAAATTCTTGTGTTTTATTACTTGCGGAACAAACTATGTATTTAGTAATTCATGGATGTATGATGTATCATCTAATATACTATTTACAATATATGAACAATAAAATTATCCAGATTCTTTTTTTTTTTCTTTCTTTATTAATTTTTTAATTTAATTCAAAGAAATTTTATATAAAAGTCGTCAAATAAATTTAAATTTATTTTAGAAGCCTCTTAACTATCAAACAAGTAATAAGATATTATACTTTAGAGAGAAATAAAAATGTTATTAAAAAATTTAATAGTTATTTGTTCGTTATTTTCGATTATATTTTTATTTAAATATTCTGAGGCAGTATCATCACGTTATGAAAGTGAAAAGTGAGTGTAAAAGAACTATGAAATTATAATGAATCATATAATTCGATTTTTGCTCGAGTTTCAATTACTTTCTTTTCATAGTTTTAAATATTTTAATTTTTGATTGATTGTGTTTAAAAATATTTCAGCATACAAAAACAAAAGGATAAAGATAATAAATGGCGTCGAATCCATTTCAATGAGAAAATATTAAATGATTCATTAACGGAAAGTAGTAGTAAGGAACGTCTTCAAAGATTAGGATATTCCACAGGCTTTGGAAGTGTTGGAGTATGTATAACATAATTGATTCGAACACAATTTTTTAAATATCTCTAAATCGAAAACTTAATTTCTTTTTCAAAAGGGATATCCTGGCACTGGAACTGGAATTTCAACTTATAGTCCAATTAAACTTGATTTGGGTGGTGTCGTTTTAGGAACCCTTGTTGGTATTGGTGCAATTTTAATTATTCCAAAATTGTTGAATGCTTTCACTGGAAATTATGGACATTACGCTCGAAGTAATTTTTCTATTTAAATTATAATTTTTGATGGTGATTTTTAACAAGATTTTTCGTTTTTTGTCAGGTGCTGAAAATGAACTGTCAGCTGTTTCAGATGCTGTTAATAAAATCGATGATCTTCTCAGTCAAAATAATATTGATTCTACAAATTGTATGCAACGGGCAATTTGTACCTATATTCGTTCAACTGAATCAAATATTAAAACAGGATCTGCTGATCAAGTAGATGATTTGATTCATGGTTTAGTCGAGTAAGTATTTTTTGTTCGTCGTTAAATTGAATAAATTCTTTCATTACTAATTATGTTAATTTGTTTAGAAGTTCTTTGGTCGATTACATGTTAGATGGTACTGCAATTAAAGAAGCTGTAGAAAATGGAAAGAATGTCAATGCAGAAGATTGTGATCAAATCTATAGTACATGTCTACTGGATACAAACACGATTACGAATATCTTATTGAAAATTCTTCCGCCACAAAAGAAATCTCAACAAAATTTGTAATTAAATTTAAAAATTTCATGTTTTTTCGACGTGTATAATTTAATAGTAAATTTGAAATGTACATTATTTTTTTTTTTTTTTAATTAATTAATTAATATTTCTGACTTGAAAAATTTATTGTTTTATTTAAATTTTTTCATCAATATAGTTGGTGTTTCATTTGAAATGAATACATAAGGAGTTTTAAAGATTAACTTTTAATAATATTCTAATAACAATCATACCAAACAGTAATAATATTTCACTGTACATTTAGCTCATGTTCACAGGATCTATAGGCCATTCCCATACCCATACCTGTGCCTAAAGCTACCACCCATCCTCTTCTTTTGAAGAAAAGTAGCGATAAAACTGATCCAGTAATTAAACCTCCCGCTGAAAATGTGAAGAAAATAAACAATTAACAAAATTATATCAAGTAATAAATCAATAAAATGATCAGATAAAAATATTGAATTTAATTTAGAGCATTATTTGACCAAACAACAAATAAAATATGTATACACATAGATATATAAATTATAAATATACATGTCAAAAAATAAAATTCTTTATTTATTTATTTATTTATTTATTATTTATTATTCTTTCATATTCAATTATATCATTCACAGCAACATTTATAAATTTTGTATTAATTACATTGTTCTCATAATTCCATTATTTTAACTTATATTTTAACGTCTCAAACAGCACAGTAGCTGGTCTTAGAGTACGTTATTTATATTTATTATTTCTATAAAATTTATAATACATTTCTTATATATACTACCTAATTATCTTTATTTTATTTACACAATTCTATTTCAATGCATCAATATATATCATACATTTTCACAATTTATATTATCACACAATCTCTTTATATAACATAATTATAACAAATATTACACAGTCATTCAAGATCAATCATTTTATATATAATTAATTATCATAAATCAATACCCTAAAATATAGTTTATACCATACATACATTCCAAGTTTATCATTCTAGTACTTTATATTACCATTGCTACTTATTCAATATTTTTATATTTATTAATATTTCACAGTCATCTTTTAATATTTTATTTCATATTCATACATAATTTTGATATAATTCAATTCATAAATAATTTTCATGCATTTGCTCTGATTCATTCATTCATTTATCATACAATTTAACACTCAATTTAATTACAGCACATAATAATTACATAATATATTTATTTTACCTCCTTTTACCATAAAATCTGTCAGGCATCTATCCAATTTTCTTCCAAATTCGTCTTCTGAGAATGATTTTTTATCTACCTTTGATTTATCCATTTTTTTTATACTATCTAAATATTGGAAAATTATGTAAATAATTGTAATTTTCAGTTAAATTTTCTTTAAAAATTCATTCAATTTTTACCCTTGAAATTAGTATCTTAAAATTTCAGTATGAAATATATGTTATATAGTTAAGAGTGACTAGACTAGACGTTTTAATTTTTTCACTACAGATGCAATAAAATGTATATTCGATTTTTATTGAACTTTTTATAATTTGTAATTTGTAAAGATTTTATTTGAAAAATTACACAAAAAATCCAGAAAAATAAAAAATGTATTTTAAGAAAATTTGTTTGACAACGAGGGGAAAATCTCACCTTCACCTCTTTCTTGGTGTCTTTTTTCAGAATATTTGTATATGTGTAAAATATGGAATTTTGATTCAAGCAAATAAAATGTAGAAACACAAACCTAAACACATTACAAAAAAACATAAATAAATGACTATTTGACATTTGTTTATATATTTTAAAAACAGAATGCAAAATATAATTTTTAAAATTAAGTACTTGATTTGTTTTTCATTTTGATCATTTTCAAAGTAAATAATTTTAAATCATAAAATCAATATAAATTATAAATAAGAAATAAATAATAAGAAAATAATAAAATAAAAATAAATTTCATTTATAATTTTATTAAAAATTTAAAAAATATGTACTCTGTCCATCTATGGGTGAATGATGGAAGTAAGAATTGAAGAATTTGAAAAAAGAAGAAAGAAGAAAGATTTTCAACCGAACTTTGAATTTATCCTAAAATTATGCATTTTTTGTATTAAATTTTTAAATCGAAAAATAAAAAAATATTTGAAATTTTTTAAAATACCAGTGCAACGGAACGAAAAATATATTTAAATGTACCTATGAAATTTGGAAATTCTAAAATGATTTTATAAAATTAGCTGTTTTTCTTTGGTCACAATTATCTGATAATTCTCAGATGGATTAATAAAAAACATGGATTATTATAGCCTTATTATTGTTAATATTTTTCATATGGTCGAATTTGGATAATTAATGATCGTGTCTTGTGCACTTTTAATGTTATTTCCTACGCTGCCACTCTTGATTAGCTACATAATCTACTCCTACTCCAATAGTCCTCAGATTTATACTTATTTGGATTTGACTTATACTTGCTTATACCTCTCCTATAATATCTTTGGTAATTGATATGACATATACTTCATTCAACTTCATTCTTTTATATTTTCTCAAATATTCTCTCACAAATAATGCTTGCATGCGACTAATTTTTCCTTCGATATTATTTTTTTTCTTAATTTTAACATATACATATGTATTTATTTTATCTCCAATAAAACAATAAAAATGTAATTATAGATTCTTTGTATCATGGTTCGAGAGTATCTCTATGTATATACACAACAACGCTACCGGACGGCGAACGGCTGCTTCCAAAACCTAAATTTTTGACGAAAGATAATGAACAATATAATTAATTTTATTTTCAATGTATTTTGAATCGAACAATATTAAATAAATAGATGAATTTTCAATATAATTATGTTTATAAAATTTTGAAATAATTTATTAACATAATGTAGGTATGTTTACCGTATAATTAATGACAGAAATAAATAAAATCAAAAATGTTCTTTTTGCCATGCGCTTTACCAAAAACATATGGTATATGGTATAGTGGTGGTATTGTATGATGTAAAATTATGGAAATCTTCGGATAAAAATATCATCTATATGTTGTCGTCATAGTGAAATTAGTACACAATATGAAATGAAAAATTAAGTATTTTCCATAAATATCTATAATTTAAAATGTGTTTAATATTCTAAGTAACATCTGAATGCAGAGAGAGCTATCATGTTTATGTTATTAAATTATGGTCAAGTCAATTTTATATACATATAATAATCTAATATTACAAAACAATAGGGAATACTGTTTTTTTTTTTTTTTTTAATTGAATTTCGAATAAAATTTATATAGCATATAACAGTCATTCTACTGGTGTCAATTATTTTTTCAATTTACTCATTTCTAAGAATAAAATTGATAGAATCACCCTTAGTTTACTTTACCATAGTCTATAAAAAAATATACTAAATGTGTAAATTGTATATGTTTCAAATTTGTTCCACTGGAAATAATAATCATATCCAGTATATCATCAGTATTTGCATCTTATATCCATGATGATATTAAATGAATTTATTCATTACCTTACCATACCCGCATAACATACCAATTATCTACTCGTTCGTGTAGTAGTGTAGTAGTAGTTTAGTATTAAAGTTGGAAAATTTAGTAGTAGGTGTAGTAGTCAATCAGTCAGTTAATAATAAACTTTTCAGAGATAAAGTTCTATAGTACTCATAATACTTATTACTGTTTATTCCGTAGAATTTAGTCAAACGATAATAATTAAATTCGTATGTTTTTGATTCGTATATTCATACATACTAAATACTAGTTACTTATATTCGAAAATTTATATTTAATACGGTTTTATAGTACCGCAGAAGTTTTCATTTATGTAGTAAATGTTTATATGAACATTTATTCGTTTTCAAATTAAAAATTTATAAAAAATATTTTTTTAAATAGGAAAATATTTTGTTTTTTTTTTTTAAATCGGATAATTATTCTTATCATAAATATCGAATAAACTATAGGTAATTAATAAAAATTAAAATTGAAAATAATAAAAAAATGTACATAATATATATTGATTAAAAAAAAATGATCTGAAATACCGATAATGTTTTTACCAATATGATGTTTATTTTTGTATCATTCCGTTTTTTGTGTTTCATAAAACAAATGAATTAAATAAATATTTACATATACACATAAAATTTAAAAATCAAAATTTTGTAAATACAGTACACACATTACAAAAAATATAATTTAATAAGAAATTATTCATACATGAAATACATACTTATATACTTATAATTAATAACGAATATTTATTGTTTGTATTTTTTTTTTGTTTTGTTTGTTTGATTGCGGTGTAAACAAGGTGATGATGATCTGTTCTTTTGCACTGTCAAAATGTACAATAAACCAATATCTCTGTATGTATAATATAAAATATAAATAAACAAATAAATTAAAAAACAAAAAAAAAAAAAGTAATAAGAGATATTAATTGATGCATAATTTAAAATCTTTTACGTAATACAAGTATACAACAGATTCATTTTTATGTACATTTTCATCAAGTGAAAAATAAAATTCACATTTATATATATATGTATGTTATATGTAATGCGAAATGCGAGTATAAATGTATTTATGTATACGCCATAAAAATTATTTTTTTTTTTCTAAATTTAAATTGAACAGAATATAGAATTCCATTTTAATTTTATTATTTTTTTTTAAAATTTTCATTTTTTGATATTTTTATAGTTTGGTTTGTTAAATATTAAGCTTGTGAGCGAGTATTATTAATCTTTTCGTCTTTCAGCAAAGAAAAAAAAAACAGTAAAAATACAAAAAAAAAACAATTTTTTTTTAATTAAAAAATAATTAAAAATAATCATATACATCTACTACTAAAAATATTTATTATATTTATATGCACATATGTATATTATCTATATTAGACATATAAATGTACATTTATGGACAAAAATATATATAAATATATTATGTGTGTAGGTAGGTGTAGGTAGATGTATGTATATATAAAAAGGTGAAAATTATTTTAAAGAAAATTAATAAAAATATATTTTATACTATAAAATGTCAATTGAATTTAAATAAATAATTAAATTTTTTATATACTATCTACTACTGTATGTTCAGTGATGCTATGTGATGCTGGAAATTTAATAAATGATCGAATCGAATGAAAATAAAAAAAAAAAAAATACACAAAATTCTATTCAAATAAAAATAATATAAAAGAAATATTAAAAAAAAAAAATTAAAAAGAAATTAACAGAAAGAAAAAACAAACAAACAAAAGCATACGTGTACATCACATATGAGTGTGTGCATGCATATAAGTATTAAAAAGAAAAACGAAAAATATACTTATGTAGCTATATCTACGCAAATAATTTTGTTTCTTCTGTTCAATGTTTAATTAAAAATTAACTGAAATATACTATTTACGTATCACGTATATACGTTTTTGATGATCCATACTAGGAGAGAATGTGTCTCTATATTCAAATTCAAAATATTATATTTAAACAACATTGTCTTCTATCTATATAAGTATAAATAAAATATAATAATAAATAATTGAAGGTGAGTTATTCAATGTTCAATTAAATTATTTTCGAAGAAAATTAAATATGAAAAATGTATTTTATATTAATTAAGCATAGTATAAATTGAAGAAAAAAAAAGGTGAATCGTGAATTTAAATAAATGTTCAAATATTGAACAGAAAACCAAAAATAACATCTATAGATAAAGCTAACTATATACCTACCTAAGTACCTACATATATCAATCTCTACTTATGGTGGTATGATTCACTTTTTTTTCAATTAAGTAATATTTTTTGTATTCAACACACATATAAATTGCAATTAATCTATTTACTATAATGTAGTATATATTTTAAAAAATATTTAAATTTTTACTGTTTATAATTAACATTAAATCAATTTCATTTTCCATTTCACAAATTAACGTGTTATATTTTTATTTGTTTGTAAATCTCATCAACTCAACAGGCAGATTAATTTATATCCTTTAATATAAAATGTTATAAATTTTGTTGATTTTCAATTTAATTTAATTTCGTTCTATTTGACTATAACATTAATATTAAAATTTTCATTATTTTGTCATAATTTTCTTAAATAAATATCTGATCTTCATATTCATATAAAATATGTACACATGTCATTTAGATGTACATACTATGTATGTATGTATATCTAAATTAATTCAAATAATAAATTTTTATATTTACTCTGTAGAATTGCATCACAATATTGAAAATTTTACTGATTTTTTACCTAAACAAAACGAAATGGCTATAGTCTAGAATCTAAACAACCAACACCCATGCGAGGAAGCTTTGTGGTAACAAAACGGCACGCAAAATGCTAGTTAAGTCCGTTTCAGGCTATGAGCAATCAACCAACCAATTTATTTATTTTCTATTGCATTGATTGAAAGGTATACACGCTCACGCAGTAGCATACTAGCGGTAGTATTCTATTTTAAATAAAACTGATTCCGTTTATACGATTTACGGTATATAGGGGAGGATGTTTGCTAGCGAACCTGTCTTTTCAGACAGGGTTGTCCTTCTGTCCATTGTATACTCGAAGACCCCTAGTCGTCTAGTCAAACATTTTCGTCGCTCCCAGCTCCAGTTAACGAAGGAGCTTAACTCGACATTCGAATCCGAAAGATTCGAGCCCAATGACCTTAGTAACTTCGTGCATACATTTAAGATTTAAAAATGATTTTAGTAGTGTAATTGAAAATCATCATCAAATATTATTCTAGACAACACTAAAAATTTTTTCATATCTGGAATTGAATTTAAAATTTCAAAATTGAATTTTTCTACTGTATTATAATACAGCGATATAGATTGTAGATTGTGCTTATGAAAAATAAACAAAAAACAAAAAAATTATTCTCAGACAAGTGTAAATATGTATTGAACATCTTAAAATTTTTGTATTTTAAATACATAAAATGTGCTACATATACAGTATTGTAAATACATATTAGTATGTACACATGTTATATTTCGTGTTTCATAGAACAATCGAGGTGAATAATTCTCCATAAAAAAAAAAAAAAATTAATTTCAATTTAAATAAGAACAAATTTTCTTCTACAAATATTAGAGGAACAAATTGTTTTTTTTTTATTTTATTTTAACTTTTTTTTTTCCGTAAAAATTAATACATAAAATAAAAATTTATGTTTTCAATTTTCTAAAAAAAATTACACAAGCTGTATTTATTTCATTATATAGATTCAAAAAAATCTTTATCCATTTCATACTGCACACTGTATACAGATACGAGGACATTATTATGTATGTATAATACATGTGATGTGTTTTAAATTTAAGATTCTTTATCTGTGAAAAGGACAGAATCACCTAAAACAGAAATTTTTTATTAAAATTTTCGAATTTTTGCCGCATTATGTATCTACGACTACGTACGTAGTTGTAGTACATATATGGTAATCATATTCGTTTATGTATTTATATTTTATGCACAAAGGACTAATTATCATCATCTATTTCTATTATATGATTTTCTTTTAAATGTATTAATGCACGAGTGTAATGTAATATTTAGATTCTGAGATGAAATTATATATACATAATTCGTAGTTAAGTTCTAATTAAGTAAATGGTTTCTGTAGAAAAAAGAAAATATTTAAATTCATTCATGCAACAATTTTCTGTAGTTCATTTACAACACTTTAATATACATCCAGTTATTCATCTATACTAATACCTAGTGATCCAGCAAACATTTGGGCAATAGTACGAGGATACAATAAAAGGGCAATAGTTTAAACCGATAAATGGGCAATAATTAGGCAATAGTTTGGGTTATATACGAGTAAGCGATAAAAGCGCAACATAATAAACCATTGAGCAAGCGACATTAATATTGCTTTCTTATTAATATTTTTTTTTCTATTAGAATGCAATCGTACAAAGCAATTAGAGTGCACGTCAACCTTTTTCCAAGCACATCTTATGGCCATTCTACTAGAAAATCCATATTGCAGCAATAGGCGAGACTTGCCACTACGATAATGTTTTGCTATTGCTTTCTTATCGCAATGTTTGCTGGGGACCTACATACATAATAATAGTAAAGCAAGCCGTAATTATATGTATATAGTTTTGTTGGAATTGAAATTGTTTCAATTAATAATCTTTTGGCTATTGGAAATTGTAAATTGGGATGAAAAGATTTTTTAAGGTTAAACAAAGTTTGTAATTTAAATTTCCGGTAAAATGAAATAATTTTCATTTTATTTATATGTTAATTTTTACACAATTTATAAATTGTATTAGGCACACTTTTAGCTAAGTAATTATGGTAGTTAATTGATAAATGAATGAAAGGAAAATTATATTTATTTTTACGAAAATTTCATCATTTTTAATACTATATGTTATTTCAAAAAGAAATCAGTTGCATAGTTACAAATAACTTCATTTCTGCATGAATGCTGAATATTGATGTATAATAGTGTAGTATGGTGTATAGAGTCAAGATATCCACAACATTTTTCAAAAATAAAAATTACATTATTTTTCTTTTTTTTTTTTTTTTTTTTTTAGGAAATTTATGAACACTATGCACATATTATTGCAGTAAAGATTAAAGAATCAATTTTAGTTTCCGATTAAAATTTTAATTTAATTATTTAAAAATTCGTATTTATACGTATAGTACTCATATATGTATTAATAATATTTACATACTTTTATATTTAATATTTTTCTAATTTTAGATTTTATTGCATCCGTCACATATGCCTGCCTGAAATATTAATAAGAAAATCAGTTGAAGAATATGTAGAAGAAGAATATTATAAGTTTTTACGAGTAATTATATGCATATATGTACTTACATACAAAGTATTTTGGAAAATAGAAAATGTGTAATATGAATAATATTTTAATTTAAACAGGAATCAAATTAATTTAAGTAATTGGAAGAATATGAAGTATGTATATATATAATCAAAATATTTTCTTGCGATAAATAACAAAAGAATTGCAATAAATTGGTCCTATTCCAAAGAAATTTTCCACAAATAATTCTAATTAAAATGTGTAGGTAAGTATTTTATATTTACGCATATTGCATTTGTACTATACAGGGTGTTTCAGATCAACGGTAAAAAAAAAAAAAACTTAACAGTATTGATAGACCTAGCCGAGACAAACAAAAAATCGTTCTACAGAGGGGGATAATCTCAACCGTTTAGCCACTAGAGGACATCAAAGTTTTTCTTCTCTTTTTTATTACTAAACACCCTGTATTTTTGTTATTTTACATCCCAGCTCAAAAGTAGAATAATTATTTTTTTGTTTGTCTCGGCGAGGCCTATATCGACTATTAAATATTTTTTTTTTTTACCGTTGATCTGAAACACCCTGTATAATATGTCATATTCGTATTTTTATTTTACGTTTTTATTTTATAATATATTTTCAGGTATTCATACAGAGGTAATCCCTTTTTGAAAATGAATTGTTGAACATAATTATTTTGAAATCAATTCGAAAGAAAAAAAAAAACTTTCTTTTTATAAAAATAAATGTGTAGTGACGCTATATAATTATTATCATATACGCAGTGTATAGTGTCTCATTATGTACATTTAGCCTTTCATTTTTGCGTTCTTTTATATTAATAATTATATATATTTTTTATAATTAATTTAGTTGTATAATCGCTTTTTATGAGCTTGTTTCACATAATTAGATGGATTAATTTATAAATAAGTAGGTATAGAATGATATTTATTATATTTTATAATTACTACGTACTACTCGTACATATAAATATAAAAGGTATAGAGAAATTAACTATATAGAATCATAGAATATAAAGATGAGAAAAACAAGAAAAATTAAAATAAAAAAAAAGAACAAAATTTTCTTTGAAGAAAATTAATTTAAATATGTATTATTAACTTCGTACATATAGAGTGTATAAGAAATAAGTATTATTTGCTGTGTACATAATAAAATAGATGTTATAAATATACATAATAAAAAAGTATAATCAAATATCATAGATATAAAATAATGTTATGTATTTATTTATTTTATTATGCGGATGTGTAAACATTTTCAATTTGATTATATTTGGCATATGCTATAATACGAATTTTTTTTTTTTTTTTTTTATTATAGGCTTCTGTGTTAAAGTACGTAAACATTACATGTTAGGTGCTTTCGATTTGGCAATTTCAAGTAAGTACTTGCGAGTACTAAAATGTGTCTAGGATAAATTGTTAAAACGAAGAACGACACAAAAATTATTCGTAATTACTTGCATCTATACTTGAAAAATTCTTCATGAGTAGCTGCGAGTCATGCGAGTAAATGGTTTAGCGAGTAGAAAAGGTAAATGTATCCGCTAAACCATCTACTCGCAGCTACTCAAGAAAAATTTTTCAAGTAGCTGGAAGTAGATGCAAATAGTTACGAATAATTTTTGTGTCGTTCTTCGTTTTAACAATTTATCTTAGACACATTTTGGTACTCGCAAGTACTTGAAATTGCCAAATCGAAAGCACCTATTATGTGTCGTAGAAGTATACATATAGATATTAATTATCTTGAATATATATATACATACAATGTGTAATGTGTAAATGTACGTAAATATGTACATTAATATTACATTACTTTATGTTTTTGTTGTATCATTTTTTGTTTTTTGAAAAATTCTTTAATATATGTTTTTTTGAAAACAAGTAATAATTATGCTATCCATATTATGACATATTTGATATTTTTATCTAACTTATTTAACATAAATGTACATGGCATATATGTATGTTTTATAATGTATATATACATATCATATTATTGATTCAAAATTCAGCAAGAAAATAATTTTGTAATTCAAGGAGGTAATTTTAATCCTTGAAACCAAAGCAATTAATTAACATGCTCAAAAGCATATGTTCGTATTATATACTCGTACATATTAGGTATTTTTCTTATTTTTTTTTTTTTTTGATTTCATATCCTTAAACAATTTCTTTTTAAATTCATTCACATTCACATTGGTTTCTACATTTTATAGACAGGCATAAATACACACATGTATATAGGAGTTTGTTTGTTGTGTAGATTTTTGATAAACAATTGAATAAAACATAATTATATTCATGTTGTTAAAAAATGATAATATGAAAAAAGTAATAAATATGTGTTTAGCTTTGTTCTTTTTATTTTGCCTTTTACTGACATAAATCTGATTTTAATTTAAAATTTTCTTCAAATATTTTTTTCCTTTTTTTGAATTTTTTTTTATGGAACTTGTTTGTTTGTGTATGTTTTTTGAGTATAAGTACATATTTTAATCGCTTCAAAAGTATTTTTAATTTATAAAAGTCGATCGATTATATTTAAGAAGGTTTTATATTATGTATATTTAATTTCTTGTTTATTTATTTTTGTCTTTTGAAAATTTGTAAAAGAAATTATAAATTCAATTTTTAGTGTTGCATGTAAATTGTGTATAGAACCATAAGTTTTGTTCAGTTGACATGCCTTTGACTGCATAAAGTTATAATTTAATTTAATTTATTATATAGAAGAAAGATCAGAGTAACTGCCTTCCTTTCTGTCCACACCATGACCCACCGCCACCAGAGCCTTTTAGCGATATTATATAAACTGCATATAAAATGAATATCCTCAATATAATGAATGAATTGAATAAAAATATAGCTTATATAAGAGTACATAAAAATAGCATAATTAGGTCAAATTTAGATTTGTTATGTTAAAAAAAAAAAGGAAAAACAAAAACAGTTTCTTATTTATTTACATAAATATAATTAAAATGATTTTGTTGAAAAATTTCATTTATAATTGTAATTATGTTAAAAATATAAGATTACACAGAGTATAGTATAGTATTATCTTCCTTAATAGAAATACCCCTTAGGCACCCTTAGGCTTAGATGATTGCGCTATTGTTTTACACAACATTGTAACTGTAAGTCCATTCTGACAATATTTTTTTTGACTGATTATCTTTATCATGTACAAGTACATGTAACATGTGTATTCATATTCAATGCTTATATCAGTATGTAAAACTACTTGTTTTTAGTATACTTACGTACTTAAAAGTATTTTGCATTAGAGTGGAAATAATGATGAACATAATAAATTCACTAGACCACTATATTTATATATTATATGTACATAACAAAAAAAAAGGATAATGTGTGCACTTTTTTTTTTCAAAATTACAAAAGTAATCCACACACAAAAAAGCAGGTACTTATGCACAGATACGTGTCGTATTTATCTATAAATGCAATGATGTTCGATGGAGTGGGTGCGGTTTGGTTGTTTTAAAACAATTTTTTTTCTTTTCTTTTATTATAAATGAACACAGATAATCTGTGATATGGAAGTGGTTTTGTGGAATTATTGTTTTATATATAATGATTGCGTGTAAATGATATCACAGATTATCTATTATATACAAAGTAGATTAAATGAAATTTATTGATTTGATTATATAGTTTTTTTTTTTTTTTGCTTTTTGTTTTCATTTTCATTTTATTATACATTATTAATTTAATCCTCTAGAGAGAATATATGTGCATATGTTTTTTTTGTCTAATTGCACAGCTAATATCAGCTTTAAAAACTTTTTTGCCTTTTCTATTTTTGATATACGTATGTATGTACATATTATGTATGGATTTTATGTTATCCGTGTTACATATTATAATTTTTAATAAAATATTTCAATTTTAATTTTACAGAAGTTGTATAGATAGTTTTAAATTAAAACAAAAACAAAAACAAAACAAAACAAAAGAGCAAAAAACAAAATATCTTCTACCATATTATTTTCGCTGCATATCAAATCAAATTTTTCCAAGGATATAATTATGTATATGTAACTGCTATATTATTAATCATAAAAAGTTCAAATTATAAATTAACTTCGTCTATCAAAAATGATTTCTCTAAAGAATAATATACGTACAAAGATATATGTTATGTATTATATTATAATAATGAAGCAAAAAATATAAATGTGCATGTGTATATTAATAGCCACAGTCCTATGTATATATGTATATATATATACCTATATTATGTATACATATTTATATAAAATTTATATATGCATATAATACGAGGATAAAAATATGAGCATATAAGTATAGATACATATATGTGTATAGAGTAAAATATTATCTCGTATATATGATGTATATCCTTTCAAATTTAAATACAAATTCTCGTAAAGTTTTTACATATGTATGTACATATAGATCATAGAGATTTTAGTTAATTGCTATAGATTTATTACTTATATCACTACAGATAATCACAGTTAACTTTCAAAAGTTTTTTTTTGTGAAGCAATCGTTTGTTTAAATTTATCCAATATAAGTTAACTTAATTATCCCAAAAATTTATCGATATTCGTCATGATAGGCTCTAAGAACCCTAAATCATGTTAAATTACATAATCAAAAAAGAAAATAATTTTTAAATCTATATATAAATTATCCACATAAATCTATGTATCTATTTTAAAATCATATACCTATATACTCACTCGTATAATGTATGTACGCAATATATGTATGTAGATATTTGTAATGTCCTATATTTGAAAAATGAATTAATTTATCAAAAATATATAAGATGCATATAATGTACATAATTTTCATTTGTTTGTAATTTTATTTTTGTTTTCTTATTGTCCAAATACAGTACAAACTCGATTATCCGAGATCCAATTATCTGGGATAAAATTTGATATCTGGATATGATATCTGTTTCACTCTATTATACGAGAAAGACTCTATCATCCGGATGTAATTCCAGTTATGTACATATTATTAAAAACGAATGCATCTGAAGTGTGCAAATCATAGATACATGTTTAAAATTGATGTATTTTGTCATGTCATATGTATGTACATATGTACATATTATGTATTTTAAAATGTATAATGTTATTAATATATACACAATAAAGTACTAATAAGTACACAATCATAATTTTAAATTTGAATTTTGTTTTGTCAAATTAAATGAAATAGAAAGTTGATTTAAAAAAAAAAAATCCCTTAAACCTATATTAGACACCTTTTATTGCTCATTCTATTATCTGGGATGAGACTGATCCCGCGGAGCAACCACAAAGATAATCGAGTTTGTACTGTAATATAATAATTTTTTATAATTATTCATCGTATAATGAAAACAAAAGAATTCAATATCCTGTATAACAAATGATATATGTACATACATATGTATAGATAAGAAGAAAAAATAAATTATTTACATTATATTTGTATATAAAATATGAGTATCTATTTATATAGGTATATATTTAGTATAAGCATAAACCATAGAGACCGAGAATAGTAAAATGATTTCATAAAATACATACACATTTATTCGAGTTTTAACTTGTTGACAAATAAACAAGAAATAAAAAAATTTACCTATATCTTTTATATTAAATCTTTTTCATATATGTATGTAATATTTTAATATAAGAAGGTTTAAATAGATTTTCTTATAAAATTTTCATAGATTTTATCATATTTATTACACAAAGAAAATAATATAAATAATATTGTTATCATTGAAATACACATTCATTTCATTGCGAGTAATATGTGTAATGTAAATATATAGTATAAGGAATAAGCGTATAAGTGTACGTATCCCTACCACAAATTTATGGATTTATAAACATACATATTTATATATGTACATATACGAATACTATCCTACATTCAAGGAAAAATACACAGCATTATAAAATGTATGTATAGTAAGTATATCAATTATTTTGTTATCGTATATACATTTTTATACAGGAAAAAACCTTTTCAATTTTATTATTGTGTATCATAAAAAAAAAAAAAGAAATTAAATTGCAAAAAATTACTGATAAACATAAATATTTATGTGTGTACATACATATATCTCTAAAAAGAAATCAACTTTAAAAACCTTCGCGTTATTTTATTCTATTTTTTGTTTCTTTACTTTACTTTATTTTTTGATCTTTTATCTTTAAATGTAAAATTCATTTTCTAACTTATTTTTGTTTTCTTCTTCTTTTTCTTATCAATAATTTTTGTTATTGTTTTGTTTTAGTTCTATTGACTTATTTATATGTGTGTATGTACATACATACAATTTTCTTTTTGTTTTCAATCAAAAATACTTATATACTCGTATATAAAATACATCTCTGAAAAAGTTTATATTTTTCAGATGAATAAAAAATGAATTTATAAATAAGTATAAATATAAATTATTTATTTATTTTTTTTCGAAATTTATTTAAGGATCGTAATATTTTATTCAGAAACAACAGACAAATGTATAAACATTTATTATATGTATATAAACAGTATTGATTTTGTATCAGTCAGTAATAAAATAATATCTATGTAATATCGGTTTTCAAAATAATCAATTATTTTTAATTTATATGCGTATAGATTTATTATGACTACACTCAAGGACTATTGACAGTTTTTTTTTTCCTGTAATTTGACTCCTTTATATATACGAAAATGTACAAGAATATGAGGATAGAGAATAGAGATGATGAGTATGGGGATGGGAGTGAATGATATTTGGTATATCTTTTAAATATACAGATATATACAATTTGGCTTAGAGCTAAAGCAACTTTGACCACATTATGTTTATTTGCACAAATGCATAATGCATGTGTGAACATAAATAAACAAATAGCACATCATATAGTGTAATGGAAAAGTGAACAAAGTAAATTAAATTTAATTAATTTTATTACATTCACTACTCATATATCATATTCATATAATGTAAATACTTAGTATACATATGTACTACATTAGTCTGTTTCCTTCCTTATTTTAACATTTTTCACATATTTTTTATGTAGATATAATTCATTTTTGAATATATACGTAAGTACATATGTGTATGAAATTCAAAATTAATGCACCCATATCTTTATAAATTGTATAGCAAAAAGATATACAATGTTGCACAAAAAATATAAATGCTCGTGGCGTGGCAAAACTTTTGAAAGATTTTCACAATAAAAATGACAAAATTAATTACACATTTGTATATGTACACAATTGAATGTAAATATGTAATGTATTTTAACACTATACACTACACATATACGAGTACATATTATAGTAAATGTTTGTTTAACTTGTACAGTTAATTAATATTTAGCATTTATGTATTTCTGTTTTTATTTTTTCAATTTTATACAATCATTCAAATATTACATGTATGTAAATGTATATTCGATGCAGGAAATTGGTTGTAAATCAATTTAAGTATGATATTATTGCAAACATATGTGGTATGCAATGTATGATTTATGAAATTCTGTTTGCAACATTATTATTTTTATACAGAATATGTACATTATATGCTTGTAATTAATAATTATTAAAACGCTAAAATTATTGTAAAATAAAACATGAAAATTTTTTAAATTTAAAAGTATCTATATTGAAAGTTCATTTCCAAGTGCGGAAATGTGATGATCGCATTTATTGATTTATAAAGATTTTTAGATTTTAAGATAAAAGAAAGAATAAATACATACTTATTTGCCTTTTCATCCCAATAGAATTCAGTTAATTTTCAAATTATGGTGTATATTTTGATTGATCCAATATTAATTTTGATATCATTTTTTGAATCTTATAAAATAATCTATCTACACACATTAAGTCATAATTGAATGGAATAAGTCATATTATTGTTTTTCGTTCATCATATACTTATTATGAATGCAATGGACAAACAATTATTATATGTATGGTATTGGTATACATACATACATATAATATCTAATGATTATCAGAAATTATTGAAAAATTCAATATAAAAGGGGATCTTATTTCATTATGGGCATCATATGAAAATGTATTTAAAATTTGGAAAATTTTCAAGAAAAAATAATTATTTATAGCTTTTAACCTTTTAGATGTCATCTAAAAAGGAAGTCAATATATTTAAAATTTTAAAATTACTGCATAATCATTATATAGTAAATATAAAAGTACTCGTATGTGTATGTATATCAAAGTATAAATGACATTAATTGATGAATCATTCCATTATATATGCATTCCATTATATATATACATATATATATATATATATATACATACATATATAACATATAATATGTACACATACGTATACTTATATGTGTGTATCTTTATAAGTATATCTGTAAATAAAATGAAAAATGATAATTTAATTAATGATCAATCAAATTATTTTTGAGCGAAAGAATTTCATATCACAAATTATGTTATATCATCATAGAATGTAATGTTCTCTGTACATATACGTACATATATGTACATACTCGTATTTAAATACATTTTTGACATTGAATAAGTTTGTAAAATATTCAAGAATTTATTTTCTTTTTTTATGTATACTTAAAAAACCAAATTAAATTTCAATCAGTATGATTTGATAATTTATCGAACTTTTATAATTTTACATAATGCATATGTACGAGTATATATTTTTTTTACGGAAAAATTACAAATTATTATGTTATTCATATGTATGTATTTTATTTTTCCTACTATTCCTTATTGTATATATGTATGTATATATTTTTATATATTTCTTATCATTTTTACAATATATCACTACTTCTATATTTATACATAATACAGTATGTGACCATGAACATGTATGTTATAATTTATAATATTAGGTTTATATATCGTACATAATGTGCATTAAAAATTCAAAAGAATTTATATATATAACGATTTATGTACGTACGTAAACGTACTTATATGTATTTATTTGTATTGTATACTTATTGTATATATTTTTTATATTAGGATATCATATAATATAATTATCATACATGATGTACTATATTATTGAAATAGAAAAGATTAAGGTATAAGGAAGATGAACTTTCTGTAATATACGCGCACATGTATAGTGGATTTTAATTTACGCGATAATTTAGTGAGAAATTTTTACATACATAAAATGTATCAGTATATATGAAATCTTTGAATATATCTGTTTATTATTATTTCAAAATAAAATTTAAATAAATGAAAATTTGAAATTGAATTTTGAAAAATGAAACAAATAATATTTTCAATTTTCTAGTTTTTACATATACTAATAATAATATAATAATCTTTTTGACTTTCTAAAAAAGTAAATACTTGAATTATTTGTTTTTGTATTTATCCCTCTTGGTATCACAGCGACTCTAAAGATCTCTGCCATTTATTTATGCCTAATCACTTTATTTTTGTTCAATTTTTCCTCATTTCTTGGACTTCTTTTAGTACTCTACTCTCCACCTTTGTTATCCTTTGTTCCAGTTATCTTTGCTTCTGCTGCCTTGTGAGTTGTGAATTCCATTCTAAGGCTCTAATATTTGCAATGCTACTTAAGTAGTTCCATTTTCTATACGTAATTTGTTAATAATTCATTAATCAACAAAATCATTATCAAATATCTTTACAAGTGTTTTTGATTTTACGATTTTATCCTTTGTAATAATGTACGAGCAAAATATGCGGTATTGTATGCTCTTGTAGTATTTATTAATTTATACAATTTATAATTAAATTTAACCATAATTTTAATTGTGATTTTTGATTAAATAACATTTTAATTTCTTAAAATTATTTCTTATAGAATATTTTTTTATTATAAGATGATTTTATGTAAATATAAGTATATATTTATATGTACATACATATATGTATGCAAATATCATACATTTATTATAAAGTTGCAAATATTTTTAATTGAAATTGAGTAACAAAACAATAATACATAAAAATTTACCTATTCCATGTACATATTTATATTACACTTCATTATGAAAGTAAAACCAGTAAAACTTCATTATGAAGTAAAAATAGATCATAATTAAGTATAGCCAATATAGCTCAATAGCTCAATAAAGTAATTCCTACAAGTATTTAATTAGAAATTTTAATTGCCTGTATATTACGTATTATATTATATGGGGTGATTCGTAATAAAGTGTTCCAACATATACCAATCGATTCGATTGTGATCAGCTTTTACAATTAGACGTTTTTTTTGTAAAATTCCTCTTTCATCCCTTTTCTAAGGTTTGAAACTTTTTCGCCTGTGTAGAGAGATGAGCCAATATCTTAAGGATTCATTTACAAAAAAAAATCATATTTTTATTAAGGAAATTTTTAAGGACGAAGGATAAAAAGATAAATTTTTAACTAAAATTTTTCAAAATTTTAAGTTTGAAAGTTCATATCTATACTACATTTGGCAACAGATCGGGACATGTAAGATATCTACCGTTTGAAAGCTCGTAATGTATTTTTTTTGTTTTTATCATAGTTTATTTTTCTCTCTATCGTGTTCCTTGAAGAAGTTATAAGATTTTATATGAGCTGACCTCCCCATACAGACGAAAAAATTTCAACTTTCAACCCTTAAAAAGGTATGGATCATCGTAAATGCTAATCACAACACTTCAAGGAATCGATTTGTACATGCTGGAACACTTTATTACGAATCATCCTGTACATTATGTATTTATAATTATGTACATACATTAGATTTATACACGCGTACGTATATTCACAATATTACCATACCATACTGTTCAAATTAAAAATTTTCATTAATATGTATGCACATACATATTTTTAATTAGAAAAGTTTCAAAATAAAATTTATAAAATAAAAATTAATTTATTTTATACAAATTACACCTTTATTACTCAATCAAGATGATTATATTTAAATATGAAATTTAAGAATTTTATATAAACAATTCAAATATATATAAAGCATTTTTTATTTATTACCCATTTATGTATACATAATTTTACTCATTATTAATTTATCATTTTTTTTTTTAGCTTAATTAAAACATATCAAAATTATAAAGAGTACTCGATTGTAAATTAATTGGGAAAATCATTTTTTTTTTCAGATACATACATAAATATTAATATAAAAATATAAAATAAAATAAATTTGAATTAATTTTAAATATTTTTCTTTTCTTTTTTCTTTTATTTTCATGTTTTAGTTTCTAAGCAAATAAAGAGAAATTTGATCGTTTAATTAATTAGACCGGAAAGGATTGGATTGTGTACATTTATATACATGTGTACTTACATATAAATTGTATATATCATTTTATATTATATCAAGATATACATATACCTACATAACAACAAACATTGAATATAAATTATCCTTTCATCATTATCTCCAGAACAGAGCTTATAAAGAGCAACTATAAAACAAAAAACAAGTGAAAAGCAAAAAAAAAAAAAAAACAGAAAAAAAAATATCTAATCAAAGTAAAAAGGATGTCAGAAATGGAAGGTGAAGTTAGTGTTTTGCTAATTGTTACCGTCGTAATTGGAACGATATTAATGTCATCGTTATTGGCATGTTATATATGCGTATTTCGACAATTATGCTGTGGATCTGATATGAATTCACGTCGTAATCCAGCATATCATGACGGTAAAAGAGCCTATAATTCATTAAGGAGAGAAAGCGTAAATATGGGTGAATTAACTCATGTATCTAGTCAACCGACAGAAACTGAAAGAGTATAAATTTTTAATCATATATATATATACAATCGATATATATATATAATGTATATGTATGTATGTAATTATGTATATATACATATTTTTATTCATACACGAATGAGTATATAATGTGTAATTAATATGTTCCATAATATTATATGAAGTTATCACAAAAGAGCAAAAATTGAATTGAATTTACGTGTATGTGTATATAATTATATAAAAATAATGTACATATATACACTGTATCGTATATCATATAACATATTAGATAAAGGATATACATGCGTATATGTGTGTATATAATATAAATATGTTCATCATTCGTATGGTAGTTTACGTGAACTGAAATGAAATGAATTTTGCTTATACTACTTAAGTACATAACATATATACATATATACAAAGGTGGAAATGGAAATAACCGCCAGCGCCCAGAAATTATGAATTACGTACATTATATACATATGTACATAAGTATGTATGTACTACCTTTTACGATTTCGATTATGCATTTATACACCACATATGTAATACCGTATCTGTACGATAACAGATTTTATTAAACGAATACACGGTGGTACCCGGTACTTACAAGAAATAGGAGTTACAAAAATTCTATAAATTTCTATATAATACATAATACACATTGCATACGAAATGAGAAATGTTGCAGTTATACATATACGTACCTACAACACAACGTATATAATGACTTGGTTGTTAAATACTATTTATAATGATTTTGTATTTTATATTATATGTACATATTATGGTAAACAAATTTTTTTTTCTGAATATAGAATATAGAAAAATATAAAGTTTATAATCATTTGTTGTAGAATGAAAAATACATATGTGGGAGATGATAAGATATAATGAGTATATTTATAAATACATATTTATATATGACACAAAAAACAAAAAGAAGAAGAAGAAAGAAATAAAGGAAGAATCAATCAATATAAACAACAACAACAACAACAACAACAAAAATTGTTTGGTGCAAATATAAATTAGAAAAGATAGTTTGAAATTTTATTTTTATATTATTTGTATTTTTAATATGTAAATATACATACGTGTTTATACGATGTACTGATGTGTACTGTGTTACTTTGTACATACGTATAATATATGTATGCATGGAAACGTGAGAAATGAACATGATATGGGATTTTCAATTTTCCACTTGTTTTGTACCAATAATATACAATCATATATATACATATATAGATACTATAATGTGTATGATGTATTTGTATTTGTAACTGGATATGATATACGTATACGTAACGTATATTAAATAATATAATACTTATATGTACATATGCATGTACTTGTGTACTTGTTTTTTTTTTTTTTTTTATTAAAATATTTATATCTCTATATTCTATATATTTACATATGAAAAATATAATATTTACAACAGTACTACGTATATCATACTTTTCGTATATATTATATATGTACCTACATATGATATATGTAGCACCATACTTGTCCACATATCATGTAATGTATACACATTTATTTGTGTATACTTTATTTAGAGATTTGTGGAATAAGGCATCAAAATGAAAAAAAATTTGAAAATATAAAAATTAAAAAAAAAAAAAAAATAAAAATAAAAATAAATAAACATATATTATTAAGAAATATTTGTATGTAAAATCTGTGATTGTTATATATTGAAATAAATAAATAAAAATAAAAATTTATTTCATAAGTATTTATATGTACATTTATATTTGTATGATTTAACAAAAAAAAAAACTAATATAAAATAAAATAAATAAATAGAATGTAAAATTAGACATCTTTTAAAATTAAGACAAATTACATATTTTATTTTTTTTATTTTTTGTCTTTCAAATCTCTAATGAATTAATTTTATTTTATTTTTTTTCCTTTTGGATTAAAAATATTTTTTTTTTTTGTGTTTTAAAACAAAAGAAAAATTTTTGGTAATAGACAGTTTGGTTTTTTCCATTATGTACACCACCATGTACAGAATAAGGAGAGCCCGAGCCCGAGTGAAGAAACTCTTTGTAATGGTTTATGGCTTTATGTTATTACGTCATTTTGGTCATTTCTATCAAGTTTGTAATCCAATTACCACGGTCAACCACAATTAGTTCATTTAGAAGAAAAGCTTTTCATAGATTTCATAGATTTTTTTCAGACTTTAATCTGTTTAATCCAATATTGTTTTAAATAATTAAATTTGAAAAAAAAGTAGCCTATTTTAAATGGGAGGAATTACTCTTTAAGATAAAAAAAATTCCATAGAAATTGGTTTAGCTGTTTTCGAGATTACCACGAAGACAGATAGACAGACAGACGCACCAAATTTATTTATAAGATAAAAGGAAATTATATTTATTTAATTCAATATCAATCTCTATAACCAAATTCAAATCCTTTTCGCCAATGGAAAAATGAAACTTATTACTGATTGCCTGGTAGGAGGCCGTATCAGCCGTGCCGTATCTGCTAGCAGTGCTAGGCAACAGTGGCAACAGCAACTAGTCGTGGGAGTTGTAATAAGTTTTCAAAAAACGTCAGTTATTTATTTCATTTGAATTTAAAATTTAACGAAAAATAATCTAAAATTTATATTTCCATCATCACCATTTAACAATCAAAAAATACAAATCTAAAATATCGTTCATTTTTAAACAATCTTAGCGCCATCTAGTAATTAACGTATATAATAGGTTTTTTGAATAATTAGAATTATTAATCGTTTCAAACATTTTCATAATATTCTCTAGTAAAATACATAACCAATAAATGTGATAATGACATCGATATTTTCAAGATCTAATTAAAAAAAAATTTATATTTGCATATATAATATTTATAACCTTTAATAAGAACGAATATTGCATTAATTTTGCGGGAAAATTTTCTGAAATGCTGAACAACAGTAGTAAGTAATCTATAATAATTAATTACATGATTCATGATAATGGTTGATGGGTGGTGGTAATTTTAATTGTTTCGGTTTCGATTTCTTGACTTTGTTTTCTTTTCATGAACAATTTTTTTTTTTTTTTTCCAATAATTATGTACCTAATGTACCTAATTATAACAGATTATGATTTTATTGTGAATTACTTTTCTTCTTGAAATTTTTTGAATGTGTCCGATGACAAAATAGAAATACATCTGAAATTTATTTTTATTTTTCTCATGTATTTTTCATCCTATTTAATAATAATTATTAAAATAATTTAACAATAATAATAAAGAGCAAAAAAATTATTAATTCTTTTTACTTTTTCTTTTATCATTTTACTATATTTCTTAGTAATATAAGTGTTTCATTTTTTTATTTTATTTTTTTTGAATCAACTTTTAAATGTTTTTTTTTTGTTTTTCTTATTTTTCATTTATATTTTAATTTTATTTCAAATATAATTGTATACTTTTACTTGATTTGTTTTTGAATTTTTTTTTTTTTTTTTTTGCCAACTTTTAAATAACTTTTTTTTTTTTATATATAAATATGTGTGTAATGTATTTTATTATGAAAATTTTTTTTTATTGTATACTATTATGTATTTGTTTTTCTATTAATTTCAATAATTTATTATCTCATCATTATCGTTAAGCCAATTTTATTATTATTATTTTTATTATGTCTGTATTTACTGCTTACTATTTTTGTGATTTTCTTACTTTTCACCAGTCAATTTTTTGTTTTAAATTTGATTTTTTTGTTTTTTTACATAGTACAGTACATTTATGTATTTACATAAATTCTGTTTCTTTTAATTAATTTTTTTTGTTGTTATTGTTATTTTAAATAATATAATATTATAATGTATTTTATGTTTTTTTTTTTTACTTCAATATTTTTTATTAAATTTAAATTAAATTATATGTATATGTTTCTGTTAAATTATTATTATTATTATTTTTTCTTTATTTGTATTGTTTTTAAAAAATAAAAGAAACAATAAACAGTTATGAAAAAAAAAAATTATTCCTTAAAATTGAAAATTATTTTTTGTTGTTTTGTTTAGTTTTAAATTTTTTTTTTTTGGTTGCTTTTTTATTTTCACTGTTTTTTTTTCTTTATTTTATTATTTTTTCTTCTGTAAATATTATATTTGTTTTTAATTAATATTAAATAATAATAATAATAATAATAATAATAGGGAATTTCTAACAAATTTAGCAGATTAGTTTTTGTTTTTAAAATGATATTTTATACATTTATATATTTTTTATTTTATTCTTTCATTTCATATAATTCAGTATTTTTTTATTTCTTTTTTATTTAAATTATTTAGTTATTTTCAATTATATCTTCATATATTTTATTTTTGATGTTTTTGTTTTATATGTTATTACAATGCAAAAATAGTATGCATTATTTCTTCTTCTTCTTCTTATAACTTTATAATATTTATGTATGTATGTATGTATTTCAGAGTGTGTATATGCAATTTATTTATTTCCTATACAAGTATGTAGTATAATAATATAATGTTTATGATAAAATTGGTTTACTTTTTTCCCTTTTTCTTTAAAAAAAAATTTGATATTATTTTTGTTTTAGTTGATTTAATTTTTAAGAAAATTAAATACTTTTTTCTAGAGGATCTCTTTCGTTTTTATACGTTTTTCTTTTGTAATTCTTTTTCCGTTTAATTTGTGTGTGCAACAAAAAGTTTAGATTTTCTTAAATTGATAAAAAACAAAAAAAAAAAAAAACCATTGACATGAGAAGACAAAATTTAATTTTAAAAAAGATAAAGATACTGCTATCATCAATTTGGTATTAATTTGTAAGGTACAAAATTTGAAAAGTCAACACATTTTTTCGATTTTGGTTTTTTTTTTGAAATCACATCTCCTACAAAATGATCATATAAATGATTAGATATGTAAATTTATGTAAGTATTTTATTGTAATATAGAGACAACTTATTGACAGACAAATTTCATTGAATTTTTCTATACAGCCACATATTTATATCCTTTGGAATGCGATTAAGTAATGATTTTTTTTTTTTTTTGGATGCCATCAAGAAAAATGTGTGATTCAAATGTTTGTGTATTTTGTTCGACGGCATTAAGTATCAGCAAAAAAGTAATAAAGCGAAATGGTTAAAACAATTCCTATTTACCTATCTCATTGCTCAGCTGTATTTATTTATTTTATAGACTAAAAAAAAAACCCCATTTTTTACTTACAGATTTAAAAATTCAAAATGTAGTAATTGAATTTTTCCGTTGAATTTTATTAAAATACTAGCTGACCCTACAGAAGTTTTCCTGTCTTAGCTATGAATATTCAATTTACTATTCATTTATTATCAAAGAAGCTGTTGAACTACTATAATACTATGGCTGTTTTCGGTAATTAAGATCTTTTCTAATTTTCCAGCCAAAATAGATCAAAAATACTCAAATATTATTTAACTTATTTCTGATTTAAATACAAATTTTATATATTTTTTTTTCAGTGTCAAAACAGTTATACTTGGCTGGAAAGTTAGAAATTTCAAACCGAACTGTCAACTTCGAAAAAAAAAAAAGTTTTTTTCCGAAAAATAAAAAAAAATGTCTGGAGAGGGCCACCCTTATCACCTAGGAATATAAAAAAATAATAGCCTACGATCTATTCTCTATTCTCAGACCTACCAAATATACACAAAAAATTTCATTAAAATCTGTCAAGCCGTTTCGCAGGAGTTCGATAACAAAAACTGTGACTGTGACACACGAGAGTTTTATATACATATATACATACATATGTATATGTATAGAAGATAATTCTTTTTATCAATCTAAGAAAAAAATTTTTTTTTCATTTATAGTTGCTTATTATCAATATGTTTTCTTTCGAAAAAAAAAGATTACTTTTCTCAATTCTAATTAGTTATTAATTTTTATTTAATAAAAATTTCATATTTTCTTCTTATTTAATTAATTATTTTTTGTTTTATATATATGTACTTTTTTTTTATATTTTCAATTAGATATATATCTTTTGTTCTCTACCTCTAATCCTAGTCTTTTCTCTATTATCAAATTTATTAATCGCCTCTTATTTATTTTTAGAAATTACATAATCAATTTTCTTTTTTTTTTTAGTTCTTTTATTTTATTTAATAATAATATCTATGTATTTTTCATTTTTGTTTTATTATGTATTTTATAAATTATCATTTACAATAAATTTTTTTTTTTTTTCAATTTTTTTTCGTTTTTGTTCATTAAAATAAAAAAGGAAGGAAATTTCTATTTTTAAAAATATATGTATATAATTTAAAAAAAAATAATAATAATAAACAATATTCTTATTTTACATTAAATTCATTATGATCTTTATTTTTAAAAAAATTTTATTATGCATATTTTTTTTTTTTTTTTTTTTATAATTACTCTTTATTTCTACATACGATATTTTAATCAGATATTTTATTTTTTTTACATTTAACAACTTAACAATGACAGAAAATAATTGCATATTATGTAAAAATGAATTTATAAGAGGAAAATGAACGAAAGCTAATACCTTTTAAGTCATACATACAAAAAGAAAAGGTACCTATAAGGTTTTCTTTCTTAGGTATCTTAAGTATTTAAAAATATATAGGGTAAATTGTATGAAGAAAAAATAACTTTATATAAATAAAATTTACATAACATATGGAGGGTTAAAGGGTATAATAGTGTACGTATATTCACTAAAATCAATTTTAAAATAAATTATTTTTAATTTTAAGCCAGACATGAAAAATTATTTTACAATTTTAATATATTTTTTTATGTTTTAGTGGTTTTGTTTTTGAGGGAAAATATTATGAATGGTTGTGGGGGGTGGGGACTATTTTATATACATAGATGAAATTTTTGATCAAAATTTTCTTCTATATATTTTGTTAATATTTTTTATTTTCGTTCTTTTATGTGTGATATAGGTATTTTCTAATTTGCATAATGTTGAATACAGTTTTTATTATATGATATTGCAAGCATGTAATGTGTATTGTTTCTTTTTGTAATTTTGAATTTCTCTATAAATTTGTAAAAAATAAATGTATGTATGTATGTTTGTATTAAAACAAAAAGTTAAAACAATTAATTTAAAAAAAAAAAATTCCATTAAAATTTATAATAAGTAAAATCAAATTTAAAAGATCAAGAAAAAGATGAAAATTTATGATCAGCAATTATGTATAAATTTTTATTTTTTTCCATTTTTTTTTTTATTTTGCAGTTTTTACAAATCGAATAATAATTGATGGTGAATGAATAGAAAATAAGTTGATTATAAATTGGTTATTCTAGCAGCTTTCATTTGTTTCATATGTTGTTATTATTACATTATTTATTATATATATGACTCATCTGTTGCAAAAATAAAAAAAGCACTTCTTTACTGTTCTAATAAATCAGATTGTTTGCAATGATTATTATGGTATCATTTTCTAATAAATTTGAATTTCAATTAAAAAAAAGTCTGTCAGTTTTTGTATTGTTTATGTATTGCAGTTAAAAAAAAAAAAAATTTTTTTCAACTGCCATTTAAATTTTTTAATTTTATTTTATTCTCAATATCATAATCACCGTCATCAAAATATTCTGCTTTTTCATTTTATCGTTTCTATATGCATTTTTATATACACATACAAATTATTTTTGTTTATTTTACTTTTTTTATTTTTTGCTGGGTTCCTATTACTTTTAATTTTTTATTTTTTGTTTCTTTTTCATATATTTTTTAAATTGCTTTCAATTCTACGAACCTATTATTATTGATTGCTAGCTTTTGATGACGAATTTATCATATTCATTTGCCCATTGACAATTGGCAAAAAGTATGGATGTGCCATTGCTTCGCGTGCTGTTAATCTTTCAATATGATCGTAACGTAGCAATTTATCTAGAAAATCTAGTGCTTCTGGTGATACTAAATGTTGATTATCTGAATGTACGAAACGTTCCCATCTTTTACGTGAATGCCTTTGTAATATATCATGGAATCTTGGATCAAGTTCAATATTATATTTATCTAAATAGGCATATAATTCTTCGGTGCCCAGCACCTTTGCAATACGTACTAATTGATCATAATTATCATGACCATGAAAGAATGGTTCTTTACGAAATATCATGCTTGCTAACATGCATCCTAATGACCACATATCCAGTGAATAATCATACATTTGATAATCGACAAGTAATTCTGGTCCTTTAAAGTATCTTGAAGCAACACGTACATTATATTCTTGACCAGGATGATAGAATTCAGCTAAACCCCAATCGATTAAACGTAATTTACGATTTTCATGATCGATCATAACATTATGTGGCTTAACATCACGATGCATTATACCCATACTGTGACAATAATCTAACGCTTTTAGTAATTCGTATAAATAGTATCGGATCTCAAAATCAGTCAAAGTTTGATATAACTGTTTAAAATCCGTATTATTAACGTGCTCAAATATTAAGGCTGGTGTTCTTGATACTGGATCTTTAACGACAGCCAATAATGTTATAATATTGGTACCACCACGTAAATTTTCCAAAATTTTAATTTCACGCTTAATTTTCTTCTTTTTGACTGGTTTTAAGATTTTTACAACACATTTTTCATTATTTGTGATATTTATTGCCTCAAATACTTCACTATACTTGCCACGACCAAGTTTTCTTACTAGCTGATAATCATCTTGATTGGCCCAATCCACCACATAATTTTCATAGTCCCAATATTCATCCGGCTTATGTGCATTAACATCCGTATAAACTCGTGCAGAACTCGGTAATGTCATTCTTCTAACGTTGTTTTTAGCTGTTAATATCGAATTATGACAAAAATCACGACGAATATATGTTTTATTATTTACTACTATTATTGTTTTACTACTATTACTATTTAGATTATTTATTTTTAAATTGCAATTTGTACTACTAAACCTTATTATTTGATGATCAAGTTGAAAATGCTGTTGCCGATGCCAATGTTGTTGCTGTTGCTGTTGCTGCCGCAGTTGTTGTTGTTGTTTTTGTTCTTGCTTGAATAAAATATTTTTTCTAAAATAATCCAAATCCCACGTTTTCCAATAACTATTAATAAATTTCCAGTAATTTCTGATGTTCTTAATAATTTTATGTTGCTTTTGATGTAGTTGCTGATGATGTTGGTGTTTTTGTCGTTTTTGCTCCTGTTGCTGGATTTTGGTTTTTTGATGATGACTGCATCCAAAGAAGACATATGATAATGACCGATAGAAAAATGACTGATGAAATTCTACTACAATTCCAGTTTTAACACTTTGAATATAACTTTTGTAATTATAATGGCCACTTTTATTTTTAATTTCACTAAAAATACTGCTGCTGCTATTAATGCTAATTAATTCGATATTTTGATGTTGTTGGAGTCGCTGGTGCGCCCGCCTCACCTCAAAAATTTTTATACAACTTGTCGGCCACACTTTAAAAAAAATCTTTTTTCTACTTTTCGCTTTTCTTCTTTCTTTCTTTTTTTTCCTACTTTTAAATAGGTGTAGTGTAATTAATTATTACAAATGTATGAATGTATGTAAAATTCTGACTGACTATACAACCGGAACGAGAAAAAAAAACGAATACACTTAAATATAATATACTCGAACTTATATCAATTTAATTCTTATTCAAATCTATTATTTTTAAACAATATATTTTTCACTAAATAAAACTAATTCTTTAAATAATGTCCTCCTCGTGCAATTTGAATAGAACTTTTTTTTCAATAATATTCTAAAAGGAAGAAGCCAGGTTATAGAATCAAGATGGAGGCGACATTAGTCGGCAACCACACTGACATTCAATGGCCGATTCCACATCTTTTTATATTCAATTCAATTTCAAAATTCAAATTTGTCATTAATACATTAATATGTGTGCAAAAAAGAAAGAATAAAGAAAAGACAATAAAGTATACTCAAAGCAAAAATTTGATTGAAATGTTCATGAATGCTTAGATAGATTAATTTGAAAGTTTTTGTTTTGTAGTAGAGCTGATAAAAAAAGTAGACTTTATAAAAAAATTTTTATTTGTCAAATTTATATAAATGATGCATGCCTTTTTTTTCATTGTGTGCAAGTGTGCAAGTATGAAAAATATTAAATATTTCTCTGTGAAACATAAATTTGTTCGTATAAGGTATAACCAAAAATCATATATACTATATGATTTTTGGTATAACGTATTAGATTTATATTTTGAAGTTCAATAGCTGTTTTTCTTTGGTTACAATTATCTGATAATTTTCAGCTTGACATCTCACTTAGATCATTTATCTTCTTCTTGTTACTAACTGAGCAAACAAACTGAAAGAAATGGACTGATACTTTTATTCTCAGTTGATTGTCATTTTGAAAAGAAAATTGCCGTGTCGTGTCGTGTTCGTGACCAAAGAAAAACAGCTAATATAAAATGTCAATTGAATATTTTCTAGAGAAATTTTCATTTGGAGTAACTGACGTTTAAAATATCTTCTTCTTATTTTTACGATACATACCAATTAGAATAAGCAAATAGCAAGCAAAGCAATTACTAAAATTTGTGTTGAATTCACATTTCACAGTATAGTAAGAAATAGTAAAATGTTATTGTGCGCAAGTGTAGATTCAAATTCATTTTTAGTGCTCTGTGTTACTACAAGTTGATGTACTGATCTACTACACAAAGAGAAAGTTGTAGGGTTGTAGGTTGTAGGTTAAAGAAAGGTTGGAAAATATAATAAAAATATAAATTTTTCACTCACTACCTTATACGCCATCTAGAACATTCTCAATTCTCTTTTAAATTCTGGTTTCAAACCAATAATTAAAAATCCGTTGGCACTACATCCGTATTTTATTTTCTAATTTTTATTTTATATAATGCTTGCTAGTGTTCGTTAAAATAAAATACATATGTGAAAAAATTCCATTATCACAATCACTGATTAAGGATCAAATAATTATTTAAAATGTTGATTTTTACAAAAACAATTATAATTTTTCAGAAATAAAATAAAAGAAATTTAGTTATAATTTAATTTTTTTATATATTTTTAATAATCAATATTACAAGTATCTACTTTTTTAAAGAGTCCATTCAAATTTAAAATTCTTAATCTTTGCTCTTAATTTTCGATTTTCAATTAATTTTAGTTTTTTTAAGTCACAATTCGGATATGCTGCAGAACATTTACCATCACCTAAACCGAAAAATGATGATTTCAAACATTCTAAAATTGTTGCACGAGTTAATCGTCCTGCTAGCCAACTGATTCCTAAACTAAATAAAAATTAAAAATGACTTATATTAATTAATTGATAAGTTCATTTAGATTTATATTCATTACGAACTTCCAAACAGGAATCCATATTTTTTGATCATTCTTTTGCTCTTTGGCAAATTTATTATTTTCACATAAAATCCTTTGTAGACAATTTCCACCATATTTTTGTGTTAACAAAACTGAATCAATAGAAATTAATACTCGACGAGATATTTCATTTATCTACAGGAAGAAATAATTTTACCAATTTCATTAATTAATTAATTTTTTTTTTTCCAAATGATAAATCATACAAATAATTTCAAATATTTCATACGTTGTCAATAGGTATTTCTTTAATAAATCGTTTTCTACGACGAATTTCATCAGTAGCATCATCTGTATCTGGACTTTCCATTGGCATTGCTACCAAATTCTCAGCCTTAGTCTGTTTAGATTATTCAATTCTTATAAAATTGATACGCGAAATGAAGAATTTTAAATTCAACTTACCACTGTTATGCACATAATTACTTGTAAAACGAACATTCCAAATGCAAGAAATGCTAATGCTGTCGTTGCTATGTCCATGAAATCTTTGAAACCCATTTCTTTACCGCTTGTTACAGCTGGCATACTTGAACTAATGTAGTTGGGTAAACTAAATAAATGACTACCATAATTTTGTATATCAAAATGCGATGGTGGTTGTGGCGGTGGTAGTGGTGGCGGTAATGGGTCATTATTTTGTGGTGGTCCATACATTTGTGATAATCCGTAATTTTGTGAACCGAATTCATCGTAATTACCTTGTGGTCCAGTTGGAAAGTATCCTTTCATTTATAAAAGAAAATAGGTAAAAATTATATATAATTTTTTTTGTTCCTGTTACACTTTATTCATTATATTGTTATTATTATTTTCTATAGATGAGTAATTTGTTTTTTTTTTTTTTTTTTTTTTTTTTTTTTTTTTTTTTTTTTTTTTTTTTAAGAATTTTGTTTTAACCTTCTCCAAAACCTTCGCCAAATTCAGAATTTTGAAAAATGTTTGAATCAAATTTTGAATGCATTTTATTATGTTCTGGATCAACAATTTTATTTGAAGCTGGCCAAATAAATGCTAATAATTTTGTTGGTGGTTTTTTATCATTTTCGTTTAGGTCTGTAATTCCGGTAATTTTTTCTTGTTATAGTTTTAAAAACAAAAAATTTACAAAATGCCAATTAATTTACAAAAAATGAATTCATATTTTACAAATAAAAAATAAGTTTAGAAGAAATATTTTTTTAACACTGAAAATTATGTTTCTGTTACCATTTTTGTTCAATGCAGTCAATTGTGGTTGCGGAAAAGATTCAAGTTCTTCAGAATTTAAATTTTCTTCTAGATCACCATCTTCATTATAGTAAGGCTAATATAGAAAAGAAAAATTTTAAAAATTAAAAAATAACAATAATAATGAAATAAATAAATAAATAAAAATGTTCACATTTAAAACAGAAAAAAAAACAAATTCATTTATTTTACATTCGTATTTAATGGTTTATGTATTGCGTATCCTGTCACATCTCCTTCCTCGTATTCCATTTCATTTTCACCGTCTTCCATATCACTTTTATTAATTTGATGGAAATTTCTTCTATCTGATTGAGTTTTACTTTTCATTAAAATTGGTGATGAATTTTTTTGAATGTTTTCATTTTTATTTGATGGTAAGGCTTCACTGTTTTCTGTTGCAGCTGAAAACTGTTTGTAAATATCTTCTAATGTTGTAGTTCTTGGATTTATATAAAAACGAGAACAAAATAATAATTTAAAATAAAATCATTGATATATAAAAAAAAAAAAAACAAAAATTTACTTTGTTAACCATTTTTGATATCCTGTTGAACCTTGATCATATAAAAGTGAATCATCTGGTAGATTTTTTCCTTTTCTATGATTTTTTGTATTATTTTTATTCGATTCTATATATAAAAAAATATTTATTTTTGTGAATCCTTCATTGACGATTACTTATGGTAAATTTGTAATAAATTCCAGAGATTTGATCAAATCAAATTCAGTGTACTTACGAACAACAGAATCATTAGCTGGTGTTCCTAATCGATGATCAAATTTTGATATTTTTGGTCCAAATTCAGATATAATTTGCTTAGCAATAAAATTACTGCACAAATATTCGTTCATTTTTTGTCTTTGAAATAAAAAAAAATAAATATAATGTGTAGAAAAATTGAGAAAAAAATCTCGGATATGAAGAATAATTAATTGGTATATGACTTTTTTATATTTACCTATGGAAACCCATTGTGGAATATGCGTTATTAAAATTTCCGTCTATTTTATCACTGTTATAAAAATGTTTTCTTGTTGTATTGCCACCAAATTTAATTGAATTATTATTATTTTTGTTGTTGCGACTATTATTATGATGCGATTGTTGTTGCTGGTCAAGTTGATAATGATGATTGTTTCGTAAAAATAACGATACTGGCATTAAATTTTCATTTAAAATATCATTTATATCAATATCGAATGAATCCAATGATTCATTTTGATCTGAAATTTGTATATTGATAGCACACCACAATAAAATTATTATCAAAAACATTTTCATTCTGAATATCTGTTGAAATTTTCTTTTTTTCTTCTTTTCTGATGGTTAATTTTAATTTGTTGCAAACCGATCGGTGATAAGTCTCTGACTGTTTTGATTTTATTTTAAAAAATTTATTCTTCGACAAGAACTGTTTTGATGTAACCAGTAATATAGATATGTACATACTATGTATAAGGTATAAGCACGTATAAGTCAATAAACGTTCTGGTTAATGATTATATTTAAAATGTGATCATAATTTACTTAGACACATTATAATGTTCATCATCATACAGACATACAGTCATATGCGAATGCGAGTACGTAAGTGCATTTTATACATTTCACAAAATAAATGTTTGGTGTAAATTATTGTGTATATAATTTTATATTTATTTATTTTATTTTGTCACACATTAATAGCAAGTCACATATTTATATGTGGAGACAATAATATATGAGCAACATAAGATTTTAATGCTCTGATAAATTTAATATAAGTATAAAAATTATAACGAATTTTTTTTTTTTTTTTTTTCAAATAAAAAGTAATGAAAAAAATTTTTTTTCTTGCTTCAAATTTAAAAAAAAAATGTACTATTTTCTTTATTATACTCGTAGATTAGTACTATAGGTACATAAAAATATGTATATGTACTATTTTAAAATTTTAAAGTATAAAATGTAAAAATTAAAATAAATAAACTGATTATTTTATGTAAAATTGTTTTTTTTTTTTTTTTGCAAATGACTCTAGTGCTACTACTTACTGCATCTTTCTGTATTTCGTATACTTAATACTTCTAATGGTGTGTAGTGCGTAATACAAATCAAGTAGATATAAAAAGAAAATATATAGATATGGTTCTCATGAATGAAAATAAAATAGGAGTGCATGGTATGCAAGGTAATACGGAATACTATAGCGAACTCGTATGTCGTACTATAGTTATAGCTACCAGTAACCTCATTTCTACTGTCCTTCTAATTATTATTGTCTCTTCTTGTTTCTCGTATACTTCTTATGTGGTATCTAGATCTAGTTCAGAGCAAGTATAAAGGGAAAAATAAAATTTTCTCATGAATGAAAATACGATTACGTGAACGTGATATGCAAGGTACTGTGCGTATATCATACTATATAGTTAGCTACCCAGCAATCTCATTGCTACAATTTACTGTCTCTTCCTGTTTCTCGTATATATTTCTTATGGTTTGTAGTGCGTAATGCCAATGCAGATCAAGCATATAAAGAGAAAATGAATTTTTCTTACAATGAATCACAATACGACGAGTAGGTACATTGGTAATTGGCATGCGGTTATATGGAGTACATAAACCGTATATGCATTTACTGTATAAAGTATAAATAAATAATTTGCAGCAGTATTATCTATCAAATAATATATGATATATTGACCAAAATATTTTTTCTATATATTTGTGTATAAAGGTATAAGTATATATTTACAATAAATATGTAATTACATAATATTTATAGAAATAACAAATTTAATCATGCACTTAACATTGTAAATTATAAAATGAAAATTAAAAAGAATAAAAAAATAAAAAAGTAAATAAATTGAAAGGTAAATAAAAATTATGTAAAATATATTATTATTTATAGGTACAGGTACAAGGGTATAAAAGGTTGTAAAGGTAATAAATATAAAAGTATATAGATGCACATATATATTTACGAACGCAGATGTTGGTTCTCATTGGTCTATTTCGTTCCATAAATATTATTTTAAAACATTACGACATTACGATACGAGTATAATGAAATCTCTGAGCTGATGAAACTTCAACAACAAAACAAAAATGAAATGAATGAAAAAAAAAATGTGGCACGAATGATAAATAATTACATTATTAGAAATATAAATTGTCAGTTAGCCCACTTACTTTAGCATCAGTAGTCAGATGGAAGATGTTATATCTGTATAAGGGTATAAGCAAAACAGGGATGATGATAATGAAAGTTTATAAGTAATCGAAGGTGAAAAATATAGAAGATAAAATAATATGTATTATATTCATTTACATAATAATATGTTTGTAATCTTATACATAAAGGAAGTAAGTATATTTATAACGAATGTATTTACGTACACGTATACCATAAGTATCACAGTCACATGTAGCTAGATGATCAGATGTTTTTATAAATCCATTATTAATTTATTTTTTCTACATGTTATTTTCTCTTACAGTTTAATATCTTAAAGATATTTTGATATTTTTACACGCAAATGTCTTATAATAGCTAATAGCATATAATAATATCTATTTATTTTATAAAATCACTACATAGTAAATATATATAACTATAGAATATAGATTCATATATACGCATATACATATATTTTGTATGTGTATCCTTATAAAAAATTTTTTTTTTATATTTTTGTTTACTACCATTTAATAAAAGAGATGAGAAAATGTAAATGTGATGATGATAGTTAAATAGATTGCGTGATTTCAATTCTTTAAATGGTTTTAATGTAATATTCCATATATCTATACTTAATAAAAACACAAAATATTATTATGTATAATACCTTATAAATACAGATATGTATGTATGTTACTGTATGATATATGTATATGTATATATCAAATGAAGAATAAATCTTAATGGTCCTGTTAAGTGATTTTTCACACCTTCGTTGCCTGGTAAAAATTCATCAATCATAGAATATAGCCATACATATAGAATTATATGAAGAAAATACAAAATAAATTATATATGTTAGACATTGTATATACGTATATGTAGGTATAAAATAATATAATTTTTAGATGCACACATAAATATGTATATATATATGTATGTAATTAAATGTATGTACTTGTATGTCAGAAATGGATTTTCATTATATTTTTAGTTAAAAGCCTTTTTTGTATGAAATAACTTTTTAAGGGAACTTTTTTTTTTAAATTTTTTTTTTGTTGTTGTTTATTTTTTGTTCTCTGTGATAAAATCAAACTGAGATAAAGTAACATTGATTCTATATACAAATAAACTAATATAAAGATAAAAATATATATATATATGTATACATACAGTTATATATATACATATACATATGTACTTTGTACAAACATAATTTAGTTTATCAGTGTATGTACATACCTAATTGAAAATAAAATAACAATATACCTATACCCGTAATTATTTTTAGGGGATAATTTCTATAATAACATTATATATGTATAGTAAGAATTTTAAAGTCAAATTCGAGCTTAATTACAATTTTAAATACACGTCTATATGGGTATGCGACGCGACGCATATAGGAATAGTATATGATTTCTATCAAACATAAACACGAATTTTTCATTCAGTTATAATTAGAGCGGTTCTCTATATAACGCTCAACTACTATATACATTTATCACTTGATATAAAACACAATATTTTTTAGATTTTTAGGTTTACATATACATATGTACATCATAGAGATATTCTTTTATACTAGACAATTTGTTGAAAAATATACATATAGGTATTAAACAAAATCATAAAATTGAAAACTTTATTGAAAATATATTTTTATATACAAATCCTTCTTTTTCTTTCATTATTTTTTAGAAAAATTTTATTTTATTTTTCATATACATATATAAGCAAAATCTATTATTGTGTATAAATTAAATTAAAAAAAAAACATTAAATTAATGATTAATGTATTCTCTTTGAAAATTTTTAGTTTTAATGTTTTGTTAGCCTGCGATATAAGTATACATATATGAATTTTTTATTTCTATAAAAAATATATGTATATACAAGTATATAAAATCATTCTTAAAATACTCTTAAAATATTATTTACAAAACATTTATTGTTACCCACATTATACCGCGTTATACCATGTTATACCATAGATATTATACGTTATACATTATATATGATATGATTATACATATCCTTAAACGGATACCATTATTTAATAAAGGTATATATATGATGTATCAATGAAAATATTATATTTTTCATTCATTCTATTGTTGTTAACGTTGTTATAGTATGTTATATCCTTTTATTATGAATGTCACATTAAACACCATCTTAATTTATCTTTATACAAAAATGTGTATACAATCCTTTTAGTGTTAAAGTATTAAAAAAGTAATAAAAGCATTTAAAAAATAATAATTTTTCCTGCTGTTTTTCATACATATTTCAGTTTAGCCACATTAGCTATATACATATATACATACATATCTGCTTGTATTTAATAATTTTTTCATCATATATTTTGTGCAAAATGAATCTCTAAAAAAGATTATTGCGCAATATCTCATCTAAATAATGTACAGATACTGTGTAAATTGAGTGGCAGCCATTCTACAATAAACACTTCAATATATGTATATTACATACATATGTATATGTCTGAATATAAATCAAGTATTAAGAAGTAATGGTAATAAGACTGTTAAAAGGACTGCCTTAAAAGGTGCCAAAAAATGGGCGTTTCAGATTTATAAGCCACCACAAAAGGTGAGATAATCTCATCGGTTTATATATATAACACATATATGTATGTATGTATAGATATATTCGGATGTAACGTGTAAGTGTGAAAATAAACGTTAAACACAAAACGATCGATTTCATATATGATATGATGGATAAACCAGCATCAGCAATGTTATGTTATATACATAAGTATATAAGTTCGGTCATTATAATTTCCAGATAAGTATCAGATCAGTAGTCAATTCGTTTAAACGCGTTGATTTTGATTAACAAGATTATCAGATTTATATCATAGAATATTTGTTCAAATGAAAATGTCAAACGATAATCATAGGATTCAAAATAATCTTATATCGGATTACAGTAATGATTCAAGTAGTAGCAGTAGCAGTGTTTCAGAAATAATTTGTGATGAAAATTCAAACAGTAGTTGTGCTGGTGTTGATAATATAAAAAATGAAAATAATATTTGTAATAATAGTGATGAATATGAATTGATAAAATTAAAAGAAAATTTTAGATTTGATAATAATAATTATGTTAAGGATATAAATATACTAAAAAATAATAATAATAAATTACTTGTGAATATTAAAAGTGATAAAACAATTATGAAAAATAAAAAATTTACAATCGATAATATTTTAGGAATAAATCAGAATGATGAGAGTGATGATGATGTTGTTAAGCGAGATGTAGTAATTAAAACTGTATCAGAGGATAATAATAATCAATTTATAAATGAGCAAATAATTCGAGATGATATTCGATATCCTTGCAGAACATTAATCTCAGAATCATCAGCATCAGTATGCGAAATGTGTAAGTCAATATTTTTGTTTTTCATTCCAATTGTATACTATATACTATAATGCAGTTTTGTAGATTTTCTTAAATCATTTAAAATCCAATCCAATCCAATCAATTGGCAATAAATTTGTTTTTTTTTTTCCCTTTTAAAAAATGTCTTATTCAAAAATTATTTTGCTTTTACATACTTATACATATAGCTACAGTACCAAATGTTTTGGAAATTTTGAGTACTAAAACAGCAGATCTGATTGAAGGACTTTCTACATCATCATCACCACCATCATCATCTCCATGTACAGATGAAATTCATAATAAAATTTCAAATAATTATAATTCAATTAATTACATAGCAAATACAAATCTACAGTTTTCTAATTCACATTCACATGGTATGTTATATGGTAATTGGATTGGAATCCATTCAAAACCATTATCACATGCAAATTACGTTTTAGGATTGCAAGGTAAGTAATTAGATATAAGCTATACATACATACATAAGAATAGTAGTGTATATAAATAAATATTTATTAAGAATTTAATTAAAAAAATTAAAAAATTTGAATTACAAAAGTTATGTAAATGATAATAATAAAGTAAATTTGAATCGATTTAAAAATTTACTGATATAATATATTTAATAAATAATAAATTTAAATACCTATATGAATGCAATTGCAAATTATATATGTATATATTTAATCAAATAATTAGTAATTGCTCGAATAAATTACATGAATAAAATGTAACTTTTATGTTATTATATATGATTTTATTTATCATTTATTTTACGAAAATATTTGTTAAATATTATTTCCTTTGAATGTGCAATAAAAAAAAAATAATAATGCATTTTTTAAAATTCGATGTGTGTGGCGGTAAAGTGATTACAACTACATTATTCGTTTTTAAAATGTATTTATGCGCGAGTATAATGAAATACGAAACTATAATATATGCTAATATCTAATATGCATATCTATTAACGTTAAAAAAAAAAATGGTAAATATTTAAAAATTTCATTTAAAACAATTTTATATTTATATTATTTTAAATCTACATTAGTGCCTCTATGTAATATTGTACGTGACACATTTGTAAATTGAACATTGTTCAGAAGTTAATCCTTTTATATATGTGTATGGACGATGAACGATGATGTATACATTTCACAAGAAAACAAAGTACATACAAACCTATATGTGTTTTCTTATCACATGAAAGCAATAAGCAAAATAAATATCAACACAGATGCCATAGGGTGGACTCTATAATGATATGCAGTAGTTTTTATTTTCGAAATCATAAAATAGAGGCTACTATTATATATAGTCTGAGTTGAGCTCAAGTAAATAATTGCACTATAATTAGCAATGTCAATATCTAATTAGTGGAATGAATATACCATAAAATGTTAAGATTTTTTTTTTTCTTGTCCTTAAAATTTTGTTGTACTGATGCTTACAGTTTTATAAAGATTATTCTGCATGTAATATCATTATCGATATTTGTTTGGTCGCTGCTCAATATATAATATAATCACTCTGTATAAATCTGTCATATACATATTGTCACATTTTATGCAGTAACAAAAATCAAAAAAAAAAAAAAAACCAAAACAAAAAGATATAAAAAAAGTAATAAAAAAAAAATAAACTTTTAACACTAATTTCTATCACATATATATAGTATATACAAACACACTATGTTTAAAAATTAATGAAAAAATTACTTTGAAAATTGTCTAAATCAATTATCGCCTAATTTAAATGAGTTAAGTTGTTTAATTTTCAAATAATTGTGTTTAGACGACATTCATGTTTGTATACTTAATTTTTCATGTACAGTACATATACATACTCGTAAATATACGGAGTACACATATACATATATTCATACGAAAAACAAATTGTGTTCTTGCACAAACAAAAAAGTTAACAGAAAAACAACGATAGCGTTCCATAGTTAACATTCATAATAAATAGTGCATGCACCTATAGGCACAATATTATAAAGCAAAGTCAATAAACGTCTACCGATATGTCGTGTAATATTTTCAAGTATATTTAAATATGTATATAAATACTGATATATTGTTATACAGAAAATGATATGCCATTGTGGATAGCTTAAATACTTTACCACCTTTTTTCCTTTCTTAAAAGTTTAACTGAAAAACGAAATTGATAACTTCAAGGTGTATACAGGAGGTAAATGGCTCACAAATTTTAGAGGTGTAATTCCATGAAATTGTTTTAAAATTTTAGAATTTTGTGTTTATAAATTCACGTTATACATATACCTACATTATAAGATGTACTAATTACTTTACGTATAAAAATTTTAGATAAAAAATATTTTTGTCTCTCTTTTTTTTGTTTCGGTCGGTTCTTCTGATTTTTGATTTTTAACACCTTTTAACATTATTTATTTGGGTAATTTAAACTGAAACGTACTAGAAGTAAGAAACTGTATAATGTATACGAATGAATTGGAAAAAATCTTTACACATTTTTATCTGTTACACAAAAATATAAAAAATTAGTGATGAGCATGGATCCATATTTTCTATAAATTCTCTCCTTTATAACATTTTATGATTCTTTTTAAACTATTAAATACAAAATATGAATAAATATAAAAAAATTATTTAATTTCATAATACATATTTTTATTTTATTTTATTTTTTATTTATTTTCAGTTCCGAAACCATCTGGAAAACGTTTTCGTAAACCCGGTGTAGATAGAAAACCCCGTCAAGCTTATAGTGCCAAACAATTGGAACGTCTTGAAAATGAATTTAAACAGGATAAATATTTAAGCGTTAGCAAACGTATGGAATTATCTAAATGTTTAAATTTAACTGAAGTTCAAATAAAAACATGGTTTCAAAATCGTCGCACGAAATGGAAAAAGCAATTAACATCACGTCTAAAAATTGCCCAAAGACATGGCTTATATTCGGCAAATCATTATTTAACAACTACTGGAACTGCTGGAGCTGGAATTAATCCATATGCAATATTTCCATCACCATATTATCCAACACCGATATGTTTCATTAATTCTAGAATCGATAGTAATAATTTAAATGATAGTTCATCATCATCAATTACAAGCAGTAGTATGCTGTGAGGACGATAGAAGAAAAGGTGATGGATTTTTTTTCTATACGTACATTATTTTCGTTCCAATAACAAAGTTGCTATAGAAAATATTTAATGATTTTTAAAATTCTGTAAAATATATTAAAAAAAAAAATTATTTTTTTCATATTTGTGTAAGCTAAGTAATTTATTATTTAATTTGTTATTAGAAATATAATGCTGTATTATATAGATGTATGTATAGATCATAAAATATAAATTTGTTTAACAGAAATATTAAAAATGAAGAAAAACTATATACAGCTAGGATAAATTATATACGAGTAGAGTAGATACAACTAATAGGCTATACTCATACAAATTTTATAACGCAGAAGGAAAATTTGAAATGTATTGTAAATTTAATTATTCAGAAAGTTTAAATTAAAATTGCCAACACTCCATCGCAAAAGAAGCCAAGAGGACATATAGAAAGCCTCTAAATGTTTTATCGATGCAGTATAGACTGTACGAGTATGTATACGTATACGACGAGATGTAAGCTATAACGTTATGGATAAGCTAGTCATGTAAGATAGTCATAAATAAATTATTTTGTCTTAATTATTTTTTTTTTTTTTAAATAATTTTCTCTTTTAAATTTATCGTTTTTTGTTGTTCTTTTTCTTTTGTCATTTGATTTTATTGTAAGAAAATATGTATGCATATGTTATATATAATATAATATTTTTTTCATTCTATTTTGAACAAATATAAAACTATAGAATAATTAAACAAATGAAAATTATAAATACTTATGTACAATAAACGAACAAAAAATTATTATAAAAACAAAATTATATATTTATCTATACAGTACAGATCTTTATATACAATATACATTCTGATGATCTCTGATATCATATCTACATATTCGGTTTTACATTTTTTTATTATGTTAAAAATTAAAAAGGAAAAAAAAATTACAAAAATATGAAAAACTTTGATGTACAAAAACAAGAAAAAAAAATATAACAAAAAATCTAATTAATTTTTCGGTAATTTACAAAGTATTATATGCGCGTATTATAAAAAAAAAAAAACAAATTTAAACATTTCATCATCAAATTACAATATAATTTACGTGTGTGTATATTTATATAACTATATGTATATTTGTGCATGTATACATCTATAAATATTATCACCAAAACCCCCGTACGGATCTAGGTGCTGGCGGATGGATGCGGGAGGCATTCTCCTCTTGATAAATAAATAAATAAATAAATAAATCTAAATATTAATATGTATATGTATGTATATTTATGTATATAGTATATGTATTTAGGTACAAATTTTAATAATTTTTTTTTTCATTTTTACTAAGAATTTTTAACAAATTAGTTTTTCACAATGTTTTCATTTTAATTAATTATATATAGGTATGTATTCTAATATAAAACCACATTCTATTCTTTTTCATTTCGCACATACATATATGTCACTCTTATCATCTTTTTTATCATTCGATTCAAATTTAATTTACTAGTTAATTTGTTTTTTTTTTTTATTTATTTTATTTAATTAAATTCTACTCTATCTACTTAACATAATTTTTAATTAAATTAAAACTTTCTTTTTTTTTCAATTATTTTCTTCTTTTTTTTTGCTGTTGTTTTTGTTTGTGTTTTTTTTCCTTAAATTGATCCTAAAATCTAATATGCCAACATTTTTTCTTTCACTTCAATTTTCATAATCAATCTTCAGTTCCAACTGTAGAAAAGTTTTTGAATCCATTAATTTCGTTTATTTTATTTAATTTTTTTTTTTCACATTTTAATCCAATGATGTCATTCCTGTGGTTGGTAACAATATGCATAAGAATCCACTCACTATACAAATAACAGATAAAAAGAGTATTGGTAATAGGGAATTCTATAAAGTTGCTAAAAAAAAAAAAAAAAAAACTAAACTTACTAAATAATAATCCTCCGAATAATACTATTGGAACAACACAATTTAAATCGATTAAAAAACCGAATATTAAATTTCCTAGTAGTGCACCTAATCGTCCGAATGTCATTGACATTGCTGCAGCCATTACCCTTTTAGAAAAAATTAAAAAAATATTTCAGATCCATATACGAGTAGGTAGTTTTCTCTCTTTATCTATAGAAATATAAATTAAATTTATTTTTATTTATGTATGTATACCTTAAATTTGTTGGGAATAAATCAACCATAACACAGTACACGGTACTTATCCCTAATGATGTCAAAGCTTCAAATATGCACGATAATATTAAATTTTGTGTTTTATTTTTGACAAAATAAAATAAAATCGTTACAACTCCAGATATAATTAAGCTGAAGACTATATGTAATGTACATGTAATTAAAAAACAAATATCCTTAAATCACATGTCAAATTGGCAAATACAAAAAATATAGTCAGTATACATAGGATTTATTAAATGGATATTTTCGGATTTTTTTTTTTTCATTTTTTAATTTTGCATACCAAGAAAGAATTTTGCTCCTAATCGATGTACACACATTATTAACCAAATACTAGTTGGTATACATGCTAATCCAACGATTATCGTATGAAGGAATACTTCGTGATCAACTTCACAAGATTGTTCATCGAATATTGTTCTGAAAAATGTAAAGGATCGTATCAAATGATTGATAAGAATTTTTAATTAAATGAAAAATTTTGAAAATTTTACGTACCCATTAGATGGTACGACAATCGATGATACTTCACAGACTGAAGCATCTTTTTCACTTCCATGTAAATTTTCAAATGTATCGAAACGATGAAATAATTCTGGAAACCATACCATCAACGTGTAATAGCTTGAAAAATTTAGAAAAAAAAAATTTTATTTTAAATTTTGATTTAAGAAAAATTAATTATCATTACCTTGATGTTAGTCCAAATTGTATGGCACAAGTTAAGAATGTATTCTTTAAATGTGGATGTTTACATAATGCTTTTGTCTGTTGCCATATTTCTTCAAGTAAAATTTTCAATTCTTTTGGCCTTCTTATGCTTAGCTCCCGTAATGATTTTGTTGTTTTTGTCGTATAAATGCTAATTTTTTCTTTTTCTTTTAGTGATCTTACCTAGAAATACTTATCTTTAATTCTTTATATTGATTCAATTTCAAACAAAACAAGGATAACAAAGATAATAAAAAAAACAAAAATTGTTACAAACAATTTTATTATGAAAATAAATTTACCGGATATGTTGAACGATCCTTTCCCGTATTCCAGGCATAAATATCTTTTAATACTTCTAGTGCTGTATGCGATTCACCAACTTCAATTAAAAATTTTGGACTTTCTGGGAACATAACTAGCCAAAATGCAAGTGCTAAGCTGTACAATGGGATTAATATTGATATTATAAAATAAATAATATTATTGGAAGCGTATATTTTATTATTAATTCGTTACCTTGGTAAAGCACATACTGCTACAAATAAATTCCAACTATGAAAGAAAAATCCAGTCTTTCCATTTATACCAAATTTTAAAGGAATTATTAACCAGGCGATACCTATATACATATATGCATGTGGATTAGAATGAATTAATTAGATTTTTTTAAGATATCACAATTTATTCAATATTAATTTTTGGTTAATTTTAGTTTTAAATAATTCGAAATTTTTTTTGTAATTTTTTGTCATTTCATATTATTATTGAATAAAAAATTATTTAAAAAAATTAAAATTAAAGATCATAAAAAGTCTTTCGCACTGTTTAATATTACAATATTGATTTAGAAAAAAAAATGTTCTAATTTGAAAATCAAATATTATTTTATATTTTCGGTTATTAGAATTTGAACTACACAAGTGTTAAAAGTAAATATAACACCTTTTAAGAAGATCATATTTAATTCGAACACATACGAGTAATTATGTAAAATATTTATTGCTGAAGCTGGAGATATTTTCATTTTATTTTTTTTTTTTTTTTTTAAATTGTGATAATTGATTGCGCTCAAAATTATTTAAATTGCCTTATGATAATTATCCAATCACTTCATGTAGGTATTAAAAATGATTAAAAAGCAAATAAACATATTATTTTCTACGTCTATATATCAGAGTAAAAAAATATTCCACTTGAAAAATATATTGAATATAAAAACCGACATACAATATGTTAATAAATGTTAAACAAAATTAAACTGATCGAGGTGGTATTGTATTGTGATGATGATAACATAATTTATATGTATATGTACCTGGTAATATAATAATACCAATTGTCCAAAATAATTCCATCCAACTGAGAATTTTTTCTCGATTTTTTGTAGATTGAAATTCACCTAAATATGGAAAGCAAATACTCATTGCTCCTGATATACTGTATAGAATATTCAACAAAAAAAAAAAAAAAATAAATAAATAAATAAATAAATAAATAAATAAATAAAACATAAAATTTATAATTAAACTTACCCAAAGCCATTGAAAAATCGAAATATTAAAAAAACTATGTAAGTAGATGAAAATGCTGATAATAAACCGCATATACCGTCCAATAATAAAGTTGCGATCAACACAATTTTACGACCTTTTGTATCGGCAAGACAACCCCAAAAATATGAACCGATTAACATACCTAACATTGGTGATGCCGTTAACCAACCTTTATCTTCAGATGTCATTTCAAAATCACATGTTGCTGTTGGTAAAACAAATGATAATATTGTAACTCCAATCGCTGTATTTAAATATATGAAACCGTTCAATAATAATAATGCGTAATGGAATTTTCCGAAACCGCATTGTACTAATGCATTATCGTAGTCGTCTGCAGAATTCTCCATAAAATCAAGACCTAAAAATTAAATAAAAAACAAACAAAAATTTAGTAAAATTTAGATTAGATCAAAATTTAATAAGAAAATAATATATTTTCAATACATTTGGTATGGTTACATATAAGTACTTATATGTATGTACATATGTAATTTTTAAAAAATTAGTAATTCAACGAAAAATTAATAAGTATGCATGTAATTTCTATTAACCAAAATTTCCGGATGTTTATTCATATGTAGCTATTTTATTATGATTTTAAAATTTAATTTATTACAGATTTTAATCGAAATACTTATACCGAAAATTTTATATATATATATAGATATTTTGATTTTCAGATGGATATATGATATATGTATGTGTATGTATGTACAATGAATTGAATTGAAATTGAATGAAATCGATGTCAACATAAAAATAGGAAAGAAAAACTAAAGCTGAGATAAAAAAAAATACTTTTTTAAAAAAAAAATAATTTTTTTTTCACAATTTTAAATTTATAGTCTAATACCATACTAATATATAGATTTTAATTTTACTATATACATACCCATCCTGTATCGGTGGGTTTGGTTCTCGGCTGCTGCTTATGAAACCGTTCCTCTGAATGTGTTCCGTGGCTGTGGGACATAAACTATAAATTTGTATAATGAAATACAGTTTTTATATGGTTTTTCTTTTTTTGTTTTTTTTTTCTTTAATGTATATTAATTTAATTATACGGTTAAAAACCGTTAATATAATTGTATATAACGTTAATAATTCTTTCGAATTTCCTCATATATGTGTATGATAATATTTCTATGTTTATACTTGTTGTTGTTTTATTAAAATTCTGAAAAATAAAACAAATTTACAATCAAAAATTATTTATAATTTATAGAGAATTTTTATAAATTTTAAGTATTATTTTTATTTTTATTTTTTTAAAATGATATTTTTCATGTATTCGATTACTGTTATTATGTTAATATGGCTGTATGTATATGTAAGTACTTTCTTAATTAAAATTGTTGACAAGAAAAATTTAAAACATTTTGTTTAAAAAAAATATATAAGTATGTACACATGCATTACATATATACACCTTGCAGCTTGTACAATGATTTCACTTAACGCATATTTACATTCGAACTTTACAATTGATCAATTTGTATTAACCATATATACAGAGTCAAAAGTTTTAATTATTTAAAATAAATTCATTATATAGCCAACCATATTATTGTATTTATATGCAGTGCCGTTCCTAGGACTTTTGGCGCCCGGTGTAAACCAAATTCTATCGCCCCTATCCTTTTCCACACCACCCGTATGAGGTAAGATAGACAGGCGCGTTTTTTTTTAAAGAGGATTCCCCATTAGGCCTATACCTCTCTGCTATTAACACATTGAAAGTATATAATAGTGTGATCGGAATATAAGGTCAATTTTTAGCATGAGAGCTTAAGCAAGAGATGAGATTAATCTATTGTTTTAGTCTGCATTATAAAAATTCATTTATATTCCAATCATAGTGGTACATAAATAAAAATAAACTTCAAATATAGATTAAAAATGAACATTTTTTAAAGAACTAATAGTTATTGTGTTAATAGCAAAACAGTTTTATAAAATATGTATGTGATCTTACCAAAGAACTCACCTAAAATGTTCTTTTAGATAATTAAAACATATAACGAAAAATATTTATAAATATACACACGGTAAAAAAATTAAAAAATAATCATAACTGAATAAATAAATAAATATGACATAATTTTAAATAAAAAACACAATATAAAAAATGGGCAAATAAAAAAAAAATGAAAATAAAAAAGCTGAATAATTAATCAACAAAAGAAATAAATTGCAAAATTTAAAAAACAACTTTTCGCGCTTTGATTTTAGCGAAATCGCTGACTAGGTCCTCATAATTTAGATCTTCCAACAGTTCTTTTTCTATTGATATAATAGACAAGCCTGATAATCTTTCTTGAGTCATGGTTGATCTGAGGTAATTTTTTATAATTTTGAGCTTGGAGAAACTCCTCTCTCCCGATGCTACCGTTACAGGCAAAGTCAAAAAGATTTTCAGTGCTATGACTGAGTTTGGAAGTAAAGTTTCTAAATTTTGTTTCCTAATAAAATTTAAAGTAATTAAGGGAGGTGAACATACATTTAATGAGGTCAACATTTTTAACTCATGGTATAAATCATCACCGTTAATATCGGATAATCCATCTTTTGTTAAAACGTTCTCTAACTTTTTACAACTTTCTAAAAGGGAATTTGAATCTAAAGAATTGAAATTATAAAGAAAATGAAAATTGGTGACGTTGTCATGTAACTGATTAAACCTTTCACCTATAGAAGTAATTATCTGATCTAAAATCTTGAAGTAAAATTCAACTTTAAATTTATTGTATCCATCCAAAATTACTTCCTCTCCCTTCTCATAAGTGAACAGGTTTTTTCTACGTCTTGATCTAAGGTCAGTATTTAGACTGAATTCAATTTCTACATTTAAATTTTCAGCGATGGCTTTCGCTGTTTCTAAAAACAGATTTAATTCATCCTCATTACGTAAACCTTCTAAAGACTTTTTTGTGTTTTCTAGCATATCTACAGCCGTTAATAAAGAAATATCTGCAGTTTGAAAATACTTGCTAGCAATGTTGATTTTGCTTAAAATTTCAAACCAAATAACTGCAGAACATATAAAATCATATTTCATTATCTTCTCTCCCAGAGATACTGCTGTGTGCCTACTCAGGACATCCCCTTGATTTGATAACTCGAGTAGCGCTTCATAAATCTGTTCTAAATTATTACGTATCGGTTTTAAAGCATCGATTCTGCTCGACCATCTTGTACAACTTAGGTGTTTTAAAGTTAAATTGGAAAGATGCTTTTTTAATACCGTCCAACGATGTGTTGAAGCGGAGAAGAAAACATAAATAGACTCGACAAGTCCAAAAAATGACACAGCTATGTTAGAACAGCTGGCAGCATCTGAAACAACTAAATTTAAGGAATGAGCTGCACACGGGACATAAAATGCTCTTGGCTCAATATTTTTTATTCGAGATTGCACACCAGATACCTTCCCCTTCATATTGGAACCATTATCGTAGCCTTGACCCCTACAGTCTTCTACTAATATACCTAATTTACGCAATTCATCCAAAATTATTTTCGTTAATCCCTCTCCAGTAGTTTCGTCAGTTTGAAGAAATTCTATGAAATATTCTTTTATTTTGTATTCGTTTTCCGAACAATCTACTATTCTAATTAAAAATGTCATTTGTTCTACATGGCTAACATCAGGAGTGCAATCCAGAATAAGAGAGTAATACTTTGAATTTTTTACGGATTTCAAAATTTTGTTTCTTATTGCGTTTGAAAGCAAAGAAATTAATTCATTTTGAATATTATTACTCAAGTAAGTATGACGAGCTTTCTCGTCAACAACTCTTCGCAAATGTTCTTGAAGAACAATATCGAATTTTCCTATGGCTTCCACTAACTGTAAAAAATTGCCATTATCATGATTATAAAGAGTGTTACTTGAGCCGCGAAAAGCCAAATTTTGAGCCGCCAAATACTGTACAAAAATAATTAATCGTTTCAACACCTCACGCCAATGTTGAACTTCTTTAGACATTTGTTTTTGCAGAGTACTATCTACAGTTTTGTTCGTATTTAGCCGTTTTTCAAAATCTTTCCACATTTTAAAACAAAACATATGGTCGAGACTGATTTCATGTTCTCTTAAAAGACGTGGTAGATGATTCCAATCAGAAGAACCGATTTTACCTAAAGAATTAATTTTTTGTGAAAACAGTTTGCAACAAAAACAAAATACCTTATCAGAAGAAATAGAATAAACCAACCACCTTCGTGCTACTAAATCATTGTTTGGCATAAGTCTGAAATAATATTTGGAATTAAATTTTCTCTTATTCGTAATGGGAAACACGTGATTGGATTCATCAACTTGTATTGGCTCTTTTTCAACCAAAAATTGGACAATTTTTTCATTCAAAGAAGGCCATTCAGCAGGATCATTAAATTTAGATGAGTTTTGAAATACACCTTCTCCTGCTGAATCGCAATTAGTTGACACCAAAACATGTTCTTTTTCTTTTGTATTTGAAAGAACTGTGCAAGAACATTCTTCTTTTTCTTTATGATTTGAAGTGTCGAAAGACACGTGTTCATCAATAGTACTGACTTGACTAGTACAAGGAAGATTATCAGAAGTATCGCGATTATCTAGTTCCGACAAATTGACGGCTGGATTATCAACTCTATCTGTTGAAAGATATTCTAAATTATTTGGACCTACCTGACTTTTTCCAAAAAAGTTTTCCATTGCTTTTCTTTGCTTTGCAGCTACATGTTGCTCTTCAGCTTTTCTCTTTCTGTAGCCTGCTCCAGACAATTTTTTTTTCGCTTTTCCTTTGAATGAAGACGATGATTCCATTTTTCACCTTGAAAAAATTCTATAAAATCAATTTTTAACAACACTTTTTTGCACAAAATTCCACTCAATTGAACTGCTAATATAAATATACTTATAAGTTACAACTGACTGACAAATTAAAATGATCTGATCAAAAAATTTAATTTTACAATACATATTAATTTCAGCAGTTATAAGTATATTTAACGGTATATTTATAATGGCAAATTGGCGACAAGAAAAATATAATATAACAATACAAATATGAAACAGTTACAGTAATAGAATATTTATATATGTGTGGAATGGTATTACAAATAATTTTATAATCCTATATTTACTATGTACCTACATTGTTATTGATATAAACTTTTTTCATCTTTTTCGATGATATTCGTACATTATATATTTATATTAAAATTATATATTGTATTTTATGTATAGGATAGTCATAAGTCATATGCTGTATAGTTTCTCTAACTCTAACAAAATTCATTAAAAATAAATAAAGCAAGATAGTAAAATATCTTCTGTAACATGATTTTGCTTATAGTATAGTAGATAGATCAGATCGTTCAAACCCCATATTCATGGTGTAGTATTGTGATAATGTAAATGCGTAGCACTTGCACCACATAAAATAAACACAAACCGATCTATATAATATACCTACTCAGTACTCTATCACTGCGAACACCTGCAAGTAAATTATGATTGAAATACATTGTATATATATATATATATATACAATATATTATACTCGTATTATATTATATTATATTATTATATAGAGATATATTATATATATATCTTTAAAATTTCATTATAAGTTACGCAGCCGCATATAAATATAATATATATATACTTGTATATATACGTATATGTACATTTACACTAGATATAACATTTTCGCCCTTTAAGATATTCTTGTGTTGTATTGAAATTTTGCATATGTATAAATATAAGTAATACTAGGCAATAGCAAAATAAATTATATCAAGAAAAATATACGTATATACAAACTTATAGAATCATTTTTATGGCTTATGAGCAGTCAGATATCTTTATGATTTGTTTTCTTTAGAAAGTGGTGAAGGTTCATTTTATATTATATGTTATATATGGAGTGGAATAAGGATTTATTTTTGAAATTGGATTTTGGCGCCCCTTAGCGTTGGCGCCCGGTGAGAGTACACCATTTACACATATGGTAGGCACGGCCCTGTTTATATGTACATAGTTTTATCAATATTTTGGTTAATTACACTATGTACTCTGAACAGTGTACTCTACACTCTACAAGTATAAGTGTATTTTAATAAAATTTTATTCACTTTTCCACATAAATAAATGTATAGTACTCGTATGTTATATGTATGTAATATTTTTTTTAAATCATTAATTTGTTCATATAGCATTTACATACGTTGATGTGATCAATTTTTTTTTTTATTTATTTAAATTAAATTATTATAATTTAATTTTAATTTAATTTTTATAATCTATAATAGAGGTTCATAACATAATCTAAAAATACATGTATGTATGTGTGTATGTAATGTACATATAGGCAAGAGTTTGAAAAATGATTACATATATACATAAACATAAAACGTTCATATATATCTCTCATCATAATTATTTTTAATTACAAAAATTCTCATTAAATATTGTACAAATGAATATACAAGTATGTATACATAAGTCTTATCCACATGTTCTGTGTCAAGAGCTACTTGGCCGGAATTCGATAAGAAAAGAACCTTATCACTCATCGGTAGAGACCGACGCGAGATTGCTAGAATCATGGCGATTCTAACAGGTCACTGGCCTGCGGGAGAACACGCAGCCAGATTGGGTCTACCGTACAACACGTACTGCAGAAGCTGCAAGGACAATTCAGAGAAAGAAACTCTGATACATTATCTTTGCAGGTGTCCAGCATTAGCTAAAACTAGACTAAGGGCTTTTGGTAAGCCTTTCCTCGAGGAACTTGCAGAGGTAGCCAGTCTAACAGTAGGCAGCTTGGCATACTACCGGAACAAGACGAAATGGCTATAGCCTAGAGAAAACAACCAACACCTACGAGTCTGTGGTAACAAAACGGCACATAAAGTGCTAATTGAGTCTGTTTCTAATGGACTGGAAACGGACTGCCACCGCAACCAACCAACCATGTACATAAGTACACATATAATAATATTGTGTTCAATAATTAAATATTTTAACTGTATTTAATTAAAAAAAAAAAAAAAATCAAAAATACATAAAAATAATAATAACAAATGATAAATAAATGAACAAAAACGTCTAATTAAAGGACAGAAGAATAGAATAAAGAAAAAACGTATAATTTATATGTAACTTATTTATTTCCTGATCAGGATATATACAATTATTATACTTTATCGTATATGTAAAAGTATACATACGAGCACATATATGTAAATATATATTATGTACGCATATAAAAAGTTACAAGTCATATAATTAAAATAACTTATTATATGATTATATTTAGGTTTTATTGAATTAAAATACAAAATAATTTTTTTTCAATTTTTTTATTATTTTTTGTTCAAACATTTTGATCCACTTATCCATTCGATATTACAAAAGAATAAAGAAAAACAAAAAAAAAATAAACAGAATAACTGTAATTTGTTTATATATGACATTGATACGATCAAACATACATTTCATAACGTTTTACCATGTTTTACCTAACGATATAAAATTGCGTTCATATTAAATTTTCTAAAAATAGATACATATACGAGTACACGTTATGTAGAATATTGTGCATAGATAGAGGTTAGATGTTAGAGGATAAATAATATTATATAAAGATGTAATATACAATTCATAAATGTATGTACTTATGTGCATAGTTACACATGTAATTAATGTATAAGTGTGATAGGTGTAATATTAATTTATTATGATTAGATTAGGCTGAAACTATTAAAATTTGTAAAATGTTTTTATTAATTACAAGTATTTGTATACTAAAAAGATACAAACGATATATCTATTCAGATATGCAAAGTAATGCCACATTATTTATTAAAATTAAATGAACATTATAGTGATTAGAAATCAATTTAATTTACTTATATTATTTTTAAAAAAATTAGAAAAATAAAAATATGAAAATTATTATTTATGGAAATATTTTTCAAGGCTTCAAATATTCTCGTATATGCGAGCACTAGTAGAATAAATACAAATAAGCATGATACAAATTTTTGAAAATGTTACAAAATTCATACACAGAATTACAAAATACACATTTATAAAAACAAATTGAATTGAGCTGGACATTATAGACTAATCTTGTGTTTGCAGTGTCTATGCCCGAGATATGTTCATGTATAAAAATTCACTTTATTTATTTTCATATAAAAAAAAAAAATCCATAACATTATTGAACGTTTAATTACAGCATATATATACACAACCAGTGGGATTGATTAATAATTCATCCACAATGAGAAAGACGTAAAAAAGTTTTCACAATTTTTAAAATTCGAAAGTATACGAGTATATATAAAAACTCAAAATGAAAATTATAATTTTCGAAAATGTCATTAATTCACTATATATTTTTTATAATAATAAAATCGGTAAGTTCGAGTTTTTTTCCAAAATATTTCTGAACGGTTCAAAATGATATGCATAAAACGTGTATAACTCACTTTGTAGAATTTATTTTTAATTGCTTTTTTCTTGAGTAGGATCAATTTTTTTTAAAAACAATATTCGATTAATTGAATTTTTATCAATATTAAGCCGAACTAATTATTTATTAATTGTATTAAGTTGCATTGTAATTTGTATTAAGCATATGAGTTTAATTACTTTTTTCGTAGTAGTATATTTATGTAGTATCCTTGTTATATGGGAAGTCCAAAAAATTTAAATATTGATTCAATAATCAATTATAAATACGAGTATGTAATGCATATTATAATAATGTATACATATTTGTTTGTTCATGCATTCCTTTACAAAAATTTATTTTTCTCTTAATTAAAAAAAAAAATCAAAAAAAAAAATTCAAAATACATAATTTCAATGTGATTCCTTTCATTACAACTAACAAATCAGTACTACACTTAAACATAATATTATTTTATTGAATATCCTTTTCAAAATTACGAGTATTTATTATAAATTTAATAATATATATTATTACGATTAAATATACATATGTACATCCAAAAAAAAAATAAAAGAAGGAAAATAGAAAACAAGACGATATAACTAACGAAACAAAAAATATTAAAAGCCAAACAAAATAAATAAATGTGAAAAAAAAAATACAGTACATACAAATTAACTTATACATTATAATTTTATCTACGAAGTTTATGTATATTGGATGTACATATGTATGTCCTTAACCGTCATTATAGTAAAATTAGTATCATTGGTAAGTACTCTATATATATGTTATAATATTGCTTATTGTTCATTATATTGATTTTTATTTTTAGACTTTCAATTATACATTTTTATGTCTGTGTTTAATTACTCATACGTATACACAGAGAGACAGTAACATAAAATATAAAAAAATAAAGGACGTAACACAAAAGTAAACATTCTAATACAACAAAATATGATTAAGAAATAAATAATAATAAAAGAACGAATAAAAAAATAAAATAACAATTGTAGATATATAATTTTATGTGTCGTGTTATTAAACTGTTGTTTTGTACTTGTATCATATACTTATATGCTCTTTAAAAATATTATTTTTGATACATGATTAATACAAGCATACGCAGAAATGCACGAATCAATTTAATTCAATGCATGTACATATGTATGTATGTGTATTCCTTTTTGAAAAAGAAAAATATACTTTGAAGTGAGAATGAATTTATTATTTAGTATGAATTATTAATAAGAACTATAGAAACAAAAATATAGTATGTATTGGTAAATGGTACATTGCATATAAGTATCAGAAGTAGTATACAGTATTTTGAAATGTGAACGCTGTTCAATTTTCAATAAGTTCATATGGGCAGACACGTTTTCGGTTGGAAAATTAAAAAAAAAAATATTTGAAAATTTATGAAATTACATGTACTACCTTAACACTTTGTATACACATATATACGCATGTATAATACTCTGTGTGTATAGGTGCATATGAACGTGGAAAAAAAAATAAATCTTTCAATATAGCATTTCACGTGTATCAAAACCAATAAAAAAAAGTAACTCTACGTTGTAACGAGTAATGAGTGTCTATTATATACATTAACATAATAGAATCCTTTCGTTGGTATTTTTTTAAATTATTTATTACTTTTTTTTTACCTTTTCTGTATGCATAATTGATTGAATATACGTATGTATACGTATACAAATATTAAATATCAAATAAAAAAATTGACAAATAAATTATATTATTATATCATATATAGCTACATCACGTAAGAATAATTACAAAAGTCTATCCTAAAACAGTTTCCTCTTTTTTTAATTCCTCCCCTTATATTGGGTAAGATATTCGTAATTTACGAGTACATATTTTCTACTATTTTGGGTTTATAGTTTATACGATGTAAAACTTTTTGAACATGTATATACAACTTTTTATAACACACGTATGTATCCGCATAATTAAATCTAAAATTATTTTTCATATTATATTAGGACACAAAAGTTTTTTTTTTTTAATTCAATTTTATTTTAAAAAAAAAACTTTAATATAAATTCCAAATATGTATAATATCCTTTTTTTGTTAATTAACATGTTATACACTTAACATTTAAAAAAATATATATACATATATATACATATAAGTAATAGTATCACGTGAATAGCTATTGTAGAAAAAATAAACAATTATGCTTGCAATATATTAAATACATATGTATAGCTATGTACTGTTTATATTATATAGTGGTGGAAATATGGATATAGCCTCATGGTATTTTTATTATGCCCCATAGATCTGCGACCATTTTAAAATTTTGCATTTACGTACATAGTATAATCTTAGTCAAATCTTTGATTATTTTGAGCTCTTAATATATAAAAATTAATATCTTCATCAACTAAGCTAAGGCTAACCAAACTTTCAGCAGTCAACAAAATGTATGAAAACTCAGTTGAATTTCACTGAATAAACAAAATTAAAATCTGTTTTAACTTACTTGAAAAATTCAGTAAAATTTTACTTAAAACAAAATTTTTCACAGATGTAAATATGCAATTTTTATGTGAGGCTATCCATAATTTCCATCACTACATAATCTATATTACATTTGAAAAAAAAAATTTGATGGGTATACGAATTTGTTTGTGATTATCTATAGCTTAGTATTATCACGTATTATGTATGGCATTATAAATATTCCTAAGTGAAATATGTATGATATTAAACGTATATATAAAGAATGAGAATTATGTAGAAAAAATATGAAAAATCCAAAAATAATAGTAGTAAAAATAAATAATTAATGAATTATTAAAGTTATTGATAAAAATAATTGGTATAACCATATAACATTATATAAGTAAATAAGTGTACTCGTATATATAGTACATGTATAATATTATATATTTATTATGAATTTCAATTTTTATATTTTTTGTCAGGCAGCAAGGACATACATACCTTGCATGCATGTACATTTATAAGCGAAAGATTACTGTATAGAATATTTATGTAACATGAGTATTAATGTAAAGTCGAATAAATTCATATTATAGATTTTACGTTTTTATTATAATTATTATCTATTATAAGTACATTAGATTCATACGTTATACGTTCATAAATACATTGACAAATATACCATATGTATAACAAAAATACAACATTAAAAATTAATTATTATAATTCTATACATACGCATACGAGTGTTATTTATTAAGAATAAATTTTTGTATAGTTTTTATACGAATTTTTCTATGGGAAATTTTTTAATAATATGTATACTAGTACATATATGCCTTTTTATTATTATCTATGGTATGGTAGGTATTTGAAAAAAAGAAATGTAGAATGTGACTGTTGTAAAACACTTATGAATACTAAAAATTAAATATTGTTCTTGTTTATACATTAAGTATTTTTTGCAATGTTCACAAAGAGTTCATTTTTGTTTTTATTTATTTCTATGGAACTGTGCATATAATGACGTTATCTACATTGTATATACATTTTTTTTAAACATATCGCCAATATTGCACTTAGTTTTAGAATTGCCAATTAATCAGAGCCAATTGAATGATTAAATTGTATCATACAAAAAGAAATGAATGATTAATATGTATTATATCATATCATACAATTAAAATTGTCTGTTTTTTATTTTTTTTGTTTCAAACAAATTCATTTGTAAGAATAAATAATATTTAATATGTTTTAAATTTCCCACGTACCAATATTATTTTTTTTTTTCAAATACAAATTATATTAGTACTTACTTAACTTATGTAACAGATATTTATATTTTTAAAAATATTGAATGTGTAAATATTATCGTAATATTTATGAAATATATACGCATACATGCATATGTAATCAAGTACACGTATAATTCAATTTTGTAACAAAACAATTGAACGGTTTGAATTAAGTAAATATAATAAGAAACTTAAAAATTATTATCATTCTCTTAAATTTTGAATTGCATTGTAAACATTCTATGTGCATATATGAGTATCACATTGAATTATATAGTAAATGCATATTTACGTGTGTATATTCTACAAATTTATTTGCTATAAATATGAACCAGACCAATGGGTAAAATAACAATTACTAGTTAGTATTCGGTGTTCAAAACAGTGTATATACTCGTATTTCGTATTCGTTACATACTTTTAATTAAACAAAATCTATTAAAGGTAAAATTAAAAGTTCATCTTTAATATTTTATAATCGAATAATTTCTCAAATAATATTTATAATTAATTTTTTCTCTTTTATAGATGAAATTCCTATCAGTCATCCTTACAATTTCAGTTTGTGTATTCGTCGGAGTACAATCAGCTCCAACTTCAAATCTATTGGGAGATTTAATTGAATTGAACGAATTATTTTATCGTGATGAAATAAAACAATTAGTTAAAAAGTATTACGAAAATGATCATGAAGTTCGACAAATTTTCCAATACTTAGGATCACCTGAAGTTACTGATATTGCACACGAATTCATCGAGGCACCTGAAGTTGTAGAATTTTCAAAATGGTTGGGCGATAAAATTAAATCCAGTCAATCTGTGATACCAGATAATGAATCTGACAATGATGAACAATTTACGGGCGGTTGGAATGCATTCGTTCAAGATTTTCTTCGTATCTTTTCAATTGAAGAATATCAAGAAAAAGTCGAAGAATTAAAAGCCAGAGATAATGATTTCGCTGAATTTATTGATAGACTAGCTGCTTTAAAACCAGTTTACGATGAATTGATACAACGACCAGAAATAATTAAAGTTGGAAGAAAATTAGAAAGTATGGGAGTTGATGTTAGAGGACTCAATGAATTTTTAAGAGAATTGAACGGATGGAACTAAATGCGGATATATGAATTTCTTATTTCTTTAATTCAAATCTAACAATTATGTGACATGAAAATATTCAAATAAATTGAATTTGTTTTGAACAATTATTGGCGTTTTTTTTTTATTTAAATTTTTTTTATGTTTTTCATTTTGATTTTTAATTACTTATTATTTATAGTTTAAAATTACATTTGTATACATCATATGTAATGTAATGTAATGTCTATAATAATGCAGTGATTCTTCATTCATGCTTCTGTATATTTTGTAAAATTTAATTTTATTCGTATTTTGTCTGTATTATTTTTTTTTACGACTGTAAATAAACCAAATTGTTTGCATATGTAAACATAAATGAAATGTTTTTCTATATATTGGTAATATAACCAAAATAATTTTTAATGCATAATTAAATGTAGATGCATTTTTTTTTTTTTCGCTCAATTTTATTATAAACAGAATAATATAACGTACATACCTTGAAATGAACTGATGAAGGCTTTCTCAAATACAAACATAGAAAAAACAAAGAAAATTTCTTATTTATTCGTATATGTATATGTGTATGAAAATGTAACTGTTTCTTTTATACAGTATATAACAATAATATACATATGTGATGAAAATGTAATACAAATGTATTTTTCTGTGACGAGCTGGTGCTGTTGCTGTGTTGTATGTTGTCACAAGCCAAAATATACGAAAGGAAAATTTTTATAAATAGATCACAATAATGAATATTGAATATGTACCTTGATCTTAATCTTGTCGTTGTCAAACATAAAATATTAAATAAAAGGCGAATAAATTTTAATCATTAAAAATGAAAATAAAAATAATTACAATTCACAAAGTAATTTTTTTTTCTAACTTTTTTTTTGTTTTTGGTATAATATTGTTGTTATTTGTTTAAACTTTTTTATATATAGTATGTATTTACTTCTCTAACACGAATTTCAATAAATATTATGAATCTTATATTGACATTAAAAAATATTTATCATTCTTATTATCACACTGTATTTTGTTCTATAATTAAATAAAATACATACATATATAAATAAATAAATAATAAGAAAAATCACAATCAATTTATTCAAAACTTTTATTTTTTTAATTAATTTATTTATTTATTTTTTTTTTTATCACTTTTGTAGTCTATAATATAATTGAACTAATAAATTAAAAGAGAAAAAGCAATGAAAAAATAATGAAAAAAAAATAAAAAAATAACACCGTTATATAACACACAAAGCGTTAAGTTATAATCGATTTGAAATTACTGCGCAATAAATTTGATTCAAATTATTCAGCTGTTGGCTAACATAACTACGCAAAATTAATAATCGTTAGGTATAAATATAGTAAATTTATTACCACAAATTCAGAATTTTATTCTTGCTTTTTAATAATTTCGTTAATTAATTTTCTCCAAAAAAAAAAAAAAATATTAATAAATAAAGCAACAAACAATCCTAATATGTTAGACGATAAATTCGTAGATTGTATATGAATTTTTTTTTTTTTTTTAAATTATTATGTACATATAAAATTAAAATCCGTTATCGAAATATCAAATTTTTAGTAAAGGAAAAAATAATAATTATTTTTTTTTTGTCTACTCTTATAAATTTTTGATTTTTCTAATGCAGATTTCTAATTAAACTAAAAAGAAACGGAAGTATTTCAATAGAAGACATAAATTAAAAAAAAAAAAATTACAATACAAAAATACTGTCCCTCTAAGACTACATATATAAGAGACGAATTTCCTTGATTTTTTATATGCCATACATATGTAGATTTGTAGTATGCATTATGCATATATTGTAATACATTTTTATTTATAAATACATATTGATGGGTATTATGTATTTATTGTGTTATTTATTATAAGATGCAAGCATCGTTAACAATTGCAACATATTCACATACATTTATTATTTGTTTGCATGTGCATTGCATACATATATTCGTATGTGTATGTATGCAGAGGAAATACAAATATTAAGTACTATTTTTATATGTGTGCATAGGTTTACTTCTATATTGATATAATACTATTGACACACTGCAGAGATAAACCATGGTTTATCCATGGTTTAACCAGAGATATACCGACTTTTAAAACTCGATAAGGTTAACCGAGTTTCTAGAACTCAATTATCTTGTTAAACAAACTGTCAAACCAAATCTCAGCTAACATGCTGACTAGATGAAAAAGAATTAGTATTTGAATTTATCTCGACAGGTGTCGTATGAATACATAAACTAGTTCACCTCAATTTAAATGTGTCACCCAAGCCAGGTTATCGATAAACCATTTGAGATAACCATGGTTTATCTCTGCAGTGTGACAATAGTATAATAATGTAATGTATATGTACCTACATACATTCTCTACATACATATCATAATGTAAATTGTATTTATTTCACTTCTGGCTGTGACAAAAAAAAAAAAAATCAGAATATTACATCTTAACAGCAAAAAATAATTACATTATTAATTTGTATTCGTATACCACCTACCTACCTACATATCAATAATTATATGCATTGCCCATCATATCATTCTCATACTATGCATGCATATGTAGAATGTAGATGTATAGTGGAATGCATTGTATGTTGCCAAAATAACAAATGTTGTCTAATTCTATAAAATTTTCATTTTATTTTAATGTTAGTATTTTGTTATTTTTCTTTTCATTTTTTTTTTTCTATTTACTCTCTGTTTTAAAAACTTTATTTTATATTCATTTTTCTCTGACATTGAAATTTGTCAAATAAATAGCATGAATATTTTTGTATATATGTATGTACATAAATATAATGTTTGAAAAAGGTACATCACACGTACGAGTATGTCTGCATGTGTATAGATAAGAAAAAAAAATTTAATTTACAAATTTACTTTGGATTTCAATTCGAGACGTTGTCAATCGTTTTAGAAATTACAAAGCGCCTTTTTAAAAAGTAATAAATAATATCAATGTACAAGTAATTTAGTAAAAAAAAAAATGTAAAGAAAAAACAAGAACATTTTTAAATTTTTTAGAAAGTGAAACAAAAATGTTTGCACCTATAATCACAGATAAGTAATATAAAATATACGAGCATACGATTACATTCTCATAATTACTGTTGTTGATTTCAGCTTTAATAAAATTAAAAAATTCAGCTTCATATATATAATATATACAACATTTCTCAATAAGGGCTGAAAATCTGTATTATTTATAATTACATATTATATTATCTGTGCTATAATCTCTTTGATTATCTCTTTTATTCTTTTTCAATTTTTTTGATATTTTTTTTTCTGTAGAATTGCAAATGCCATATACTTAATATGGTATTTAATGAATTTTAATTTTTATTAATTAATTTTAATTTTCTCGTCTATATTATATAAAATACGAGTAGGTACTTTACTTAATCATTATTTTATTAAGAGCTTTCAATCGAATGCATAAATGAACTTAAAAATTTAAGAACAAAAATAAAAATTAATTGAAATAAAGCCAAAAATTATGAAAGTTGTGTTGCAGGTACTGTATATACATACATATGTACATATATAACTATATATATATGGATTTTCTTTTCTGTACAAAAAAAATTAAAATAAAGACTTTATTTGGCAAATTTTAACTCAATTTAATTAATTATAGTACTTATATGTTTCAATTTTCAAAAAGAACGTGTATATATGTATATGTTTGCCTATGATAAAATTATATTAAACACATATAAAATGCATATATAAGACAAGAAATGTATGTGTATACTATACACACAAACAAAAAGGCATAATTTAAATGACACAGTAGTATAATTTTTGATTTTAAATTTTAAATTTGTCCTGCATTAAATGAATGTGTTAACATTTAATTTAAATTATAAAAATGTAAATGTAAATGTAAATTTGTCGAAGATATTACATACTACTATTACAAAATTACAATATATAATCTTCAATATTTTGATTATACATACGAGTATATGTATACATCTCTGTGTGTTTTTCTCACATACTATATATACATCATGTGTATTGCCGAATTTTATATTTGAATACTTATAAACACGTATACGTATATATATATATATATATATATATGTATATAAAGATATGTCTGTATTGTGTCTACATTTATAGATTCACATGTTTTGTTTTGTTAAAAATTTTCAACAAAATACGATTATGTATACGATTACATTTCACATAAATGATACTACCACTACATAAATAAAAATTCAAAAATAATGCCAAAATAATTTGGTGTTTTTCTTTCTTTTTTTTTTCTGTTTTCATTTTGCTTTATTTTCTTTTATTTTTGTGACAAAATTATTTTCTCAATTTATCTCTCTAATTTTTTTTTTTATGGTGAAATTTAATTGTATGTGAATTTTATTTATATGCGCGGTTAATATTAAATTCACGTGTTTATTAGATGAATGAATCAATGAATGAAAATTTTTCTGTCTTTATATACGCTGTAATACACATATAAGTATATATGATGTGCATATGCATACATATTGATATCTCTATATATGTAATATAATTAGCAACTATTGCAACTATTGACTATATAAATGCACAACATTCACATACTAAATTTATGTGCAATGCACGCATATAATTTATGTTAAAGAGGGCCAAGTTTAATAGGGTGATGTGATTAATTTTACACATATTCACATGTAATTATTCATCATATTACGTACGAGTAGATTACATAATGTATACTACATATATACTATGTACAGACATCATATATTTATAAGAATTTTATTCGATTTTAAATTGTGCAATTAGTACATTATTTCCTTTAAAAATAAAATAAAATTAAAAATAAATAAATAAATAAATAATTTTTTTACAAATCCTCTAGATGTACTATTGTAAATAATTCTAATTTTAATTTTATATCTTACAATCATAAACTTTCTTTTTTGACATTAATCGGTATATAGGTATATGGCATGGATTGTGTACATTGTACATACACATACATAATGAACAAAGTATCTACTTCTAAAGAATGTCAGTATAAATCTTATTCTGTTACTAATAATACTTACTTAATAATAATACTTTTACAGATTTTATTTCAAGTTTTATTTTTGTAACAAATGATTAAACTCTCTAGGGGAATTGTTTTTTCTACATACATTGATTGTACTTAACATAGCATAGACGACAATACAGTATAGATACTAAATACTGAAATGTACATACATAAAATATTTAATAAAAAAAAGAAAAATAACAAAAAACAAAAACATATAAAGGATAGGGACAAACGTTCGTTAGAACAGATTTATTCCAACAGAGATATAAAACACTTGAAAGTTCTATATATTAAAATTCTTAATTATGGCTTTAAGAAAATATTTTTCTATATACCAACAAAATGTACTAATAAAATTATGTAAAATAATAATGCAAAAATATTATTTTTCTAATTTCTAAATACACTTAATTTATTATTCTAAATCATCATCCAATTTTTAACTGTACGGCAGATGACTTTTAAAACTTTTTTTTTAATAAATTTTGTTAAAAATTTCAAATACTTAAATTAGGAATATTTTAAGAATTCAATTCATAATTATTGTAGAATTTAAATGTTTAGGTGTTTAATAATTTTTTTATACTGCATAGTTATAGATGTTTATTTGTTTTATATATTATAAGAATTCACGCACATTAATAACATTTTTTTTTCCTAAATTGGACAGAAAAATATCATAAATTTTATATTGTACACAAAATTTTAAAGTTATTTACTCACATTGTATATAATTACATAATATTCTGTAGTCTGTACAGTTTTACCAGAATTGAAATTGAAATTTTGTGTTTCTTGTATAATACCGACTTTTGTAATTAAATGTAGAAATATTTCTGATATTGATAAAATATTTTTTATATTACTGAATTTTTCTTCTTTTTTTTTTTTTAATGAAATTTATTACTTATACGCTTTAATCATTGTTTAACTTTATTACACACGCACCTAATATGAAGATCCAATTACTCTTAATTCTTGATTCATCTGTACTACAGTATATTTGTTATACTATACATCAGTTTTTCAACAACCTAATATCATATCAAAATATTTTTACTTTTAAATGAATTTATTCACAACGATGCATCGTTTTTTTCACTACAATAACTCAATTTCTAATTTGATACCAATAATGAATTCTCATTTTAACTGTTACTGATTGGATTTATTTCTTTCAATTCCAATTCTCATCCACCTATCAATGCAAACAATAAGTAAACAAGTTTTAAAAATTATAAAATGCAATGTAACACTCATATGTATATAGAAATAATAGTGTAATATTGACATTTTATTAAAAATATTTTTAGTAATGCAAACTATTACCTACTCATAAACTTTTAAATTCTGTAATAAGTAATATTATGGTAATAAGGTAATAAGTAGTTTTGGTCCCATAATTAAAATATGTAACTTCAAATAGGTTTCAAACTTCAAAAGTTTCTATTTTCAATTAATTTCTTCTTATTTTTTAAGGCTATTATATAAAAGCAGATAATGATATTAGTATACATACCATTTCAAATAAATTTGACTATCATATCATCTACCATCCACTTATAAATAAACTAAAGAATAACAGAAAATATGTATAAAAATTTCATCTTTAATTATTTAAAGACTCAGAAATGATTATTTTTTCATAGAAAATCAGATTTCAAAAATCAATGAAAAATAACAAGGAAATTAGGTGATGATAAAACCTTTAAAATGACCTTTAAAATTTTGTATAATTTGTGAAATTTGAGTAAATTTAAAGCAATTTCCATTTAACATACGATAAAATAGCATTCAATTTAAATTCTATTTAAAACATTTACAACCAAGTATATAATAAATAAATAAACACGCAATCTAAACAGATTTACTCCTTCTTTTATCATTATTTACTTGTATCTTGTATCTATAATATTATTCATATACTACACAGTCATATAGTACATTATATGGTCACAGTATTGATAAACATTACGGGTATTTCCATTGAGGTTTTTATTGATTTCCTTCAATGTTCAATATCAAAATGTGTTATTATTGTGTTCGGTTTTTTGTTGTATATGCATATATGTATTAATATGAATATAATAAGTAGATACATAAAAACAAACTTATTATCAATAATTTACGAGTACACTGCTGCTAAATATCAATTTTATGTGTATAATATTGAATCGCATTCGCATAAACAACAAAAATTCACCTGTTGCTCTGAAACTTTTCAATAAAAGCGCATTGTAATGTAATGTATTTTATAATTAGCTTTCTTCTTTCACTATATTATTATATCTTTAAAATGTATGCATAAATACTCAAACCTCTTGTACATTACAAAAATTTATAAAATACACATAAATGTCTACATAACATTGTTTGTACATGTACTCGTGTAATGTAGTACTTTGATGTTATATTAGATTTCCTTTTTGACTTGTTGCATCGCATTTTTTATGTATTCATTACTGATTACTGGCATAAACATATACTCGTACGACATAAATACATACATTTATGTATACCATCCCATATTTATACTTATTTAAATATTAACTTTATATGCTTCAGCTTAAATTAACATATCGTTTTCATTTTGTGCCAAAGTCAAAGTTAACTCCATTCAAAAGTGTAAAAACATAATAAAGATAGTAAAAAAAAACAAACAATTTCATTTTTACAATGAAACTTAAAATGTACATAGACACAATTTAGATTATATAGAAAATAGAAGAGGTGTAGTGTATAGTATAATATAGATAGATATAGACGAAGGTATAGATATTGGTATACATAAAATTTAACTCTGTTTTGTATTTTGCAATCTTGAACCTTATTTTTTTGTAAATTATAATAGTAGAATGAATAATATTTAAATTCATTTCATACGCATGTCCCTTTATTTATAAAATACATTTTTACAATACTCGTATCTCTCCACTAATATTATTTTCATTTTAATAAAGCTTTATTAAATTCAATTCACAAATTCATCACCGTTGTTCGAGTCGAGTCCAATTTTGCAAGTCGATGTGAAAAGACCAAACCAAACCGAAAAAAAAGCAAATAATAATCAAACAAAATTTACATACACACATACATAATTTCATATATAACTAGTGTGTACGTAAAATAAATTATAATAATCGGTTAGATAAGATTGCATAAATTTCGTGCTTTTAAAAATTTTGTCTGTTCCTTTTTGTTTTGTTTTTTTTTTTTTTCAAATAAATTGACAAAAAAAGTATATTTAACCGTCATTTTCGTAATATGTGTAATATTAATATTACGTTGTAATCATATAAGTAGAATATAAAACTAAAAAAATAAAAATATAAATATACTCGTATGTGATAAGAACGTTATCAGAAAAATACAAAAAAAAAAAAAAAATTTATATAATAAATATTTTTATTAATCAATTCTTATGCTGGTGAAAAATTATGTGTTCACAATATTAAAAATTGAATAAAATTTTATGTTAATTTGAAAATGTGTAAAAAATATACATACATATGTATTTGAGAATTGTTTTTGTTTTTTTTTATTTCACTTTATCTAATTCAATGGAAGACAGAATAATATGAAAATTTATGTACTTACAATTACAATTTTTTTTTTCTATATTTGTATGTGCATATCTGTCCTTCATTGTGCATATGTACATTTCTACATATAATTTAAAATAATACACTAATTAGATTATAAAATAAAAATAAAAAAAAAACTATCCATTATGTGCTCGTCTCTATATACGTACATATATATAAACACACATAAATGTATGTGATATACTATATTTAAATTAAAGTTACGTTGTTCATAAGAAAATTAAAAAATAAATAAATAAAATAAAATAACAGAAAAGAGATAATTAATAATGCATTATACCATTACAAATTATTTTGTGTGAAGATTCTATGTCTATCTACTTATAATAAAATTTTTAGAATTTATATTTTTTCGTTAAAAATTTATGTATATACGAGTATTTTAAACAAAAACAATACAATCATTTTCCTAATTAAATTGGAAAAGTACATGTAATAAGTACTCGTACATAAACTATATCAAAAAAAAAAAAAATCAAAAAAAAAAAAAGAAAATACAATACATTAATAGAATATTCAAATTTCCTGTTTATATATTCAACAAAAAAAGAAGAAAGAAAATAATTTATGAACAAATTTAAAAAATTTCAAAAATAAAAATAAAAAAAAAAAATTATATAAAAAATTAAATTAAAAAAAAATGGAAAAATTACATGAATATCAAGGTTGGCAAGGACGTTTACATGAATGGCGGGATAGTGTCAAAGAACGTTTCTCAAGTTTTCGTGAAGAGCATCCAGAATCATTAGTTGATCTTGCTAAAAATGCAGCGGTTAATCAAACGAAAGGAAATGCAAGTGCAAATCAAGATTATTCACATATATATAGGTTGGTGGTGATTTATATACTTATACTTTATTTCATATATCATTACATTTATAAATTTTTATTTTTTCCTTGTTAGATAAAATTAATAAATATTTCTTTGTCTGGCGATTAAGAAAATAAAATAAATCTAATTTCGAAAAAACCATTGCTATATGTTCTTAATATGAAATGCAAAATAGAATATAGCTAAAATTGAATACAAAATTTATGACCAGAATTAATGAAAATCCTTTAAAATGTTCATCTCTATATGTACATATATTAAATAGGCTTCACGATTTTAATAAAAAAAAAAATAATAATAATATTATTTTCATTTTTATGTTTTCAACACATCTAATAAAAATAATAAAAATCAACTGTTATACTATTTAATGCTGTCTATAGTAATATAATTCTATTTACGAGTATATTCCTTTGACCTTATCTGATTTATACAAGCTCCCTGATAGAAAATCTCTTTAATCCAGAATAGTACTATTCGTATATACAATCAATTTGTATTTACTATATATTTTATTATACCCATACCATATATATGAAACAATTATTTTTCATTTTAATTTCATTTTCCTCATTTATTACTTTATCTTCATTATTTATACAATAACGAATTTATTTACTATTTATTTTATTTTTGTTTTTTATATAAATTTTCAATTTGTTATTATTTCTTTTTACTTTTTTGAAATTCATATGTACATATATACTTATATTCAAATTTATATAGGAGGAAAACTCGATTAGAATTGATAAGAATATCTGCTGCTGTAATGGGTATTGAATTTTCTTATGCAGCTGAAACGGCATTCGTGTCACCTACATTATTAAAAATCGGTGTAGAACATCAGCATATGACCTTAGTATGGGCATTATCACCACTTGTTGGATTCTTTTTAACACCAATACTTGGATCTTTAAGTGATAGATGTAAATTGAATTTGGGTAGACGAAGGCCATTTATTATTTTATTATCGATAGGAGTATTTTTGGGTTAGTATAACAACAGAAATATTTCGAATCATATTAATTTGAAATAATAAAGAAAAGAAATAAATAAAAAAAAAAAAAATAAATTTTTGACCCGAACTACTAATGTACATTAATATTTGGTTTGTATAATGGATGGTTGTATAATGTAGGCCTGTTACTTGTACCAAATGGTGAAAATATTGGTTATATGTTTGGTGATGTTGATCCTCATTTACAAATTTCTGCAATGAATATAACAAATCAAACTATAAATAACATAAACGTATCACCACATCGTTCAACAGCATCAGATACAGAAGTTCTAGAAGTTCCAAAAACTTCACATCCATGGGGCATATTCTTTACAATTCTTGGAACTGTTTTATTAGATTTTGATGCTGATGCTTGCCAGAGTCCTTCAAGAGCTTATCTTTTAGATGTTACAGTACCAGGTATTTTTGTTAATTTTATATATCATTAACACAATAATGATTGATCATTTATTGATGATACGTAAAAATGATATCATACTTTAGAGGATCATGCAAGAGGTCTTTCAACTTTCACCATAATGGCTGGTCTTGGTGGTTTCATGGGATATTCTTTAGGTGGAATTAATTGGGATGCTACTTCTATAGGTATACTGTAATTTTTTTCACGTATAAATTTAATGATAAACTATCGCATTATGAGTATTATCATCAACATTCTTCATATTTTTAATACAGGAAGACGATTAGGAGGTCATGTTAAGGCCGTTTTCACTCTAATCACATTCATTTTTGTTGCCTGTGTATCAGCAACCATTTCCAGTTTCAAAGAGATACCATTATGGGCTCTATCTTCAGTAAAACAACAAACAGATGATATGCAGTATGAAAAGCATCCTATGAATGTTGATGGTAATGAAACTGATCAATTAGGTCCGAATGAAACACAAATGTCCTATGGTGCTCTACAAGATGATGTGATTTTTTTTGATTTTTCTTGAATATACATTAATTCATAAATGAATTTTAAATTTTTATATTTTCCTTTTTAACAGACACAACAGCAATCTTATCAGAATAATGAGTATTCAACTGTAAACGGTGAAAATTACAATGAAACAACTTTCACAGAAGGTGGACAAATCCCAAATGATCTCCCACCACCACAAGAACAAGCTGTCGCCTCATTATCTCACTATCTTATGTCGATTGTATTGATGCCACACTCTCTGAGAATGGTTTGCTTGACTAATCTATTTTGCTGGATGGCTCATGTTTGTTATTCCTTATATTTTACGGATTTCGTTGGTGAAGCTGTATTTGGAGGTGATCCGAGAGCAATAGAAGGCACCATACCACAGATACTTTACGAAGAAGGAGTTCGTTTTGGTTGCTGGGGTATGGCGATGTATTCTCTGTCATGTGCTTGTTATTCATTCATTATTGAAAGATTAATTGAAAGATTTCGGTACAAAATAAAAATAAAAAAAAAAAAAACAATAATTTTATTAATATATCTGTGTAATAAAAAACTGAAAAAAAATATATTTTTTTATATTTTGAAGAGCTAAAACCGTTTACATTGGCGGACTGCTATTCTATTGCACAGGCATGACACTGATGGCATTGACGAGAGCTAAATTTAGCGTAATTGTTTTTAGTTGGGCAGCAGGTGTTATGTACTCAACACTTTTTACAATGCCATTTCTTCTAGTGGCTCATTATCATTCTCAAGGGATCGTAAGTAAATTGGAATTTGAATACAAACATTCTTTAGATTTTGCATTGTTTTTTCTCATTTTTAAATTTAGTTTGAAATAACAGCTGAAGGGGAAGCGAAACTTGGTACTGAAATTCGTGGTTTAGGTACTGATGTTGCTATTGTTAGTAGCATGGTATTTTTGGCTCAATTCATTCTATCACTGTGTATGGGAACAATTGTTTCATGGTCTGGAACAACAACGGCTGTTGTAAGTGTAGCAAGCTTTTTAAGTTTTTGTGGAGCGATAGCTGCTACACAAATTATGTATTTAGATTTGTAAATATTTTCAATGTTCGCATAAAATTCAAAAAATGTATAAAACCAAAAATCATGACAGGAAAATAAATTATCCCGGTATATTCAAATTTTCCAAATATAGATAGATAAATTGAATATATAGAAATTATAAATTGTACAAGAATGAAAGCTTAACAATGAGTGAAATTTGTTTAAAGGCAGCTTGAAATTTTATTAAATCTAAAAATTATCCATTCATAGTATAAAATTATTTTAAACTTGAACGGATATACGATTACAGATAGGTACTACAAATTAATTATTATAAAATTTCAAATAAAAAATCAAAATTAAATAGAATAAATAAAATAAATGTCCCTTTATAATTTTATTGATAGATAGTATTTAAATGTTGTTTAAACCTGAATCATAAATCTTAAGCAAGTGTTTAAAAAAATGATCGTGTATAATAAATATATATCAAAACATAAAAGTGAAAAGTATTTCGTTGAATTATTTTTGTTATTAAATTTTAGTTAATTTAAGTTTGCAATAAATAACTCCACAATAAATAAAATTCTTAAAGAATTTAAACACAAAACATGTAGTCTACATTAATAATATAATTATTATTACATATATTAATTATGATTAAAGTCTATAGTCAAATAATCTAATAATTAGCATCTTAAATTATTTCTACATTTATCTAAAATATCTTTTTTAATTGATGGATAATCTGGATGTATTCTTAACACTTCTTGACAAACACTGATTGCATCCGCATACCTTTTCGTTTTCATATGATTGTAAGCCAATTTATATCCGATTTGTGGTTTCGATTTACCGCCAAATTTCCATGCAAAATCATAATTTATAGCAGCTTGACGATATGATTGTTCCTTTTCAGAAATGTATCCCAAAAATTCATATGCTTTAGCACAAGATTTATTATGCTTAAGAATTTTCTTTATTAAGTCCTGTGCCATATCATATTTACTATTCTGAATGTATAAATCAGTTAATAGTAACCAGCATCTTTCCAAATATTCTGCATCTTCGAAATTCCATGTATTTTTTGCAATTCGCTTCAAAATATTTCGAGCTTTCTGAGACTGTTTTAGTAGAACATATGATATTGCAACACCCAAAATAGCTCCAACCATTTCTTTATATTCATCTTTCGACAGGATATCTGTGAAATCATTCAATGCTGTTTCAATGTCGAATTTTTGTCTTGAACCAAGAAGTAGAAAATTTTTCAACAATCGTCGAATTATTGCCTCATTACTCATACCACCAGTTCTTGGTAATAGTTCTTTCAGGAGTCGGTCAGCTGTCTTCAATGCAATCACTCTTGAATCTTTGAGATCAACATCTTCAAAATTATCATTTTCACTTGGTAAATCACCGTCAGGATTCAAACAAATTTCGATCATATTAAAAACTGCCTGTTTGCCCCATTCTGAATCGCGTCGAGCATTGTTGAAATATCTTAAGGCTCCGTTTGGATTTCCGTTATACCATTCATATAACCCTTTACAGTAATTAAATCCTGCACTCATTAGAGGATTTTCGATTGCTTGTTCAGCTCTGGTCAAGAATTCGGTGGCTTCTAATAAAGTACCGGAACGTCTCATCACTTCAATAAGACGAGCCAGAGCTGTCCAATAAGTTGGTTGCGACATTAATAGCTGGGAGAAATGATAAGCAGCACTGTGAAAGTCCACCTAAAAATATTCAATACCACCAATACATTTTTATAAGATATAAAAAACAATTAGAAAATTTTAGATTTTAACCTTTCGAAATGATATGTCTGCCATCATAACAGAAGCCGCTTCATTGTTTAGATCAATTTGTAAAATTTGACTGCAAATATCTCTGCATTCGTCCATTTGATTCATCTGTGAAAGTGGAAATTCAAAATTCAAATAAAATTTCCAATTTGTAATTGAATTCATTATACCTGCATATACAGCCTGGCCAACGATGCCATAATTACAGTATCATGTGGTGAATATCTTAAAGCTTCTTTGTAATGAATAATTGCATTATCATTTTCTCGAATACTTACAAATTGTTCTGCCATAAGTACACATATCCTGGAAACGAATACAGTGAGGATTTAAAATTTGCATTTTAAAATAGCTATACCCAAACTCACTTGGAAACGATTTTGCATTGTTCTTGAATATTTTCTCCTTGTTCGACACTCACACGTTTCTGTACGCGATACTGATTATCTTTTGCTTCCTTTAGAGTAGCTAACGATGAATTAATATTTCCAGATTTTTCTCGGATACGTGCCAACAGCAGTAAATGTTTAGTCCTTATCTGAAGTTCAGTTATATCATTTTCATCCCTAAAAAAAAAAGGATCCACATTATATTACATATACTATAACACGAATTTTTCAAAATTATACATACATGTTCTTGCTTTCGATTTCTTCAACCAAAGTCTGTTCAGCGTTCGAATATTGACGAAGTTTCATATACAATTCGGCTAGATCTAATTTAAGACCCCTATGATCTGGATTCATTACGGCTTCACGGTAGTAACTTATTGCTTTCGCATACTGATGCGTTTTAACATAGGCTCGTCCTAATTTGCTAGCCAATAAAGAGTCACGTGGATTTTGTTTTAATGCCTGCTTATAAGCATCAATTGCTAAGTCTGGCTCTGAGAATTATTTATGTAATCCACAATTATTAAAGATTCAAAGTCCTTAATGACAAAAAAAAGTCCATATTTCTCATACCTTGTATTGACATGTAAGCATCTCCAAGCATCAAATAACTTTCTGGTTCTGGACAATTATTAACCAACTCCTTAAAACACTGAGCAAAAGCTAGTCGATCTTTACGATGATGCAAATAAATATTTGCAAGCCGAGTTTTTGCCTGCATAAATTTATTTTTATTTTCTGTTCAACATTAGTAAAAATTTCAATTATGTTTATAGTTACCTGTAAATAATACTGCTGGCCGACTTGAATTGACTTCAAAATATCAATAGCTTTATTAACATTCCCATGTTTTAGAGCAATTTCTGCATTTGCTATCGCTAAACGTCCTTCCTCAGTTGTATGTGAGAATTCTTCTAAAGCTTTTTGCATCAATTTTTCTGCATCTATATTTTGTCCCATTTGCATGTAGGTATCAATTAACTCCAAAAATAACGTCACCTTGTCAGCTAACGCAAGTTGATTATAAACTTCAGTGTTTCCTTTTGCTTTCGACGGAGACAACATTTTTATATTTGATGTTGCAATATGTTTTATTCCGCTCAAATTCATTGCTGTCACAAAACATTTTTGTGCATCTTCAAATTGTTGCTGATTTTTTTGTACAATTCCATTAAGCAAATGATAAAGAGGATTTTCACGAATTGAAAAATTATGAGATAAACAGACTTCAAGGTTTTGAAGGGCCTTTTGAAATTGTTTCTGTTGAATTTGTATTTGTGCAATCAAAATATGTGCGTCTGTGCAAGTTGGATCAATATCATTAAGGATTTTATTTAAGGTGTTCGTTGCAAGACTAATATCCCCACATAAAAATTGAACTTTAGCTAACATATAAATTCCACGGATTAATCCTGGACAAGCTTTGACCACTGCTTCTAAAATATTCAGAGCTTGTTTTAAGGATATATGTAAAGTTTCCTTAGAAATTGTTGTTCCGATGTTTACAGTCGACTGAACTGGAGAATGCTGCAAGAGTTCATTAGCGATTTGTAATAAAAAATCTGGATCAAAACGTAACAAATATTCATGACCAAACGAAAGAGTTTTTAAATTTTTAAAATGTATTTCACACGCCTCGATCAAATATTCAATAGCTTTATCACTGTTTTCAGATATTTTCGCCGTCATATACAAAAGCAGAGGGATCCTGTTAATGCCCTGAATTTCATTCAGAAATTCGATTTGCTGACGAACCTGCTCCACCAGTCCATTTTCAGCCATTTGGCATAACGTTAAGCCACATAATGCGTACACAGAACTATCGTCGAATTTTGTTGCTGAACGAAAACATTTTATCGCTTCCTTGTAGTGTCCCATCAAAATATTTAAATACCCCATTTCTGTTATAAATTCGACATTTCCAGGCGAAACTTGTACAATATTTTCTAAATGCCTATACATTAGCCCCAGAATTTCACGATCTCTGCCGCATACTCTAGAAAATAACTGGCATGTTTGTAGCAGAAGCTTAGAGTTATTCATCTCGATTTTTTCAATAGCCGAAAATAATTGATGTAGAGTCTGTAATCCAATTGATACCTTCCCTTCACGGCAAATCAGCAATAAACCCTTAACTCGTAATGCTGAAATGTTTGTTGGTTCCAAATTAATAATTCGTAAAGCAGTTTCGAATGCATGATCCCAATTCCAGCTGGATAATTGAGTTTCCATTTTTTCAATTAACGGAATATTCATTTCTGGAAAACGTACTGATAACTTATTCAGAACAATAATTGCATTTTCGAAATCATTGTTGATTTGATAATAGTGTGCTTGACCCAATGACGCATCGATATTTTTACCTTTCGATAAAGCATGCTCAAAAATTTCCAACAGACTTTTACTAGCTCTAGGATTCAAGTATAATTCACACCATCCTTTTAAAACGTAAGCATTTATGAAATCACCGTTTAATTTCAACGCTCTTTCCGAATATTCTCTTGCTTTTTCGATTTTTCCACTTAAAAATAGAAATACAGCAGCAAAATATGCAGAATTTGCTGTTAATCTCTTACGTTCTTCTTTCAATTTCAAATCTAAATTATGAACAGCTTCCTTATCGATCACTGTGCATCTTTTGTGTGCGTAAATCAGAGCAATTATTGCAGCCATTGATAAATCATTTTCATTTTTCAATGGATTTAATTCTCGTATACCTTCTTGTACACGATTACCTAATGCTAACGCGATACCATTAAATAAACGGAATGCTGAATTATCAGAATGTTTAGCTAAACCATCTAATGCAACTTTTTGCATAGAATGATAAAATTTTGAACGACCATAATAAAATATTAAACTCATGTAGTCCTGTTCATCCATTTTTCTTTTTTTTTTTTGTTTTATTATTTTCAAATAGTCTTGTATTTCATTTAAATTTCCTACGTACGTTTTGTAAATGTATTTTGGACAATCTAAAAATGCAAAATGAAAATATTATGAAGTTAATTTTTCAAATATGTTTGGATACTTTTTGTAAAAATTTGCTTCCCTTTACACAAGAATATGAAATAAGTACCTACTTCTTGATACGACATACGAACGAATACGACACTCAATTTTTTTTCTTTGGTATTCAACATTCTTATTAGTTTTTAGTTCTTTGTTTATTTTTGGTTGCTATGAGACGTTCGATACACCTGACTTTTTCCACTTATTAGAATTTTAATTGAACACTACACACATAAATAAAGTATTATTTTAAAATAATTAGATTTAAAATTATTAAACATACAAAATCTGAGGAAAAATAATAATTCTTTAAAATTAAAGATGAAAAGAATAAATTAAAGAAGGAAAATGTTTTGTCAGTCTTTATATATCACCTTTTAACTTTTAATGTAAATACACAGGTAAAAGAAAAAATATAACTCAACAGCTCAACAGGTTAATTGATTCCTCCGGTGAATACAAACCTGTTCTCTTGTTTTAAATTACACAGCAAAGCACAGCTGTTTAAAGTCGTGTCACATTTTATGTACCAGAGAATGTGGTTTCTTTAACTCTCTTGTATTCGTATTAATAACATAAGTATTTGATTGACTTCGTTATAAATTGAATTGAGGTAATTGAGATATTGAAATGATCGGGAAAAAATTTCTATTTCCCTAGTTTTTAAAGTATTTTAATTTGTAGCAGAAAAAAATAAATCATTACGATTACATGAACTTATATTCATTCAGGATGAAAGAATAATACTTGGCTAAATCATAGTTACCTAGTAATTTGAAAAAAATTAATTTAAAATTTAACGACTTTTTGAAATTGTCATCCTTTTTTTTTTAATTTTTATAAGGAATGCTTTTGTCTTTTATTACAATTTAATAATTACCCACCATTAAATTGTTTTGGGAATACAGAAATTCTGAATGTTTTTTTCAAATTTTGCAGAAAGTTAAAAAAAAAAAAAAAAACAAATTAAAATTTCTTTTATTTTCTATTTGATATATTTTTTTTATTCTAAATACTTTATATTTTCTTTAATGAATGTAATTTTTAAAAAATAATTTGTATTTAATTTCATATTTCTTTAAATATTTCTACTTGCATTTAACATTTATGTAATATGTGAAGGTATATTATGTAATATTATTAAAGAGTAATTTCTTCAATGCACTTTTGTAAGTTAATGATAGGAAAATCATTGAAATTTTGATAAACGGTTTGAATGAGAATATTTTAAAGTAAAAGATAAACACCTACGTGAATATCATGGATGATGAAAATTTTAGCAGCATTGAAAATAGTTCATTTGAATGTAATTCATTCGATGAAATCAGTTGTGATCTAGAAAATAATTCAGAAGATTGTAAGTATAAGAAATTATCATGTACATATATGTACATATATATTTTTCAGATTTACTTAAAAACTCATAATTTTCATATTTTTTACAAATTCAGATAATTTTGATTGCGAAAATATTTACGAATCGAATTCTCCGAATCGAATAAATCTAAACATCCAAAATGAAATGTCACAATCACAACTCAAGTAAATTTTTAAATTTTATAATCCACTATGCATGCATACCTATATGTACTTATATATAATTTTATTGTGTATATTTCATGTAATACAGATGCTGTCCAATATGTAATGAAAAATTTTCAATAATATCTAAAACTGGACAATATGAATGTTTAAATTGTGGCTACAAAACATTACCACTTACAACATATAACAATCCGATAACAGAAAAAAAATTTGATTATAATGAAAATTTAACGGCTGAAGATATTTTGAATGAATGGGATGATGAAGTTAAAAAAATAAATTCATGCCAGAGAAAACATTATCCATCTGAAACACGTTGTAAATGTGAAAATAATTTAAATAAAAATAAATTATGTGCATATTGTCGTATTAAAATTAATTGTCAAGAATTATTTGATAATATATCGAAAAATATTGATAATGAATTGAATTTGCTGTGCCAGAATAAATTTGATAATAAGACAAATCAAAAAAATCAAAATAAAATTAAAAATTCCGCAACGATGATATGTAAAGACATTTTAAACGATAAGCAAAAAAAATTATTGAAAACACGATCAGAATTAGAGGAGTTACGAAAAACATATGGTTTATCAGGAAAAAATAAATTACACAAAACCAATAAAAGAAAAATTAAAAAATTTTCTAGAAAATTTAGCAATGAGAACATCATGTATACAATCTTCGATAAAGATAAACCGAAATGTTCAAATTTTAAAAAATATATGGGATCACCTAATAGTAGGGATAACATTAAAAGGAGAGCTAAAAGGTACATAAAACTTTTTTACTTAATTGAAAAATTTATAATCGAATTAGTATTTTGAGTGTATTGTTCTCTTCAAACAAATTGAATATTTATATGTTCTTTCATTTCTCATTAATATTGTTTTTTTTTTTTCATGTTTATTTCTCTTGAATAGATTACGAAGAAAATTACGCAGACGTAAGCATAGAAATTTCTATGTACCGACATCATCTCCAAGAATAAATATTACACGACATAGAAATTGTATAAGTGAAGTACGTGTTCCGAATAATATGGGTTGGTTGTGGACAGTCTTCACAAAAGAAAATGGCAAATGGAGACCTGGTTATATACCGAAAAAAATTCGAGAACTGATGTTACATTTCATTAGACCAATTGATGTACTACCATTGAATAATGCATTCAATAACTTAGAAAAATGTGATTCACATACAACTCCAAAAATACCTGTACAAAAATCTACACTTCATATAAAACGTATAAATGGTGACTATATAATAACGATGCAACCATTGAAGGATCCGAAATCGTTATGTGAAAGTGTCGATCCATATTTAGATATGGAACCGATACGATTCAAAATATCACGTCGTCCCATAACAGTGAAAAGACATGAAATCAAGAAAATATTAAAGGAAAAAGGATTCGAAATATGTAAATGCCAACAGCCTATCTCGAAATGTAATTGTAGAACCTTCATTGAAAAGCAACGTTTAGAAAAAGAAGTTCAATATCTATGCAGGAATGCTGGAATCAAAGATTTACGTGACGAAATGCATTTTTCGGATGTAACTGATAACGAAGGTGATCTAGATATTGACTTTACACCACCGGTAGGAATTGTTAAATGTGCATTGATAAAGAAGCCAGATGCTGTCGTTAAAGAAACACAATATGATCCATCTGATTTTTCTAAGCCGGAACCATTTGAAAGTCCCTTTAAAATTTCACATCCAAATCATAAAGAATCGGTAACATTAAAAAAATTTATTAGCAAAAAGGATGATGGAAAAGAGCCAACCAAAATTAAGAAGAAATTCAAAAGTTCTATAGATGTTAACGATACTAATAATAGCAAAATTGAACAAAAAAAATCCGTTCGTGGTGGTATGACTGGAAAAAATACTAGAACCACAAAAGAATACATCAATAAAAATGCAAAGAAGATCGGTTCCAAATCAAAGTGATCATTTTTTAATTCTTATTTATAATTTTATTATGTATAATCCTTTTTGAAATTCTGGTCTTTTCAAATATTCATTTGTTTGTCTATTTTATTCTTTACATTTACACACATAACAATTGTTTGTAGTATTATAGATTTAAATTATTGTAAAAACGTGAATTTATTTATTTATCTGAGATTGGAATAAAAAAAATTAATTTATGTATAATTTTATAATGCTTTAAAATCTATCAAAATTCGAATAATTTTTGAAAAGACCCTAGATTATATTAAATAATTCCAGAATTCTTCAGTTCGAAAATTAAAGTATGTTATATAATTTTTTTCTAATGAAGAACGAAATACAAGAAATTTTTTTCTTGTACAAATTTCTACATGATATACTCGTATGTAACAAAATACATATTAATTAAGGTAAAAATAATAAAAAAAAAAACCATTTCATTCAAATTGGAACTAAGTATAAAATGAAATTCAGACGTTGAATTCTGGAATAACGCCCATATTATTATTTTGCTTTTTTCATTTAAAATTTTTAGTAAAAAAAAAATTTAGTTTTAAATGTAAATAACTTGTTTTTGTTAATTTGTTAAAAATTTTTGCTTAATTTTGTTTATTATTATTGGGCATTTTCCAGAATTCAAAATGATGAAATTTTATGTTTAAAATATTTTTTTAAAAATCTTTCTTTAAAATTAGGTCCAATGATCAAGTTTATGATAGACCGAAAAGTAGAAAATCTATCAAAACAAAACAAATTATTTCCGTTGAAATACGAAAAAAAGATAACATAAAAGAAAATATTGATTATGTCAATGTCGATCATTTAGAATCTAAATTGATTAAAAAAAATGATAATGCAAGTGGAGATAAATTGAAACGGAAAGAATCTACTTACAAAAAAGATGAATACAGAAAATCTATTGGGAATATATTGAGTGACAAAGAAAAAAATCAAAGAATTGGAGACACTAATTTGATTGGAAAATTAAAAAAACGAAAAATCGATGAAAGAAAATTATCAAATCCCAATTTCGCTGATAATAACTACAAAACAAAAATGGAAATGGGATATATTTCAACGGCAACGGAAGAAGGTGGTTCTCCTAAGAGAAAAAAAGAAATTGAAAAAATCAGTTCTCCTAGGAAATTAACTTTGAAAAGAAAAGAGAAAGGATGGAATTCAACAGTTAGAATTTCTATAAAACCAAAATTGAAGCCAGTCAGTTCAAGAATACCAGAAGCCGCAGGAGATTATGATGTGTGTAATAATTATTGTAATCAAGAAAATCTCATTTGTCACCGATTACCGGAATCTATACCAACATGTAATGACGCAAATACGTATACTGAATGCTATCCAGTTACTTGTGCACAAGATGTTTTCAACAATTACATAAAAGAATGTGGTAAATTGTATGGTTAAAATTTATAATATCGACACAAAATTAATATGAACAAGTTATTTGCATTTTTATATTTTCTTTTCTATCGATAAATTGTTAATTTTTTATTTTGTTAATTAGCAAATAATTTTTTCTTCATTTTTAATTTTATTTGATGAAGAAAACATTTATTAATCAATTATTTGGTAAAGTGCATTATGATGCCCTTTAAAGTTCAGAGTATTTTTATTACTTTTTTAATTTTTTTTTTTTTTTGTATTTTCTTTTGTAATAAAAAAATATATTTTTGAAACTACAGAACAATTTGAAATTACTTTTGATGAAAACTACAAATTATTTTCTAAAAATAATGTGAAAATTTGAAAAAATTGAAGAAAAAAATATTCGTTTTCAATTATTCCCATATGATTTTTTATATTTTATGTAAAAAATTTTTTGGAAATAAAGGAAAACTCGAAAAAAAAAAAAATTAATCGTTTGTATTTCGTCCTATTGTTTTTGTTCATATTTCAATCTTCAATAATTTATTTTAATTTTAAGGTTTAAATGAAAGATAAAAATTTTTCTCGTTTATTTATGAGAAATGACATCATTTAAATAACCTCAATCTTTTTGTCAACAAATAATGGCTCTTTTTAAGGCATTTCGCATTACAGTACGTAACGGTTCTGATTCTGACTTCTAATTCACGCTCGAATATTTGTTTTAATCTCCCAAATTGTTATTGGTTTGTTTCTGTAACCTTTTTCCTTTGAATAGCCCCACCGAGAGTTCAAGTTAAACCACCCGATAAATAGATAAATAAAAACAAAAACATACACTCTTTGCAGATGTATCAGCAGTAAATTATTTGAAAAAAAAAAATTCCGTTTATTTTATTTTACTTTATATTGATGTATATATTTTTTGTATATAAAATTTAAAAATAAAATTATCTTTTAAAAAAAGATCGCACATTAACAATACAAATATAATTAAAAAATAAAACATAAAACATTTTTTTAAGTGTTTTCCTAGTAAAAAAGCTATACATTTAATGTATGCATGTATTTTACAAAATATTTAAATAAAATGGAATTGTTTACGTAATGTAGAATATACGATATTTATATTTTCTTTTTTTTTTTTTTTTGTAGTTTTTTCTTTTTTCATTTGATTATATCTAAATATGACGTATATTCGCATTTATCATTATAATAATGATACATTTTATTTTATTTTATTTTTTATACTGTAAATAATTTATCAACATTGTGTATTCTTTGTTTTTTTTTTTTTTACTTTTTTTTCACTTCATATTTTTACAAGTAAATGCAATATAAATAACAATTTTACAATAAAAATTTATTAATTTTAAAACTACTAAATGTGATTATTTTCGTTTCGATTTCTTAATAAACGTGGTTGATTCGATGCAAAATTTGAAAAATCTTTCATAACATCTTTATACGTTTCATCGTCACCAGTTGCTTCATCATTCATACCAATTTCTTCGTTTAAACGTGTTAAACGTAATCTAACAAGAAAATTAAAATATATTGATATAAATACATTTTTTTTTTGTGTTGTGGCTTTTTATCTTTTAAATAGTTTTTGTCTAAAATAAAATAAAAAAAATTTAACTTACAATGTTACGATGTCAGCATTTCTTTGATCTACTGCTATATCGATTGGTTTTTTACCATCTTTGGCTTCAATATCATATCTAGCTTTATGCTTTAATAATAAATATGTTTGAGCTATACAACCTTTTTCGGTAGCTAAATGCAATGCACTATAACCTAAATCATCTACGTTATCAATTGGAACACCATTTAATAATAAATATTCGCAAGCCATAACAGATCCCTGTAAAATATAAAAATACTCGCATAACAATTATAAGATACTACAATAAAAAAATTTATAAAAAATTTACCGATAATACTGCTTGATGTAATGGTGATCTGTTCAAATCATCTTCATTAAACCATAATTTATTTGCTCCTAATGCGAATGCCATACTCATTACAGGAAGATTATGTGCTCCAGCCGCTTTATACAGTAATAAATTTGCATTCAATTTATTATATTCCTCTTCTTCGATTACGTAATTATCTTCACCTTCTGTTGAATCTTGATCAGAACCTAATATTCCATCATTCTCCAGAACACCACAATTATTATTCAAATTATCACCAATCATAACTAAATCCTCTCTCGATATATTTAACGTTAATGACGGTTGATTGTTTAAACTTAACGTTGATGATGATTCATCGTCACCATTTATATCGGATTTTGAATTTGAATTTTTACGTATTTTTCTACGATATCTTTTAACCGTCCATTTTTTTGTCATTATATCATCATTATTTTTATCCAATATATTTATGTCATCGTTTTCTTTATTCAAATTTTTCATGTCAATTAAATTTTTCATTTTACATACAAATTTTTTATCAATATATTTCGCTTTTATCCACTGTTCACGTATACTGATATCACAATTCTCTGTTGCCCTCTGGTATTTTATATTATCCTCATTACTTACTTCAGCTTCGTATATTTGATTTATGACATCATTTCCTAATTCCATCATAACTTTTACATTTTCTGGCTCCCATGCATCTAATGTTAATGAACGCACTTTACTATAATGTACACCTAAACTACGATGAACACCTGAACATTCAATACATAACGTTATTCCTAAATTTATTGATGCCCATCGTGGATCTGAACCTCCACAATCACAGCATTTCGAATTACCAGGAATTTTTAAGAATTGCTCCCAATGTCTTAAAAATATAAATAAATAAATAAATAATAGAAATTATCAAGAATTATTTAATTTTTTATTTTGAATTCTAAAAATTCTGTAATTTTGATTTGTCTACTTACATTTTTTTCTTATGACTAAATGCATTCGAGCTCGGTGATGATGGTAAACGCTGAATCGACGATGGATTACTAATATCGTGTTGTATTGCTGCTCCAATACTTTTCTGTAAAGCACCAATCCAAGCTTGAAGCATTTCAGCTGAGTCTGCCTGTAGTATGTGTGATCTAAACAGAAAAAAAAAAACTTCGGCACTAAACATTTTTATAACAAGAAAAGCAGAATTTTACATACTTTGTGGGTGATATAACTTCAAAACAGAATCTTCTGTCAGAGTCACTGAATGGTCTTACTGTACATATTCGTAGATCTTCTTCCATTACATTGTACGTTTCTTCTCCACCACGTTTTCTAATACTCGAAAGATCACTTTTATTAAAAATTTTTTGCTTTTTTCTATTTCTTCATTTTTCATTTTCATATACATATGTCCATATAAATATTATAAGAATTTTTTTTTTTTTCAAAGAGAAAAACAAACCAAATAAAATAATAATAATAAAAAAATGATAATTACCTGTACACCAATTGATTATCACATAAGTAAAACCATCTACGACACCATGTTTTAAAACCTTTCGATTTACGTTTAAATAAGTATCCTTCAATTTTATTCGATGTTGTATTTGTACAATTGTTATCGATATAACTGTTAACACTCATATGACGATTTTGCATTGTTTTTTCCAATTGTTGATAATCACAGCGCATATTATTTATTTCTTCGGAAAGTCCTTTAAAAAATTCATCAAAATCATTACATAAATCTGAGCCTTGATGATAATAAGTGCCACATGCTTGATAATAATCCAAAAGCTAAAAAAAAAAATTTATAATTAAAATTAAAATCAAAAAATTAATAATATGTAATTAATATATAATTGGATTTGTGTGAAAATATTACCGTCGATAAAATTGTTGGAATTTTTTTCGCTTGTAACATTGTAATATCATTAACATAATCTAATGCAGTATGCCGAAAGCATGATTTCGTTGCTGATAAAATATTTACAGCTTCAGTTACTTCTTGTGGTCGATTTTTACTAGCCTATATTTATACATAAATATAAATAAGAAAAACATAAAATTATAAAAAAAATAATCTTATTTTCTTTTCTATAATATTCAAATTTAAATTTAATATTTAATTAATAGATATTTACTTGAGCATTTTTTATTAAAGCATTATCTAAACTTTCTGATATCTTTAAAAAATGATTTTTATGATCTTTCACTTGATTTACATCATCTTTAACGAATGCTGTTAAATTTTTGAGAACAGTTCGACTAGCTTGATCCAAAAGAATTGTATGAAATTTATTCATTTCCTAAAAAATGAAAATAAATGAATAAAATATTTTTATTAAAAAAAAAAAATGGTAATTATACAAAACATAAAATAAATATGTATAAAATATTGATTAATTTATTATATTGTTATTATTGTTATATACATGTATGCGTGTTGTATAATTAGAAAATAAAAACTTTTACATATTTAAACTATAAATATGATACCATGTATATATGTATATTTATTCTTATGAATACATATATCTATAATAATACCAATAATCTATAACAACAGAATAATTTTTTATAATTTAACAATGACCCTTTTATTTTATTAACTGAAATTCCACGTATTTATGCATATGTTTAAATTAGTATATTAAAAATATGCATATAAATATAATACGAATATTTACCATTTAATAATTTTCTTAATAAAAGTACTTTTATTGTATTAATATTAGTTTGTGTAAGCATTGTAATTCCGTTGTATGTATTATTTTTATTTTTATAAAGTATCTAAACATATAATGTTTAATTTTGTTTTTCTTTCGTCTATATTAAATGAATTATTTTAAAATTTAGATACCTAAATATAACTAGATACATATATATACATAAACATATAATATTTACCTGAAAACAATGTATAATTTTTCCTAGTGCATTATGAGCATTCTTATTATCAGCAAAATGCATTTGTAGATCCCATAAAGAAGTTGCGAAAGCACTACAAAAACCGGATATGATTTTAAAAATAAAATTATTATTAATTAAATATTAAATGCATCAATATAAAGAATATAATATGTACACGATACATTATGTACGTCCCGTATCACATAATAGATGAATGTTTATTATTTTAAGTCTACGTTAATTACTAAATATTTAAAATATGAACAGTCAGTAATAAGTAATAAGCAATTATTTGTTTACGTTTATAGTCATGTAATATATATAATGCACGGGTACGGTGTACGTTCGTATGGTGTATAGTTTTGCATGACTGTATATATCATTATGTGCATACATTTATGAGTAATGTAATATGTAAATACATTTATGTATACATTGTACATCCAATATCTTACCTTTGATTTTTAACATATTCTTTACCAGAATCAACAGCTATTGTACACATTTTTATGATCTTTTCTAATCTTTGTTCTAAGTTATCAATATTGGCTTCTTCTTTTAATAAATATTGTCTAAAAATAAATAAATTAAAAACAAAACGATATCATCAATAAGTCAATTTAATAATAATAATATAATAAACTGACCTAAATTTCGGAGAGTCTTTGAGACATTCCTCAAATTCGATGGAAGATTTCATTTTTTTTTTTTTTGTTGTAATAGTTTTATATAATTTTTAAAAAACAATTTTTTTTTTAATTTACGAATAGCTATGGATACTTATAAATTCGTTTATTCAAGTATTACAATAATTATTTTAAATTTACAATAATACATTAATAATAAAATGAAATAAATAATAGCAGATTAACTAAATACATATGAAATATATATACATAAATACATGTAGTATATTGAATATTTTTTTAATATTATTAACTGTGATTATATCATAATGTTTAATTTTTTGTTTTTAATATTCCAAACACTAATTAGATACATGCAATTTATTTTTTTATTTTCACGGAAGACAATTTAAAAATTTCTCCACCATTGGAAATAAATTTTATTTTACGTATTAAATAGTTTATAAAAATTATATAAAAAACAAACTGTTATGTAAATATAAAATACACTCAACATTTATATGAGATTTACTTTTAAAAAATTACAAATTGATTTATCTTAAAAAATGGAAATAATAAGAATTCTTTCGGTGAAGTTCGATATACAAATAAATAAAATTGAAGTCAAATCAACTTGAATGTATGTATGTATGTTGGTATGTAGATATTAAAATCATATCTATCATGTACATTATGCTATGTATGGATGTATGTACACAGATATAGATTTAGATATGTAAGTATGTACACGTACAGTATGTACTACTGATAATTGTTAGTGCTACCGTGCCACTGATATATGTACATATTTAAGTGTATAGTGTATTGTATTTGTATGTATGGCAGATATGCACGTAAACACAAATATTTTACATATTCTATAATCCATATTTCATTATAATGATAATGAATGATGATGAATATAAAAAAAAAGAAATAAAATCGCAATGTCAAATTCAAATTTGACCATATTTGACAGTATTTTAGAATTTTGTTGTTGTATTTCATACGAACGAAATGATTAATATTCATGAGAATGAGAGATGATTCATGAATCATGAGAAATGAGAATAAATGAAAATAAAATATGAGATAATAATATCCGACAGATACTAAGAAAGAATGAAACAAAAGATCAGCGAGTAGAAGAAAATAAAATTTTAGCTCATTTTGATTTGAAAAATTTTGTTGTTGTTTTTGTGTGATTTTAAATTTGTTTTGATGTAAACAATTTTTGCAAAGCAAATAGCAAATACTGACTACTGAGACTGACTCTCTCTGACTGGAATAATAATAATTAATTACTCTGGTAACACGTTACTATTCGAGTACAATGGACAACGTTGTGTCTGGGGTCTGGGTGCTCTGGTTTCATACCTCCCCCCTAACAAACAACAACAACACGTTACTATAATTTTTCTTTTGTATTTTTTTTCGGATCGTATTTAGTTTGTATTAAATTAATTAAAATGTCACATAAAAATATTATATGTAAAAGTAAATCAATGAATTATAATTATCTAATATGTATTATTATAATTATATAATTATGTTATGGTTTCCGATAAATAATAATATTGAAAATTTGCGTTATCCGTTATCTGCGTTTACAATATTCTCACAAATAGATGTCACTAAGAGTATATTATAGCAGAAATTTCAAATGAAATTAAAATTTCTTAAAAGTCAATACAAATGGTAAGAAAAAATTTCGCTGATTGGTTGTTGATGAGCAAAATTATATATGTACAGAAACATTTATATACACGTTTGATAATGTTTGATATACGTTTACTATGTGAGTGAATGCAATGCTATGGATACTAGATGTCTGTTAATGGCTTAACTGGTAACTGTCAAATAATAAATCTGACTGCAGCTGCATAGAGCATCAGCTGTATTGCTGCATCAGAGATCAGACAGAAACAGAACTAATCAGCTTACTAAGTTATAATTGATGCTATGCTTACTTGCTTTGATTTTGCTTCTTATACCTTCTTATACTATATACACAATATGCACATGCACAAGCAAGTCTCGAGTATTGTAATTTTAATATTAAATTTATTTAATGTTTTTCTTATAAAACATAGATTTTAATAATTAATTTAATAGATTTGTGATAATTTATTCTAGTTATAATTTATTATTTGTGTTAGTGTTTTTGTTTTATTAATGTAATAATATGCAAATGAATGGAATTTGTCGTATATGTTCAAGCCAAGGTGAATACAACATTTTTTCAGTCATTCCATCGTATCTACATGCAACTCCAAATGAATTTTTACATTGGAAAAAAGATATAAGTGTATTATTAGAGGAGACAACTGGCCTGACCGTAAGTAATTATTTTAAAAATAATAGCCAGGCAAAAATCCAGTAGAAATTGTTATTTAAATCCATTCATTCTTTACATCTGAAGGAGCTGGTCGGCTGATATTAAATTACCTTCAGTTCTACAATTTATTTAATTAGTTTTTATTACTATTTTTATTCTATAATCTATATATAATTAAAATGCATACTTTCAGATCACTCCAAATGATGGTTTACCAGATAAAATTTGTGCCCTATGTATTTCGTATTTAAAACATGCCGCAACATTTCGGCAACAGGCTATTGAAAATGTAATTAATTTAAAAACAATACAGCATTTATTTTTGGAATATGATAATAAGAAAAAGCAAGATAAAATTATTGATAACAATGATAATGATGATGAAATGATTATGATAACAGAAGAAAATTTAAATTTTAAAACAGCACGTAGTGCTGATACAGCGAATTTTATAAATAACATTCTGAATCGAAGAGTAACAAATAGTGATTATGTAAATCAGAATTTTTTCAATAATCAAAATCAGAATAGAAAACTCGATAAAAATGCTTGTTTAGAAATAAATATGAATTCATTAAATTTTAATAATAAAGATTATAATATAAATTTGAAAAAATCCACAGTGAAACGATCGTATACGAACAATATAACGTCAACGAATAAAGAATTATCGTGTAATTATCAGCACAAAAATGGTTATGGAGATTTAGAAGGTCTGGTTGGAATTGGAAGTTGTGTTGGTGGTGAAAATAATTCTTCTAGCGGTGATGATATGGAGTTATGGGGTTGCGAAGAATCAAATCAACAATTGAATAAAGTGAACTTCTTTGATTATACAGAGAAAATATTCGAAGAAGATGATATTATGGAATTGGATGCATTAAAAGATGCCAAAATTTTTAATATTCCAATAAACTGTAAAGAACGTAAATGCAGAGCATGCTATCGACGTTATATGACTGAAGAAACATTTGATAATCATGAAAAAATGTGTTTAGAATTAAAATTTTTATGTCTGATTGAAGAACTGAATCGTTTATTTGATATTCGTCGTAGTAAAACAATATCACCACATGAATTTATAAGGCGAATGATATTTAGCTTAAAAAAAACGAATCAATGGTTAAATTCAATTGATATAAGTGGTGAAAAAGATGAATCTGTATCTGTCAGTAACAATAATAGAATCATTTCTAATAATTGTGGTATCAGTAATAATAAAAATATTAAAAATAATATATTTGAAAAAATTATTAATAATAACGATAATTCAAAAACGAATGAAAATCTAGACAATACTAAAGATATTATTATAAACCCACCGCCTTTTTTTACAACAACTAGTCAAAATGAAAAAGACCAAATTAAAATTGATAATTCTAGAGATAATTCAAACTGTAATATCGAAAAGAATAAACATTATGTTGATGATAATGATCCTCTTTTGAAGCTGTTAAGAAAAGAGCACGAAATTAATGAAAATAATTCATTGGACATATTGAATAGATCATTAAAATCAAATATGAGCAACAGTAATGTGGAAACAATAAAACCATTAACTTTATCTTGTTCAACACTTGAACAAGATATAATTTCAGCTCAACATCCGATCGAAAATTCATCTACTGTCACTATGAACACTAATAATTTTTTTTCACAATTTTCTTCTACAATTCCACATTCAACACCGATTATCCATTCATCAAATGTATCTAAATTATATCATTCAAAACATTATCAAGATGATAATATTAAGAATTCAGATAGCACAAAACGTCAAAATATAATTGATTTATTTGAAGAAAATACAACTAGAAATGAAGGAATCGTAGATTTAATGAATATTTTAAATTTAGAGGCCAAAAAATCAGATTAAATTATGTTGACTAATATTTTCTTCTTGAAAATTTTCTATAATTTTTTTTTTTTTTAATTATGATACCTCATAAGTAATTTTATAATGTGTAATTTTATTTGTCTTTTAATTAACTCAATACTAAACTATGCTTTAAATTCATGATCATACATAATGGTAATCTATGGCATTTCAAATAAAAATAATTTTAAATATTTAATAGTTAAAATTCAAATATACATAATGTCTGTACGTAAAAAAAAGATAAATCTCAATTATATCAATTAAATGTAGATAATAAGATTTGAAATAATTAAACGTTTGTTATATATATTTATGAGTATGTATGTATGTACATCATACATAAATATTTTAAAATTTAAATTATGCAAAAGTATAATATTAAGTTTAAATTACTTAAATATTACCTATAGATGTGTATTACGATTTTTTTTAAAACAATTTTAATCAGTTAAACATTTTAAAAATTTATATGTAGGTATATCAAAATATGTTTTTTATATGTATTTACATAAGTACATAATACGATATACTCATAATCATAAATATAATAAATAGTATCAGATGCATATTATAATTATGTGTACTATCATTTCATTGAATTAAATTAATTTTAGATTTTGACATGGGACATGGGAAATGATCTCATATTTTTCGTATATATCTATATTGTATGTGGTACATCGTACATTTATGAAATATTTTTGTAGAATTGTATTTCAAATAAAGTCATAAAAATATGAAATATAAAAATAATTTTAATTATTTGTAATGAAAAAAGTTAAGTTCAGTCATCAATACATTTTTAAATATTTAAAAATAGTAAAGTGTTTGGTAAGTAAAAAAGGAAATAAATGTTCATAATTATCATAATTACATTCAAATAATTTTAAAAAATAGTTACAAGAAATTTTCTGTTCATTGATTGACACTATTATGTATCAGCTATTAGTAGCAACGTATAAATAAAAATAAAAATATATATACCTATGTAGATATAAACGTTTTGTATTTTATTTATGTATTATCACGTATTATGTATTTACACATTACACAACTCATATGATATGGATATGATATCATACTATATGTATGTAGCTAAATAAAATTATTCAGTCACATGAATAATGGCTGAATGCCTGAATGAATTGTCAAAAATTTTCAGCTTCAAAAACAAAACAATTTTTTCGAATGATTAGAAAAAGTGCAGCAAGCAAATCAAAGTGAAAATTGTGAGATTAATTTATATGAATTTAGCTTTGAATTTTTTTATATTTATCGTAAAAATTTAAATAAAAATGAGTGAAAATTATAGTAGTAATAGTTTAATTGAAAAAAGTGAAAATGATAATAGTAATAGTGTAGATTTTATACAATGGGGGAGTGATTTCTTCAATTTGAATTTCAGTTCAAATGAAAATTCAGGAATTAATCGAAAAGGTGGTAAGTTTATAATAATTTTATTTCGTGTAATTGCAATTGTTTTTCTTAAAAATTAAGATTATATTGTAGTAAAAAAAAGTGTATAATATAGGGTGTTTATATATTTTTTAGGGATTTGAACAAGCTATCAACTTCTATAAGATAAGTAAAAGAAAAAAATACATTAAAGAGGTCAGTGACTTGTGGTGGTATTATTAGAAGCCATCATAATGACATTTTCATTTTATTAAAATTCAATTCCAAAATCAACGTAGTTTCATATAATACAATATGCATAGTACAGTAAAATTAAAAAGAAATCTTATGCCCATTTTTAATATGTAGTATACTGTTCATACCATGGTTCATACCCGCATACCCTATTACTTTTAATTATTTTAAAATTACAGGTGTTTAATTTCAAAATGAGATTTTCAATTGAAGCTATAAACATTTAAAACAAAATTTTCTCAATTAGGACGTAGAACTTGTGTGATTTTGTATTTTATAAAACATATTTAGGTTTTTATATAATATACAATTTACAGAATGTTTGTTGCGTAGTGAAGATTTTTAATTTAACACCCTATTTTAACACAAATTCCCTTCCTAAAACAATGGAAATTTCTTTAGAAAATATATGGAATACTTTGCTTGCAGTGTTGCAGTTTCAGTATGTATTTGTTGGATTATTTGATTTCCATTCTATGAAATAAACTTTTCTCATGTAATACTAATACCATTACCATTATGATGAGTGCATGCGAATACGTTACTATACTAACTGCTTATTGATTACGCAAATTTAAGTTAAAATATAAATTGAGTTCACGCTAATTAATTTCATTATTTTGAAAATTTATTAATTTTTTTTTTTTTCAAATTTTATTTGTATTTGATTTGCAAAACTTTTTTTAGCCTTCAATTTATTCAACAGAATGTACAGCATACAACCTTATAATTTGAAATTTCTCATCTATAAATCTATAGTAAATTTTCGTTGAAATTCCATTCCATAAAAAAGAATCGATATTCGATATTAAAATTAGGTATAGAGTTTGCGCAAAATTTTAAATTTTCCCAAGGTTTGGTATGGTTCCATCAGTTTAGGGCGAAGAAAAGAATACATATTTACCAATCCAATAGGATATAAAATTTTAATATTTTTAATTGCGAATTTAATTTAAAAAATTTTTCTGTGCATTCAATTTTCCTTTTTTTTTGAGTATTTTCTCATTAAAAAGTTGAAAAAGGAAATAATAATATAACAGTAATAAAAGATAAATAAAAAAAAAGTTTAAATAAGAAATGATTCAAAATCAACGAGAAGAAGAAAAGAAAAAAAGGAAATAAAAATGATTTAATTTAATGGCATCATATTAAATCGATATTCTTCTAAAAAAAACAATGTCAAAATTATTTTAGAAAAAATTACGTGAAAAATGAACTTTACTGAAATTATAGACTGAAAAAGGTATCAATAAAATCGTAATGAAAATGTATGAGTGTGAAAGAAGAGCAGAAGATATAATTAATTCAAATAATAATCACAATAACAATAATAATAATAACAATATAAAAAAATATTCAAATAAAATGCAATCATCTAAAAATACATCAGCAACAGTTGCACTGGCTACGACTACACAAAATGTTAATGGTACTGAGGATATAAGTGGTGGTGTACAGGATACCATATATTTATGTAATTTTCGTGTATCCGTTGATGGTGAATGGCTATGTTTGAAAGAACTTCAAGATCTCGATATTCAAGATAATTCCGGAAAGAAATCTGTTATCGAAGGAACAAACATTTCCAGCAGTGGACAGATATCGAATTTTGGTATTGAGATAAATAATCGCTTTGAAGATGATGAGATTAAAAAATGCGAACGCAATTGGGTTAACTTTTGTTGTAGGTGGCTTTTTATATACACAAATGAAATGATTTTTATTTTTTATTCTTTTTTACAATTTGTTACTTTTTTGCATTTTTTTTTTTTTTTGCTAAATTATATTTTTGTTTGATTCTAGCACAAAAACACCTTCAGAATGTTTTAATTTAAAAATTTTCTTAAAATTTTTTTACGCTTTATTTTTTTTTAAAACATTATATACATAACATAATATACAGATATAAAAAATTGTATTCCTAAAACTAATTTAAAAAAGAAAAAAAAATATTCGGTTAAAATCGCTTTAAAATTTCAGTACCTAATTGAAAAGTCAATCACTTCACAACACAACCATACGGTACTATGCATAATTCAAATGTGTGACAGGTCTGTTCGTTCTGGTGTTTTATTCAAATTGCATTCAAAATAAAGAATTCATTTTTGCTTTGAAATAATATTAATAGAACGAAATTTTCTAATTGGTGGTTTTCTCAAAACTTCATCAGACGATACAATTTCGCTAGATTTTTCTTGTTCTTTTGCAGTTTCTTTAATCAAAATTTTCGTTTTTCTTGGCATATATAACTTCTTTTTAGGATTTATATCATTATTTGGCATGGGTTTTGATGATTGTGTACTTTTCCCAACTGTAATTTTAGTTGGAGATATAAATTTAGAATCATCTTGATTTGTTACATTTCCATTAGTTTGTATTTGCTGTTCTTTTGATTGTTTTGGAGTTTGTTTTACATCTATTTTCTTCGATTGCTTTGAAATGCAAGGAACACATATTACGGTTCGAGATTTCGATGTTGATTCATCTGATGATGTTAGTTCCACTTGAAAATTAAAAAAATAAATTTATTACCTAATCAAATTTAATATTGAAATAATATACCTAAACTTTTATGCTTAATATCTCTTTCATCAGACTTGTCGTCAGCCGATAAAAGTGGCTCAATTTCATCTTTTACATTTTTGTCGTCATTATTATCAGTATTCTTTCGACAACAGCATGCACAATATTCGAACCATTCGCAACAATTTCTACATTTTCTTCCAACATTTTTTTTTGTATTTTTATCATTTTTATCATTTTTCTTTGCAGAATTATGCCCATCACTCATATATTTAGTTATAACAGCAACAATTAATACAAATATTAACAGTGATATTACTAAAATCACAGCGAATATCATATATTTTTTTCTCATTGAACTGACAGTTGCATTATCATCATCGTCATCATTATAATCGTTGTTGGATTGTAATTTTGGGATTACAGTTGGATTCGGTACATTATTATCGTCTGAATTTAATATTTGTGAAAATATTGAATTTCTATTATCATTTTCATTGGAGTTTTTATCAAAAAAATTTCCACTTTTTTCAAATTTTGATATTTCATTTGCTTTTTGCTTTATTCTCAAGTATTCAGATGATCTAGATTTATCATTTGTATGAATTGAACTTTTAGAAATCCAAAAATTTTGGTTATCATCGCTCTTACGAACTTTATCATAATTTCTTACAGATCCTTCAATACCACGTAAAGTTTTTAAAATTCTTAAAATTGCTCCTAATCCCGGATACAATGCATCATCATTTAAATGCTGTTCAATATTTTCAATAATCCAGTCCCGAAATTTTATATTAAAACTCTTTTGACAAACTCCCTGATATCGATAACATTCCGTTACAGCTACATAATAACGAATCAATATGTATGCTGATGATTTCGATCTCAAATCGAAAATACGTTTTGGTTTTAATGGTAACCAAATATTTGATAATTGATATGGTTCATTATTTAATAACTTTGGTAAAGGAATTAACATATATGTATCATCATTTAATTCATTACCTCCATCATATAATTCTAAATTTATGCATGGTGGAGTTTTACGTCTTCTTAAAGAAATGTTCAATGGTTTGATGTTCGAAATATTAAGATTTTCAAATTTGTTCAATGGTGGACGCCAACCATTTCCATATGTATTTAAAAAAATTTTACATTGCTTTAATAGTGTGATCATTCCTTGAGTTTTTCTAAGTGATACGGATCCAGCGTAAAATGATAATTTTGTAACGGGTACAACGTAATAATTTAAATACCTGTTAAAAATTTTTATAAAAGTATTATATGAATGTATGTATTTTTATTTGTTATACATCTACAGAAACACTGAAAGATTACTTTACCCTCCCATAGTATCAAAAAATACTTTTTGTGCATACGCTTTTTTATCACCGTCATACGTTTCCAGAATAATTTTATTTACAGCAAAAAAGTAATGCATTAAAATTTCTATAAATTTATTATCTACAAAATTGTGTGATAATTCTTTCGGCATAAGTTTCTAAACAAAAGAAAATAAAATATTTAAAAATAAAATTTGTGAATTTTGAATTGAAATGAATTCATGTTTTGTATATTATTTCCATTTAAATATTTTACTTCGAATTCTTTTCGCATAGCTAAAATTTGAACTTCATCAGATGAAAAACATTTCTCCATATTACCATCAATACCAATTAAATTTGTTCCAAGAAAATTTATAATTTCATCATTATTTTCATCTTCTTCGTCATCATCATCGTTATCTTCTGTATTTTGATGAAATCTTTTATGTTTTTTGTTATCAAATCCAAGAACTTTTTCTGTTATTATGAACATAAAAAATATAAAATACAGATAATTAAAAACTTTCATTTGTAACTTCAAAAAATTACATGAAAGTAGATAAAATTTTTTTGGTAACTTTGATATTTTATTTTTCCAAATTTCATGTATATACATAATGTATGTACATATGTGTAAATGTTTTTAAACTTTTACGCTTTTTAAATTCATTTACATATAATGTCATATTTTATGAATACACAAAATAATATTCTTGCCAAAAAATCGAATAATGTAATAATTACTAAAGTCTGAGGGGCAGTATATACCGGACATAATTATGACAAGACATATTTCTTGACATAATTGTTCTGTATAAACAAACAGTCACTTAACATAAAGCAAATTTATTAGTTGTGCACGTAAAGCATCTAGTATACCAGCAAACTCATCGAGAAATCTACATCTTATAAATTGATAATTATTTCGATTCTTCCATTTAAAAATAATGTTTTTCTTTATAGATCGTGACCCAGCTGAAATTGAACGTAGCAATTTGGTTAATATTTGTAAACTTGTAGTTAAAGAACTTCTTGAACAATCCTTACGTTTTGGTCGAATGCTAGATTCTGATCATTTACCATTACAGCATTTCTTTATAGTATTGGAACATGTATTAAGACATGGATTAAGACCAAAAAAGGTATTCTGAAATTAATTAAAAAATATATTTATAGTTGAATGAATGATAAATTTAAAAAAAAAAAAAAAAAAAAAAAAAATTCCCAAAGGGATTACTTGGACCAAAAAAAGAGCTGTGGGATCTACTGCAAAATGTTGAAAAATATTGCATTGAAGCACAGGATATAACAGCAAGTGTTCGAGATTTGCCAACAGTACGAACACATATAGGCCGTGCAAGAGCATGGCTACGAATAGCATTAATGCAAAAAAAATTAGCTGATTATCTTCAGTCATTAGTTGAGCATAAAGAAGAAATATTAATTGAATATTATGAACCTCATGCATTAATGATGAGCGATGAGGTATGTAAAGATAATAATTTGCATACTAATTTCGTCAAATTATTTTATGAAACAAAAAAAAAAAAAAAACTGAAAATAATAATAAAAATAATGAGATTTTTATCTGTAGGTTGTTGTCATAATAGGAATTCTAGTTGGTCTAAATGTTATAGATTTCAATTTATGTGTAAAAGAAGAGGATTTAGATTCACAACAGGGTGTAATCGATTTCTCCTTATATTTACGTACCAGTTCTAGAAATAGTCCAGAAGATGAAGGTAACATGATCGAGGCACCAGAAGGAAATATGACAACTGTATTAGATCAAAAGAATTATATAGAAGAACTAAACAGACACTTAAAGTAAAAATATATTTTTTTTTATTAAATTTTTTCTTGTTATTTCATTGTATTTTTCATTTTTTCCATTAAAAATAAATTTTATCATTGAACAGTGCTACTGTTACAAATCTTCAAACGAAAGTTGAAAGTTTAACTACAACAAATGCATTGATGAAAGAGGATTTAGCAATTGCTAGAAATAGCCTATTAACTTTACAGGCAGAAAATCAAGCTCTAAGACAGAGTCTACAAAATAAATGTAAATTTTTTAACGAATTAAAATTAAAAAGAAAAATAAATATCGATTAAAAGTAAAATTTTCTAATTGATATTAACAGTATCAAACTACAACCATTTACAAGCAGCACAAGTTAATTTAGAACATGTCGAAACGCAAAGTAAAAGCTCAGATACATCAATTGAATTAAATGAGGCGTTAGCTGAAGAGAAAAGAAAAAATCAAGAATTGGAAAAGGAATTAAGACTTCAGACATCAATAAAAGCTGAAACTGATATGGCAATGAAACTATTAGAAAAGGATATTCATGAGAAACAGGATACGATTATTTCACTTCGACGGCAATTAGAGGATATTAAACAAATCAATTTAGAAATGTATAAAAAGTTACAGGTTAGTCGAAATTGATCGTTAATCGTACGTATAAATGTACGAAGACTTTGATTAAAACGAAGACTGTATTAAAAGGTTATCGGTTTTCTAACACACATTATTTTAATACATGCATACATTAGTTAATGTAATGATCACTTTTTAATGAAAATGTACTTACATGCAGCTTGGCTATGTAACGTATGTGCTTTTTTAGGTTTTTAACAAGAATATTCATTTGAATTTGCTCATTGTTTATCTTTTGATACAGTCTTTTAATGGCGCCTGTAGCTGTGAAATCATTAATCATCATCATCATATCAATTCATACAGCTTTTTTTTTTATGTTCTCACTTCTTATGAAACTTAACTTTAACTGTTAAAAAAAAAATAAATAAAAACTGAAGAATTTTTTATGTTTCTGAAACTTAAAAAATTCTGATCATCATTAGAAATGAGAACATAAATTTAAATGTAAAATTCCATTCCAGCTTATTGAAACAAAATAACCTTTGCTTAATGCTATTTTCTTTTCCTTTTCTTTGAAACGAAACCAAAAACAAACATTTTATGATAAATAAAATGGTGTGAATGATAATTAAAAAAAAAAAATAAAAAATAAAAAAAACCAAAATAAAATACAATTTTCGAAAACAAAAAAAAAAATTGTAATAGGAATGTGAAGATGAATTAACACAAAAAGGTGAAATGGTATCACGTTTACAGAATAAAGCATCACAAATTGGGCAAATACTTCAAACATTGGAAAAAAAATATGATTCGAAAATTGATAAAAATGATTTAGTTAAAGTTTTATCAACATCAAATACATCAAATACAACATCTTCCTCAAAATATAATGTTAATAGTGGTGTAAGTGGAAATCAACATAATATTAACAATAATAAAAAATATCGTAATGAAACCGGAGTACCACCATTAAAGAAACTTCATTTAAAAATTGATCCAATACCACCATTTAATTCTAATAAAATTCGTAAATCACCATCAGGTAGTAATACAAATGAATTTGTTAAACAGATACCAGAAAATTTGGAATCAAAAGAATCAAAAATTTCAACTGATACCGATTTACCTAAAATTGAAAATATTAAATAAATTATCGATTTATTATTTTAAGTAAACTATAAAATAAATAATAATACATAATAATGGGCCCTATTATGAGTGTCGATCATATCGACTATCGACAAAATTAAGACGAGACGAGACGATGTAAATTTTGTATTATGTAAATCGGTCGCCTAGACAGTAAGATATTGCCATATCAAATTTTATTTTCATTCAGTTTTTTATTTCGATGTAAAAGTTTATAATTCATTTTTTTTTTTTTTTTTCAATTTTGAATAAATATTTAATTAATTTTTGTAATTTTGAATAAATATTTGATTAATTTAAATAATTTGTAGCTAAGTGAGAAAATACATATAAAACATTAATTTGATAATGACTTTTGGATAAAAGAAGAGCATTAAGAGATGCGTTCATTTTTTTTTTCAAGCAGCTCAAACAGCATTTTTGGTAATTTTTCTTTAATTAATTAAATTAAACTTAAACTTAAATAAATTGAGCAGAATAATTAAATACACTTTATATTATATACAAAGCATACATAAAATGTCAAATCACCATAGACTACTATATGTCTGTCGATTAGTTTTAGCTAATCGACTCAATGTGTCGATATTCTCGCCTCAAATCGACACTCATAATACAAAATTTGTCGATTAGAGGCGATAGTCGATGACAAGACGATATTATCGACACTCATAATACGGCCCAATTATTTTGAAGAAAAACAAAAAAAAAACAATAAAAATAAAAATTAAAATAAATTAAAAATAAAAAAAAATTAAGTAAAATTCAATGATTATGATATTGATGTAGTAGTCAATAACAATTTTTATGTAGTAGTAGACAAGAATGCAGAAATACAGAAAAGCTACAAACATAATATTGTATTTATATATTTTTAAGTAATCAATCATACAAAAGGCAAACATACTATTTACATATAATTAATAGCTTTTATTTTTATTCATACAATAATTTGTAAAATTTAAATTAAAAAATATCACTATTTAAATGAAACCGCATTAAAAATGAATAAATGAAAATAATAAAAAACAACTAAAAATAAATTATTAATATTTAATTAAAATGTAATTAAAAAAAAAAATTGAATAAGAAATCGAAATTTCCTATAAAACAAAAAAAAAATTTATATTCTAGGAATGTGAATCATCGCTTAGGCACAAAACAGAGTTATTATCTAAGCTTGAATTACAAAAGGAAGATATGGCAAATGCTATTACGCAATTAGAAAAAAAGTAAGGATATAGATAATATACTATATTATATGAAAAAAAAAAATAAAAAATAAATAAATAAATAAATTATTTATACTATACATAAATAAATTTACTTTATATTTGTAATAAAATAATAAATAATACATTAAATAATATATAATTACGGTTTACAATTCATATTCAGTTTAATATTATTATTTTAATTTAATTTTTATATATTATTTTATATAATTTTTTTTTTTTATTATTATTTTCAAAATTGTACTACTTTTAATTGGCAAACTTATTTTTACTACATACTTGAATGCGTAAATTTTTAATAGTTTATTTAAATTATGAAAATGATTAAAAAATGATTAATAAATTGATTCAAAAATATTATACATTTTCATATTATTTTACTTTTATTTACGTAAATATGTGAATATAAATTATGATAATTTCTTTATGTATTAGCACACACGCTTATAGAAAATTATAATAATAATGTTTTTGAATTGATAATAATGTTTATTATTATTTCATTGAAAGTTCATTGGACGAACATATATTAAAATCAATATAATGAGGAAATGCAATTGAATAGTGTCTCGAATATGATTTTTTAAATTATAAAATATCATTCTGTATCTAATATGATAAACTATTCGATGTTATTTTGTTGTAAAGTTTTTACAAAATCTAAAAAAAAAAACTGAAAAAAATATTTATAGTAACAGCACTACTGTTGTCTGAAATGTATTTTAAAAAAAATATACATATATATTTACATTCCTAAAAATAAAATAAATAACAAAAATATATTAAACAATAAAAAATTATCAGAACTAATTTATTTTTTTTTACATTTTTCGACAATAAATAAAGTTTTTTCTCTTAAAAATATCTTTATTATTATTATTATTATTATTTGTTTTCATTTGTATTATGAATAATCATTTCATTTTTATTAAAAGTTTATGAATTTTTTTTTCACCATAAAATTTAAAGGTAAAACAGAAAAAAAAGGATATATTTTGAATTAACAAAAATAAGCCTTTGTAGATTATCAATAAAACTACAAAAATTTAAACATTAAAAAAAAAGTAATTGTATTATTTAATAATTATTGTATATCTACGCTTCGTACCTTCTTTATCAATCTGTTAAAATTGTAGAAGGTGAATTTTTCTAACAAAAAATATTAAAAAAAAAAAGATTTTAAACAAAAATTTTAAAATGTAATAATACTTTCGGTGAACATTATAATATACTCGTACACAATATATATGTATGTGCAACAACATGATAACAACTTGATTGGTACTTAATTATTAAAAGTACATACATATTATCTATTTTTTCATAGCTTTTAAAGAAAATATATAAATTAAATATGAATAAACAGAAATACACAATTATGTGTCAGTGTTTGTTATTAAATTTACTGACAAATTTGTAATTCATATAAAAATAAAAGAAAATTTACTCAAATTTATGAAGAACAAAAAAATAATTAAAAAAAATAAATAAACAATTATGTTAAATTACAATAAAAATAAAATTTAAATTCAAGCAAAAACTGTGTTTTAATGAATTTAATTTTAATTTTTGTACGCATTTATGATAAATGTTAATGTTTGCCAAATTTTATTTTCGTTTATTTCTGTTATGTAAAAATTTATTTTTATTAATTATTAGCTTGTTTATTTAAAAATACAAGGTATATGTACGATAAAAAAAATTTTTTTTTTTTTTAATTTATTATATTAATTTTTTATTTTGCAATATATATTATAATTTCACTTTAATTGATTAATTTATTCATTTATTTTTTATTATTTTTTTTATGTTTTGCTATTTTAGATGGAATTTAGATAAAGCTAATTTAACATCATTACAAGATTCCACGAAAGAACTATCATTGCAATTGAATATGAATGAACAGAGAGCAGCAAGAGCTGAAACAGATGTTCGAATAGAACGTGAATGGCGTTTATCATTACAAGATAAAGAAATTAAATTAAAATCACAAATAAATCAATTACAATCATGTATTGAGCAATTAACTAAAGAATGTGATCAATCTAAAAAATTAAAAATTAAATTAGAACAAGCTGAAAGGCAATGGGCAGAAGCACAAACAACCCTAGAAGAAATGGGAATTCAATTGAGCGTCAGTAAATTAAAAGTATCTGAATTACGTGAAAAATTAATAGAACAAGAAAAATATTCAACATTAAGAAATAATGAATTAATGAATACAAAAACATCAGATAGTACGATAATAAAATGTAATGGATGTAATCGTGAATTTAATGTGACTAGACGAAAACATCATTGTCGTAATTGTGGTTTAATATTTTGTAATAATTGTTCTGAACGAATTATATCGTTACCAGATGAACATGGAAAGCTTGGGAAACCAGTTAGAGTTTGTGATAATTGTTACAGAATTGTAGAAGCCACAAGAAAATGAAATAGTAATTCTGTATTTTTGAAAAATTACAAATTGACGTAATGGCAAATAAGTATTTTTCGTATTAAATGAATTTTACAAATGTGATTGTATAGAGACTGTGGTTAATTTAAATCACAGTATAACACGAAAACAATATGTAGTTAAAAATCTAATTTAGTAATCACGCATTATATAGCTATTAAGATATAATTACAATTATTTATTTAAGTTTTAAAATTATTCTTTTAAATAAGTTTTTATTTTTTGTTTGTTTTAGTTATTTTAGTTTTTGAATACTTATTCGATATGCGAAAATCAAGGTACAAAGTACAAATACTATCAATTTAATTATTTTAATTATGTTATACTGGTATTAACTATTAACCCATCACTACAGATTCAATAATAATCTTTTTTTTTGTAATGTATCTAAAAATCGATCCAACCGGCCTGTTTAACGAATTTAAAAAATAAATCGCAACTACAAATGGTTTTATTTCGATTTTAGAGTTGATATACATGCATAGAGTAAAGAGATATGTATGGTAAGAGATGTATCTTTTCTCTAGTATATGCATTGCAATTTGAAAAAAGAATAAAAAATAAAAAAAAATTATTCAATATTTTTTTAAATTATTAAAATGTGAAGCTTTCGCTTTGAAATTTTTTTATACAAATATACATGTACTATATTACTATATATTATATTTTATAAAATTTAAAAATATATGCATTATTATATATATAAATTAATTAAATAAAATAATTTGATATGAAAATGGAATAATTTTTTGTTTTAAAAAAAAACACCATAATACATAATACATAACAATAAATTAAGAATTTTCTAAAATTTCGATCGATCAAGATTCATTATGAAATGAAATATGAAATGGTATAAATTATTTAAAAATAAATATATTTTATACCACTGTAGGAGATCAAAATAAAAATAAATAAATTAAAATCGTATTTTCTATTTTCTATGTCGCATGCGACCGTTCGATAATTATTATTCCTAACAATAGGCAATATTTTAAATAATTTGAAATGTATGGATAAAGTCTCGTCTCAAGTTAATTTTTTTCTTTTTTTTTGCCAGATGTCACTTCAGTATTTTATTCCCGTTCAAATTATAGAATTGGAACACTCATTTCATATTTCATTTTGGAATACTCAAATTTTTTAATTAGAGCTAAGTTACAAAATTATAAAATGCACAATTAAAAAATTTCAAGCGAAATGGCGAATATGCAATGCACTATGCAATTGGTTGGTGATTGTTGATTGCTGGCTGATTGATTTAGTTGTCAAATCAGAAAAACGAGAAAACTTATATGTTTTTTCTTTCTCTCTAATGAAATGAATGAATGCTATTTATTTGCAATTGCACAAGCACACGAACAAAAATATTACCATTTTACATTTTACTATAAAGTATTTTATTTCATTTTTTGCAAAATACAAAATATATCTACGTGATGTTTTCTTTCCTTCTTTTTCTCATTATTTTATAGTAGTTAAATGTTAAATAATCAAATATCAAGTATTTTTTAGCCGTTTCGTATGTCCCCGTGTCGTGTGTCGTGTTGTACAATTGCTGAATTTGAAATTTGATGTATGGTAAATTAAAAAAAAAGTATGTATTATGTACAAATGTATGCACATACATTTTTCTAGTTTTTTTTTTCATTGGAACATCACATCACATCAAACATGTAATATAAGATTTTAATGAAAAAAAAAAAGAAAAAACAAGGCATAGATTTTTTTTATATTTAAATTTAATTTGATGAGGTGTTCCATTACGATTTTATTTTGTTTTTTTTTTGTACATAATTATTAGAGTACAATAATGTTAAACGCAATATTATTAATTAGTGTTAATCAGAGTTTTGTTTATAGTTTGATTTAAACAAATACAAAAAAAATAAAAAATATATAAAATTTTAATAAAATTGGTAAGAATGCATTGACATTTTATATGTAAAATATTGAAAAAAAATTTTTTCCTTCAAACGAAAAATTACAAATTTTTTCAATTGATTTTTGGCTTATTTTCATTTTATTTTATTTTTTTTTTCTTATTTTTTATGTCAAAGAATTTAATTTTGTATTTATTTTATTTTTAATTTCTTTTTTCTTTAATAATAATGTAATGGATAATTAATCACAGAGGATAATTATAAATTAATTATATTTAAAGAAAAAAAAATACAAAAAAAAAAAGAAAAGAAAATTTATGTGATTATATGTACAATATACATTGTACATATCTTATCGAATTTATTTTCGATTTCAAGATTAAGAAAATTTTAAGTAAAAAAAAAAAAGAAAATGACTTTTTATTTGTGAAAATATAGATACATATATCAACTACAAGAAGTATGTATGCATGTACGTGAGATTGATTCAATTCAATATCATCAGATTCAGATTACAAAAATCCTGTAATATTAACTGTAGAGGTAAGTTAAAAACAGTTTTTGAAAAAAAAGAAAAGAAAGGAAATTTATGTAAATTTCATTAATTAAATTTAATAAATTTCGTTGTTGTTTTGGATTATTCAATTCTACTGATAACAAGATAATTTTCATTCATTGCTTTTTTTTTTCTAAAATAAATGCTCGTAATCTATTTAAAAATACTTACTTCCCTTCCACTTTTTAATGCAAAACACATACAATATGTATTATCTACACATTGACATTACTAATAATGCAAATGATTAATAATAATAATTAGAAATTGATTTAATCATTTAATTTATCTTTGCTTATAATTGCAATAGTTATGCTTTTGATTACGTCAATTGCTATAATAAATAAAGCAGTTAAAGATCAATCTAGATTTTAATTAAAATTAAAACGTACAAAGATTTTTCTAATTATTTTAATGTAAATTAAGCTATTCTATTACATAGTAAGTAAATAATGGTTTATGATTCAAAATTAAAGATAAATTTCATTAAATTTAATAAAAATTCAAAAGAAAAATTTTATATTACCTACGCTACGTACCTACATAACATTCACCTTTTAGTCAAAAACAATTCTCAAGATCGACACTAAATTAATGATATGAATTTTTGTATTAATACAAACATAAATAATATATATGAATATATGTATGTAATATTATAATATTTAGGTACTATATTTACTGTATGTATAATATATCGAGTGATACTCTTATGCTGATTAATAGAAGGTCAGAATTAGAAATACAATAAAAGCTTCCTATCTATCTATAATCTCTATAATCAATTCATTATTATTATTATCTCTTATTACCAAATTAAAGTCAACTATAATAAACGGCTTAAAATTATTATTTTCATCTTTTAAAAAACACCACATATGTACATACATCAGTAGATATATGTAATATTAAATTTATTATTACTGTATATTGCAGAATGCTATAATAATAATATAAATAACAGTAGATAACATTGGTATTGGTAATATTATTAACTTAAATGCGACTGACCTTGTATCATCATTATGTTTACTTTTTAACATCTACTTTTATATTAAATTTTAAATGTTTATATTAAATCAAAAGAATCTTCTTGATTTCGCATTTTTAATTCTTTATTTTAATTTACTTAAAATGTTTGTAAGCAAAATATCTAGACAAATAAAAAGTAAATTTTCACTTATACTAAAATATGTACATATATACCTATATGTATTATAATTAATAATTGACCCGTATATTATTTATCGTTGCCATATAAATTTAATTATTCTTTACTGTTTTACGTAGATTTAAAACGATTAGATTAAAATAATTACAAAACAATTCAATATATATGTATTTCATTTTTATTAGAAAAAAAAAAAAATTAATTTCTCATCAATTATTTTCAGTATTTCCCTTATAATTTTTTTTTCTAAAAAAAAAAAAAATAACAAAACAAAATAATTGCCATTATCAAATAAAAATTTTTAAAACAAGATGAATTCGAACGGTCGTAGAAACAATTTTTTTCCAACTGGATTCTCCATTCGAAGATTTATAGTACAAAGTGCACGTGCTGCTCATGCTAGTCCTCCGATCGGACAAAGATCATGTGATATTGAAAAAGGAAATTTCAAGCATGACAGAAAATTTAACGTTGAAGGAAATTTAACTTCAGGGAACAGCAATAGTTCGAAAGTAATATAATTATATTAAAAAAAAAAAAAAAAAAAAAAAAAAAAAAAAAATTGAAAAATAATTTCGTTTTTTAATTTTGTAATAAAACTTATCAAAAAATATTAATTCTCAGAGCAACAACATCGAATCAACATCACAAAATTCGTCATCTCGCACATCAAGTCAAACACTTATTCAAAATTCTCAGCAACAGCAGCAGCAGCAAAATCAACAGCAACAGCAAACATCATCGATTTTAACAAATAACAATGAGGCGTCTAGATCTATTGCTAGCACTTCATATATCCAACGTCAAAATTCAGATAATTCACAACAAAACATTTGTCCGATTTGTTTATTATCATTATTACCACAATCTTTTTTTACTCTATTGACATGCAATCATAAAGCATGCCGTTTATGCCTAGAACGTTATCTTAAGAATGAAATCAACGAATCAAGGACTGATATTGGTATAATTTGTTAAAATTCTTTCATTAATATTCTCATAATTTTCAATTAAAATATTATATTTTTTTATCATTTAAAAAAAGCCTGTCCTCAATGTTCTGAAGCTATGCATCCAAGTAATATTGAAATATTACTAAAAGATTTTCCTGAAGTTATAAATAAATATGAAGATTTTATGGTAAGAAGATTCTTGCTAGCTGATCCTGATTCTAGATGGTGTCCAGCACCTGACTGTAGGTAAGTGAAAGTTAATAATTTTATATTTATTCTCTATATTATGTATTTGCATTTATTTGTACGATTTATCGTTTCTTTTAAACTATATTTTCTTAATTTTTAATTTAATTTTCATTATAGTTATGCTGTTATTGCATCTGGTTGTGCTTCTTGCCCAAGACTTCGATGCCAACGTCCCGGTTGTGGTTTACATTTCTGTTATCATTGTAAAGCCGAATGGCATCCAGATCAAACATGCGATGCTGCTAGAGCTTCCAGACAGAGTCCTACACGTGTACCATCTGGTAGTACAAGTCAAGATTCACAACATCGTGATGATATAAAACCATGTCCAAGATGTCAGGTACTAATTGTAAAAATGGACGACGGTTCATGTAATCACATGGTATGTTCAGTATGTGGATCAGAATTTTGCTGGTTATGCATGAAAGAAATCAGTGATTTACATTATTTAAGGTATTTAATTTAGTTTTTCATCAACATCAATAGAATTACAGATAGTGTCTGGAACAATGTATTATTTAATAATTATTATTTTAGCCCATCTGGTTGTACATTCTGGGGTAAAAAGCCATGGTCTAGAAAGAAAAAACTTTTATGGCAATTAGGAATATTAGTCGGTGCACCAGTTGGAATTGCACTTGTAGCTGGTATTGCTGTCCCTGCAATGATAATAGGTTATATACTATTGAAAACTTAACAAAATATGATGAACATATTTTAACTAAAATCTTAACAATTTAATTAAAGGTATTCCAGTATGGGTCGGTAAGAAAATTTATGCTCGTTATAAATCATCTGTAAAACACAAGAGAAATTGTGCCGTTCTTGCTGGTGTTGCAACATCTGTGAGCTTTTTGAATTTAGAAAATAAAAAAAATAATTAATAAATTAAAATTTTATATGCTTAGATTCTGATCTCACCCGTGCTAGCAGGACTAGTGGTTGCAATTGGCGTACCAATACTTTTATTCTACGTGTATGGTGTAGTTCCGGTATCATTATGTCGAGCTGGATGTGGTGTTTCCACAACTCGTGATGGATTCAAATTTGATTTTGATGATGAAACCGATAATAATTTCCGTAATCAGGGTGACGGAGCTAGTGCAGATGCTGTATCAAGAATTGGTGCAACAAGTATTGGTGAAGTAAGTTTAAGTGTTGCTAGCGGCAGTCATATTGGAGTTTCAGCTGGTCATAATATAGTAAATACATTTAATCGTGAATCGACCACTGCCTTAGCCGGAAGTATAACAGGAAACCGTTTGGAAATTCAAGCTGATGTTAGTTCATCAGAAACTGCATCGGCAGTAACATGTGTGAGTGAGAAATCTGGTAATACTTTGAATGATACAGCTTCAACTAAGGCATTAGCTGGATCAATTTTAAGTGGCAAACAGGTATAGATAAATTTTTATTAATTACTAAAATGAATTACGAATAATTTAATATTTGATTTTGAAATTTTTTAGCAGCTAGACTCTTCAAATATTAGTGAGGATGGCATTTCAGAAAAAGTTCGTTTTGATAACACCGTTTCTCTCATCAGTGATACAAAAAAAGATAATTACGATATTTTACTTTCAACAAATCAGTCAGATCAAGTAAGATATGAAATGTGAATTTCTTATAATTAGAATTTTTTATGATTTTTTTTTTAAGCAGGAATTTTCAGCAGATAAAACTAGTATTGGAAGTAGCCATTCATATCGTAGTTCAGAAAAATCATTTCGTGATGAATTAGATCCTGCAACAGTGACAGGAACAACATCATCGACAGCAATGGTAGGCAATTCATCAAAGCGTCTAATTTTTGGTTCTCGCATACCAAAATTAAATGCAGCTTCTCATAAAACATTATCGCTAGATAGTGCAACATCTGTGTCAAATAATATTCCGGAAAATGTTAGTCTCGAACAAGAAGCTGAAGAAGAGGAAGAAGAAGAGAAAAATGTAAGTTCTAAAATGTTAACAACTGATACATCAAAAAATTTACCTGAAAATTCTTCAATTTCTGTTGCTGCTACTGTTATTGATTTATCGTCGGCTACAAAAATGTCACCGACAATAACAACAACAACAGCCGGAAAGCAACAACAGCAACAGGGAAAATTCACAACAAATTCAAATCAATCGAAATCATCTCTGTTGAGAAATTTATTCTTTTCTCAAAGTGGAAATGATGCAACAAATTCAGAAGGAACTAAATGAAGTGAATAAGATTTTTCGTTTTTCGTTATTCTATCTTTGTTTTTTATTTAAATGATAAATCTGGAAGAGTTAAAAATGCTTGAATATAATCTATATACATATATATATTTTAAATGTAAACGAAATTGCTTAATTATGAATAATAAACGGTAAGTGTAAATTTAAAAAGATTATGGAAAAAAGCAGCCTAACAATTGGTAGAATTTTTCAAGCAAAAAAAAAAAAAAACAAGCTAAATAATAACACTACCTTTATTAATTAACTACTTATTTTAATTAAACGAGAATCAAGAAAAAAAAAATATATTTTAAAATCAATAACTTTGTAATATTGGTTATAATAATTTTAGAATTTAATCATTTTGTTATTTTTCTCTTCCATACCCACAATTAACTGTGAATTTTAAAACGAAATTATGAGAAATGTTAATTATAAGGCTGTTCTGTCGTGTTATTTTTTTTATTTTTTTAAATTCAAAATTTTTATCTTTTGGTACATATTTTTTGCTATAAAGGAGAAAAATATACGACTGATTATTTTTTTAACAAATAATAAAAAAAAAGAACTGAATTCCGTTATGATAAATACAAAAGAATTGGTTTACAATAAGAAAGAAAAAATATTTTGTCCATATACATACTCTGATGATATATGTAGATTCTATGTTTAAATCATAGAAAAAAAAATGAATACATAATAATACAATTAATAAAAAGGTTGGAAAACAAACCCATTTTGAAATATTTAAAAAAATAAATGAATTAATAAGAAAACAAAAAATTAATAAGTGTATAAAATGCGCTGATAATATTGGCCTACACACATTAAAAAATTTGTAGTTTTAATTAAAAATATAAATTAATTACAACTGTAAGATAAACTTTATATATGAAGAAAATATGTAATGAAAAATGATGAAAAAAAAAAAACAAATGTGTTTTAAAAAAAAATGGGAGTAAATACACCCTCTTATGTTATATTTTTATTGTAAAACAAATTTTTTTTTCTTTTTTGTTTCAAATTAAAATGAATTTCTTTTGAATAAAAAGTTTAATGAGTTTTTAAGAAAAAAAAAATGTATTTACTAAGAAAAAGAAAAAATCAAATAATTATCATTAAATCAAATGAAATGATTTATTATTTTTTTTTTTTTTTTTTTGAATATTGTATGATATTTATAATTGATACATAATACATACATACATAATTATAATTTTATTTGGATATTTTGAAATTCGTTTCAACGCATTCGATAATGATTCGATTCATGCATTTGAGATAATTCACCTTTAAATGATACTTCAATTTCGAAATCTAAATCTCTGTTATTACGTTCGTTTGGTTTCATTTTGAATGTACCATAAATTTCTTCACCTTTTTTAACTGTCATATATTCATCCAAATAGAAAACAGTTTGTTTCCAGTGCGTGTATGCTGCCTCCGGTGATGTACTAAATCCCAAACGTTTATGACATTTTGTAAATTCAATATTAAAATATGTAACCAATGCTTGTACAAAATCATTTCGTTTAATAACTAAATGGAATGGTGATGAGAATTCAAGATCTGATTTTTTCACTTTATATAGATCAACTTCCTTAATCATATATGAAGTAGAAACAATTTGTTTTGGATCTACGACATCAACTAATGGTTCAGTTATAGCAACTTTTCTTATACAACTCATATCAAATCCATAAACATCGTCCCACCAATTTATTTTTTCATCTTTATATTGTCTATCTTCAATTGCTGTTATGAAAAGTGTACCACGATCTGGAAACATCATTCCTCCAGATTTTAACCATTTATCTCTTGCAAATAAAACAGTGTCCAGCATAGACTCATAGAATAAGCAATATCTATGATTTCGAAAAAAAAAAAAAAGGTTAGTTTTTTATTGAATAACTAAAATGGTACAATTTATTTACCCCATCCATTCTGATATTATAATATCAACTTTATCAATACCCTCTGGCATTTCAATTTCTTCGACTTTTCCTTTAATAATTGTAATAACATCTGTCAAATTATTATCAACTACGACCTGTCTAGCATAATCAACGATATTTGAGCAGTCAACTGCAATCACTCTTGCTGCACCGGCTTTAGCAGCAAACATCGACAGGATACCAGTACCACAGCCAACATCTAAAACAATCTACCTTTTCATATCAATCATATAACTTAATTTTTTTAATAATCATTTTAAATATTAAACCTTGTCTTTAAATAAATGCTTATTATGATACATAGCATTTCGATAAGTTAGCGTCCTTACTTCATCCTTAAGCATTTCTTCATGTATTCCAAAATGAGCATAAGAATCAAAATAATAATCTCTTGATGTCATCTGATCCGCAGTCATATTTTGATCTGAACCATGTCCCATTGCTATATCTTCTGAAGACTATTCAATAAATTTTCAAAAATAAGTTATTTTTTAAGATTAACAAATTTAAAAAACAAAAATCTAAATTGGTCTAAAAATTTTATGAACTACACAGTTAAGGATGATTTTCAATACGAATTACGAAATCATAGTGCGTATTAATTTTATTTTAATTTAATATTTAATTGAAAATTCAAGAAAAAACTTAAAATTCAGTATTAAATAAATAGTTATGCTAGAATTCAAAATTAAAAATGCAAAATTAATTGAAAAAGCCGCAAAACGATTCCATAAGAAATCAACTTTTAATGCAATTTAAATAGAAAACGTGGATACAAGCAAGTTAAAAATTATTTAATAAAATCCATACCATTATTATAAAATCGAGCACTAAATTCTTATATTTTTACACTTTTTGTAAATTTCTTAAAACCACGTTTGTCAAATATTTAATTTAGCTATATGTCTAAATGATGGTGGAGAACAATGATGGATAAATTTATAAATTTGTATGTGTTTTAAAATTTTTACTTATATACATATATAATCCTTAACCTATACTCAAACTAATCAGAATCACTATAGACTATACTAAATGTGGTACCACAGAGCACAGAGACAGAATATAAAGAATATCCGTATAATGTATATTCGTCGCCGTCGCCTGATCAATCAAAAAAAACGGACAAAAAAAGGAGTTGTGCTATAAACCGACCGATTTTTGACAGTTACATACATTCTATCTCAGTCTAAATACACTCTATTTTATCTATTCTATTATGGCTTCACATATTCATAAAGTCATCTTTACACTATGTGACCTTCTGAATTCAAACCACATTCAAATAATTTTTATACAGTTCAGTTTTTAATCTATGCAGTTCGTTCTTGATTTATGGGCTAATTTTAACGAAATATTTATATTTTATTATAAAAGAAGTCAATCTTAAACTAAAAATATGCAATATACAATTATGTAATATGTGGTACTACATATTATAATATGCAAATATATTGGTCCAATTCAATCGAATTGTACAATCAGGTTGGATCGTGTATATGCAGCATTATTATGTAAGATATGTCAAATAAGTTTTATTTACAATTCGGATTCGGAATGGCAGATATATTAAAAAATAGAATGAATGTAATGAATCAGAACATAACTGAAATTTTGAATTTAAAAATTTATATTGATGTACGCGCCTTTTATTTGCATTTTGTTGATTTATTTATTTTTTTAAAATTAGATATACTAAAAGATAGTACAATAATAATAATGTCAATAATGTACATTATATTTTATATATTTCATTGTTATTTATTGAAAAGGCACCTAGAAAGTGAAGACTTTACGAAGACTTTACTATGTATCTTCATTAATATAATATAATTGTTATAACATATTACATAGTTTTTGTAATTAAAAAATCAATTATTGACTATAAAAAGTCTTGTGTTTAGTTATTAAAAATGAAATGATTTAGAATCTGGTTAAATATCGATTTTATAACATTATAACGAAAAGAATTAAATTAATATATTTTTCATCTGCATTTTTAGTGTAGCTTATAGCATAGAGCTAATTTAATATCATTGGTATTTAGTTGAATTTTCAACAATAAATCCTGCAATCTATCTATATGTATTATATATATATATTAAAAAATATAATAAAACAACTTAATTTATATCTAAAATATAGTTTTTTTTTTAGTTTTGTTTAATTTGAAATTTTTTTCTTTTTTTGATTTATCATTACAATAACAATTTTAAATTTAAAGAGTATTGAATAGTATTATAAGAAATACAATAACATACATATTATTACACATAATTAGTATAATATTTTGTTGATAGTCAAGTTAAGAATTAATATTAGGTAATATGTAATATGTTTTCTTTTTTTTTTTTTTTAGAACATAATTATATTTTTTTATTATTTTTCTTATATTTTCTTTCATTATTATTATTATTATTATTATTATTATTATTTTTTTTTTTGGTTTGCAATAATGTAATTTTTTAAACTTTCTGGTAACTTTTTTATGAATATTACTTATTAAATGTTTTACAAAAACAATTTAAATAACGTACAACATGTATGCATGCATATAGTAGGTATATGTATGTATGTATAGATATATTTATAGGTAATTGTTTTCTTACATAATAACTAACATGTATTTTTTTTTTTAATTTTTTAAAAATGAATAAACTACCAGTTATGATTATTTTTTATTGAAGAAAATTTAAAATTTCAAAATTAAGTTGTTCAGAAATTATAGAGAAGGGCTAAACTTCCGAATTGGGGCCGCCAGCTTTTGAATCAAGACCTTCCGATAATGATACTTTGGAATATCCTCTTTGACATGGTATATGTCTCTGTTGGCGCAAATTCATCTTAAGGACGCAAACTACCCTTAAAAATTTTTGATCCAAAATGACGTGTTTTACGAAATCCGTTATTTTTCCAGATCAAGGTCTTGGATCGGATTAGTTGATATACCATTTTAAAGATTTTTGAATAAAATTGTAAGATTTTGTAAGTAAAAGCAAAGATCATATAATATTAGTTATTAATTAATGATCTTTGGTAAAAGTGAATATTAGTTATATTTATTAGGTATTGTTACTTGTCTAAAGTAACAGAGCAGTACATATATGCATGTAAATGACGGTTTTTTAAAGATTACTCTGGTTACTTTTTATTTATGAGAAAGTATTTGTAACTGTTAAGCATTAACTGAATTTTGGTTTTTACTGTTCTATTTAAAAAAAATATATATATATAATTTATCAGACCGTTATTTAGAATTATTAACAACATATGTATGTTTGCAGCTGTGTGTATGTAAATAATCATTTCAAAATTTTATCCAACATTTTAACAAATATTTTATGTATGTATAGAGATACTATAATTTTTTGCCAGACTATACATATGTATTCACTTCTTATAATTTATAATAAACATACATTTTGGATAACATTGTATTACAGTAATTTCAAATTCGAAAAATTTTCAGCTTTTCATTAAATTTTCGTTTGAATTTTTAATTTTTTCTAATTTTATATCTACATTTAATAGTTCCAATGATTTGTGTAGTGATTGCTTTTGTGCTGCTACTCCTGTTACTGTTGTTGTTATTTCTTCTATTTCAGATGTTTTGGCTGTTGTTGTTGAAAATGATGATACGCTACTATCTGATTCCGATCTCAATTTATATACAATATTATCACAACTTTTCATATTACTAGAATCACTCGTATAAATATCAAGGAACACCTTCTTATGGAAATCTAAAGGATCAAGTGATAATGAATTTTGATTAATAAGCGATGAAATTTCATCTCTTGATTTTGAAAAATTTTTATAATTTGGTAATCGTTCTCTTGATGAAATTTCAACAGCATCAGTTATATAATCATTATCCCTATCGGTAGCTGTAACAGTGATTTTCGGTTCCTTTATTTCCAAATAATTTTTATTTATCATTTTTTCTTCTAATTTTTGTGATAAAAATCTATCGTACATTGTTGATGTAACCGTTGCATGACGAATTTTTGGTTTTTCTAATGTATAAGCAATTGAAGATGATGATTTTAATGCACTTTTTGTTTCCAGATTTATATTTGTTAAACTTTTACTATTTCCATTTATACTTAAAAGATTTATTTCATCAGACATAACATCAGAAATAACATCATTTATTTTATTTTCATTCAATTTACTACATTCACTAATAAATTTACTAGATGGTGAATTATCTAATTCATTATTTCTATCACGTCCAAGACGACTTTCATATTCCTCGCGATCTTCGTCTTTACGATATCTTGGCGATAATGCTCTTTTTGAATTTCTGGCAAATCTTTCAGGATATAAACTGTAATTATCAATTTCATAATTTTTATTATCGACTTCTAAATTTTTCATTCGATAATTATCACTCATCGTGATATCATTATCCAACTCCATGTAGGCTGTTGCAACTGTTGTAATATTTTGATTTTTAATACTGATAGCTTGATTTTGATTTTGATTTTCAAACAATGATTCGATATACTTTTGACATTTTTCCTTTTTATATGATGAAGTTTTTTCTTCGCATAACGAATCAATTGATTTAATTGTGTTCTTAATCGATTCCAATTGATCGGTAATATTATCATCAGTTCTTAAAGAAACATTTTGAAAATTTATGGCTCTCGATCTATAAGGTCTATCTATAAAATCTATAAAATCATTTTTTCCATTATCATCATCACCGTCCATTTTTACAGATTTATTATTTGATGATGGGTCATTATTACTTTTCAAATATTCATTAATTTCAAAGCTTTTACTTTCAGTTGAAATTGTATTATCAAACGAAAATTTATAGCTATCGTTACTATCATCGATTGCGATTTCATTTTTATATGATAGCTCTTCTTCAAGTGAGACTAATGAGTTTTGTTGCTCTTGAATATCAGTAGTAACACTTGATATTGCAGCAGTACTTGAAGTAGATGTTGTCATATAACTAGTATCAGCGATAGTAGTGGTTATATTGTCAAATAGTGGCATCTTAGTTTGTACTGGACTATAATCTGGAATAGTCTTTTTTAGAATTTTATGAAGTATTAAAGAATTTTCTTCAATTATTTTAAGCACTTTATCTGATGGCGAAGGTTCATTTTCATTTCTATCCTTGAAACTAATAGTTTCAGTATGTAATGTTGACTGAATATCATCTAAATTTTCTATATTTTGATTAGAAAATAAAAATGAATTCTCTGTATAAATTTTATTACAAATTGAACCTAATAATTTTTCATCCTTTTTTGTGTTATCTTGACTATCTTTTATTTTATCCTCCCTACCTAATAATAATAAATTTTGATTTTCAGATGTTTGATTTTTAGAAGTGATTTCATCATTTGGTATTGATGTTTTATCAAAATACGGTTTTTGGCTATCAAAAATTAAATTGGTATGAGAGAAATTTTCAGTAGATGAATCTGGAATTAGGATTGATTCATCTTTTGTACTTGTCGATATTTTATTATAAAAACTATTAGAACTGCTTTTTGGCAATATTTCGACTTTTTCATTTTGAATTTCCTCAGTTTTAATTATCGAAGAATACGATAAATCCAAATGTTTTGGACGTTCAACATTTATTCGCTCAAAGTATTCATTCGTAACACCCTGCTCAGTAATATCAAATTTCCGTTCATAGTCGTAATCTTCATTTTCACTTTTTGTTACGAGCGGTGTTAGATTTAGATAACCAAAATGAAAAGATGGAGATTTTAATGGACTTATGCTGGAAATACCCAAGTAATTGCTAATATCAGCAACTGGCGATAGTTGGCTTGTACTCGTAATTTTCGTAGCTGATATTTGATTTGGAGCATCATCAATGGTCTGGGGATCAGAAGTACTAGATGTACAAGTTGAATAATTACTAGATGACGTATATGGGGAGTCTTTTCTGGATGTATGATGATCATTAGCACCGATGTACGTAGATGATTCGATTTCCTTCATCACAGTATCATCGAAATCTAAATAATCTATTTTTTCACACTGCTGATCATCTTTTACGAAACTATTTTCTTCCCTGATGACTGCGTCCAATTCATTTTCCGTTGTATTATTCGTTAATTTCTTCCCTGACACCGAATTAGATATTGTGGAAATGAAATCGAGATTTTGATCGGCATCCAAATTATTCAAAGCAACATTTTCAGCATTAAAGTTAATTGTTTCAAAATCAGACTCAGTTTTAGGGCTAATACTACTATATTCCAATGACGAAAATCCAAGTTCTTGATTATCGCTTATTTCATCACATAGACTTGTACTGGTACTCGAATCATCACTGTTATCATCACTGTACGAAGACGATTCACTTTCTTTTGCAGACTGATGTTTATCCTGATGATCAGTGAATGAAGACATGTTAACTTCATTATGTTCAGTTTTCCATTTAATGTTCTTTTTACGTTTATCATTCTCCGTTGATTTTGATATTTCGTACTTTTTGTACTGTTTAGGTGTCGTTGTTGAGGTCGGTTTTCTTGCAGGTGGTATTGCACCAGGAGGTGGTCCTATTTTACGACCTTTATTTGCCGTAATAGCCGTCCTACCTATTAGTAATTGATCTACGTTAAGAGACGGTGCTAGAGATGAATTCGTCGGTTGTTTTGCAACGGCCGTAGTTAAAATAATGTGTGCTTGTCGCTGTCGTTCACGTAATTTTTCATATTGCTTTTTAAGAATTGATATATCGAGAGCTATTCGATCTTTATTGTAGGACATTTGTGATATATTACTAGCGGGAAAACTACCAGATGTACGACGATATCTATTTAATCCTCGAGCTGTAGCTACCGCTAGATTAGATTCATCATCTGAATCTGTTTGATTCCCGGAATAATATAATCTGAAATAATGAAATTAAATTTTTAAAATTTTTTCGTATAGCCATAGCTGCGTATATAATGAGTATGATTAAAACTTACTGCAATCCCTTTGTTTCTTCCCACACTTTTATATCTTTAAGATGTTTACTTCTCATTTTTTGTAAATTAGTGATAGGTCCGTATTTAATTACACGTTCAATTAAGCTATTCGGATCAACTAAATTGCTATTCAATAGTTCACTAGATAAAGATCCCATTTTACAATAGAAATCATCAGCAGTCTTGATTAAAAATACTTTTCTATATAAATTAAAAATCAAATTCAATTAAATTAAATTTATAATTTTAATGTATTCATATGTATAGGAAATGTATTAGACTTACTCTTCTAAAATACTCCAAATTGCTAATGCTGTTCTTAAAAGTATATCGTTACCATCAGTCAGTATTAAATCCCATACTCTAAGCACACAATTTATTGGTAAACATGTACAGAACAATGTCAAAAACCATTGCATTGTAAAAACATTAGTTAATGGCGGTTCAAATGATGCCTCTTGAGCTGGTCGTTGTAATTTATTTAAATGCTTAGCTAATCTTGGTAATTTTATTGTCATTAATTCTCTGAAAACAGCCATATCCGCTTGTAATCCTCCTAATGATCCACTAAAATAACCTTTTGGTAAAATACCTTCTACTAGGAATATCATTACTTTCATGGATTGTGCTTCATTTTTGTCCATTACTTGAAGTATAAATGCACCTAGCATATTAAAACCCTAAAATATAAAGTATATATGCATTGATTTTAAACTATAATAAAAATTAAATATGTTAAAGTCTACCTGACAATATCCTACTTCTGGATTCCATCTAGCGTATCCAATAAGAATTTTCTTTAATTTTGCTTGATTAACTGAACCGTCTGGACCCGAACAAAGGCTAGATCCAGTTCTATGTAGATCTTTAACAATTTGATTACCTAATTCTTCGTCATCTTCTCCATATATTTCATTAAAACATTTCTTTTCTTCTTCTTCCCAGCATATTTTCTTTGAGTTCAAATATTTCTCAGATAACGCCAACCATAACTATATGTGATTAAATAATAAGTTGAAAAAAATTTGTTTAAAAAATTTTTGAACAACAATGATCATCATTATCAGCATACTTTACGCCTAAATTCTGGAGGTACTCCACCAGGTAATCTAGCCACCATTTTCATGGCTTGTAACCATTGTTCAAAATCTGTATTTGATTTATCCTCATTCATATTTAAATATTTTTTGAATTTATTGTTGATATTTGAAGATAATGAAACGATAAATTTCATTTCTTTTCATCTGAAAAATATAGATGTAAAGAATTAAAAATGTTAATTACACTCAGCCAAAGAAATAAAAAAGGAAAAAATATAACGAATTTTTAATTGGGCTCATACATATCAAAATGACACATACACATACAAAATTTTATTTCATGTGTATACATATATGTACATATAATATACAACATATAGTATATGCTTATCAACTTCCTGGAAATATTGAAAAATGTTATCAGATATTAAAGTTATAAATATCAATGCTAGAGAACCAGTCAATTGTTTGTAGTCACTATATATTCATATTAATTCTTGTTTCATTTTTTATTCATTTTTTTTAAAGAGTTTTTAAAAGGTTCTTGACCCCTCTGTTTTTATTTTTAATCAATACATCATACACCATGATATCTGATTTAAAAAAAAAAAATAAATAAATAAATAAACGAAAAATAATGTCCTTATCTTATCAATTATTTACATTTACTGTTCCATGCGTTAAAATAACTTCCACAAATTAATGGTAGATTTTTGTTAAATTATAAATTTTGTTACATTATAAATTCAATATTCTTTAAAGCTTAAAATACAAAAATATTATCATACTTAAAACTCTACTTTGTGTTATCTGTGCTAATTGCTAATAATAGCTATAACAACTAAATATGTATATGTATTACAATTGCAGAATACAAGAAGATTTCAATTTGTTTAAAAATAATAAAAAAAAAAATGAATAAATATTATGGAATAATTTGTGGGTGTAATAAATCCTGTATGTGTACTGCTCTGTATACAGTTTCAGTCTAAAATAAACATGTACATTTTTTTCTTTTTGTTCTTCTTTGACCTTTGGGATAAAATCGAAATTTTAATTGCCCGAAAATATACACAACTTTTTCTACTTCTTATTCCATTACTGATATTTAAATTATTGATTTTCTCGTTAAAAAAATAAAATCAGTTCATGTATGAACGAAACTAGATAATATATAATATATAGTGAGTTTAAAAGAAATATAATAATACATTTTTTCTTATTTTCACTTTGTTTTTAAATGTTTCCTATACATTTTAGAGTGTTTGTGACCCGAAAAAAACTTATATACACATGAGAATTATCTTCATGCTACCTACTTACCTATTTTTTATGTACATACTTATAATTATTCATCATCTTCCTTAGAAGGTTATAACAATAAAAAATAAAACAAATAAAAAAAAAATGTATAGAGAAAAAAGTGTATAATTCTAAATAGTCATAAGCGTTTTATTTTTGTTGACTATACTCCGCAACAATAGTCATAAGAGATTATGGTCCATTTAAATTGTGTACGTATATTACGATATATAACATTTAATTATCATTGCATAAAATTGTACTGTATTTATTATGTTATGTATGTGAAATGTTTTTTTTACATTTTGAAATTTAATTCCTTCTCATGGATTTTTTATCAATTTAATTTTAATATTTACACTGTTTCATTTATTATATTTATATGTATATATATATATATATATATATATATTTTTTTTTTTAATTTGTTTTTGCTTACAAAATAACGAATTTTTCACAAATGTAATTATATATAGGATACTCACATTATTATTAGTTTAAATTCATATAAACATTTTTAATTTTCTTTTAATTTTCTTTTATAAAACCACTAAATTATTAAAAAAAATAGAAAAAACAAAACTGAAACTAAAAATTAAAAAAATTGCAAAACTTTTCTTTTTATTTACTTAATCTCTAAAAGTATTTGGCATGGATTTTTTTTCACTTCATATGGAATGCACTACTATCATAACTTTATATACACTCATACACCATTACCTACCAACCACTACTAAAATCATAAAACATACAGAAACTAAATTACATATTACATTCATATTTGTGTACCGTATGTTATATTATGGAATGTGAGGTGTTATACAGTGCTATCATGGGCCATGGGGTGTTATTATGATATTTTGATTTTGACAAAAAAGGAGCAAGCGCATTTAATATTATCATTTATCAACCAATATATGTATGTATGTATATAGTGAAATATAGTACATTATTTCATTATTTTTAATGAAAAGCTTTTGATAATGTGAAAATTTTTGGAAATAAGAAAGAAATAATTATTATACATTTAATGGTGTGTGTATGTATTATTCGAACGAATGGGGTAGATGCACTATTGTGTTAGTAAATTTATTTTTATTGTTCGGTTTTATTAGAATTTTGAAGATTTTTTAAAAAGAATTTTCTTTTGTTATAAACACGCGTTCATTTTACAATTTCAAAAGATAATAAAAATTAAAAGGATATGAACTTATAAGTGTTTTTATGTACTAGATAAGAACATTAACTAATTATTAAATTCGATAAAATTTTAAAAGGAAAAAAATTCTTAACAGTTCCGTTATTATACTTACCAAAGATTACATGATTACATACATATACAATATTAAAGTTTAACGTTTAACTGAAGAATGTACGTACGACTTCCGATTTCCGGTGTAAACAGAAAAAATGTTTGGTTTGAATTTGAACTTGAACCGAACTGCAAATCGACAACTGAATCACAATCACTCATACTCGAATTCGCTCAGTTGCTTTCTCTACAGTGACTGTGAATTATTTCAGTTTGAGTTCTTCTTCTTTTTCTTATTTCACTATTTCAGTGCCTCGTTTCTGTATCTCAGTCGAGAAGTTCTCGACTGAAAGTGACGTCACAGCTTCTCGACTGGTAATTCTCGATTCAAAAAATTTTTGCGTTTCTGTATCTCTCGAAATTCACCAATCGAGAAATTCGTGGTTAGTATCTATAATCGAGAGGGAATATCGGGAATGAAACAATTTGACATTTAAATGGTTAGTGTATTAATTACAATTTCAATATTAATTACATAGTTAAACGTTTATTTCAAATATTTGAAATTTCTATCATACAAAAGTTTATATGTATGAATATAGCAGTTCGATTTAATGAATATTTTTCATTTTATGAATTTATGTTATACGGTTATACATATGTGTACATATTTAAATACAAAAATAATTAGTACAATTTTAAATTTAAGATAATTTCATAAAAAAAAACAAAAAGATAAATATGGGATAATAAAAAAGGGTAATTTGTTGCAGGTAAATTTTAGAAATTTTTGTAAACATTTTGCTTTTTTATATTAATCGACATGTGTTATTACATATGAAAAAATTAAATAAGTAAATAAAGAGAGGTAGTATAAAATATCTATCTATCTTGCAGTTTTTTTATTTGCATGTAGATATAGTAATACAAACCTGTATGATTGGTTTTAATTATAATAAACAAGAATTCGAATTTCCCTTCTTGTTTATAAACTATAAATACCATTTGCGTCTTTAAATATAATTCTTTTGTTTTTATTTAGAAGCATAAAAAAACAAAATCTTGAAAATTTTGAAAAAATTTATAAATTTTACGTGCAATATATTATATTATTTAATTATAATATATTATTAGTTTTACCTGACATTCCTCTACAATAAAAATAAAAAATATATATATACTTATATGTATGTTAATTTATTATTCTTAATTTTTTTTACACCGCTTTTATTTTTTTTCTTTTATAGTAAGGATAGATATAATATTATATATAAAAACTATTTTTTCTTAAATTTATAATTATAATAACAAATATACATTGTTATTATCACTATTAATAATTATTAATAAATATAATTGTAATTATTATTACCGTATTACAATTTTAAAATTCAAAAATATTTAAAATTCAACGGCTTTTTCAGTTCTCACTACCTAAATTATCGGTGAGAAGTTTCTCGATCGCTACATTCTCGATTCTCGATTCACCACAGATACAGAAACAGGCCGATCGAGAATGACGTCATAATGACGTCAAATCGAGTTTACCAGTCGAGAAAACCAATCGAGAAGTGATACAGAAACGAAGCGCAGTAATCAAAATCAAAATCAAATCATTAATCAATCAAATTACAAAAATACAAAGTACACTTGTTTTATTTTTAATATTCAAGTCAAGTTAATAAAATATTTTATAAAATTTTATTTCAATGCAAATGAATTTAATTGTTTTTCCGTAATTTTTAATTATGTAAAAAGTTTTTTGATTTTAATTTTCTGTATAAAAATCATTATTCAAAATAAATTATGGAAAATCAGGAAACATCATCAGCTGGATCACTTAGTCAATATTTCGCTAATAATCCGCCTAGTTATTTTGATAAATTTACAAGCAAAGAAAAGCCTACAGGTAATAAAAAGAATATTAATTAAATTTTAAAATATTTAATTCATACATACATTTATTTTTTTAATGTACATTTTCATTGTTTAGATTTGTATTTGAATACATTTCAAGATTTTGAACAAACAGATTTTGAATATAAAGATGTTGAAGATGATTTAATAGTCTCTGATGAGGTGAGAAATTTATGGGTACCACCTTATACTGAACCAGGAATACCACCACTTTTAACTACACCTGGGGTTTTATCATCAACTGATATTGTAAGTATGTATGTAATGTGATTAAATTACATACATACATTACATAAAAATATTTGAAAATAATAAATTAAGAATTAATTTTAATAGACCGATCCAGTTCAAGAAGCGATTAAATTATATCTTGGTGAAAATGAATTAAGCAAAAGACAGGTGTATACTGTTGATGATGTTACACAAGATGAACGTGGCTTACGAAATTTAATAGCAGCAGGATGTTATGGTGCAGCTATAAATTTGACCAGTAGATTACTAACAATTTATGGTCAAGGATATGGCAGAGTAGGAAATCCAGCTAAACATACACCACATTCACTTCAGTTATGGTTCACACGTCTTTCTTTGTTGGCTAAATTAAAACAGTACGAGCTATTAAACTCAGAAGCTGAAGCTTTTGGTGTATTAAATCGTCCAGATGTTTATTATGAAGTGAGAGTTATAACACATTTATCCTTTTAATTGATAAAAATGTTTGATTGTTTCTTCGTTTGTGCAGTTTTATCCTGAAATGTATAATGATAAAAGAGGATCTATTGCATCGTTTTCATTTCGTCTTTTATTAGCTGAAATTCCAATGTATAATGGAAATACAAAATTGGCAATGGATAGACTTACACAACTTGCATCGATTTGTAATGAAATCAAATCATATTTTAAAGATGAAAAACAAAATTATGAATTTTGGAGAAGGCGTGAAGTTCGAGTTCTGCATTCGATCATAAATTGTTCAATCATAATGAAAGATTATAGTTTTGTTGATGATATAATAAAGATATTACTCAATCAATCAGACATTACAAGAGAAGAGAAACGTGCATTATTTTCAGCATGGGGACGAATATATACTCAGATTGGTGATATATTTGGTGCTGAACAAAAATTCGCTGAAGCAAGACGATTACGAGATATGTAAATATGAAATTTATTTTAATATCAAAAATTTATAAAATAAAAAAAAAAAACATCAACTTATTTTTGATCGGATTTTTGTTCAATTTTCAGAAATAATCCACCAGATTTTCAGGATTTTGTTGATAAAGGTCTGATATCGATTTCTCAAAATAATTTTCAAGAAGCATATTTGCATTTTCAAAAAGCCTTACAGTTTGATTCATCAAATATTATGGTAATTTATGAACGTGAATTTATTCCTATCTATTTTACTAGATTTCTTTTTTTACTTTTTGTACAGTTATTGAATAATATGGGCGTATGTCTTCTGTATTGTGGGCAATTAAAGGATTCAATAGCACTTTTTGAAAAAGCATTAAAAAGTAATCCACAAAAATTTTTAAATGAAAATTTAATAATTAATTTATCAACATTATATGAACTTGAATCGAATAATTCACGTAATAAGAAATTGAATCTATTGAAAATCATTAGTAAATTTCGAGCTGATACTATAATTAGTCCAAATCAATCATTAAAGTTAAATTGTGGAAATTAATAGAAAATGGTAACTAGACATAAATCAAATCAAATATGCATACATTTATAATGTAGTATTAAAAAAAAAAAAAACAAAAGAAATATGTATAACGTATGAATTAGTTTTAATATATAAAAATACAAATAAAAATTTAAGATTATATATCCATAGAATGTTCAGTTATTTATTAAATCTGTATATTCATTTGAATTTTCAAACAAAAGCAAAAGCATTTATACATTTTAAAGTAAAAATAATTTATTTTTTATTTTCATCCTTACTCCACCTACCTTACACTAACAACATTTTAAATAATTTTTCAATAAAAATAAAAAAATTACATACATTTATCTTGAAACATCAAAGATTATCAAAAATTTACAAAATTTCCATAATTTCTGAAATTCTACATAAAATATTTTGAAAATTTTGCTATCATGTACATAATTACATTACTCTTATAATAATGACTCTTATATTACGTATATAATGAAATTGAATTTTTTTCTTATTTCAAATCCTTACAAAAACACCATATGACCATATCATATAATTCAACATAACAATAGTATAATATACACTTAAATATGTATATATACCGATTTATGTAAGACGTAAAAATAATTCAACATGTTGATATTATAGAATGGAATGTAAAAAATGTAGCTTAGCAGTTGTATAGTCAGTCAGGTAAGAATATTTTTTTTTTTTTTGCTAATTATTTTGTTATAATTTTAACTAGCCATTGTACATTTATGTACATGCTTAGAATTAAATATACAAAAGACAATTAAAATTTCTCACTAGAATATGTAACTACATATATGTTGATTTCCATACACACACATGTCCATAAAATTATTATATTCAACGTTTTTTTTTTCAAATATTCAACAAATGTTCAAACAAATCACAGAAAAAAAAAATAATTAATTATATTGAAAGTCTATCTCACATTCCCTTACTTTCACTTTTTCGTTTTTTTTTTTTTTTGTTTTCTTCAAAAGGATTTATTTTCCCTCTACAAAATAAAGTAAAATGTGTGTAAGTAATAGTAGTAGAGAACAATAACAACATATGTGTGTATGCATATGTAATTTGTAATTAGATTTAGGTGGTAGGTGGTTGGTACAATATCAAGTTGTGACTTTTTAATTATGAAAATTTAACGAAGGAAACTCTTAAAGGTAGTTAGTATAATATAATTATAATGTTTCTATTTTCTTTATTTCTTCTCTCCTAATGTATGAATGTACAATGAATGTATGTATGTGTAATATGTTACATATAAACATTAGTCACAAGGCATATAATATTTTCTTAAAAATTTAATTGTATAGAAAATTATAAATTATTCAGTACCAATGCAATCGCAATGAACATTTATAAAAAAATTTATTTAAAAAGGCACATAAAAATATTACGTGAAAGTGGGTGGAGCATATTTCTGAATTCAAAAAATTCAAATGGTAAGTAATATAATATTGTTTTAGTTTTGCATACATACAAACAAAATACATATGTCTATAGATTTTCATTTTTCGCAATGAAATGTGAACACACTTGAATTTTTCACGTGCATTTCGATGTCAAATAATCGAAAATTTGTTATTTTCATTTGTTAAAATCCGCAGGAAAAGTTAATTTTTGCTCTTTTTCTACGAGCAAAATGAATACTCATAATTCATACAAATATGATATATGTATGTATAATGAAATATAAAGGTAACATTTTTTTTTTTTTTTTGGTTTTTGTTTTACACTTTCATTAGTAGCACAGAAACACGAAAAATGTCTTGACTGTTCAAGTTAGTACAGTACATATGAGTACATACATATATATTAGTTATATGGTTGGTTATTATGAGTATAATGTATTTCAAAATATGTACTTATATCCTTGAAACTAACTAGCTTACATATTTTCTATTAATCATTTTTTTTACAAATTTCATTCTTTATTTATTTATTATTATTATTTTTGTTTTTTGATGATTTACTAAAACCACGTGGAAATGAAATAATACAAAAATTTGATCGATGAAATTTTTCATGCAAATTTTTCATTATATTAATAAGGATAATAAGTATTTTCGGTATCGTTTTGGATTAATTAAAATGTTAATAATAAATAATTAATGCGCAATATTATGTATACATAATGTAACATTTTTTTGTTGAGGATGATATACATATTTAAAATGTTGTAAAAAAATAAATACATTGTAGTACATAAATAAATCACGATTATATTCAAAAAAAAAAAAACATTTTTTTTTTGTAAAATTTATAATGCTATTTTTAATTTAAATTCCTTACATTACATCATATATGTATATGTACACAATACATACATACATACATTTATATTATACAGAGTTTATGTATTTCCTTCAAATAAAAGTAACTTTTCAATTACATACCATACATATTTTCATTTACTTACTATATACGCATTTTATTAAGACTAATTATACATACAACAAGTACTACTATAAATATGTACATACTTGCATACATCCATACGTATTGTATGATTTTTCTTTTTTTTTTTTTTCAACTAATTACAATGATTGATATAATTTTTTCATGCAATTTATTTTTATAATATTCAATTTGATGGTAATTAAAATTTTGAACTATGTATGTATACTATCATATTCTTAAACGAAATAAAATAAAATGGTAAATTCAAATTAATTGACTTCACTATAGTCACTATTTATATTATGCGGCCTCTTTAGTTAGTCTAAAGTAATCTAATGTATATAAGAAATTAATTGATTTTACATGATTGATATTATCATGACCAATAAATGTAATAAGCTAATGAATTCATAAGTGAATGTGCAAATTTACTATGTGTATGTACTCATATGTATGCATGGTATTATTATTATTATTATTTTTTTTTGATATTCATTCTCAACAATCAATTTAGAAAAGCATAAAAAACTTAACGTCCGTTTTAGTATTGTTTTTTTTTTTTTTTTTTTTTCATTATGTAGGTACTTTTATTCCTTTTACTTTTTATTTTTATTTATTTTCTTTTTTTTAATTTTTTTTGATTTCAATTTCGATATTATACTTGTATTGTATATGTATATATGTATATGAACATATCATTTGTACAGATTTAATTAGATTTACCACAAATATAGGAATAAAGTGGAGAAGAAGATTAAAACATACCCATACATACAGTAATCAGTATAGCAGCATAATATATGAAAAGAAAATTACAATTCAATATCAAAAGGTGAAATCATTAAAAAAAAAAGAAAAGAATTTAACAAAGTTTGATGGTAGGCATATGACGACGGTATGGTATTGTATGTAATGTGTAATGTATGTTTAACCTTTGAACATTCATTTATAAATCTTTCTTTTTTTTTCGATGTATTTATACAAATACATACATACATACATACATATTTCTATACATACGTTATGTGTAATATTATTTTTTAATGTTTTTTTTATGTAAAAATAAAATCAAATTGAAGGCTTGAAGAAAATGAAATGTACAAACATACATATACATACATACCAGATAGGCAAAGCAAATATTATACAAAATAATATTGTGTGTGTGTGTATATATATATATATATATATATATATACATATATGTTAATCTTAATTATGTTTCATGTTTATGATTTCGTATATATATGTATGTATATATTATATTTTTATATATACATTTTTAACAAGTTACTACTAATACAAACATATACTTGTACACACAGATTATTTTATTTATTACCTGCTATATGTATGCATGTACACGTACATTATGTATATATTTATATCAATTAATTCTTGCAGTTTATATAGTTGTTAAATTATTATGTATGTATGTATTTTCATTCATTTTAAACATGTATTATTTGTTTTTATATTATATTTTTTATGAGTATGTATTCGTATTATTATTATGTGCATATGAGAGAGCGAGGTTTATAAATTTTTTGACTAATATAATAATATCGCTTAGAAACATTATTATTATTGTAAGTATATATGTATATACCATCAACATCAACTAATTTTTAAGGAATTTTTTCGATTTTATAAGGAAATTAATGTAATAATAGTAGTATGTATAAATTAAATGAGTGAAAGAAAAAAAAAATAAAAATACCTATACATTTATGTAAATTCAAGAAAGGTTCAATGTGTTTATGGAACAGTATAGTATAGAACAACAACGTATATACTACGATACTACCCAGAAAACGGTTACAAATATGTATAATATGTAATGCATGGTAATACATACGTATGTACTCGCGTATATATTGTATGTACATGTATGTATATAATGTTCTCGTGTATGCTATACATAAAGCTATATCTACATACTATACATTATATTCAAATTTGATGATTATTTAAAGGATAACGAAAATAAAAATATAAAAAAAAAACGAACGCTAACAATATTTTTGATTACATATATAGTACATATGTATGTATGTATGTAAATATACACATGCTGTATTGTAATGAATTTACATAAACGTATGCATGTACATACATATATATATATGTATATACGTGCAGTGTACAGTATGTATTATAAAGAATATGGATATAGGTTAAATATAAGAAATAATTCTTTGCCAAATTAAGGTTTTTTTATTTTTTTTTTTTCATATTGTTTTTGTTATTATATTATTGTTGTTGTTATAGTTGTCGTTTTATAATAAAATTAAAAACATTATGGTATGGTAAGGTACCAGCAGTATAATATATTATAATAGGCTAGGACATGCGTTTAAGAAATCAAAAACACAAAAACCACATAACGAAAGAACTTAACTTCAACTTCTTATTTCTTAACAACACTACAAAAATAAAAATATACTTATGTACATGTACATATATATAAGTTTTTATTTAGAAGGATTTTATATATTTTTTTATTTGATTACTAGTAGCTGCTAGTAGTAATAATCGCATATACCGTAGAATAATAATATATAGTTTTTGATTTCATTTTGAAACGGATTGATTATAGAATTTTTAACGGAACTGTTTCGATACCCATATAGTATACATTATATAGTAATATACAAAGCATAAAATAAACAGTATAAATAAAAGAAAATCATTTAATTTTTTTTTTTTTAATTTAATTTAGGTATCTGTCAGTTACATATTTAAATATTCGAAATTGATAAATTATAAGAAAAATTAAAAATTTAATAATAAAATTCATTGTCAAGATATTATAGAATAAAAACGAGGTTTCTAAAATAGATCAGTGCGATAAATTATCCCATTTTGTCTTGTCATTGTAATATTCATTGATATAGGAGAAAGTACAATAAATTATTTTTAAATATTATTTGAATTTTAAATAAAACATATATTCAACTGTAATTAAAAATTAATAAAGTAAATAAGTACCTATACTTATATAAACAAAATACTATCATCGGAAGTCATATAGCACATATAGAAAGAAATTAAGAAAAAAAAATTTGTTTAAAAATTGAAAAATTTAAAAAATAAAAATAAAAATGGAACCATTGAAACGTTTCAAACAATGTGGCAGCTTAACAATGCTATTTGCCATTTTCATTGTATTATTTGGTGTTAGTTCAACAGCATTAACAACATTTGGTAAAACGAATCCAAATAATCTTCAACAGCCAACATCACCACCACGTAAGTGAATCTTAAAATATGTGTATACATATATATGTAATATTGGTAATATTCAAATTGTACAATAACAAAAAAAAAAAAACTGCAGTTATGTACAAATATTTACCATAATACTGAAATATACATATACAGACAGAACCAAAAATCATCGGAAAAATATAAATTTTTAAAAAAAATGCAACACCTGTTATAGATAGAACTTGTGTGTGTAATATAAAAAACCTTTTTGATAATATTCTGAAGAAAAAAAAAAAACATTTTAAATTAAAAACGTTTGAATCAACTTTGTCCAAACTTTGTCCAACTTTTGTAGTTTGTCCAAAAATCATATAAAAACAGAAAACTTAACAAAAAGACAAAATATTGAAAATTTCACATTCAAAGCAGTAAATCTTCTTATTTAAACGTTACAGATAATAAAGTATAATATCAATGGAAAGATTTGAAAGATCTGCTAAAAATTACTAGAATTTAGAATTTTGTTTTGTCCGATATATAACGGTTTCAATATTTACAATTGTATTAAGTGAAGTATGAGCATAAAATCTCTGACGATCTCTAACGGCTAAACGATTAAGATTTTGCGTTTCCTGCCATGAAACGTTTTGTTGTTCTAATTTGTTCTTGTTGAGATCTATATAATGTCGTCATTGCATGTCTTCCTTTCCGATCGATTTTTGATTTGTAAATTTAGTAGTTTTGATGTGATTTTAATTCCTCGCAATTATAAGAAGGCTGATGTTTTTTTTCATAATTTTATTTGTGAAAAATGAAATTACCCATTTCCATGTAAATAGAAAATTAATTTTGTTAATTTTATCTGAGTATGTATTCAATTTTTTTTACTTTTCCGATAACTTTTGATTCTGTCTGTAATCTGTAGTATATAGGATTTACTTATACATGTAGTACGTCAACTAATTAATATAGGTACATAAAAATATATGTATTTGTTATTTGAAAATAAAAACATATATTAATAGTACAGTACAATCGTATAATGTATATAACGTGTACAACCACTCTACATTATATGTTCACATGCATGTAATAACATTAAAGGCCATAATTTTTAATTTTACTTTCAATTGTATCATTATTATTATTATTAATTTGTAAATTAAAAGAAATCTCTAATACCTACACTTTTACATTATCCTTCATATACATAGATATGTATACATATTTTGTTTAGTATTGCATTATATGTATATACATGAATAAATTTATTAAATTTATAGTGTATTCGTATATATAGTAATAATCTCAGAAATTACAATGAAAAAAAAATAATAATAAATAAAAATAAATAAAAATTACTTGTAATGATTATTGAAAACAATTTTCCTATAATATGCACCAGTATTTTATATATTAATTTATTTATTTTTTTATATTCATTATATTGTAAGTAAATTAATATACATATACATACTAATATATACATATGAGTGTATCATATACAAAGCCTATACATGTAACACATGTACAATACAACATTTAAAATGATTCGCGTGACAATAATAAAAAAAATTTTTCTTCATTATTTTGTTAATACGATTTTATTATTTTTGCCTATTATTTATATACATATATATAGTATGTGCATATTTATGATTATTTTTTTGTGTTATTTCTTTCTTTTATAATAACAATAATGATTTTATTTTATGTATTTTACAAAATAAAAATGAAATTAATAAAATACCAAAATTTATCTATAATTGTACAAAATTAAAATGAAAGAAAAAAAAATATGAACGAACGAACACGTATAATCGTACAAGTATAGTATATAAATGATAAAATGTTTGCATATACATATTATGTATACATATATGTATATGCTATAGGAATGAACAAAATTATTACTTAAATTAAACTATACAATAAACGATTATTTTGTAATCATATCCGTTAATTGATGTGTATATTCGAATAAATAATTTTAATAAAATTCAAATTTTCAAGGTTTTAAGAAATTTTTGTATATTTTTATCATTTATATACTTTTATTAATATTCTTTTAATAATATGTGAAAGGAAATGAAAATAATGATATTCAAAAAGAAAATTACATGTACTATGTATACATATAATGTACATGTATAGGATCGTATAGGTATTTAATTTTTTTTTTATTTCTTTTATTCAAAATTATTCTTGAATTATAGGCAATCATCAATGTTTTTGATTTTATCGTTTAAATTCGTTTTTCTTTTCAAGAAAAAAAAATTGTAGTATAAAGAAACAGGTAGAAATTTTTAACCATTTCTGCACTACTTTGATCCTCAATAACTCGATAACGGATAAAGATATCATACTCTGGTTTTCTTTGTTTGAAAAAGAATATTTTTATGCCTCGATTCCAAAAATAAAAATATTTTTTGTAGTGCAAATTTTTTTGAGGAACCCAATTTATACACAAAATTTTTTAAAAAATTCGTCATAAATTTTGACTTCAGGATTTCTTTTTATTTAGAACCGAATTCCAAAATACTTGTTATAGTATATGAAAAGAAAGGTCATTTAGTTTCCTATTATTTTCTGGAACACTAAATTTTCCAAAGTAGGGTGTACAAAAAGTTACACATGATTTTGTGTTTAAAGGTCCTGCAAAAAAATCAAAATTTTCAACGCCCTCTAGCGTCGAAAATAGGGTCGATTGAAATTTTTGTTAGTACAATTTTTTTCATGAAATAGTCTGAAAAATATTGTGGTATACATATTTGTACTTAGAAAAGAAACACCCTTATATGATAATTGATAGTCATATAACTAGTTGAATTTTATGAAGAAGAAAAAAAAAATCTGTTATTCAAATAAATATTTTGAAATTCAAGGAATGTGTAACATAAATTCTATAATAAAGTGGATTATTTCAAAATTTCGATTTGGGTATATTTAGATAGTAGTTAAAATGAAAAAATGTTTAACTTATTAAATGTCCTCTACATTGCAGTATCTTATACCAGCAGCAGGATAGAATATAAAAAAAAATAAAAAATTATGTACGAGTATAGAGTATACTGTAGTATATACTCACTCGGATACTGTTAAAATTTCATGTTTTTTACATGATTTTCGTTACGTTTTTATAACACTGAAGCATACTACTGAAGCATACTGAAGTTTATTCGACATGAGGATATGATTGTTATAATACTATACTACTGTATGTATAGTGTTTTTAGAGCAAATTCATTTCAAAATACGAAATAAAAACACGATTGTTGTAAGTAACCGGAAACAAATAAATTCTCTCCATGGCCGTATGAAATAATAAAATGGCTTACAAACATAAATGTAAGTATATACAGATTTGTATATAATACATGAACATATACATATATACCTTATCTACTAATACAAATATATACATATGTACATTATATTATATATATTTAGTACACGTTTTCAAAAAAATAAATAAATAAAAGAAATAATATGTAACATGTATGTACATTTTTAATTTGTTTGTATGTGTGGCTGTATATATAATATCTTTAAAATAAAACAAAAATCAAAAGAAACAATGAAAATGTGAAAAAATAAAAATTATCATAAGAAAGACATTTCCTTACCATTTCAAATAAATTTTACCTCATTATTAGATTTTAATTCAAACTCAAGAGTGATGTGTTATACATATGTATGTAATGTAAGAAAATTTATTTTTCAAATTACAAACACCAGACACACACATAAAAAAAATAAATATAAAATCATAATTGTATATGTACAAGAAAATAACATTAAAAACATAACAACAACAAAAACAAAACGCTTTAAATGAATGCGTAATTTTTAGGAAGGATACTTAATTTACATTTGAATTGTGTGTAAGAAACGTATAATAATCGTTTTTATAAGTATATGTATATAAAATAACATAGAGATAATCGAATGTAATTTTAGCATGTCGTCACGAAAAATAATATCGTACATATTATTATCTAATATATTATACTAATACTAAATAAAGGATTCAATCGAATTGACCTTTAACCCAAACAAACAGAAACTGAGAAGAAACATTTTTCATTTAATTTATAGGTCAACATTTTAATTTCATTTAGAGATTGTGTAAGATAAGCGACAATCACCCAATGATTCTGATAACAACGACCAAACTTTAGAACACCAATCTAAAGTGAAATCGTGAAATACATTATGGTGAATGGTTTAGATTAAACGTGTAATCACGATAAAAATTACGTATTCGTTTTGCTCAACCTATAGATCGAAGTTAAATACCATTGCGAAATTACCTTTGATTCATTTCGATTGTTTGATATCATTAAACGCATAGTTCTTAGCTTATATAATGATCACATTTATATGTAGTTACAGAAATTGAATTTCGTTTTTTTTATCTTCTATCCACGAGTAATTTTTATGATTTCAATTTTGAATTTTAGAAAATCTTCCTCTTCAATAACAAGTAATTTTTAGATTGATCGTGATTTTATACCATATCCATATATCACATCACATCATCATCATATTAAATTGCATTATGTGTATGTATGTTAAGAAGCGAATATTTTGAAGAATGCTATAACTGGTCTATCACAAGTTTACTGCATTTACTATATTTGGAGTCATGTGCATTAGTTTAGTATGTAATATGAATCCGCTCTGTACAGTATATCCTAAAAACCTAATAACCTTGCTTCAATTCTAATTTAAAAAAAAAAAAAAAATTTTTTTTTTTTATTGTATTTTCATTAACCTTCTTACATTACCTTTCCATTTTTCTTTTTTTTTTTAAATTTGTTATTTTCTTTTTCCACCTTTATCTTTCATTGAAAAAAATTTTCCCTAGAAAAACCTTCACCTTTTCTATGTTATATGTATAAGTAGCATCGAATTGTGAAATTACCTTGTTTATGTACCATATATATTCCATTCAAAAAATTATGTACTTTTGTTAATTTAAAAGATTTATTTCGGAATTTAATGTCGGTCGGTATTTGCTATATATACAAATAAATTATATTACTTACTTTACATATACATATAAATATACTATGTATGTATACGAAGGTACATTTTTATATATTAATTGTTATGAAATTTTTATTTTTTCTTTTCACGCTATCATCATCATCATCATCATCAAACGGTTAATAAATATATACGAGTAAATATGTACATATACAAAATATATACAGGATCGTATATATAATTGTATATGCATATACATACGAGTATATACATATTTTGTTTTATAAAATAAAATAAAAATGAAAAATGAAAATTTACAAATAAAAATAAAACAAAACCATGTTTAAATACAAATACAATAGTAAATAAATAAATAAATAAAATTTTTTTATATTTATTTAAATTTATATTTTAAGTAATAATATAATAACAGGCTACATATAACTTTGTATACTCATATGTATATATATGTAGTTTTCTGCGGTATATTTATGATTATCTATGTATATAAACTGTAACATAACTCTTATACTAGTATATTTCCTATATACATATGTAGTATATGATATTTTTTCATATGATGTATAGCAAATTAATATACAGCCGTACAACGAAAATAAAAATTATTGCCGAAAAGAGTACAAGAAAAACAAATATACATAACTATTCGCTAATATATTACATACATACATAATATGTATATGAAGGCATATATGTGTATATACATTACACATATCAAGAAAAAAAAAATATCCAAAAAGGTGAAAGTAGTAAAAAGACGGTTTCCGTTTTATTTTCCTTTAAAAATTTCTATAATATTCTACATATTATTAGCAGACACACATATGTACATATACATATATAACTGATATGGTATATTATAAATGTACATTTCTGTTATATGACTTAATATATTTACGACTCTGAAATATATAAAATTATTTTATTTATATTTTTAACATTTATATAAATGTAAGTATTATTATTGTAATATTATAAATATATAAAAATAAACTAATTTATATATTATGTATACGGAAACGCATATTAAAAACAAAAAAAAAAAAAAAAGTTAAAATTTTATAATACACGTTTTAATTAAAATATACATATGTAATTTAATGTACATACTCGTATATGGCACTATGTATAAAAATAAAATTTATAAAAAGGTGAAAGCTAAGAAAATTAAAAGAAATATTTCAAGAAATATAATGTACTACTTATATGCATGTTCATACAAGCCGCCGTATATTTCAATGCGTTCGTTATAACAAAACTATAAACAATTCAAAGAAAAGGTCATCAGTGATTATCATTTAAAAATTTTTAAATAAAATCAGAAATAAAATATTTAATAAAAAAAAATATTGTTCTTGAATCAATTAAAAAGAAAAAAATAAATAAAATAAATAAAGAATTGTATATTAAAAATATTCTCAAATACATTTTATATAATATAGTATAGTACCAATAGCACATATGGGATATTGATGCAATATTTTCTTGCTTTACGGGTTTCTCACTAAACTATACATTTACTATATGACATTTGTTTCCAAACATTTGACTTGTTGGCATAGCATCATAGCATACTGTTGCTGATACTTACATGTTCTTATAGGAAAATCATTTTTATAATTGAAGGGCTGGAGATGATGAAGGTATTAACCGACAAATTTGAATTAATTCTGTTTTTCAGTCAGATGAAAATTTTAAGTGCATATATAAATCTTACGACGTTGAGTGTCACCTCCTATCTATCATAATTTCCATATTTTCTTCATTGGTAATGATATCTTCACTTAAAAAAATAATATCAAAGAAAAACTTTGAAGTCCAATAACTTAAAAAGTGTATTGTGACAATTAACACCTTCATCATCTCAGCCCTTCAATTATGATTTGTCACCGCCACCACTGGGTTTTAATTTTAACATTTAACTGGTTGATTGAAATGATTTTACTTGATTTTACTCTTAAGTAGGTGCATATGTAAATGTAATATACTCGGATGTACTTGTATGTAGCCATATGAAGAGGTATACAAAATATCATTTAAAATATTCATTGAATAAAGTGGAAAATATTAATATGACAACAATTTCCTTATAATATACTATAATTGAGGAAAAATCAAAATAAATAGCTGCTTAATAAAAAAATTGTTGCATTATTATAAGTACTATAGCATAAAGAAAAAATAACCTTCACCGTATCATCATCATCATCATCATCAATAAGTTTATTTTTTACAATATTTTTGTTTCCATTAGTGTCATTTTCTTTTCAATTTCAGATCAATTTTTATTTAAAATTTAATTCAATATAGGAAAAAGAAAAATATTATTTTAACATAAATTTTCATTTGGTATAGAAATGTGTATATATGTGTGTGTGTGTAAATGTCGTTTGTACTAAATAATTTTTGAATTTATTTTCAGTTTTTATTATATATATATATAGCTAAAATCATTGTATGTATATACGTGCAAAATATAGAATATGTATATTTGTAATTCTGAAAATATGACTATTTTTTTTTGTTTGGCTGTTGCTGTTTTTGTATCTATACGAGTATATTATTCTATTGAATTTATTATTATTTCTTCATAATTTGTGCATACATGTATAACATCATATTTTTATATTCATTGATTGACATAATCTACACAATATATAATATATACGACGTCACACATGTTCTATAAAATTTTATTAAAATAAATTAGTCAATATATACAAATAAAAATTTTACATATTATATAAAATGTTATATTACATATAATGTATATGTACATATTATTACCAACCAAAACCAATATGTTGCCTGTAAGAAAATAGAATGAAATAAAGATTAAACAAGTTCATACAAATTAACTTTGTTACCATACTCTAATACTATACATACTTTATAGTGTCTACAGTGTATTATACTTACGTGAATAACAAACTTTTGTGTATGTACGAGTATATGATATGCAAAGTTTATAAAATTTATACATAATTTATTATATAGGAACAAATCAAAAAATTATTCTCCCTTTAAATTAAACTGATTTCCCTGTACAATCAGTTCAAAGAATCAATTTATTTTTATTACTAAATTGTTAGATTGATTTTGATTATTATTATTATTTTTTTAATATTTTTAATTGATTATATGATTTTGCAATTTATTCGACTATTTATACATATATACAATATGTGCATATGTATATTGATTGAAATTGAAAATAATTTATAAAATTCAAATATGATGATTTACAACAATGCGTATACTCGTGATCGATATAATAAATTTAATTCATAAAACTACAGGGTTTTCCCTATAAGAAAAGAAATTCAATACCTACAATAAAGTATCAAAATATTATGTAAAAAAAGAAAATTTGAAAATCAAATTCATCTGTAGACTTATACGCTTACAATTAGGTGCTATAGCTAAAATTTGGATCTACCTTTCTCCATACATATATACTGTAAATTATGCAATACCACACTGTACGAAAGTATTAGTAATGAGCGATATAGTATATAGCGTGTGAGTGTGATATCAATCTAACTCAAATAAAGTGTACAAAGATAAAGCGAAATATTTTGTTCGAACTGAAAAAAGTTGACAAAAAAAAAAATACCTACTAAAACTTTGAATTTTTGGATCATTTAAAAATGATGACAATTCATAAAAAGAAGCCATTATTATTTCGAATTAGAAATTCTGATCAAATTAAGAAAATGTATTCCGTTTTATTAAACCACGAAGGATAAGATGATGGCTGGGACATATTTACTAGTAATGAATGAAATTCGTGTGGTAAAGCGCGTAAAAGGTAGACCATGTAAGCGGCGGTGAATTGATCATGTCGGTCGGGGCATAGATGTTAAAAAGTTGAATATAGTGCTAGCGTACAGAAAAATATACTTAATTAAAAATGAAAAGATGATGTGGAAGAAAGCCACACGGTTCTTTCAAAATTATTATTATTTATGCTGTAAAATAAATTACCACCGCAGTCTCCTTCAATTTACTTTTTAAATCAAATGAAAATTATTTATCCGAAATGTAAAAATGTGATATGTACAATTCAAAATGTTGCACAGTGTATACAAATTTATTTTTCTTTAATTTTTTTCAATTTTATTTTATTTTTTTTTTCCCACTCTCCGTTCTTCTGTAGTCGTAATTTCAGTTTGTTTGTTACTATTTATAAGTGTATAATATTTTCATGAATTTTTTCGAGTGTTCTCATAATTTTATGCTATATACACACACATAAGTATATAGCTTTTCTCATCCTCAAGTATCAATCACTCGTGCAAATAAAAAAATAAATTAGAAAAAAAAATATATGAAAATGACCAAAATGATGACGACATATCACATTCATATGAATGACGAAATAATTTCACCTGAATTTAAATGCCACAGGCAATTAATTATACATTTTTATTGTATTAAACACGATTTTTTACGTGAGATTTATATTTTTTGATAAACAAAATGAATTGCCCACAATTATTTTTAGTGGTAATTTAATTTTGAACAATTTCTCAAATTTTTTTTTTTTTTGCATTTCAAACAATATTATATGATTGATCCTGTTCAATATGTATTTTATGTGCACATGTGTACGAGTGTACTTAACAATAATAATAATTTTCTTTTTTAGGCGTATAGTATGTATATTTTCAATAATTACAATATGAATACTTTGTGATCTTCATTTGCCTTCATTCATCTCAAAATATATCAAAATATATCTAACATTTGTACGTAATTATACATTTATGTCTGTATGTACGGACGTCAGGTTCTTTTTTTTTTATCTTTTAGTTGAAAAAACAAAGAAAAATACAAAATAAAAGACAATTTTTTTTTTCCAGTTTTATGAAAGAAGAATGAATTTATAAAATGAACAAAACAAAGAGTTTGGCGTAAATATTTTTCATAAATACATAATGTACGTTCATACATATTATTATTATTTAAAAGTAGAAAATGAAAAACAAAAAAACATTGTATTTTAAAAAAAAAACATAAACGAACGCATCAATGACTCAAAATGAAAAATGAAGGAAAAATTATTTTGCTAAAAACATTTAAAAATAAATAAAATAAAAAAATAACTGTTTTTTTTCCTCAATATAACGTTCATAAAATAAAAGCTTCACATGTAGATAAGTATGTATGTAAGTATGTAATACAGATAATATATACATGTGTATGTAGTTTTTTTTTTTTATTAACAAAATTTTTATTGAATCAACCTTATATACTTATTAATACATTTACACAGATTTTAACAAAATATTTATATAATTTTTATATCCTATAATATAATGTACATACTGTATATTATCCATCTCTTAAATATACTTCGCGAAGAAATATAATTCATTCATTTAATTGAACGTGACATTTGACATTACATGTACTACCTTAACTAAAATACTGTGATCAAAAAAATAAGGTGAAATATTTCCATTCATATAAATCATGGGGGGGGGACTAAACTAAACGATTAGATTTTTTGCCCTTAGTTTATTATTAGTAGTATTATACCAAAATTTAGCACAAATGTCTACTAGAGACCAAAAACAGACATTTTGTGCTAAATTTTATGTCAATACTTAAGCATTATGCCGCATTCTACAATCAATGCAGTGACTTCAACTTGGACGTCGACTTTCAAGTAGTAAATAGAAAAGAGTAGCTGTCAAGTCAAGTCCACTGCATTGAATATTGAATGTAAAAGTTCTAATGCATATCCATTAAATCAAAGTCGAAGTTGAAGTCACTGCATTGAATGTAGAAGCGGCATTAATGATATATACGCCAACAACCTATCATGGAACGATATATGTAAGTAAATTTTTGTCGAAATAGTCATGCACAAATCAATGCAGTGTGAGACAGTGCATTATTATAATGAATTTTTTCATTTATATTAAAAATCGATAACTGAACAATTTTTTTTGGATGAAGGTAATCAAGTGTATCTCATTAGCTCAGTATAGCTCATAAGATACCGATGTGAAATTTAGGACAAATGTCTATTAGATTAGGATACTATTGATAATAATAACCTAAAGGGCTAAAAATCTAATCGTTTAGCTTAGCCCCTATATGATTTAAATAGAAAATTCATCTTAGTTTTTGATCATTGTAGTACACTTACTTTGTATGTACAAAAATACATATAAAATGTATATGAAAAATTTATTATTTCCAAAATCAATAGTAAATTTCGAATTTATTTATTGTGCGATGATTATCAAAAGACACTAAAATTCTACAAGTATATTATTAGTTCAAATTTTTTTTTACACTTATATAACCATACAACGTAATTTTTATTATTATTTTTTTTTTTTTTTCAAATTACAAATAAACGAATAAAATGTTCTTTTTTTAAAAAAAAAAAAAATAATAATAACAATAAAAATAAAAACAATAAAATATAATGTGTAATTTACTTATTATGTATTTCATGTATATGTATATAGTATACATAAATCTATCAATGTATATGTAATATTATTTTATAACAGGAAATTAACAACGAAATTTTAATGAAAAAAAAAATTTTTTTTTCTCTGTTTTATGTACTATTTTTATATTTTTTGTTCATTTTTCTGTTTTTTTTTTTCGAACTTTTCCAAAATATCGACTTCCTTATATACCTACAAGTATATTTATACATAATATGTATGTATATTATTATGTACGGTCATATCATGTATGTCCATATATTTATTAATATGTACGCATATACATTCTTAAATTATAAAATTATATATGTTTTTATCTGCTCTACCATCAGTTTTCTTAAATTATAATGGATTTTCTTTTTATTATATTTTTTATTCTTTATAATTATTTTCATATATGTATATACTCGTATATATTACCTATACTTATATATTTTTAAATTACATATATATATTTTTGAGTTATTTTTAAAATTTTCAAAAAATTTTTAATTTATTTGATTTTTTGATTTTTTTGTAATTCCTTACGAGCTTTGAATCCACGAAAATTAGCTTGAATTTTAGTAGCTGCCTCTTGTTCACGTTTCTGTCTTTTACGTACTAAATAACCACGAATGCCAGCTTGAATTTTTGTTGCACATTTATCTTCTACACTACTTGCTGCTGGTCCTGTTATTGGTAATGATGATGTTTCTGATGATAATTCATTATGATTATTATATTGATGATCATTATTATCACTTTGAAATGTATCCATTGTTACTTTTCTTGTTGCTGTTCCAGTTTCCTTCGATATATTTCCATTCATTTTTTTATTCAATTTAAAATTATTATTATTATTATTTATATTGAAACTACTGTTACGATTATTATTATTATTATTATTATTATTTATATGTGAATTTTTTGTATTTTTTTTAGATTTTAATTGTTTTCTAACTCTGTAACCACGAAATCCGGCTTGAATTTTTCTAGCTGCAATCTCTTCAGATGATTGAAAAAAATTTGGTGAATCGGGATGAATTTGCATTGCAGCAACTACTTGTACAACAACAATAACAATAATAATAATCACTAAATTGAATAATAATAAAAAGAATTTTTTTTCTGTTCTTTTCTTTTAAATTACGCGTATATACTTAAATGTAAACTTTTTATTTTTACTTTTTATTTTTTTTTCTAATTTTCTTTTATCTTTTTTTTTTTTTTTTTATTTTTAATAATGATGCACACTTAATTTAGTCTCATAATATTTATGTACACATATATATGTACTCGTAAATTTATTTTATAAAAATTGTTCTTTTGACTTCACTATAATTTTTTTTCGAATTGATTTGAAAAGAAAATTCGTCTTAGCGAAAAATATATCAATCTGTATAATATACACGGAATCTATGTAATAAATGAAACCATCATCAACATCAAATACATTGAAAATGAAAATATTGTAGAAAAATTTATTTAAAAAATCAACCTTGTTTATGAATGTGAACACGAATAAAAAAAAAAGAAAAAAGTAAAAATAAAAAAAAAAATGAAAGAGAAAAATAAAAATAAAAACAAATTTAAAATATGAGTATTTTTTTTTGTTCTTATATTATTTTAAATCAGAATTATGTATATGTATGTAGCTATTACGTATTTGGCTGAGACTGTGTGTGTGTGTGTGTATGTTCGTAATGATGGGCTGAGGCTAAGAGATTCATTTAAAGACAAAAATATGAAGTACACAATGAATGGAAGCTATTCAGTATCGTCATCAGGCACAGAACAGAATCAGAATCAGAAACAAACTATTCCTATATGTATATACATTTTCAATTTTAAATTGAATTTATTATAAAACTTATTTCAATTTTAATTTATTCATATATCTTTTATTTATTTGTCTTCTCGTATTCTAGCACATATGATATGTAGTGTAGTACATTACATTGCATATATTTATAACATTTTCATTTGCAGGAAGAATAGAATTTTTTTTTTTTTTTTAATATTTTCATTTTAAATTTTTCTATTATTTTCTTGTATTTTAATTTACGAACTCGATCATAATAAATGCTCATAATTTACTTATACACATGTGTTGTACATATGTATGTATGTGCACTTGCACATACATATATGTATATGACTATAGAAAAGAGAATACACTCAATATAATGTAGTTTTGTATGTAATAAAAATTAAGAATGAATATATGTTTTTTTACATATGAATACGAGTATATGATGTCTATATTAATTATACAGTCCCATGATCAAAGAAACGAATACAGGACAAAATTACCTATATTATGGGACAAGCATAATTTTTAATGAGTATAGCAAACGTAATCATACTGACATGAATATATACGATCTTTAGTGCTTATAAAATTGCTTTCAGATAATGGAAATTCCTCCATAATCCCTCACTTAAATCTAATCGAAAGTCTTTGATCAATTTTGAAAGAAAAAATTAGAAAAAATTTATGTCAAAATGAGTTAGTTGCCAAATTAAAAAAAAAAAAATTATTACAGGAAGAATATGGAGTAAGATTCCACAGGATTTCGTTAAAAACTTTATGTGGAGTTAGTATACCAAGATGATTAGGGAAGGTAAATGGATGTTAAAGGTTATGTTATACAAAAATATTTAATTCATTTTTTCATATAAATTTGATTAATTTTTTGTACTATTTCGTTTAACGTGGACTGTAACATGTAACTATCCAAATATAATATCTATACTTATATGCACGATATTTGTATTACGGTACTACGTACGTATACGTATGAAGAATAAAGAACGTTTTTATTGTTATTATTGTTGTTGTTGACATTAATATAATAAAATAACGAACAATTATTACCAAATGGCCTATCCTATATACAAAACGTTGATGAATTTAGAGACGTTTAGAGAAAAATATGTTTCTCTTCGATTTATTTAAAAAAAAAAAAAAATATTCTGGCCAATATTTACAGTGTGGGAAAATCATCAGACTTTACATACATATGGAAAAATTTATATGCACATATATGAATAATATGATGATGTATAGTAATTTTTTGTTTTCAAAATATATAGTCTCTTTATTTATCTGGTCTTCAATAATAATTATTCTTATAATCTTTTAATTATTACAAAATTTTTCATCTGTTTGAATTCAAAAATATAATGATACATATTTTCATTTTTCATTCTTCTCTAAACTTTATATAAATGATCATGAATGTTTCAGAAGGGAATCTCCTAACTTAAAAAAAAAAAAATCTCATAATTTCCACGATATAAATGTATACTTTTGGCTAAGATTGCTAAGACCCACTGTTTGTTTACTTAAAAATAAAAATTTATATTACGTACATATTTATATTCGTATATACATATGTATGTGCATATGTATATGTATGCACATTGATATGTGAAAATATGAAAATTTCATAAACATAATATATAAAGATCTCGTAAATAGCCAAATATGCTTATATGTATAGATGGTATATATATATAAAAAATAAAAGTACACAAACTATTTTTATAATATTATAAAAACACAAGGAGTGAACAGTGAGTTCGTGTTTTGTTCAATAACAAAAACAACAACAAAAAAAGAGGAAAATTTAACAAGAAAAAAAAATATAAAACAAACAGATATAGCTACACAGGAAAATTTAATAAATGCAAGAATTAGAAAAGAAAAAAAAATAATCTTCGGTTCTGACGTGTCTTTTATTGAAATTAATTTATTGATGCATTTGTCTATTTTTAAGATTCAAATGGAAATTAAATAAAATACATATACATATCTACATATGTATGTACAGTAAAATAAAAATGAAAAAGATTCCGAAAGATCATTATTATATACTACACGTATCTATATGTATGTACATAATGAAAATTTTTAAATTTCTGAATAACATATTTGAATACAAACAACAAGTATTTATATGAGTGCCATATGTACATCATGTAGAAAGAAAATTTTCAAAAAGAGGCAGAAAGCAAATTAAAAAAAAAACGTTATGACGATTTACATTCTAAAGAACTGACACATACACACATACACATAAAATACGACGACAACATGTTATACAAGACAAATATTCTATACGTCATTCTGTTTTCTTTCTTTTTTTTTGGTTTTTTGTTTTGTTTTTTCTTTTTTTTTTTTTTTTTAATTGGAAAAAAGAAAATTGCTTAAATGGTTGTGATTTGTGAATGAATTTAAAGTGGGGATCATTATACAGAAAATTTGAAATTTTTTAGAAATTTCATTTTATCTAAGATTGATGATACTGATGATGTTGATATGATGACTTTCGAATAATTGTGTATGGATCATCTAACACACAGTTATAGCGATAATAATTAAGCAATTACCAATTATGTATGTATTTACTTCATTCTTCTTCTTCTTCTTCTTCTGCTTCTTCTTCTTCTACGACACTACTACAGTCCTCAACAGAACCTTGATCTCAGAGAAAATTTGTTGTCATACTACCCTATCTAAAGAAACAGTTTTACGATTTCCAATCTCTTTATAGTCTGTTCCAGGTCTTCTTGAATTGAACTGAATTCCACTATTATTTCTTCTTTCTCTGGGTCTTTTGTTGCCGATGTGGTGGAATATAGTGCTTTCTTACAGCGATCTTGTTCTTCATCCTACAGCAATGTGAGCGATGTGACCCAGCCATCTTAATCTACTGACTTTGAAAATGGAATAATGTCCACATCTATGTATTATAGTCCATATAAATACTTCATTATAATAATTCAAACGCATACTAATGGAAGAAGCTTTTTGCAAATTTTTTTTTAAATCTTATTTGAAAATGTAATAAGTTTATTCTATTCGAATATCATCGTAATAGTATTCTTTTAAATCTGGGAAAAATTTTGAAAAAAAAAGCAAAAAAAAAAAAACAAAAAGTAAAATATAATTTAATTTTTTTTTCCAGTTTTAAAAGGTCGAGAATGTAACACGCATTCAGATTGTGCAACATTGCAAAATACCAGTTGTGTAAAAGATGTAAATGATGGAAAAACCAGATGCTTATGTGGGGATAATCTTGCACCAGTTAATGGTCAGTGCGTGACACATACCAAAGGTAATTAATAATTTTCATATGTATGTAGAATATTAGTGGTATACTTGATATAGTATTAACAAATTATAGATTCAAAAATGTTACTGTATCCGTATATCGATATTTGAAATTATTAAAAAATTTTTGTTTACCATATCATTATTAATTTACATATTACATATAGGGTTACGACATTTGTGTTCAAAAAATAGTGAATGTGAAGATGGAATGATATGTGCTATGGACAATTCAACCCGATCAACAGGCATATCAAAATTGAGTACATATTCTTCGGCATCAATGAAAATATGTTTATGTGATGAAGAGAACGGTTACGAGGAGAGTCTTCGGGATTATCTATGTAACAAAGGTAAAATGCATATATGTGTATATATGCATATATGAAACATTTAATATGTGTGTGCATATTAAATAAATCTAATTTTTTTAATAATATTTTGTTTATTTTTATTTTTATTTTTATATTTTTATAGCTGGATTACAAACTTTTAGCAGCTACATAATCATAATGAGCGGTGTTTTAGTTCTGTATATTTCGTCATCACAATATAAAATTTTTATCGATATAAAACTACAGACATAAACACATTTTTTATGAAAATATAAACAAAAGAATGTTTATATTTTATCGTTTTTTTATTTTTTTTTTATTTATATTTTTCTTTTTTTCACTATCTCTAAAATTTAAGTGTTATTTTTGTAAATGTTCTCTTATGATTTCGTGTATATGTAATTTAGAATTTTTAATTCAATTAATTTATAAATTTTCCATACTCAAAATTAAATTAGAAAACGAAAAACAAAAAAAAAAATTTTTTTTTTCGATTGATTTCACTTACACATTAAATATAAGCTATAATATTTGTACACATTTTTATTTATGTTGGTTTTGATTTAAAAAAAAAAAAATATATATATATATACAATAATGTTTATTCAAAATTAATTATTCAAATTCAACGCAAAAGAAGCATTCACAATTTTTATTAAAAAAAAAAAAAAATATTTATATTTACAGAATAACTTTTCAACTTTTATATTTTAGTAGTTTTGTAATTACATATATACATATACATGCGTACATTTTAATGTATGTATGTATGTATATATAGAAAGTAGAAATTAGCGTATACGTTCATATTCAGTGCATACTTTATAACTCTTTATAGTTAAAAAAAAAAACCAACAAAAACATTTTTTTAATTATTAAAAATAATAATATTAATAATAAAGAAGAAAAATTTAATAGTACAACTTTTTTAGCAATTTCAATTTGTTAATTAGAAATTAATTTTTAGCAAATCTATAATGTGTATGCAATTTAATTATATATCATTTAGATAACATATATATTTATGTATATCTTAATATAAATGTAGAATAAATTACGTTCAAATATAAAATAATTTACACAATTTAATCAAACAAACAAACAAAAAAAAAAACAAAAAAAAAATTAGATTTTAAGATTTTCATTTAATTTATTTCAAAAATTAATAATCTATTTTAGATTTCACCACTACATATCAATTTTTTTTTTTTTTTAATATAAAAATGTAAATTTATTGTAAAATTATAAAATATTTCGAATAAAATTAATCACTTGGAACGCTTAAAATAATGAAAATTTTCATTTATACTCTCATAAATATTATATACCTATTTCCCCTTATCTAAAACATTTCGAATAACCAAAAATTAAATTTTTACAACAGAATTCTTTAACTTACCGTTTTTCATTTGCTCTGAATTTTCTGCCAAATAGGAATTTGAAAATTTTTTAAAAAATCAGGATCAGGAGATGTTAGTTGAAGATTTTTTTTTTAGTTCAAATTCAGTTATTCCTTTGCCTTTCAATGGACCACCACAATCATCATCTAATATGGCCAATTTGCCAATATAAATATTTATATTCATTTTTTAAATATAACTGTAAATCTTATATTCAAACCAACAGCATAATCATATCATATACTCGAATCAATTTATTTGTACATGTTGCGCCTATTGTTATGCAAAATTTTATTTTCAAATTTTTTACCGGACTCCATATTGATGTCATTGATATTTTCAATATTCAATATTCAAATTCATATCATCAACGAACAGTCGAACATTTACATAAAATTTAAACCAAAACATAATGTTTTGTTCTAGATACATTCCCATTCCATTCCCAAAAACAATTAAAATTAAAACTCATTAATTAATATGATTTTTAAATAAATAACAATTTGTTTATTTTTTTTTTGTTTTTTTTTAATTTAAAAATTTTTAAATAATTTCTGTAACATTACAAACTGTCTTTTTTCTTTTTTATTTACTATTACAATTTTTATTACTACATAATTATAATTTTATGTGATTTTACTAATAAATAATTATTATTTAAAAGACACAAAAATTTATCTAATTTACATATAATCAAATTATTTATAATTTATAATAGAATAGTAGTCTCTTTCAATTTTAATTAAAATTGAATTTTAATAATTATTTTCAATTTATTTTGGTTCAAATTGTTAAGTAAAATAAAATGCAAAAATATACATACATACATGAATCACAATTTCGTTGTATGAAAGAGTAATGATGTTAAATTCTATTATAAATAATAATTATAAATAAATTTTAGATATTAAATTCGGCAGTTTGCTAATAAAATTATTCGACTAGTATACTGTTATTTATACGTACATACGTGTACGTACATATGTACATACATATATATCTCAGTGAAATTTGGTTAAATAAATACAAATTATTTTCATTTCAAATTATAAATAATTTCGAGAAATTTCGAGTGAAATTAACAAATTTTTATTTATTTTTTTTTTTTTTTTTGCTTGTACTACAACGCAAAAGGAAATCATAATATTTAAATACACAATATATAAACATAATTTAATTTACAATAAATTTCCAATTTATTTGAACTAATTAATTGTATTTCGGTTTAATAGTTTTAAAATAAAAAAAAAAATACTTAGGACCGTAAGCTAAATACTGTCAATTAAATTTTATAATAAATTTGTATAGTATCTTTTGAAAGGCAATATAATTGAATGTGATCATTTTACAAATCAAAAAATATATTTTTTTTTTACTCAAATTATAATTATAGTGAATGAAAATTTGAATAATTATTATTTTTAATTGCTTGTTACATACATAATTTATTATTGATGTGAAATAAATAAATTAATAAAATAATCATTAATAAATTCGAAATTTTCTAATGTTTACCGTGTCGTGTGTAATTTGTGTATTTAAATATGTGTGTTTAATGTTTAAATAATTTTCTATTCAGTTTTTTTATTGTCAGAACTATTAGTAATATTTTCAGTATTTATTCTTGTATTCGATTTACGATTGAAATACATAAATAAAAATCTTCCTAAAAAATATGGTATAAATATGAAAAAACCAAAATAATGTAAGGTTGAAATAACTTCAGTCCAATTTTTGTAATTGAAATAAACAAATGGCACTAAACACCAGCCTAATAGTACTGCAGTATAGGTGAGTAGAAAAATGTGTATAATTACTTTACTCAAATTTGATTGCAAAAATTTAATATTTTTTTTGCATATTTTATCATTCCATATATCCTGAAACTTTAAAAATAATTATAAACATTTTTATGTAAAATTCTGAAATATATACATACAAATATATAATATGAAATTTGTAATTTATTTTCTTACCTGTCTTTCAAATGTAATAAAGATAAATTCAAAAAAGAAGGAAACATAATATCCCGTATGGAATCCATGCCATAATGCTAAAAATAATAGTGCCGAAATATGACTTATTGTACGATTTCCAAGAAATTTCAATCTTTTATACACGTATATCGAAAGCCAATTATTTGTATTTACATTGAATGAATGTACGTAACTACTTAAGTGTGTAGCCTTTTCGAATATAATAATTCTAACGTTTGTACAACCAAACCAGTCTTCTTCACCTTTTTCATTTTTCCCCACATATGTTAATCCTGCATTATTTAAATTTATATGAATATTTAAATAAATTTCAACTTAAACATCATATTATTCAATATATATATATAAATAAAAAATAAATATTATTTAATTATTTACCAAAACACATTAAAGATCCTTCGGCTATTAACCAACAAGAAATATATTTGTACAATGTTAATCTTGCCCAAATTCCTAGAATTGCTAATTTTTTAATAAACATCATATCTTTGAATTGACTACTTAATAAATAATTGTCTGGTATATATGATGATCCAATTTGACGTATAGTAAGGTATATAATACCAAGACAGCCTCTTATTAAACCAGTTCGAACACAACCTTTATACATATCAAATTCTTTATTTACAAAACTTTTATAACGTCTAAATGGATATTGTGGACCAATTAAGAAACTTCCAGGAAATAATGAAAATCCAAATAATTCTAATAATGTTGGTGCTTCATTAAAGGCTGTTTGCTTTTGATCATTTGATAGCTTCTCTTTTGGTAATTGACCATCAGATAAATCAAAAGCTAATCCAATTAAACGTAATGTCAATACACATTGTGGCATTGTCCATTTAATATCATATTCATCACTTTCAGTAAAATAATATCCACATAACAGATATGTCATATGAAATATAAAATTACCGGTAACAAACCATTTTGAATTAAATGCAATTTTTATCCAAATATATGTTGCAAATATTGCTAGAATGCTATGGTAGATATCAGTACCATAGTTGAAATAATAAAGAAGAATACCTGTTATAGTAAAATACAGGTGACATATTATTGGATTTGATTTATTCAAATATAAACGATAGATTCCAGCTAAAGGATATACTGAAAATAAATAAAAATATCATACATTACTCATAATTCAATTTTATAGCTTTAAATTTATTAATTATGTATATTAAATTAAAAATGAAATCAATTTTTCCCGCGCTTTTTTTTTTTTTTCATTGGACACATCAAAAATATTACAAATACAATTTAAAAAAATATATACAGGTGATATGCCGCAATCAATTATACGATTATACTGTAGATGTATCGCTTTAAATATTTACATTCAAATAAATTTCATATGCTTCTTGCTTGATTTGTGATACATAAGTGATTTTTTTTATTACACATACCTAGATAAACTGATTTTACTTTTACCTTGAGTTTAAATTAAAACGCACAACGTAACTTAACCACGCGTAACTATATAACAAAGGTCTTTGTTTAAAAATTTTGTTGTTGTTTTGAATATTGTAAGAAGCAGACAATTTGAAATGTTTATATACATGTATGTACTTAAATTATGTATTGAAAAGACTATCGTATGTATCTATATAATTAATTTATAAGCATATCTACATAAATTCAATGTATGTAATGTAAAATTGAAAATAAGAAAAAAAAATGATCAATTAACCGAAAATTAGATAAGGAAGACAAAGTTCAATAACTATAATAAATTATTATTGTAATATTGTTGGTGGAAAATGTGGCTCGTTCTAGCTTTTTTTTTATATTTTTCTTTTTTTAAGATTATAAAATGCACAAAACAAATAAATATAATTGTAATTTTCTTCAATTAAAAAAAACAATGGAAAGAAAATTCGAAAAGAGAAATTGATAAGGTTTCAAGTTACAGTTACGTTACATACCACGATTACGAATTACGTAGACGTACGATATATTATACTACATAACAAAATACATAAATAGTAAGCGTAATTTGTAAAATCGATATGAGAATTGCGGATGAAAAGGTCATAAATTTTTAGTTATTTTTGTATATTTTTAAAAATATGACTGGCACAAATATTTTTCTATAGTAAATTTATTTTTACAAATAATTTGTTATCGTAATTTTTTTTTTTTACTTACCAGCCAAAATTGCTAATAAAAGCCTAAAAGCTGCCTCAGAAGCACCTAAGAATTCAGCTGTTCTGGCCACAAAAAAATTTATATTTTTGACAAACATTGATTTTATTTTATTTTTTTATTTAACAGAGATAGATATTTTAAAAGAATCGAAAATTTGTTCTTATTAACACAAAAACATAGACACTATTAAATTAAACAATTTGCCTTTTAAAATATTTCATTGACATGACGTTTTATAAGCTTCCTTCTCAGTTTTCAATTTTTTTTTATTTGTCAAACCATAACCATACTATAATCATAATCGCCTTGAATTGACATTTTTATTTTGCCACTTTACATTTTCCTCATTCATAACATGATATTATAATTATACACTATACATACATATATATAAATGCATATACATATGTTATATTACAAACACTAGCACATATTATGTATTATGTGTACTTATTCTTATTACACACTTTACAGTTTACAGATGCCACAAACGACAAAACAAAACCAATAACAACCTTTAATAAATTTCCTAACCAATAAACTAATAATGGACCAATTTCAATTTTAATCAATAACAGTTGCATGGTTGCAGTTGCAGTGTGGTTGTAGTTCCTTGACTGACATTGAATTGAAATTCAGCTTCTGTTCGGTTGCAGCCGGTTGCAGCATTCAGCACTATGTAATTTTTCAATAATTCAACATTCAACTATTGTGAATTGTGTGGTGATGTTCAGCCTTCAGCGACAACTGACAACCTTACACGACCGAACCGAAGTCACACACAACTTGACACAACACAACAATACAACTACAACAGAACAAGGTACAACACAACAGAGTAACGATTTACAATTACAATTTATCAATTGAATTCTGGAATCTGGACTGGAGTGAATTTGTGAAAAATGAAATCTAAATTACTTAATAATTAATTTCTTCAAATTATTAATTATTTAAATAGTTAATTTTTGTACATTATGAGAATATTTTTTTATTTTTCAAAAATTTATAATTTAACAAGTTAGTTCATCATTTTTCATTTTAAAGAAATATATGTAAACTAAACAGGAAACTTCAACAAAATGAAATTAAAATACCATTTAATTTTATAGTGAATTTGACTTACACAAATCATTTAATTATCGTTGTTGATATACAGCAAATTCCTTTTGTGCTTTATCACTAAAATTTGATAACATGCCTTTTTCAATTTTAAAAATTATATATATTTCTTTGATTTACCAACATTGTTTTGTAATAATTATTGAAAGGTGGTATCGTTACGTTCGTTATTACATTATTTCAAATAATATTCACTGTCTGGCATTAACAATTTGAATAAATTCTGGCTTTAATGATGCTCCACCAACCAAAAAACCATCTATATCAGGTTTTGCTGCTAACTCTTTACAGTTAGCTCCAGTCACAGATCCACCATACTGAATTCTCAATGAAGCTGATACATCTGCAGAAATATTTTCAGTGAGCCATTTCCTTAATGCTGAATGTACCTCTTGTGCCTAAAATTGTATTATTTATAATAATTTAAACTTATTACAAATTTAAAATGATTAAATTTTAAAATTTACTTGTTCAGGTGTAGCAGTTTTTCCAGTACCAATAGCCCATACTGGTTCATAAGCAACAACAACATTTGTCCAGTCTTTAATGTGACCAGAAAGCGCTTTCATCTGTCTGAAGACTACTTCTTCTGTTTTACCAGCCTCACGTTCACTGAGTGTTTCCCCGATGCAAGCTATGACTTTAAGCCCTTCTGCTAATGCATGAGCACATTTCTCTCCAATTAATTCATCAGTTTCACCAAATATTTGTCGTCGTTCTGAATGTCCAATAATAACCCACGTAGCTCCAACATCTTTAAGCATAGCTGGTGCGATTTCTCCAGTGAACGCTCCTTTTGCTACTTTATAACAATTTTGACCTGCTACACCAATTGTTTCTGGAAGTAAACCTCTTACATATGAAACGTATACAGCAGGGCAACCGATTATGACTTCAGTATTTGGATCTAATTGTGCCGATTTCAAATTATTACATATTTCTGCAATACTAGCTTTATCTCCATTCATTTTCCAATTACCACCAACGCAAAATTTTCGACCCATTTTTAATTAACTTTTATTCAATATTTAATCTCAATGAAACTGTTTAATATTATTATTCCTTTAAAATTCTACAACTTCTGAATTCAAAAATTTAATCAAAGCAATAACCTCTATTCGACCTCTATCTTTTACTTTTATCAAAGATTTAAGATAAATACATAATACAATACATATAATACCAAACGGCTCACGTCCACCGAACACCGATTCACCGATTGCAAGCAAAGCAAAGTAATGGGTGTGGTGTAAAAACCTAAAAGTTAATTCAGCTTCATCAAATATTTAAATAACAGAATACACAATACACCTTGGGTTGGGATTTTGGGAATTTGGATTAATTATACCATCATACGATCATACACTATCGTACACCATACGCCAGACGTCATACCAGTCATATGAAAATACGAAATATGTAATGCACTAAATACAAATAAATAATGAAATGAAAGACTAAAGTCAAACCTCAAAAACTACGCGAAAAATCATATTTTGTATGATTGAACTAAAACTAATAAACTGTCAAAAAATATCTTTGGTTCAAATATTTAATAAAAAATTTCAAAAATAATTCAGCTATTCCAACTAATAATTTTTTCGGGGATTTCTATGTAATTGGCATTACTATTAATAGTTAAATTTCCGATCGGAAATAACGGTAAAATATGTCCGTTAAAATACAGTTGTAAAATAAATATCCTTTTTTATATTATATAATGTCTCTTTTTTTGTACAATCAATTGAAATTTTAATTATTATTAATTTACTGAACGAAAATCAAATTTTCCTCCTTTTACATGAATGATAATTTATACATATAAACATAAACATATTTGCTCATCGCCTGTCGATTGTCATCGCATTCATAAATGTACATATAATATATACAAAGTTATACTCAATTTGTTTTAAATATTTTTTTGTTGTTTACTATCAATTCAGCCATAGCTGACAGCTGTTGAATAATTTGAATAATAATGGCTTGGAGGACTGTGTACTGTGAATGAACTTAAATTTAGGCATAGGAAGTATCAGCGAACGAATGAACACCTTGTACTTGTTTTTTTTTCCTTTTAGTATTGTATTTGTAAATAAATTGTAATTGGAGTGTTGTAATTTGTAAATTTTAAAAGTTTTGTAAATTGTATTTGTAATTGTAGTAAACCAAAGCAATGGGCAATGGCAAAGCAAGTAGCAAAAACTTGATGAAGAAAAATTGCTAAATAAAATTGAGAAAATTGCTTTAATTTCAGTCATTTCAGTGAGTAAGCAAAGCAGTAAAAGAGCAAATTTTATTTTGTATTTTTGTTTTTGTGTAGTTTTATAATTTTATGCGTTTTGTTTTGTATTGTACATAATGTATTTTGTACTTTTTGTTGAAATAAAATATTCATATGTGTGTGAAATAAAATCAACATGATGAAGGCAAGGCACCACACGCACACCAGCGACCAGGCATAAAATGTTGCTAGTTGGTGAAGTTGGAGTTGCTAGATATCACGGGCAGATATATGTAGTGTGATGGGTGTGTGTGTGATGTATATGTGATGTATATATGTATATTGTATATAATTATATTGTATTATATGTATAGATAATACTATATAATAATAACTGATATAAATCAAAATATCATTCAAAATTTTTATAATTTTGTATTCATGTGTATTTATTTTCACATAATACCAACGGAGGGAAATATAAAATACACAAATACACCAATACACAACACTAACACAATATACATTATACCAATTATACATACAATACAATCTCACATTTCACTCAACCCTCAAACTCAAATTGGCTTTTGAAATATTAAAATATGTATATAATTTCTCAACTCTCAACCTCAAGTCTCATCTCAACACAAAACACAACCACACAAGTCTCCTCAAACAGCAAGCAAACACAACATACACAACATAAAGCAAAACAAAAGCAAACAGTATGTGAAATTGAAATTGGTAGGAACAGGAACACATATTATTAGGGAACGTAACGTAAACGTAACGTAGGAATGAATAGGAGTAATAAGAACTAAAGAAAAAGTATAGATAATATGAGGTAAGAGTTGATGGAAGTATATAGTAGAGTAGGTATATAGTGGAAAATATATATTTCTTAATTTATTTGTGGTGTTGGTGTGTTTTTGTTTTATTCTCATATTCTGTATTTTTATGGCGCATTTTTTTGTGCTCCTACTAATAAAGAAGACTTTTTTGATTATTTGTGAAATAAAAAGTGAAAAAAAAATTCATACATGAATGCTCTAAATTGTGTTTTATTTAATACAATTATTTATTTGTTAGAATAAACGAAGAAGATACTATATTCTTTGAAAGAATTTTGAGGGGTCTTCATGTATTAAGTGTGTAAGTTATACATATTTATATTACCATTACATATTTTTTGTGTACAAATCTAATTTGCAAAAATTAAAGTAAATTTGTTAAACTAATTTAATAGTTAAGGATCTTTTATTACTATTGTAATGGAATATATAAAGTGGGCAGTTTTATTGAAATAAAATTACATTTAGGAGCTTCTTAACAAAAGATATTAAATTGGATATGATTAATATAACATAATATTTTTTTTTTAAAAAAAAAATTTCTGTTCAGTTTGTTTACAAATCGCAAACAAATTTTTAATGGTTTATTTAGCTGTTGTATTTATAATGACTGAAAAAAAAATTCATTAACATTTATTATATAAATTGAAAAAGTGTCTATTTAATAAGTTATATTATATGTGTATTTTTAATTATAAATTTCAAAGAATTAATAATAATTATTAAATTGAATAAGTAAATGAAGAAAATTTATTAATGATTTTTGACCCTAAAATTTTTTAAGTTTATTTTTCATATCCTGTCTTTAAATTAATAACGTTTATTAAAGTGATTTACACAATTTCATTTAATTTGTATCGGATGAAAACAAATTAAAATTAATGGAATAATTGTAATTTAATTGAATATATAGTTACATTTTTACATTATCATCACTATGATAATTTGAGATTTTCGAATTTTCGATATATAAAATACACTATATTAATTTCAGCAGATAAATGTATACATATACCTATATGTTGGTACATAATGTACATATTTTTTTATGTTGAATTTAAAACAGATGCGCAACAATTTTTTTATAGATTAACAAAAAATTTATTATGTTGAAAACTTAAAATTGATGAATCGCACACGAATAGAAGATAGGCAGAAAAAATTCAGAAAATTTAATAACGCACCTACAATTACGCCGCAACAGAACTGTTATTTTTTATCAGAAAACAATAGTACATTTACATATATGTACATAGTATAGGAATTAATTATAATTCGATACCATCGATACTTTAATTTTAATATTTAATTTTGTGTACGTGTGTACGTGTGGTTGTTGTTGTTGTACTATGATAAATTTTGAAATATGATACATTACTCACATTATTATAGTATATAATATATAATATGTATGCAATACCATGATATAATTATTCGAGTTCGCCTACTAAAATTTAAATGATTAGTTTGCGGTTTTAATTGATTTGCGATTATTTTTTACATTGTAAATATAAATGTTGATAAATGCATAAAGTAATATTCGGCCCACGCTCACTTAAATAAAAATAAATGAAAAAAATAAAAAAGGAAATTCTTTAAAATGTTCATCATTTTCATCAATATAAATTTACGTTACCATACCATTCAAATACGAACCCTTAAACTCCTCTATACGTCTATACATATTACCATATTAGATATATATATATATAATGTGAAATGGATTTATACCACTTTCAAAAAAAACGCAACAAATTTATCCATTAAATGATCTAACTAAGAAAAATAAATAAATCTATGATTGGTATGGAATGATGAATGTTTTGGAATTTTCAATTGAATTATTTTTTAGTCTCAAGATTTTTTACAAGAATTCTTTAACTTTTTATTATATCCTCTTTTCATTTGAAATAGAAAAGAAACGAATGAAAAATATAAATATTGTTTAGAATATGAATATATAAAGTAGGGTTTCAATAACGTCGTCATTTAATATGAAAACGGATGATATTAATTTAAATATTAGATCATCATCATTGTTACCATCCACATATGAACCATATTTTTAATTTCAACTATATTGGTACTTTTAAATACGAGTATCTATATACATATATGTAGGTATATTCTTAGTTTTTAATTGTGTTGGTAATAATTTGTTTAATATTTTCAAAATAAAAATTATTGTTCATTCATTTTGAAACTATATAGATTTAAATTAATTAAAAAAAAAAAATCTGTTATTTTTTATTAATATGCCTTCAATTTTAAAATTTATTGATTTGAATACATCTACTCTACATAACGTACGTCGTATACAGCATTTAAATGAAATGTTAAAATTACTTACTACAAAAAATGATTTCACTTTCAAGTTGAACAGATTATAGTATAGTTAACCTTGTATTACTGACAAACTAACTACATATAGCTTATAGCATATAACATGTAGCATTCACCATTCATACATCCAAAATAATGACGTAATTTTTTATTTTTTTTTCGATTTTATATATTTTGTATCACTAAAAATAAATCGGATAGAGTAAAGCTTACGTCATTTTTTAATTAAATATTGTGAAGCATATTATGTTATTTATTTTTTATTTAGAATTTAAGAATTTAAAATTTTATAGATCTACATTCACATATACATATATTATATTATGTATACATATGTTGTTAAAGTAAAAGAGCACAAATTATATTAATTTGATCATGAATTTTATTATTTCTCGTTTTATTCGATTTCTGTTTATTAAATAAAAAACAAAAATTATTCATGATTAACGATTTTACTACAAACAATTTATTAGAACGATGAAAAAATTATTTTCATCATTTATTACAAAATGTATAATATATCTAAATCTATCGATGATAATAAAATAATGTTTAGCTTTATTTGTATTTGACCCTCCCAAATTAGTAAAGTACCTATATGAATGAATATGAATAAAATATTCATAAAATTACGCGTCAATGTAGGTCAATAGTCACACCGTCTAATTAAATGTGCTAAAAAATGAATTTGCATTGTAAATAATGAATTTTCTATGTCATGAAAAATTTTTTTGCAATTTAGTATACACATAGAAATAGAACAAAAATTTTTACAACGATAATATATAATGAATTTGGTCAATGTATATATACATAAAAAAATATAGTTAATAGAACACTAAAAGATTAATGTATATAAAAATTAAAAATGTTAAATAGGTATTTTTCATCTGTATGGGTATGCAAATTTCCAACAAGAACAAGTAGCAAGTATTAGGTATTATGTGGCGGTATTAATTCAATTTAATTATCTAATAATGGCTTATCGAATCAAATATCCATAAATATTATAAAAAAAAATGTTCAGATATACCTACCTTTTAAATAAACGATAATCGATTGTACAATATTTCGAATATACAAAATTATTATAGATACTTGAAAGATGGAAAATAATATGTAGTAGTATATCTGTAGCATTTTGTTATCTATATACACATTTGTATGTATACCTACATAGATATGAATTTATAATAATGTAACTCTTTATTTTGGATTCAATATATAGAAGAATAAGAAATTTTTATTATGTACCTATACCTATTTTATTTCTTTTATATTTCCTATTCCTTTGTATGATTACATCACGTTTTAATAATTTATTATGTATTGTATAATATAAAAATCTTAAATTTTAATATATTTATACACACATATACATATACTATATCTAGTTTGCAAGTAAAATTGATATATTTTACTATGTCACGAAAAAGAAATTTTAAAATCAGTAATTTCCTTTTGAAATAATTAAGAAAAAGCATAAAAACCTACACATGCGCAATATCACATATTATACATTATAATTATACGATTACGATACCATCAATCATTATTACAGTACATTAAGGTAGACAAAAATACTAAATGGAAGGATGATGATGAGTAAATTGCTTTTACCTGTTGGATCCAATTCGATATTTCAAAATTTACTTATTAAATTTTTACAAGCGAGCAAGTGACATTATATTAACATACGCATATGCATATACTATGTGTTTATGAAAAGATAAAATATTTAAACAATACATAATGTAATATATATTCAATTCATTCATATATTTCCGGAAATTATCAATTGGAATTATTTATTATTTTGAATTTTTTTTTTAATATTTTTTTATAGTTATTCTAAATCATCATAATCCAACACATAACAATATTATTAAGCATTTTCTCTATATCTATACAGTTCAGTAACGAACGAAGTAATATATGTACTCGGTAATCAATTTATGAATATTCTACTTCATTTAATTCTTAATTCTCAATTTATCCTCATTGAACTAATATTCATAGTAGCATAGTAGAAAATACATCGTATATTTTTAGTTTTCACTGTACATAAACATTTTTAACATTCCGTTGCTTTTAAGTTTTTATTTCGAAATAAAATCAAAAAAATAAAAATAAAATAATAAAAAAAAATCAACATAAAAATATGTATGTAATATCGTTCTAATTCAGTGATGATATTCCTAGTCAGCTCCAATTATATTATTCTCATATAGTCATACAGTCATAGTTCAGAAAAAAACAAAAATTAAAAAATCATCATCGTCATCCAGATCTAGAGTAAAATTTAATATTATTGTATGTAAATAAACATTTTTTTTTTTTAATTTCTTCATTATATGTCACAATTTTTCTTAGATAATTTTCACATTAATAATTATAAGAAAATAAATGTGTATATACATATAAATGTACCATTATTATAAGAATTTTGTTAGCACATTTAAGAATTATTATTAAAAGATTTTCTTTTTGCCTTTCATTTTCATTTTTATTAATTTTTTTTCTTTGTAGATATTTTTCGATTTATAAATATATAATGGAAAACCATATAATACATACGTATTTACATAAATTATATTATGTTATACTATATAGTCTATAATTATGTATGTAATGTATATAGTATATGCTATATGGGAAAGAAAAGCAAAAGCAATACGTCTATATATATACTTCAAGAAATGTATATATTTAGAAAACAATTAGGTCACAGAATATATAAAATGTGGAGATGTGTGGTCTATAAATGAATTCGGTGACAGGAAAATGTATATATAAAGTATATACATATATGTGTGTACATGCAATGGTATCGACTTACAGGAAAAGTATAAAGAAACAGATAATCCGCATATAATATTATCTGGAAATATGAAAATTTTCTCATACACAGCTAATAAAATTCTATTTAAAATACAAAAAAAAAAATACCTTTGAAGTTTTGTTTTTCTCTATATTTTCATTCAATCATTTTTTATTTTAAACTATTCTTATTTGTTTTGATTTAAACTTTTATAGGTATATGTATACATTATATGTAAATGAACATACTACATATGTACATACTACTGTACGAGTATACGTCTGCTATATTCTGTATATGTATGATAATCGAAGGTTAACAATTTTAACTTATTTTTTTCTTTTTTTCTTTTTGTAATTTCAATTTTTTATTTATATATAAATTAAACAATCTATATATGTAATGAAAATCATATATTTTTTTTAAAACTTTTAGTAATATTTTTATTTAAATTTCAATGTAAGATACAGAGGTGTTTGGCAAATCAATTGAAACAAATAAATTTTATTATCAACAATAACAGCGTACTCTTCACTGAAATAATCATAGAAAGGTCAACATTTTAAAACTGTGAGTTATGCTTGAATTAGGGCACAAACAACACAACAACAATAACATAACAAATATGTAATTAATTGAAAATAAAAATAAATTCTATGCTTTTTCTGTATAATAGAAATTATATTGTAATTGCATACTAAAATAATGTTTGAGTTTTAGTATAGAAACGTGAAGAAAATAAAATTAATGGTAAAGATAAAAATTTAAAAAATATATAATATTCAACGTTATTTGTATATAAGTAATAGGTATAAATCTTGCCAAATTGTAGTATAGTTCCCATTTTGGTTAAATTGATTTTATAATGTATACATATATGTGTATAGTGTACGTACTACCGTACTACGTATATTTATTTTGAATTCATTTATTATTTGTTAACTTTTTTACATTAAATTTATCTATACATATTTGTACATTTTATACGTAATGTACATTACATATATGTGAAAAATTTTTGAAAATCATTCTACTTTTTTGAGGCTACCATTTTTACTGCTACTTTTTAATATGTACCGTACGCATAAAAGCTAATTTATATACGTAGTACATTATATGTAAACAAAATAATGTATATTTTTTTTTTTAATTTCAATTATTATTTTAAATTGATCTGAACTAATTTCATGATTAATATTTATTTTTATTTTTTTTTTTTGTTTTTTTTTTGTTTTTTACATTTTCAGATAAAATTAAAAGTAAAACTAATGAATAAAAAAAAAATATTGACGATCTATAAAAATTGAAACGAAAAATAAATTACATAACGCATAAAAATGGTTGCTGTAAACGAAGAAAAATTAATAAATCGTAACTTAATTTCACTTAAGATTGTAGTCATCTCATCATTTATTGGTAAGTACTGTACTATGTACTATAAAGTTTGTATACATTTATATTCGGCTTTAAAATTATAATTTGAATTACAGTAAATATGGGCTTATATCTGTTAAAATTTATTTAATATAAGATTTTCTAACATATACGAATATATGTACATACATATATTATATAATTAAATGCAATCTTAGTCTTTTACTAAATGTTACACCGTTGATGTTTTAAATTGATGATGTTTTTAAATTGTTAAATTGAGTTTATATAATTTTTCAGCGGTATATAGAGTAATTCAATTGGAAATTCTATAAACAATAATGCTAATTTGATTATCTTGTTCTATAAATATTTTAAAGAAATTAACTTGATTGATATTAATTTGAAAAAAAAAAGACATTATCAAATGAATTATTTAATAATGCAAAAAAAAAAAAGAAAATGCATTCCACAATACGATACTGCACTTAATACGATACGATGTGACTTCATTCATTCCAATGTTCAATAACTATTCTATATGGTGGTGACTTAATTCAGTACAGTACCTCTAATAAATGTGTATATTGATGATAAAAATAAAATAATTTTAACGCATTAATTCATTTAACACTGATAAAAGTATAACATGGTATAACGACGACGACAAAACAAAAATATAATGATGAGTGTATACCTATATGCAAATCATATTTATAAAAAGTAACACGTTCAATTTTTTGTTTTTATATTTAATTTAATTTTCTTGTTCAAGCAATCTATATACATACATAAATGAATTGAACACTGCGACACTGCCATCATAATATATTATAAAAATGTTGTTATGCTAACTACTAATGCTGTTAAATTCTTTCTACATGTACACGTAATCGTAATACAAATTTGATGTGTATTGTGTATTGTGTATGATGTCAATTATATAAAGATAGTCTCTAACTCTATACGTCTCTATAGTCAGTCAATCCAGCAGTCATCATGTAATATTAAAAATAAATGCTATTGGTCGGGTCGGGGTATATCTATATATGCATATTATAAAAATAGTTTTACAGTTTCATATTTTCGCACTAACGTAATTTCATTATATTAATTCTTAGGTCATCCTCATCATCTCAATTTTGTATGCATGTTGCCTGATTCAGTTTATGCATATCCACATCATATATCCATCATCTATCTATCTACATATATACCACCATACCACCTACCTACCTACATACTCATACACACTTCTTCTACCGGAACTTTTTATTTTTATTTACAATTTTAAAAAAAAAATTAATGTGCAAAAAGAAAGAAAAAAAATGCATAAAACAAAACTGATAAAACCGATGATTTTTTTTTTTTTTATAAATACATAATTGATTTCAATATGTTCTATTCCTTGGGAAAAAAAAAGAAAATTTAAATTTATGAATTAATAAATTTCATGATTTATTATACCTACATTTTGTTTTTATATATTGAAGGTTTTGCCAGTGTTCATCTTTTAAATACAACTTTACCATTCTATCTTGGATTAAATTTTGAAGAATACCGATTAATTACGATTATTACACCACTAATATCAATAATCGGACCACTTATTGTCGGACCATTAGCTGATCATTTAGCTGGAAAGAATGCAAGTAATTATGGACGATGTCTTCGAATACTTACAGCGATTTGTTTAATTATATCAGCCATATTATATATATGTATGTTCGCTATACCAAAAGTTCAAAGACAAGTACAACAACGACCACTTGTTGATTTTGCATGTAATTCAGATGGTGGTATAATTTTACAACAACGATGTATCGAAGAACACTCATGTCATCGCTGGGATAAAAAACATGGAAATTTAATTTTAACTAATTGCTCATACGCATGTCAAGATTATCATAATTTAAGTCAATTTGAGAAATTTGAATTACCATCGATATTACCACAAAATTCTGAATCAGTATTTGCAGGTGGAAATGACGATTATTCAGAAGAAGTAACAGTAAATGGTCCATCTACACCACCACCTGCTTCGTATTTCACAAGAAATACTAGAACTGTTATTCCTTTTGAAATTAAAGCTGAACCTCCACATTTATGTGAAAAGCGAACAAAAAAAGAAAATGTGGAATATGTAGCAGAATGTCATGTTTATACACATCACGCTGAGAATTTGAAAATCGATGTAACATTACAAGGAGTAAAAGACGACAAAAATGACACTGATGAATGGTGTAGCTACCCAGTGGGTAGATTGCAATGTAATGTTCGGCAGCAAGTTGCTAATTTTATGGCAACTCATACAAAATTACGATACTGTAAACCAGTAATACATTGTGACTTAATAGATCCATACGTATCGAAAAGCAGTGTTTTATCAGATACTATATGCATGAAAGTACGAATTATTATTATAGAGAATTAACAAAAAATTGTTCTGAAATTGAAAATTTCTGTTTTGCTTTTAATTACAGATAGAAGGCGACGTTGATCTAACAGTAACAACTTACTTTATAATTCGTCCAATAGCTTCGATATTCTTATTAGCAGCTCTATCTCTTCTGAATACAGCCATTGTGATTGCAATTCGTGAAACATCTACTGGACGTGGAGAAATTTGTCGACAATATGTTTGGGGAGCTTTAGCTTGGACCATTTTAATTCCATCTCTTGTCCTATATAAGGAGGATATTTACAATATTCATATACAAAACGATGAATTCTTCATAAATATGAAAGATTATTTGATTGTTTTACTTGTGATAATCGGTTTTTCATTCGGTATAGCTGCATGCTTTTTGATATTCGTCAGTCAGATGCCACTTAGTCCACCAGAGTGGTGGTGGCACACAAAAACTGGAATGTTAGTTTATCCAATGTCAGCGATTCGAAAATATTTTCCAGAAATGTTAGCATTATGTCTCATAACATTAGTTCTGGGAATATTTTGGGGTAGTATTCATAGTTATACAGCATGGGTGTATAAAGATTGGTACGGTATTTCGTATACTGGATGTATTTTTCTGTTATTCCTGTTTTTCAATGTGGACAAATTCATTGAGTATTGCAGTCATTCAAATATTCTAATAACAATTTTTGCGATGTATATTATTCGATTTACGGGACTTCAACTTAATGACGATGATAATACTTTAACAATTTTAATGGAAGCTCTTGAACCATTATATGTTACAATTGGATTAATAACGGTCATGTTATATATGAGACATATTATTGAAAGAAAATTTACAGCAACTGGACAAGCTGTGATTGTTGCTCTTCATTTCGGCTTAGGTTCGTAAATTTTGATTATATGCGTTTTCTTAAATTTAATGGTATAATATTGATTTTAATTTTTAGGTAAATTTCTTGGTGCTTTGATTGGTCTAGAAAAAGATGAAAGATATCCAGATAAAAGTGGTTACATGTATCATTATTTAGCTGTTTTTGCATGTATATTAGCGTTTGTCTATTTCATTTTATATAATTTAATACTGGCCCCAAGGTGTGCTGCAAAGGCACAACCAGCACCGCAAATATCAAATTTTTCACCGTCAAATAGTGGTGGCGGTAGTAATGGGGCCCCACAAACGAATACGGCGAATGGCAATTATACACCGTTACGTGTTTATCACAATGAGAGAGGTAAAAAAGGACAATTTAGATATTAATCACGAATGTAACTTAGATATAAGTGAAAAGTTTTCTTTTTTTTTTTTATTATTATTATTCTGTTACATAAATTTATTATTGTATAATTTTTTTAAGATATTAAAACAAAATGTACAATATACAATACAATACACACAAATTCTATTTGAAATGAATGAAAGAAAAGGAATGCGCTAGGTTGACTTAACATATGTATATGTTATATGTTATCTATAGATAAAAGACAACAAGGCGTCCTTTATAATATTATAATAATATGAAATAATTCATGTTATTCTATTTATCATCACCAAATGGCACCTTTGAAATTTCGTAATACAAAATTTAAAAAACAAAAATAAATTTACTATAAATCATTAAACATCTAAATTTCATTATAAAAAGTTGTTCTTTTTCAATTTTCACTCTTGAGTACAATCAAAAGTGTTCTCATACAAATTTAATTTGTACAAATTTATATTTAAAAAAATTAGAACGAAAATCGTTTTTTTTTTTTAAAGGAAAACAAATATTTTTAATATAAACTTTTTTAGAAAAATGAAAACACACACAAACTCATTTTAACTCAACGAAATATGTACTATTTTAAAAGATTTTTTTATAAAAATAAAAAATAAAACTCAGAGTAGAAAATCAAGTGTTTAATGTTTTTTAAAAGAAAATGTAATTTATCGTGATAAATCACGAAACTGATTCATACTTTGCATGTGAATATATTATGTGATTGAACAAAAAATGTTTATTAATATCGTTAACTTATACAATATTGAGAATTTCAATCATTAATTTCACACTATAGTGGCAACAGATTTATATGAAAATTCTTCTATTTTCATTTTTTTCACCTGCCATCATTTTATTGCTTTTCTCAAATTATTTTTTAACAAAATCTACCTCAAATAATTTATAAATGGAACTAGAAGATATCAATTAAATCTGTTTTGCTATGCTATATGTATATGTGCGGATAATTACATATTTTATTGTTTAAAAATAAATTAAATCAAATGATAATACCCAACGATTAACAAAAATATTTTTGATATTCTGATATATGTAATTCTATAAACAAAAAGAAAAATCAAAACATATATTACATACTTCGTTACCTTTGTCTATATATTTCAAAAATTAAAAATATCACTTTATAAATTTAAAAATTTACCTTAAAGAATATAAAATAAAAAATAAATATGTATTTCACATTATATACATACATACATTATATTCTAGATACATAAATATTATTTTAAAAATTAGAAAAAGAAAATTTATTAAATATGTATATTTATACATGTGCATGTATTTCCTAAAGCAAAATTTAAATTTTAACCAAAAAAAAAAAAAAAATTATAAGCATACCTGTATTCTTAGTGTTCGAAATTATTTATATGTAATGTGAGTGGAAAGTATTTCAAAATTATAAAATAAATAAATAATTAAATATTATGAATAATATTTTAAAAAAGAACCAGTAATGGGAAACCTACAAATATGTTGAATTGAATTTTATTTTAAAAATGAAATTAATGAAATTTATATTGCTGAGTAGTAGTTGTAATAAATTAATCTATACAAAATAATCTTATTCCATTTAAATGTTAGTAAAAAATTGATTAAATTCTAAATATGTATTTACAAAAAGAAAACAAAAAAATAAATAAACAAAATTGTTTTTAATGTATAAAATTTAGGTACACTGCATAATAAATAGATGTTTTGTTACATACAAGAAAACCGTTAAAAAAATATATAAAACAATTTATTAATGCAATAGCTAAGATTGTATATGCTATAAACGTTGTGCAATATATGTAGTAGTGGTAGTAGTGTTGAAATTGTCTCAAAATACAAATGCATATTCAAAACAAAACAGGGAAAATATTCGCAGTGAATATATATTATTGCACTTAGATGAATCCGTCAAATTTTAAATGTATATTATTCTCTGTGTATCTGATAAAACATATATGTATACATACTATATGAATTAATAAATAAATTTGAAATGACTTTTAGAGGGCTTTATTTTATTAACATTAAAATAACGCTCAAAATACATAATTATTTATGTAAATAATTTTAAATTATAAAAAAAAATAATAGAATAAAAGGTAACTAAAAATATTAAATTTCTCAACAATTTAGTTTATTTCTGAATTTAAAGATTATTGTTCTTTAAATCAATAATTATAATTATAGATTTGAAACCGCCATTCTGGATTTTTGTCATCATACTACAAGCAACTTACATGCGATTGCATAATTTAATTGTATGCAACGAACTTTTAAATGAATCCGAAATCGTTATTTAATAAACGGAAAATGCCGTAAATAAACGTCAAACTTTGCATAATTATGGGAGCGCACTTAATCTTTTACAATAGTGTGGTATGTACTTTCGTACTTTGTGGTGTATTTATATTCATCACCTGTAATATTATTTGACAATGACAGCACAGAAATTAAAAATTTGAAGGACAACATGAACATAGATAGAACACAAGAAGAAATGGAAATTAAATATGTATAGTTAAATTAGTTTTGTGTTTTGTGTACATTGGACAATTAAAATTGAGCATAAATTAAAATTGATCTAATGGAATGATTTTGTTGAAATTAAAACTAAATAATATGAATTAAAAAAAAGTATAATTCAATATCTGTCATATATTATATTTTTGTAGAGTATGGAATGAATTATAGGAATTACAGCAAACAGAAACAGTTGTGTTGTAAGTAGATAGAGAAAGATATGTTACAAAGTAAAGTAGGTGTAGGAGTAGTAGCTAGTAGATGGAATAAAGGAATAAATACACAAATTTGTATTTGGCAGAGAAAGAGAATACAAAATGAATACAAACTCACCATGCATTCATGCAGTGAGTTGGTGAAGAAAAATAGATGGATTGTAGATGTGTGGTGTTTATTTGTATGTTGTATTGGGTGTATCGTGTATCCGTGTATCTTGTATATATAGATAATAGTGCATATTATGTGTACATAATACGTATTGAATATTGAAAAAAAGGATCTGATTTAAGATTATCATTATATAGCTATCTTATCTAGAGCTACATGAATTTGTCAAATCAAATGTGTAATGTAAAAGTAAATGTAAATCTTTGTGATTAAAAATTTGTCATTTGTCAACATTTTGTGTAAAAAATATTAAAAAAGAGAAAAAAAAAGAACGCCCGCATAGAAATAAATAATATTGGGCGAAAAATTTTCGTGTTTGTTTTTTAAGAATTATTTCTTAAATTTATAATTATATAGTTTATATTTTTTTATTAAGACAAAACAAAACAAAGAAATTGAAAAAAATGTTAGCCTTGATAAACAGAATATTAGATTGGATCAAAAGTTTATTTTGGAAAGAAGAAATGGAATTGACCCTTGTTGGACTTCAATATTCTGGAAAAACAACATTTGTAAATGTTATAGCCGTAAGTTATCAATTTCAATCATATTAAAATTATAATGCAAATGCAAAATGAATCAACAAAACACTACATTTTTTCCTGTTCAATATAGTGTTCATAATTTTTTAGAATGTATATTTAAAATGATTCATGTTCATTGATGCAATAAATCATTTATTACATGATATATGCTGGTTAATCGAAATGTAATAAAAAAAAAAATGAATACATAATTAAAAAAAATTATCAAATTTAATAAAAAAAAATCATTTTTCTACTTCATTTTTCTTTATTTGTAAATTAATGTCGTATCATGTATGTATAATGTCTATATTTACATATGTATGCATGTATATTTCCTGCGTATACAAAATGTTAATGGAATATGATAGTATTTTTATTCTTTAAATTCTTATCAGAATTCAACTTTTGTAAATATATTGATTACTCAAAAAAAAAAAAAAAAACAAATTATATATTTATTTATTAGTCAGTGTAATAATGATGGTAATAAAAAATTTTGTATAGATACATTTTATTATTAAGTGTTTACATATTATATACATATGGATACTTACCTACAAAAATTTAAACTAATAGAGTTAGTAGGTAATTTCAAAAATTGATAATTATGTACCTATTTATTTATTTTGATTTAAATTTTTGTAACATAAAAAAAAAAAATAGATACTTAATTCCATTATTTATTCTTTTGAATTATTTTGCTAAATGACGAATAAAATATATAGTCTGGTCAATTCAGTGAAGACATGATACCGACAGTTGGTTTTAATATGCGTAAGATAACTAAGGGAAATGTTACAATTAAAGTATGGGATATCGGTGGACAACCAAGATTTCGATCAATGTGGGAACGATATTGTAGAGGAGTTAACGCAATAGTGTAAGTGAATTATTTAAAAAAATATATAATAAATGAGAAATAATTGAACAAAAAACAATTTATCTATAGTTATATGGTAGACGCTGCTGATTTAGATAAAATGGAGGCATCAAGAAATGAACTTCATTCATTATTAGATAAGCCACAATTAGCTGGTATACCTGTTTTGGTTTTGGGAAATAAAAGAGATTTGACTGGTGCTTTAGATGAAACTGGTTTAATTGAACGAATGTAAGATTATTATTATTCGTTTTATTTAAATACAAAATCATTAAATTATTTTTAATTTTTTTTTTTTTCTTATAAATAAAAAATAATTAGGAATTTATCTAGCATACAAGATAGAGAAATATGTTGTTACAGCATCTCTTGTAAAGAAAAGGATAATATCGACATTACATTACAATGGTTGATTGCCCATTCGAAAAGTCAAAGTCGTTAAATAAAAATTTCGAATCTATATATAAAATACATAAAAGTTATAAATATCCATTATTATTATTATTATTATAGTCTTTTTATTATTATTATTATTTTTTTCTCTTATTTGTTTTTATTTTGTTTAATATTTTTTTTTTACCTTTAAAATAGAACCAAATATAAATTTAGATAAGTTTACTTACAAAAATAAATAATTAAAAATTGAGGAATGAAAAAAGTGAATAAATTTGAACTTTATAAAATTTAATGTAAGAGATTTTATGTAATATAATATAAAAATGATAAAAAATTTATATTAAAATGTAGGTGGCAAAAATAATTAAGCATTAAAAAGATTAAAATATTAAATATACATTATATGATAATTAAAACGCATTATATAAATAAATAAGAATTCTTTGAAATTAACTGCAAAATGTAATAAAAATTAATACAACAGAAAAAAAAAAATTACAAAAAATACAAATAGCAAATCTCATTTAATAAAAAAAGTTGTTTATTTAGAAATATTTTCATTTCTTTTTCTCAACTAAAGAAAAGAAAAACATATTTTACTTTTATCTTAAAATTACATTATTACAATATTAGAAGATAATATTTGATTTAATTTTCAAAATGCAACTACGAACTTCTTTTTGGCTAACTACAAGAGGTTATTAATTAAGAAGAGAGATCAATTTTTACAAATATTTAACAAGAACGCAACTGGTAAATATATTTAATTAACTACTAGGCTACTAGACTAACTAAAATTATACTAGTTCATTTTTAGAATTGAATTATTGGAATTTCTCTTGAATTTGTAACTGTATCCCAAAAATTAGTCCATTTCATGTAAATTTTATAAGATACATTTATTGCATTCCCTATAGGATAGTCAGGATAATTATTTTTGGCAGTTGTAAAAGGATATTCGACATTTTCGAATACTTTTTTCACGAATAATTTCTCTTTGAATGTGGTATTTGTTGATAAACATTTTTGAAGTTCAAATAAAAATAATTTCCAACGTGGGATGAAAAAATCTTTAGCTAATCCAGACCATTGTTTATTTGCATAATCTACAATTTCTGCTTTTGGTCCCCAAAGCGTTATTTGATTTCTAGCATTATACTCAAATGAAGCTTTTTCTCTCCAATCTTCACTCATACTTCGGGCTGCTTTCAACCAAACACCCAACATAAAATATTGATTTGTTCCTAAAATTTTCTCTAAGTCATACAGCAATTCAATCATAGCATTACTCCATGAATTCAACATCATTAGATTTTTTCGTTTATACTCAAACATGATATTCAAATAAATTTTATCTCCAGAAATTTGAAGAAATTGACGAGTCAAATCAACTAAATCATGCTGAAACAGACTACTACTGTGTACATGAGCATCACTGTCTAACATACTTTTCAATGCAGTTCTAACGATCATTGGATCATACCATAACCAAGGTGATATCTTTGTGCTTGGACGTCTACAAATCGTATACTTGCCATGTAACTTTATTAAACCCTTGTAATCGTATACAGACTTTAACAAAAGATTCCAGGTATTCTTTAAATGGTAATCATTTATTCCATATCGAACGATTGAGTAATAATTAAACCATTCTGTTATGTTAAATTCACTATAATTCCAAGCTCTTTCTAAGGCAAATTCATAAATGGGATAATTCTGATATATTCCTTCTGGTGTAACACCAACACCAACCATTGTTATGTTTGGAATATTTCTGGTATTTTCAATTCTTTGATTGACGATATTCACAGAACCATGCATTCCCAAAGTTCCTCCAAAATTATGCAACATATTCCAAATAAAAGGCTGTCCAAAATATGAATTAGTTCGTTCATATTGCGGAAACTGTTCCGATTGCAAATCCAGAACTAGTAATTTTCCTAAAGGTACTGCAGTCAAAAACGCTTGTATGCTCTTTTCATTCCAAAATGGATTTTTTACAAACATCCAACCCTGCATCAACCAAACTGCCTTGTGATCAATGTCGTACATAGCTCGATAAATATTTGATGATGTGTTACCTGTAAATATTACATTTATGAAAATTTTTAAACTTAAAATTATTATAATTCAATTCGTACTTAGATATTGTGCGTCATGTTGTTTCGGAACGAGTTCATTATAAGGATCTGCAAAATATACATGATCCGTACCGTAATTTTGAATAATTTCCGTTAAAAACATATTACTTATTAAACTAAAAACTGGGTCACTTGGATCAATAAATAGAGGACAACAGAATTTATCTTCGAAATAATTCCAACGGCTAACAGGAGTAAAACTTGCATTGCTGAATATTCTTTCAAATGCTTTAGGAACATGTCCTGCAAATCCTGGTACGGCAATAATCATTCCAAGATCACGTTGAGCTTTTATTATATTTTTTTGTAAATCAAGCTGTCCATTTTTAAAATTTGTAGATATAGGACCACCCCATGCACGAATATTTCCCATACGTTGCCTACAAATTCATACATTTTTACGATAATAGATATAGAAAATTTTAATTATTAAATTTTACCAAGCACTAAAAGCGGGTCCTGCAAAATGTTCATTTATTTCATTCTCAAATAAATTAATTTTTCGATATATTTTTGTCCAAATAGCTTCTTGAATCGGTGCTATTGATAAATTTATTCCCATTAATGCCATCCAATCAATATGATGTCTCCAATTTTTCGATTTCCACCATACAAAACTATATGACCAAGTGCATACATTTTGATAGTACACGAATCTGCTTGGTGATATTTGTTTTATATTAACGGATGGAAATTTTTCTGTTATATTAGATATCTGATGTCCTGACCATGATACATGACCTTTTAGGTAATATTTTAAATAATGATAAAATCCCTTACATACTGCTACTCCCGATGAACCATAAATTGTTACGTGACTTTCATTTTCATATTTAATAATCTAAAAAGATGATGAAAAGAAAAAAATAAATTTTTCCTGGACAACCAATCATTTTAAATGTTCATTTTTTGGCACAAAACTACCTGGTAGCTATTTGTGGGAAATTCAATTTTAATTTCAACTTTAAATCGATGAGAATATTCTGGCAGAATTCTATCAATCACATTCCAAGCAGCTTTTTCTTGAATTTCTGGTGAAGCAGTAGGTTTAATTGTCTCAAAATATTTATCCAAAACTGCAAAAAATAAAATCAATAAAAATATTTTGTTATAGATTTAATAACATTTTATAATATTAATATTTTATTATGTTTTATTTTGTTATATTATATTTCTTCAAAAAAAAAAAAATAATAATAATAAATAAATAAATAAATATGTATGAAGTTGTTTTTCTTACCATCACCCAGGATTTGTTCGTTATTCAAAATATATATAATCACAAATAGTAATTGAAATTTAGCACTAATGTAGTGAAAAACTGAGCAAGTAAACATTTGATTTTTTTCAAATATTTTAATCTGAAAAAGAGAAACATTAGTTAAATTTCATACAAATATTTTTTTATATTATTTATCTAATATTATATATTATACTTACTTCCAGTTCCAGTATTCAATGAAATTCCAGATGTTCAGACTTCCAGATTAGACTCTAGTCCCAGATTCAATCAGATAGTATAGCCAAAGTGTATATATACCTAACAAAACAAGTGGAAAATCTCAATATAAAATATTTTTTAATTTTCAATGACCTCGAAATTTTTTACACAAATACACTGACAGCTACGAAAAAATAGACAGAAAATCAAATCAAGCAAGACTAAAGAAGTAGTTGAAACGTATAGCGTATAGCCATAGTGAGTTAGCGTACGATGGTACAGTACAGCCATGGTATATGGTATAGCAATGGTATAGCCACAAGCAATCAACATATGTTGATTGTTTGTGGTGTATAGTGTATGAATTTATGTATAATCATTAATCAATCGTAAGCCGTAATGGTAATGTAGATCATAAAAAGGTGAATCTGAATATGCAAGGTGCAAGTGTTAAATAGGCAATGTTCCAATTTTTGTGTTGAAACCAAATGATTAGCTTATAAAAAATTTTCACCATAAATTTTTAAACAATTACAATTATACTTCTTGTAAAGAATTATATGTAAGTAATAATTTGATATAAATTCAGATTAAAAAAAATTAAAAATATATTTTAAACTCAAATGAAAAAGAAAGAATATAAATGTTTTCTGTCTGATGTTTCTTTTGATTTGTTTTCTCATGAAGGTGAAGAATGTTGTGAATTTTGTGACTGTGTAGACTGTAGACTACCTGTAAAAATAATGGAGTGTTGGAGTTGGAATTGGAATATGAAATTAATGGTATATGGTGAAGGTGAATATTGAATCTCATTGAACTTTTATTTGATTTTGGTTGATTTGTTGGATTTTGATTTTGATATTTTCAATTTTTCGTCTGTATTGAGTATTCATAAAAGCAAAGTGAAAATTTACTTTTTTATTAATATTATATTATTAAATTTTTAATGTGAACGTGAAGAAAACAAAATAATAAAATCAGGTACAAATGATTGTTAGAATTATTTTTTTTTTCTAATTCTAATGTGATTTGTTTTCGATATTTTTTACATTGTTAACATATTGACAGCTGAACAGCTACTTATTGCAATTTTATACTATAATTATGATAAAAAAAAGAAGAAACACTTCAGCAAGTTACAAATTAAAATAAAAAAAATTTTCATAGTGAAAATGTCGTGCAGTTATGGTTAGCAATTAATTTAATTGAATATATTCAAAACAATCAAATTAAATAAAACTAAAAAATAATATTACAAAAATAATCGGCCGGTAAAGATTAGAAAATTAGCTGGAAAAATGTCTGATTTAATGGTGGATATTTCATCTTTACCTGAAGATGTACGAGAAAAGTTAGCCGAATTGGATTTGGAATTGTCAGAAGGTTAGTCATTGTTATGATATTTGCTAATTATAATGATATTTATATATTTTATATGAATATACATTACGTATTATTTTATTTAAATTAAAAATTTTATTATGTATAAATTTTGATTGTAATGAGAAAAAAATTCTACAGATCGATTGAATGTTGAATGAATATCAATTGTTTTTATTTTATTTATATATACATACATATACTATATTATATATGATTATATGTAAATATAAATGCACACATCAAAACTTTTTTAATTACATACATTTATTTATAGCTAATTATAATTTCAATATGATTACTAATAGAGTTTACGTACATACAGGGTATTCGAAAATTGAAATTATATAAAATGTCTCACATCAAAATATAAGCTATCACACCGAACAAAATTACCTATATAAAAATTGGAGTCTGGGGAACAGTCTGAAGGCATTTTACATTTTTAGTAATTTAAAAATGCACTAAAAATTGTTTGGCATTACTTTTAGAAATTACTTAATTAAATAAATTTCATAAAAATTCTAATACTACATAATTTCTAGAAAATATTCTAGATTTTAAAATTATATAATTTTTTTTTTAAAGTTTTATTTATTGATCATGATGTAGTTTAAACTTTTTTACAGTAATTTTAAATTTAAGATACAGAAAAAAAAGTTAACAGTACAATGATAATTACAATTAAATATACATGTTTATGTACAGTATGTACCTCATATGTGGTAGAGAAACTTTTAAAACTTCTACTAAAGATAGTAAGTATCACCAAAAAATTAGGTGATAACTGTAGAAAGTCTGACCAATGATAAAATAACAGATAATAATAAATTATAGGGCAAAATGCTATCATTTAAATAAAATTGAATTGTTTACTTACGTTTTTCTAATTAAATTGTACAAATAGCTAATCAAATTTGATATGTGTCTATTTAAATTTTGGTATGATTATTTATTTACTTTAATTTTGAATTTTAAAAATTTTGAAAAATTATGGAACATTGAAAACATTGAGAACGCAATTTTTCCAGATGATGATTATGAGTACTTCATCATTAATAAACATAGACGAGAATGACACACATGATTTTAAAATATTTGTAAACTGTAATATACATACATATTTAAACATACGAATATGGACATATGTATGTACATAATAATGTAATATTGAAAATTTGACCTTTTTGTTTCTAGTTCATTCATATACATACTGTATGTATGTATTATACAAATACTGCTACATTGATTCTTTTATCTTGAAAAATAATATTGTACAAGTATTATGCTAATGAGTTACGATATTTATTCACTTTAAAGCCCATCAAAACATATTTTAATATATTGTTTTTTTTTCTTTAATAAGCTCAATTTTGTTATTTCCTCTGTCTTTAATTTAAAAGAATTGCATACATATATTGTTTTGTTTTATTTTGTTTTTGCTAATACGTTAACCTTTGAAAGAATTTAAATTCAAATTTTTACATTCAATTCTCATTTAAATGTTTAATTATTGTCCAAAAATTAATATTTAAAAAAGAGATCAAACAAACAATTATTATTATTGATACAAAAATAGAAAAAAAAAGTTTAATTCTGAAAGATATTAAAAAAGTGTGGAATTTCGGTACACAATTAACGAGAATAAATATTTGCATTGAGAATTCTTGTGAATATTTATAGAAAGAATCAAAGAACCTTTGGTAAAATAAGCTTATGTTGATATTGTTGTGCAAACTAATAAGAATAATAAGATCGTGAAAATATAATTATAAAATCATTCGAAGATAACCAGTTTTCATATATTCAGTTGAGAGGTATTCACATATTCACATTAGCTTGTCTTAATACTCTCCTTTCTATCATGAATTAACTAGATTACGTATTCCACTGTGTTCAATCAAGGGTCATTCCTAAAGTTACAAAGGATATACCTACTTAATATTATGCTTGAATAGTAATTCAAAAAAGGACTACCTATATTTATTAATTAATTCATTTTTTTTTTTTTTCATTTTTATTTTTTACTCAGAAATGTTTCTAATGTAATCAATTCACTAATTTTAATTACATAAATTTTTATAGAAGACAGAGAAGTGTAGAAGCTTTCGTTCATTAATTTTAATTAGAACACATAATTTCTAATGTGTGTGGGTTTTGGTTTTATCTATCGTTTGTTATTAAAATAAGCACTTGGGTTGGGTAGTATAGTGTCTGAACTCATAATATACATATGCATATGACTGTGTAAGTCGTTAATCAAAATTTACCATTACCATATACTTATACTAATACGATTATACTATATATATATAAATGTTTTTAAATATACCTACTATATACACAACTAAACATAATTGATATTTCGTCATATAAAATTTAATACATATAGGTATATACCCTATTCTTTTTCACGTAATTCTAATTGATATTGATATTTCTCTAACAAAAATAAAGTTAAAAAAAAATGTTTATAAACAGTAAAAATGTCTTAAGATGTTTTTAAGTTTTTGAAGATGATTCAAATCAAATTTTGATGATTTTTAAAATTTTTAGCACTTTTCTCATAAATCTATAGATTAAAAAAAAATGAAAACTTATGAATTTTAATTTAAAATCAATTCTTCAGAATATCCCATAAGCATTTATGTTATGTATACTCATAACAATTACATATGCATGTAGACGACACAGGTATGCAATAATAAATTTTATTTTTTATATTGAAAAAAAATTATTTATATGTATATTCGAATGATATTTTCTAGTTATTGGTTGTTGTTGATGTTTAGATGTAACTTAAGATTCAACCACAAATGAAAAGGGAAAAACAAAACATAAAAAATGGTTGTTAAGGAAGCAAAATTTTACTTAATGTGAATGTGAATTATAAAGTCGCCACCACTGTTATAAACAAAATAAAATAAAGAAAACTAAAAACTTATAAAAAAAAAAACATCATCAAATAAACAAAAATAAAATCCACGAAAACTTGAGAAGATGCTAAAGATTTATCTTAAGAAGAGGTTGCTGTTGCTAGTAACATTGATTGTTGTTGTTGTAATGGTGTGTAGTATTATCGAAGAAATGTTGTTTCTTCTTTAGCTTTTATATTATTTTTGAAAAAAAAAAAAATGTAGCAGTCCAGTCGTGCTTGAGTATCTTGTATAGTATAGATACCGTCGTTGTCGTCGTCGTCGTCATCATTATGTTGAAGAAAGAAAATGTGTTTTTATTGAAATAGAAGATATCTCAAAAAATGTATAATATTATTTAAGTATAATACTATAAGTTACATTTTATCTTATTTTTTGTATTTTTACCTGATATTTAATCATGGAATAAAGTTGTTGTGATGATGGTGAATAAATGTTATTCATCTGCAAAAAAGTACTTGAAAAGTTTATTTTATTTTTAAAGAGAATTTTAATTCAATAATTTAACTACAATTTATAACACAGTATTAATTGTTAATATCGTAATAATTATAAATTGAAACCAATAAACAGAAACTTTTTAAAAATCCATACATGTACACTCATACATAAAATGTACCTAGATATTTTGTGTCTAAAGTTATTACCTACATATATTTAAGATTGAAGTATAATCTTTTAGTTGATCTATTATTATTATTATTATTATTATTGTGTATAGTCTATCTATAAGTTATAGAAGTTAGTATCAAAAGTAGATGTTTTGAGTTAGCCAGTTTTTAACTGCAAGAACGAAAATTTTAAATTGAGTATATTAAAAGTTTAGTTTTGTGTTGTTGTTGTTGTTGTTGTTGTTGTTGTGTTTCGATTTTAATTTCTAAATTTTGTTACTTAGTTAGTACATAGTTAGCTTAGCTATGTAGCTAGCTATCTAGGCACGCAAAGATATTAATAATCTGGAACCAGATTTTTATTCGGTTCAGTACAAATCTGTAACTGGATAACATTTATGCATGCTGCATAGTGCATGTACATACATAAATATAAATACATATACAAATATATGAGTATGTACCTATATCATATTATATACATTACTTGCATATATACCAAGTCATGAAAAGGAGCTCCATCCAAACATTGAATTTGCAAGAAACGAAAATTTTTAAAAGTACTATTAGAATCGATTCGAAATAATAAAATACATATTAATACTCGTCGTATGTATATGTATGTAGTTGTTTTGTTAGTTGATCGCGTAAGTAATAACCGACAACGAACCTGTATTTTGTTGGGTTGATTGTTCCACAGTTAGATTACTAAGTGGTTGTATAAATAATTTTTAATATATATATTTTTTTAATTTAATAAAACTTTACATAGTATAAATTGAATTTTTAATTTTTAGATTATTTTTTTTTTGTTGTTGTTGATATTTTTCATATTTCGAAAAAATAAAAATGTCGAATTAAAAATTTCATTCGGTATTTCAATTGTTAAACAATGCATAATATTTTTTTTTTTTTTTTTTTAAATTGATGGTGGTGTAAAGTGCGTGGAAAATACATAAATACCTACGTAATTTTTGTTTTTTTTTTTTTTTAAGTTTTTGTTTTCCACATTATACATACATACATATATGCATAGATGTTCATAAACACACCGCATTCATTTTAAATAAATTAAATTTATATATGTACGTATACACAATAACTTCTATTTATTTACGTACATATATGTGTATAAGGTCAGATGTTATATTTAGTGAAAACAGTTAATAATATTAATACATATAAAAAGTTGAATATTCGATAATAATGTAAAGCTAAGAGGAAATTATTACAAAATCAGTTAAATAAACAGTATATATATATACATATGTACATATAATATGTAAAAAAATATTATGCATATATATATATATATCTATATAATGTGCATATTATAAGAAAAACCAGAAATGTTATAAATGTAACAGTTATAAAAATCAAAAAAAGTGTATATTTTTTTTTGCACAAAAACAATGGCAAATGATTGTAATTTTGACATTTTTCCGAAGCTATCCCATAAAAATATTTAAATATTTAGTTGTTGTAATAATATCTATACGTATCGTTTGGATTTAAAAAAAAAAAAAAATAACAAACCTGAAATCATGATATTTTCAAAGTCTATCTACATACATACATATATACATTATAGTACATTAGTACCAACAAAGCAGTACCTATTTTTCATAACTCTTCTGAATATTTATATTTATATTGAGATGTTGCTTTCAGCAGCTTAAAAATATAGGTATGTATATGTATATTGGAATTGATTGCATCCAATATGTATAATACGTATATGTGATTTATATAAATACATATAATGTTCGTTGTTCTATACACATTACATACATCTCTACATATACATATTTCTAGTACGAAAAATAAAGTACATACCTACATATACATATGTTGCATACATATATGTACATCACGGCAAATGGTCATATTAGTAGAACACATTCATATAATTATAGCATCCACATAACATCTATAATAAAAATTTATATATGTACAATTTATATATATTATATAAAAAAAAAGAAAAACAATACTCGTATAAATAAATAAATAAAGAAGAAAAGTTTCAATGAACTTTTATTCTTTTATCTGTTCATAGAAGGGTTTAATCAGTAAAGGTTTTTGATTTTAGTATGGTATGGTATGGTATGGTACCTATATGGCAAAACTCTAAAATTACCATAAAGCATTCTTTAAGCGAACATTTTTTTTTTATTTGTACATATACATATATATATATATATATTGTGTGTATGTACGAGTATAATTTATTTATTTTATTAGATATTAATTTTATTTTAATTTTTTCAAACGATAGCTTAGGTACTACTCTCTCGTATTATAGGTATTCGTTTTAATCGTTGTGTACTAATAAATAAGAGGAGCATAAAATGTATAACAAAGTACATAAATGTACATGTTTGTATTATATATTTAATTTAAAAACTCCATTAAATTAAATTGAAAATACAGAAAAAAAAAAAAAATTGAAAAAGAAAATAAAAAACATAATAATAATTGGAAAATTCTGTTCATTGGACGTGATAATTACCATACATAAAACATAGTAGAAATTTAACAGAATAATGTATATTATTATGCATGTATAAACATATATTTATGAGATGTTTTTTATTTTTTTTATTTTTTAAATAAAAACGGAAACTTTCATTTTTCTCTGTATTATTTATGTACCTACATACATACTTCATAAAATTTGAATTTATTTCTAATTATCTATTTATGGTAAATTTTATTTTATTAAATTTCAAGATTATTTTTTTTTTTTTAACTTTTTCTCTTGAAACATTCCTTGAAATCTAAAATCAATTTTTCATAAAATGATTAGGAATTTCTGATAAGAAAATAACATACGAAAATAAAAAATGAAAACAATATTTAATAAAGTAGGTACATTCTTTTGGTAGGACAGAATTGATTAATTGCAAAAAAAAAAAAAATTGTATTTTTCGTCAATTTTCTCAATATCATTTTACGTGTCGAATTACATATAAAATATGAGCATAGACTAATCTATAGATAGGAAATGACCGTATAAATTTTTAATACACTTTTGAAATCGATCATAGCTGGCAGAAACTTGAAGAATGGCTGGCAGGAGCTTTTACTGAGAGGAGAGATAATTTTTCGCTCACGAATTTCCATATATATTACATATATTGTAGATTTCAATAGCTGGCAATGAAAATACATGCATATTTATTTAAAAAACAATACACAATACATGTTCATTGCAATAGCTGGCAGTAGCACTGGAATCAATATAGAATATTTATCACTGATCAACAAAGCAATAAGATGTGACACTCTTTTTTTTTTTAAATTTACTAACACACATAATTACTTATTTTAAAATAATAAAAAAAATCAAAATTCAATTTACAAAAACAGTACAGAATTAATGTACTTATGTCAAATCCATATTTCCTTATAAACCGCCGTAATGAAGAAAAGATACAAAACAATATATACATGTGAGCAATACAATCATTTTTTCACAATGCATTTTTAAAGGCGATCTGGAACTTTTTTTTTGACTACCTGACGCGTCATTATATCAAGATATAAGGTGATTCATATAATTTCTGAGAATTTTGAAGACAAGAAAAAGTTTATTTTGTTAAGCTATATATTAGAGTAAGAATTTAATTTATAATTAAGAAATTTAACAAAAATGTAAAAACATTTGATATCAAACACAAAATTTTAAGTGTAATGCATTTACAATTAATTTTGTTTATTTTAGATAAAAAATTTTAAATAACAAAATTTGTACTTTTTTTAATGAGTAGGTATACACTGTAATAATGTTATATTTTTTAAAACAGTTGGTGTTGCAGTTCCATTTTTTTTGTCTCTTTTTCGTATACAAAGGCTCTTAATTGCTATCGACTTTTAGCAAAACCGTTAAGGCCGAATGAATAACGGGACAAAGGTCATGAGAAATTTTTGCTAACGCGTGCTCAGTGTCATTACTGTATGAATATAGATATACTGTGATTTCAATAGCTGGCAATGAAAATACATGCATATTTATTTAAAAAACAATACACAATACATGTTCATTGCAATAGCTGGCAGTAGTACTGTGTTATACGGTTATGTTATACTTATGTTATACCGTCATACATGGTCTTACTTGAATCATGAATATAGAATATTTATATTCATGTAGCCAACAATACAGATTGCATAGTATCAAAGAATATATAACTAACGTAACTAGTAGATATATATTCTTTGATAGTATGCATGCACATATGTGTTAGATACTTTCAAAACCAGTTTTAATTGTATATATAATATCACAGATAAGGATATTTGTATGTGATAATATATATTATTATATTCATTGCCAGTCATAACATAAATTTGTTGAAAATTTAAATTTCCTTTAGCCTACTGTCACATGAGTCTGATTCTGAATCTGAAAAATTCAGAATCACTTTCAAATGCATTGTAGTAAATGTGACTTGTTACATGGCTCTGAAAAATTCATCTTCTAAAAAAATTCCGGTTCGTACTTCCGTTTTGTAATCTGATTATTTTCAGAATAGAAAATGAAACATGCTGACAGTAAATGTAACATGTCACATGTACCTGAAATCTGAATCTGAATTCATAGCTAAACCACTCAATAAATTGACATAAAATTACTTGTTTATATACAACTTGAAGATCGTAAGATAGAAGACAGAAGACAGAAGACAGAAGATTAACTTTATTTCACCCTCCATTGAAAAGTGCGTCTTACCTACGTACTCGCCACTCATAGTAGTTATTGTTCGATGGTTTAATGTTCACTCGATAAGTAAAGTGTTTTATAACAATAACAAATTTAAAGAAAAATATTGAAAAGGAGTTTTCAGATTCAGAATCAGAATGAACAAAAAGTGAATTCTGAATCTGAAATTTTACGTTTCAGATTCAGAATCAGAATAATGTGACAGTAGACTTAAAATATACGATTTTGTACATTTGCCTGTTATTTGATATTTTTTATCATTTCCGATAAGAATATAGCTACATAGATTTTTGATTTTTAAATTTGTTTTTTCTTCAAGATATACAAGATTTCAAAAGATTACAAAAGTTCTCTCATTTATTTTCCTTATTCTGATTTTATAGCTTTTTCAAAATCTCTCAAAAGCTATTTTGATGTTTACTTAATAGTTATGAACACGATTTCTGCCATAAGCATTTCCAATCTATATTAGTCTATGATATGAGTTTATCATTTGTCATTTGTGCATGCATAAAGTTATTTAGTTAGGTTAGACCAAATTATTACATTTTATTATTATATTAATATTTACCATATTAGGGATCGATTATATATACATAAATGCAGGTGATATGATAATTTAGTACATTCGATATATGTATTTTGAGTATATTATTGTACGTTAAAACATTAAATAAAAATGGTAATACATAACAAAAATAAAAACAAAAATATATTTAGTGAAGAATGAAATTTGAAAAAAAAAAAAAATAAAAAAAAACAAAAACAAATATAAAATATTGGTTAAATATCTACAGTAAAACAAAAACACAAAATAAATAAAAAATAAAAATAAAATAATAAAGTCAAAGTGAAGCAAAATGAAGTCGTTTAGTTTTGAATCGATACGAAATTTTTTACGAACGAAAAAGAAGACAGTAAAAGATAAAAATTGTTCAAATGTTTTGGATTCAAGTTTTAAAAGGAGTGAATCATTTAAACGTATAAGTATACGTAAAAGTTATTTAGATCGTGGCAGAAGGAAAGCAGCAATGAGAGCTAAAGCCCTTCAGGCAGGAGTTGATAAACAGAGAACTGAGAAAATAAATCGACAAGTAGCAATTATCGAAAATAATGAAAACAAATTAAAATCACAATCATCATCATCATCATCATCAAACTGCAATGAACTAACATCATTAGAAAAAAAGATAGAACTAGATAATAATGTCGATAATAAATCGACAGCACAGCAAAATAAAGTACAAACAGAGACTGAAGTTCAAGTGATTTTTGTTGATTTTCCTAATTGTAACAGTACTGAATCAATTTATCAAGATAATACGGCTAATAATGATTATGTGAGTGATATAACTGTTCCAGATAATACTAATTATGAAAAAATTTCATCAAATAAATATTTGGAAACTAATTTCGATGAAATTCCAAATTCATGTTCGAAAGATTCAGACGATGATAATGACAGTAAAGGGCCACAAAGCTTAGCCATTTCGACTGTATCGAATTTAAATCTAAATCAAGATTATTTACAGATTTCTAGTCATTATGACACTAACAATTATTCTGGAGATAGTATAGTGATACGTATTTCTGGAAAGGATAATGATTTTAAATATAATTATTCACAGAACGTAGATGATGAATCAAAACAAAGAACTGAGAATCAAGAAATTGATCATTGCACAAAAAATATTTGGAATAATAGCAAAATTTCAAAGGAAAAATTAAATGAAATAGCTACAGATGAACAGTATGATGATAATTACAGTACTTTGACAGAAGTGCAATCTCTGAAACAAAAAGAAAATTTAAATGAAAGTTTATCGATGTCATCACTTTTTCCAGAGATACATTTTAGTGTCAATAATACAATTTCTACAAGAAATGATGAAAACATATCAAAAATGCAAAATTCCTGTCAATTGAATTTTGAAAATGACAATAATTTGGAAATTTACGATGACATTAATATACCATCTTCAAATTTAATTCCATATCCGTTAAGAGTTAAAACGAATCCTTTTACACAGCAGAAAGAACTTTATTCTGTGAATTTAGGACGGATATGGAAACAGCTTAATTTGGGTCAAGATGAAGATTTATACGTTGATGTTCAGAAGGATTCAAAGAAAAAGCACGAATCCTTTAAATCGATGTCATCACGTGATTCTGGATTTAGTTTGACGATGACAAAACCTAAAAATTTACTTCGTCGCAAAGTAAAGCCTGTAACACAGCAAAATCGTCGAAATTATTGTAATCGAAAGTCAAAATGTAGTAATGTTAATAATGTGAATTTGAAAAAGACTAGCACATCTCAAAAAAGTCCAAAAAGCCCAGCATTGAATGAAGAAAACCTTGATTGCATGCATAATATGCATGAATGTGATAATTGGAGCAATGATACATTATTCCATGAGTTTGAGAAATTCTACAAAGCGAAAAAAGATCAAAATCGTAAACACAATAAAAGCAATCAAAACAGCAAATTTGAAACGGAACAAATTGATGATATACATTTGCAGGATAGCTATGATGATGAAGAAATTGGCGATTTAAAAATGTATTTCGAAGAAAATTTGAAAAGACTTAAACAGTATTATTTGCAACAAAGAAAACTAAATAAATTGAAGGTGATTAATTTTTTAAATAAACTTTCATCAACCACAAATTCATATTCGAATGATGTATGCAGTAACGATTACATGTTTCCATATCCTGATAAAAGATCATCATCAGCGAACAACAATAAAAGAAAACATTGCCTTTTCCAGGAAGTTCGAACATTTAATGATGACATTAAAAATTCTCTGGCTCAGGCATCTTCTGCTAATATTGAAGAGGATCTTAGTTTTTATAATATTCAGAATAAAACGAGCGATTTTTACAGATTCAATAAAAATTCTCTTGATTATTCATCTGAACATTATTGGCAGCATATTGATGAATCATTTAAAAATTCCTTATCATCGTCACATCATAATTATAGTCAATGCCATCGTAAAATGAAATCTAGAAAATTAGAAAGAAAAGAGATATCCTTATCGAGTGTTTTCCCATCAATTCATGATGATAATCTTCAATTTAGTGATAGAATTTGTGACAAATGTTTGAAAATGTCTCAGTATCAGTCTAAAAAGATAGAAAAAAGGAAAAAATTCAATTGTAATAAATACAGTAATAACAATAGAAATGATAAGACAGTAGGGGATTGCAAATTTTGTTGGGAATGTGAAAATCATATAAATTCTTGTATTTGCGTTGAGAATATTGTCAAGAATTACTACGAAGATGATGTAAATTACGATCAAGATGATAATGACGAAGACGATGATGATGATGATGATGATGATGAAGATGATGATGATGATGATGAACAAAATGAAGGAGATATTGTTAATAATCAAAATGATAACGATCATTGTTTGTGTCCGAAAACTTTTCGTGCTAATCCTCCATTGCCACCAGTAAATAGGAAAAAACTACGTAAAAAACGATCAAAACGAAAAATTGGAAAAAATCGATTAATTTTAAATCAGTATCATCATAGTGATAGTGGAAGATATGGTAAGATAGGAACGATACTGTACTGTACAACATTCATTTATTTGATATTTGAATATTCGACTTTACTTAAATTTTTGAATGCTCTCATGTTTTACAAATTTTTGACTCTATTTAATAATTAAAATTTGTTATTATCATTGTTGTTAATTACAATTATTATTATTATTTTTAATTTCAGGTGATATTACACAAAAAGGATATGAAAAGAAAAGGACGAGATTGTTACAGCCATATTTAGTGAAAAACTCACAAGGTTAGTTTATAAATTTTAATGAAATTCATTTCAAATTTTATATACATATTTTGTCTCTAACTTGAAAAACAAAAAAAAAAAATTTAATTTTTGTAATTTTTGAAATTACACTATACTTAAAAATTCTAAATAATAAATTATTTATAATAATAAATATTTCATACATAAATATGATAGATAAATAAACAAGAAGAAAACCTAAGGATCCGATAAGGTTGTTTTAAGAAAATTTATATGTGTTCAAAAGAAATTTTATTTGTAATAAGATTCTTGTCTAGCATTATAATTAACAAATATACAAACAAACCAATAAACAATAAACAAAAACAAAAAAAAAAAATGGGTGGTGGTAATATCTGACCATAAGTATAGATTATATTTCTCGTTCAAAAGAAATATTCTAAAATGAATAGAAGAGTATGAATTGTAATGTCCAACCAAATACGATGCTAAAATAAAATATCCATCATAAGCTAACTATTTTAACTTTTTACATTTTACTGATTTACTGATTAAATTTAAACTTTAAAGCAATTTAGCCTAAACACAAATGACACGGGAACACACTAATACATATTAAACCATGCTATTTATTTAATTATTTTTTTTTTGTATTTGTATTTTAATTATAAATTGATTACATTAAAAAATCATTTAATAATATTTATCAAAAAAAAAAAAAATATATATAATAATAAAAAAGGTGGAAGTGGAAATTCTGGAAATAATGGTGGAATGCCTCCATACTACAATATCAACAATTCGAACTCATCGGAACCTACGAAGAATAGTTATGCAAATGAAAGTAGTAATGGCGGTGCACCACCAGCCAATGTACAATTATCAAGTGAAGGATATAGTTATGTAACAGATGTACCATCACTTCAATCGCATCATCGACATTCCAGTAATTCACATCATAAATCTTCGCATTATCAAAGTGGAAGTAGTGCCGGAAGTAGTATAAGCGGAATATGTCATCAGAATCGTGCACGTCGAAGTCAGAGACGAGTAACGCACAATGAAAAAAGATATCATTCAGGTTGGATTTTTATAAAATTCCACAGTTTAATGATATTAGTGCACACATACACACACATTATATTATTGATTATACGAGTAGTATATCTACATAATATTATTTTCATATCTGTATACATTATACGTGTCGTAAAATATTTTAGTTTTCAATTTGCTTCTTATTTTAAATTCAATATATTTTCATTTATTTATTTTCTGTTTTATTTTTGTTTTTTTTTTCCCCTTTATTCTTTTTTTTTTTTACCACTACCCAATTTATATTTTTGTACTTTAGTAGAGGTATTTAGATATTTAAATTTTCTGCACATTAGTTTTTTTTTTTACTTATACCGATTTTAGAATATATTTTGCATGAGTGTAAATTTAATTGAAATTTTAAAGGGGAAAATATGTACCCTATCCTAATATGAGTAAGGATATTACCGGTAGGAAAATATGAATTTCTTATCGTTGCAGAAATCTTAACTAAAATTTATAAGGAAAGTATACGATTTTATTATGAAATTATGTACAATTTATTGGTAGTAATTGTAAATCAAAATAATTGAATACATTGTAAATTTCGTTACAAAATTCTGACGTTCTGATATTATTATTATTATGATCATTGATTACCAAACAACATTGTTGATGCCTTAAAATGTGGTAGCTATAAAAACTATTGATTGATGTAGTATTGGGCTAGTAATTTATTTAATGAAGAAAAAAAAAATCTATATACATACCTATATAATATTAAATTGCACCTAATTGTTAATTGTAACTAATTACATTTATTATGTAACTGTAAAAATAAATTTAATGCTAAAATATATTAAAATGTTCAATAAAAATTTCTCTTCTAACTATAATTTCTTTTGTAAATTTATTTCTTGGTTAATCAATATTCAAAAATTATACATCATCGATGATTTAAAAAAAAAAAAACAAAAAACAAAAAAACAAATTATAAAATACATAAAATAGCAAGCGATAAAAGCAGCTCAAAAAGCCAACAAAAATCAAATATTAAAGCCCCGATTGATTTAAGTGCACAATTAGCTGCTTTATCTGCAGAAATAGTAGAAAAATCAAATTTTAAAGGATGTAAACCATATAAATCAGGCCATTATCAGCATCATCATCATCGTATTAAACAGAATGACGATTCACTACCTCGTTCACCATTAATGCAACAGCGAAATAAAGGGGTATTAATTTGCAAAAAAAAAAAAAAAAAAAAAAAATTTTTTTTTTTAAATAAAATTCAACTCTTCAATTTTAATTAAATTCATATAAAATTCAACATCGATTACAGCATCAACATGTAACTAAGCTATCCGCTAGTGTAACTGGAGGAACAAATAATTCAAATTCGAATTCGAATCAAACATTATCAAGTACATTTGATAATGGTAGTCAAATACCTTTAGCCACAACAGTAATAAGTGGTAGTGGTAGTGGTAGTGGTAGTGGAGGTTTAAAAACAGCCGCCGATAATAGCATCAATAAATTTAGTAGTCATAATTCTGGAAATGATGACCTAAAAATTAGTGCAACTGATCCAAATTTAATTGCAACAACAACAACAAAAACAACAACTGAAACTAAAATGAGTCATAGCCATCTTTATTCAGATCAAACGGGTGAAGGTAAACACTCTACAAAATCAAAATTAAATCATCGACGTTTGGGGCGTCATGAGAGTCGTTATACAAGCGGTAAAAAATATGCAACTAAAATTAAACTAATAACAACAATAATAATAATAATAATATGTAATTAGAATTTAGCTGAATTTTAACATATACTATATATACTATATTAAACATTATTCATACGTAGTAATACGTAAATCTCTTTTTAACTATTCAAATAACAAACATTGTATATCCTAAATAGTAATACAATTCAATTCAGCTAGACTACTTCATCTTAGTATTTAAATAATGTAGAAAAAAAATAATTTTTGTTTGCTATAAAGTTTTCTTATATTTCTACATAACTATACTACTATGTACATATGTATGCATATGGATTTTGTAAGGTTTTCTATACATCCTTAATTTCTATATTCAATAATTTTGCGAAAAGGAAAAATCTAAGCGTTAAAATGTTTTTTTTTTTTTTTTTTTTTTGTTCATGTATGATTAAATTTTAGAGTAATAATAAGTAAGAATCATACTGTAAAATATACCAGTAAATATAAAAAACAATAATCTTTTGAAAATTACAAAAAGTAATTTCTAAGGTTTCTGTTTTCTTATGAAATTCGATAATGTTGTCCTGTAATACACTGTAAAATTAGATATGAAGTAAAACATTAAGGGTTATTCTTATACATATATTGCTACATTATGTATAAATTCATATAATTATGTTTCAAAATAAAATAAATAAATAAATTAAATCAATATAATAACGGTTATAACTATTTGTAATGAGAAATTTTCAATTTTAAATGAAAATTTTTCATATTTATAATACCAGAAAAAATCTCATGTTTAAACGTTGTTTTTTTTTTTTTTTTTTTAAAAAAAACTTTAAAAACTTAATCGCTTAGATTGCTTCTTTTGTCAAAAATTCTAATATACATTCAATTATTAGTTAACTAATTGAAAATCTTAATCTGAAACTTTACTGATCACTATGGAAAATTTGGTAAATGCTTCTTTTTAATGTAGTAACATATACCTATAAATGGTAAATCGATGAAAACTAATCTTTTGTTATTTTTTGTGTTAAACCCCTTTGTGAATTTGAATTACTTTAAAATATATTATAAGCTTGTTCAAAAATAACAGAAAATTCTCGAGGAGAAGACGTAAATTAGCATGCTATCATAAAACATCAGATAAAGGTAAAGCTTAAAATCATTCGCTTTATATTTATTTATTCGGCTCTTTTACAACATTACTAGTATCTAGTATCTAGTATATTATGTGTAGATAGTATTAATTAATGTTGCGAATTTTTATTAAAATTATTAATTTATTGTATCTATGTATATATTTTTCATGAATATACATATTTGAAATATTTAAAGTAATGCATGCAGTGTGTGCCTTCTAAAAATCGAATATTCTTTATATATTCTTATTATCATTATTATTAAATTTCCTTTCAATTATTTAGTTATTTTATTTCCTTTTAACATATTTTATGCTTTAATTTTCTATTTATAAAATTCATATTAATCCAATCACTTTAATAAACTAAAACGAAAAACATTTCTCATCTCTGTTTTTATTTAATTGATAACCAAAAAAAAAAAAAAAAAAAAAAAAATAGAAGTTAGACAGGAAGCTGTACAACAAGCTTTAGCTGCGTTAAAAAATCGACCAAGACCAAGTTTACCTATGCCTTCAAAACGTAGTTCTGTATTAAATCGAAGTCCAGATCGTGATCGTGATGATACAGGTAAGAAATGCAGTCAGTTCGTCTTCTTTTTTTTTGAATAAATTTTAACAATGGATGGAGTTATAATTTTGTCAAAGTATATGACGTAATTAAATCATAATTCTGAATTTGTTTCTTCTAAAATCAATTTAAGATTTTCTTTTTAAGTTAAATCTCATTAATGTATGCTTTATCTATAATTTGAAGCTAGAAATATGTCACTGAATAAATACAATTTGAATTCAAATAAATTTCCATTAGTCTTACATTCTGAATTGATGGTGTCACTTAATGATAAAATTCCAAGAAATTGTTAATCCTCTGATTCACTATACCGCACACCGCCAACATTTCATGTATTTTCAGACTCTCAATAACAAAATTTGAATTTAAATTTAGAATTATTTAAAAAGAAAACTATTTTTTTGTTTCCTGGTTATTAAAGACTCAACATCTGATGAGGAATCAATACCAGAAGAAAGAATTTTGACGCCAGATCGAGAGTATAATTATCCACGTGATCATCTTTCGAACTCTCGAGAACAAATAAAGCCACCACTACGAGATTCATCTGTGAGCGGTGGACATCAGAAGAATTTCAGTGATCGGAGGCCACCTCATAATTTACCCCCACCGGTGAATGAAATTACTGTTAAATATTTTTTAATTGTTTAATTTAATTAAATTTTATTAATTATAAATTTTAGCCTCATTCTGATACCTCAAGTGCTGGGTCACCTCCAACAGCTCATAAGAAAAATAACTACGATTTCACAGACATTTCAGAATTTCAAAGACCTTGTATGTGTATTCGTCAACCATCATCATTACTAGAATTAATAAAGATGTTAAAAATCAATTTATTTTTGTAGATGTTGCTCCTGATATAACACAGCTCAGTGTAAATACAAGGGGAGCAGACAGAGTAACGCGATACGTGAATGTATCAGGTACAGAACCAGGTGACACTGGAACAGCAGGACGATGGAAGGTATCTGCAAAAATTCAACAGCTTTTGAATACATTGAAAAGGCCTAAACGACGACCACTACCAGAATTTTACGAGGATAATGACATTGAATTAGAAATAGCAGCTAATCCAAAAGATCCAAATGCTCCAAAGCCCGAGGGAAGTACTATGACTCCTGTACAGGGTGAACAGTTAACTGTTGCCGCTGGCTTACCAAGGACATTGGAAGCGGCTGTACAAAGATACGGAACAAATTCTTTTAAATCCCCAATGGCAACAGTTCTAGATCCAAATGGGAAACTAGTAACAACATTGACTTATGGAAAACTATTGTCTCGTGCAATGAAAATTGCATTCGCATTATCAACAAAAGTATTTAGTAAAGGACCCGAACAAATAACTTTGAAACCAGGAGATCGTGTAGCTTTAGTATATCCGAATAGTGATCCTTTAAATTTTATCACTGCCTGGTATGGTTGTATGTTTCGAGGACTTGTACCTCTGCCAATAGAACTGCCACTTTCGAGTTCCGATTCACCACCGCAACAAATTGGCTTTTTACTCAGTTCATGTGGCATTCATGTTGCACTAACATCAGAGGCGTGCTTAAAAGGTCTTCCAAAATCAACGACAGGAGAAATAGCAAAACTCAAAGGATGGCCTAGGTTACACTGGTTTGTTACAGAACATTTGCCTAAGCCAACGAAGGATTTTAATGTGAACAGTGTTCGAGTAGAAGAAAGTGCTATGGCATATATAGAATACACAACGGATAAAGAAGGTAGTGTGATGGGTGTTACCGTTACCCGACAAGCGATGATGAATCACTGCCGAGCTCTAACCATGGCTTGTCATTATACTGAAGGAGAGACTATAGTTTGCGTTTTAGATTTTAAACGTGAAGTTGGATTATGGCATGCAGTATTAACATCAGTTTTAAATGGTATCCATGTTCTATTTATCCCTTACGCATTGATGAAACTACGACCATCTTCTTGGATGCAGCTTATAACAAAATACAGAGCATCATGCTGTCTAGTAAAAAGTCGAGATCTTCATTGGGGATTATTGGCAACAAAAGATCATAAAGATATATCTTTGTCATCATTGCGGATGTTATTAGTTGCTGACGGAGCCAATCCGTGGTCTTTATCTTCTTGTGATCAATTTTTAAGCGTATTTCAATCCAAAGGTCTGCGTCCAGACGCGATTTGCCCTTGTGCTAGTAGTTCTGAAGTGTTCACGGTATCTTTAAGAAGACCTGGTAGGTCATCTGGAGGATTTGTTCAATCAGCAACTGGTAGAGGTGTTCTTTCGATGGCAGCACTATCCCATGGAGTAGTGCGAGTTGATAGTGAAGATTCATTGACATCACTTACATTGCAAGACTGTGGTCAAGTAATGCCAGCAGCTCAAATGGTCGTTGTACGCTCAGAAGGTCCCCCTGTACTGTGCAAAAGCGATCAAGTAAAACATTGCCTTTATGACCCGTTTAATAAAATATGAATTGTGTTTTTCAATTTTCTAGGTTGGTGAAATTTGTGTAACAAGTGGAGCCACTGGATCAGCTTACTTTGGTTTGGAAGGTCTAACAAATTCTACATTTAAAGTACAGCCTCTTTCCGATGAACCCGATCCAAAGGATTCGAATTCTGGAAAAACTATTAGCGAAGAGTATTACGTTCGATCAGGTTTACTCGGTTTTCTTGGCCCAGGCGGACTAGTTTTTGTGTGCGGGTCTCGTGATGGTTTAATGACAGTGACTGGTAGAAAACATAATGCAGATGATATAATCGCAACTGTTTTGGCTGTGGAACCTATGAGGTTTATTTATCGTGGACGAATTGCAGTATTCAGTATTAAAGTGTTACGTGACGAACGTGTTTGTGTAATTGCTGAACAAAGACCAGACTGTTCCGAAGAGGAAAGTTTTCAATGGATGTCACGTGTTTTACAAGCAGTCGATTCTATTCATCAAGTTGGAATATATTGCTTAGCACTCGTGCCACCAAATCATTTACCGAAAACTCCATTGGGAGGAATACATTTATGTGAAGCTAGAAGAAGATTTTTAGAAGGATCTTTACATCCAGCTAACGTACTCATGTGTCCACATACATGTGTAACAAATCTACCAAAACCCAGGGAAATTCATCAAGGTAATTAATTGGTCACATTTAAAGAATAAATAATAATTTAAATTAAAATTTTAAAAACAAAAGTAAAAAAAAAAAAAAAAAACAAAAATATTTTTCTTCGTATATCGTATGATGTTTTCGCAGTAAAGTTTTATTTTGACTGTATAAATTAACGTAGACATTTTTTTTTTTTTTGCTGATTTACTGAAATTTTATTAATTTTATCAGAATTTGAATAGTTTTCATTCATTTATTTATTTTGTTTATTTATATAATTTTGTGATAAATTGAAATTTATCAATCAACTTCATAATAAATCAAATTTAAAATTAGAAAATTAAATTAAAAGAGCACATTAGAGTCTATAATAATTGTAAATACATAAATTTTATTTAATTTTCCTAAACATTTTTTTAAACTTTTAACACAATTTGCACAGAGAAAAAAAAATTTAATAAATGAAATTTTAGAATTAAATTGAAACATTTGAATCAAAACGTAGCTTTAGTTCTAATTAAATTTATAATCAAAAATAATTTCATATAATGAATTTTATCTAAAAACCTTTAAAAAAAAACTGTAGCAAAATCGAATCGATTACTCGAATTTTTCATGTAGATCCAAAAAATGAAATCATTTTGTAGTGCTATTCTTCATTATTATTGTCTTGTCATTCATTCATTCAGTAGCTTTTGACACATTGTTTTTGACTAGTTTATTTGTGACCCTTTTTTGTAAATGAATTTTTTGAGAAGAACTGAACTAAATTTAGAATAGTGTTGGTTGATGAAGTAGCTTATTGTATTTGTTTTTGTTTTTTTATATTTTTAACTGTTATAATTTTATATTTTTTGTGTAACTATTTTTATTTATAATTTTGTAAAATTGGCTTTTTTAATTAAAACTTACTGTGTATTGTACTGTATTTTAATTTTTACCTTTCTTCATTATTATAATCAATCATATTTTTTTATACTACATACATATTAAATTTATTTTATTTCAAGAAAAATTATTTTGAATTCGAAAACACAAAACTAATTAAGTTTTCCATTATTATTCATGATTTTTATTTCTGTGTTTTCTCACATCAAAACAACTAATTGGCATCTTTCGTGACTGGAAATATACAAAAAAAAAAATATATATATATATATATATATATATATAAAATAAAATGTAATTATTTGAAAAACTAAAAAAAAAACAAAAAAAAAATTCATGAATTTTAATAATAATAATAATCAACAACACATCACGCATACTAACATTCACCGAAACATTTATAAATATGTTTAAAACAAAAACTAAAAAAAAAAAAAATATCACCAAAAACACCCGCTTTATAATAATTTATTTTCGGGTTTATATGAAAAAAAAAAAAACATTAAAAAAATAAAAATAAAATAAAAATCGCTTATTATGTAATTTCAAATTCAATAAAACTGGTCTGCGAAAACTTTGTAAATATGTGAAATTTTAAATTGACAAAACAAAACAAAAAATCGAAAACAATAATGCACAAAAATACTGTTAAACGCAAAATTAAACTTTTGAAACACTAAAAAAAAAAAAAAAAAAATAAACAAAAAACAAAAAAAAATAAATAAATAAATAAAAGGAGTGCCACAAGGAACTACTAGCTCATCTGGATGTGGTATTACAGACACATCAGTTGGACCAGCCTCAGTTATGGTCGGAAATTTGGTACAAGGTAATCGTTTGGCAGTAGCACAAGGACGAGATATTGGATTATCAGAAGATAGTGAACGAAAGGTACGTTAAAATTTCTCAAAAATTATTTCATAAAATATCAAATTTAATTTTTTTTTTTAATATATTTTGCTTTAGCATCAACTAATCACAGGCGTTTTACGATGGCGAGCGAATTCATCTCCGGATCATGTTTTATACACACTACTCAACTCTAAAGGTATATGTCATAAATTGAATTGAATTTTTTTTTCAGAAATATTTATTGCCATTAAAAAAAAGCGATGTATGATAATGATATTTTTGTTATTTCTCTTTTATTAGGTGCTGTGGCTAAGACTTTAACTTGTTCTGAATTATATAAACGAGCTGAAAAAATTGCAGCTTTACTTCAAGAACGAGGAAAGGTCAATTCTGGCGATCACGTAGGTATGTCAGCTGTATAAGATATGAATTTTATTTATTTTCTTTTAAATATTTCACATGAGAAATTTATTTACTGCATTATCCCATGAATTAATTATTGTATGTGTCGAAAAACGAAATAAAATTGAAATAATTTTCATATTTAGCATTAATTTTTCCTCCTGGTTTGGATTTGATTTGTGCATTTTATGGATGTTTATATCTTGGAGCTATTCCAATTACAATAAGACCACCACATCCTCAAAATTTGATTACAACTTTACCAACAGTTCGAATGATTGTTGACGTATCAAAAAGTGGAATTGTTCTTTCTATACAGTCTATTATAAAGTTATTGAGATCTAGAGAAGCGGCAGCATCAATTGATCCAAAGGGATGGCCACCTATTCTTGATATCGATGATAATCCAAAGAAAAGATTACATGCAATAGCGAATGCTACTCTAGATTCAACGGCATATTTAGATTTTAGTGTATCAACGTGTGGTAGATTAAGTGGTGTTATAATAACTCACAGGTTGGTTTATAATATTCTCATAATTATTTTTCATTCATGTTTCACATTCTCTCTTAGATCACTTTCGAGTTTGTGCGCCAGTTTGAAACTTTCTTGTGAATTATACCCTTCACGACATGTGGCACTTTGTTTGGATCCTTATTGCGGTCTTGGTTTTGCAATGTGGAGTTTGATAAGTGTTTATAGCGGACATCATTCAATATTAATTGCACCGTACGAAGTAGAAACAAATCCAAGTTTATGGCTGTCGACTTTATCACAATATCGAGTTCGTGATACATTCTGTTCATATGGTGTGATAGAGCTATGCACAAAAGCGCTTAGCAATTCAATTCAGTTATTAAAACAAAGGAATGTTGATTTACGATGTGTGCGAACGTGTGTTGTTGTTGCTGAAGAACGGCCCAGAGTTCAATTAACTCAACAATTTTGTAAACTGTTCCAAGCACTGGGACTAAATACAAGATGTGTATCGACGTCATTTGGATGTAGAGTGAATCCAGCAATTTGTGTGCAAGGAGCTAGTTCTGCAGAGAGCGCTCAAGTATACGTTGATTTAAGGGCGCTTAGAAATAATCGTGTTGCACTCGTAGAAAGAGGTGCCCCTAATTCATTGTGTCTCATTGAATCTGGAAAATTATTACCTGGAGTTAAAGTGATAATAGCGAATCCAGAGACAAAGGGACATTGCGGTGATTCACATTTAGGAGAAATTTGGGTAATTATGTGGTTAATTAATGTTTTTAACGTTAAAATAATATAAAAAAATTTCTGATATAGGTTCAATCGGCGCATAATGCGAACGGATACTTTACGATTTACGGAGACGAAACCGACTATAATGATCATTTCAATGCAAAATTAGTCACTGGTGCAACAACAGAAGTTTATGCACGTACCGGTTATTTAGGTTTTCTACGAAGAACTGAATGCTCACAGGCTTGTTCAATTTTGGACGAAACGACACCAAGTGTTGCGAGCCGTGATAGTGATAATGAATCTTTGCATTCAGTGAATCAATTGCAACATAACATGTCTGCTCTATCGATAAGTGGAGGAAATTCTGTTAGTAATTCTAGTGCTGATCAAGAGTTACATGATGCTGTATATGTTGTTGGTGCTCTGGATGAAGTTATTACATTACGAGGATTACATTATCATCCAATTGATATTGAAAATTCAGTTTTAAGATGCCATAAAAAGATTGGAGAATGGTGAGTGTTGTTGAGTACTGAAAAATTATAATTTGATAGAGAATAAAATTATAATTTGATTTTCTTCTTTTCATAAATTTTATACAGTGCCGTTTTCACATGGACAAATCTACTAGTCGTAGTAGTAGAATTAGATGGCAATGAATCTGAAGCATTAGATTTAGTTCCACTAGTTACAAACACAGTTCTTGAAGAACATCAATTGATAGTAGGTGTAGTCGTTGTAGTAGATCCAGGTAAATAAATTATTTGTGATTTGTAATTCAAAAATTACATTACAACACATTACATTTAATTTTATAATTTTTGATTTCCTTTTAGGCGTAGTTCCAATAAATAGTCGAGGCGAAAAACAAAGAATGCATCTGCGTGATGGATTTTTAGCTGATCAATTAGATCCAATATATGTTGCATATAATATGTAATTTTTCTTTTTTCAATATAGCCATAATTACATTACAGAAATATGAATAAAAAGAGAAAGAATGAAAACCGAAAGAGCTTTGAAGTAATAGAAAATTTCTTAAATATTTTCTAAGTTTTCTGAAATTGAAAAAAAAAAAAAAGTTATAACAATTATTATAAAATAGGAGAAATGATAAAATATTTAGTCGCACACAAGTACTATATTTAATTTATTTCAAATATTCAATTTATGCGCACTTTCTTACTCTTAATATGATGTATTAATTTTGTACAGTGTAAACAGTTTAATTGTTAGATATAAACTGATAGTAGAAGCCGTATAATCAAAATTAAACCGAAGTGAACCGAAATAAAAATAATACACAGTCTATTTGCATTTGAAATATAATTGAAACGAACACATTATAATGGCATTTATTAAACGAGTATAAAAATCATCGAACAATTTTATCTTATTTTCCCTTTTTTATTTCAATTTAAAGATAAAAATTTTTAGTGATGGCTTAATGAAAACAAACTGAAAGAAATTGAAATTTACATATTTAAAATTTATGAAAAAAAAAAAAATACATATACATATATGTATGTATTTATATGTAATTAAATATTTTATCACACTGACGTTGTTATTACCAATACCAATACATAAAAATATTCAACATTTTTGACGATAATAATAAAGCCATCGGTGCCGATAATAACAAAAATAAATTTGAAAAAATATCTTTTAAATACATAAATAAAAATATGTAATTATTCATGATAAAAATCCATACAATACATGATAAAATAAATTAAAAAATAAATAAAGATTAACAATTGCATTTATAAATTAAAATTTGTGTTCGTAACAATATACATACATAAATATATACACACGTGGCAATAATTCAAATAAAATTCATAAAAATACATACGTTTTTATATAATTAAGACAATATAGTGCATACATACACATGTTATTAACATTTAAAACGATATATATGAACTGTTTTTTTTTTTCGGTTTTTTTCACTTCAATTTAAAATATATATTACATATAAATATAATGGAATATAAAATTAATTTTATACAATAATTTTACCACCATAAAATTACAAAAATAATAAAAATGTAAAAGTAATTTAAAAATTTAAAGTAAAAAAATCGTATAAATGTTAGTTATTAGAAAGAAAATTCATTGACAAATTTTGCTTTACATGCATAAATATATATAATATGATACATATTATGTATATTAAAATTTATGTATATGTACGATTATATTTTAGTACACATTATTGTTTTTTTTTTCTTTTTGTTTTTCTCTAATTTTTTAAATTATGCAATAATGAATTTCGAATGTTGTTTTTACTTTTGGAAGTGTTTTTAATTTTGTTTTGTTCAATTTATTTTAATAATAAAGAATAATTTATAAAATTGAATCATTTTGAAAAATAAAAAAAAATAAAAAAATAAGATTTTTTGAAATTGTAAACAATAAAAAAACGAAAATGAAAAAATTAAAAACATAGTATACAAAAACGAATAAAATTTAGAAAAATTAAAAAATTTTTTTTTATCATATGATAACGGTAAAAAAAATACATACATACATAATATAAATTTGCCAATTTTTTTTAGTCGATTGTTGTAATGTTAGATTTATATATTTAGCGTAGGTATTATACATACATATACATATATACATATATATATATATTATATATAAATATACAAGAAATAATGCCAATGTTTTTTGGCTATAATATTCATTTAAAATAATTATTACAATTATTATATATGTCTGCTTTTTCTCACACACACATTTGATATAATATGTATATCATTATAAGGATAATAATAATAATAATAATAATAATTAATAATTAATATTTACTTATTGCTCATAGAATATTCAATTTAATGTACATTTTTGTATGTAATTGCATAGCAATATATGTAATATTATGTTTTAATAAAAATTATTCTAATCATAAAAATTCAAAGTGCATTTTGCAATAGTGTTTGATAATTATACGAAACTAATAAATTTCATGTTCTTTTATTACCTAATTTATTTATTTATATTTTATTAAATTTAAGCCAGATCAAATACGAAACTCAAGTCTTGATTCTTTATGAAGTTAGCTTCAAGATTCAGGAAGCTAAACAAAATCAAATACTTTCTTCGGATTCAGCAAGGATTCAGAATCACTATCAACATATTGAAAAACATATTTTTTTAAAATTTAACTTTTTTTCGTTATTATTCAAATTTCAAATATTTCACCTATAAAAGCAAACGACCATTTGAATTTAAATAAAAATACAGTCGATAAAATTTTGAAAAAAATTTATCGAACGCAGCTTTATTATACCAATTACCAATTGATTAATGATATTGACATATCATATTACACCACACTGAACTAATGCCGAAACAGAACTAGCAACCAGCATAAAGAGCCAACCCTGCAGTTGCATATGGTGTATTATATAGTTTTCTCTTTTACACATAATTCACTTCACATAGCATTAAAATTGAAAATCTGGTAATATTATAAATGCCAAAATGTTTGTGGTGAAATGATAAATTGACAGTTATCACATTGCTAATAATAGGAATTGAAATTGAAAATGGCGGCTTTAAATGTGAGTGGTGTTTTATTTGTGTAGTGCTAGTGAAGTATTATGCAGTTAAATAAAATTAATTTAAATTTAAAATCAAAACAATATGACAACTGCTGATAATGATATTTTTGAAAAAGTGAATTTAATCACAACAGATAAAAAAGGAAATTCAAAAGTAAATATAAAAATTAAATAAAAGAAAATTCTCTTTATTATATATTTATTTTTATAAAAAAAAATTCACAGGTTCCAACTATAAAAGATTTTTCAATAATTAAACCGATTAGTCGAGGTGCATTCGGAAAAGTATTTCTTGGATATAAAAACAATGATCCAGAAAAATTATTTGCAATCAAGGTAAATTAAATGAAATCAATTTTATTTATTAAATACATAAATACAATCATAATTACAATTGAGAATTATGTATTTGGATCAAAACCGTTTTATTTTGATATTATGAAATGATTGTGTCCACCCCACCATTAGTGGTCTTGTTTTTAGTTAAAAATATGCTCTTATTTTATAATTTTTTATATTTAGGTTGTTAGAAAAGCTGATATGATTAATAAGAATATGGTTTCACAAATTATAACCGAACGGAATGCTTTGGCATTATCGAAAAGTCCATTTTGTGTTAATTTATTTTATTCGTTACAATCTACATCCTATATTTATCTTGTGTTAGAATATATGGTTGGAGGTGATTTAAAATCCTTATTAAGTGTATACGGATTTTTTGATGAAAATGTAGCAAAATTTTATGCTGCCGAAGTAACACTTGCATTAGAATATCTTCATAGTCATGGAATTATACACAGAGATATTAAACCAGATAATATGCTAATATCCTCCACTGGACATGTTAAATTAACTGATTTCGGTTTAAGTAAAATTGATTTGAGCAGAGGTAAGTAAGACAATTCATTAAACTGATAAATTATTTATATGAAACGTAGTTAATAATATTTGTTTTATTTGTAGACCTGGAACTCTCAGATTTAATAAATAATTCACCAAGTTTTGATAATTTAAGAACACCTGGTCAACTTTTATCACTCACATCACATTTTTCTTTTGGTTCATCAGAAAGAAGATATGGAGTTGGTGGTAAAAATAAAACAGTCAATTTTTTAAACGTAATAAATAATTATCGTAAGTAAAAATATCCTACAATTGAATAGAATTCACTAATAATTCTAAAAAAAAAAATTGATTTAATTTTTAGGTTCTTCAGAAGATATTGATGTGTTAGATGAAAAAGATAAAGGAAATGATAGTCGACTGTCTGGAGTATGTCCATTTTTTTCTGCAGAAGATATAAACGTAACTGTTCATATTTCTAAGGTAAAATTTAAAATTTAGAAATATTTTGTGAATTTTATTAAAAATCAAAAATTTATTTTTTTCTATTTTATAGACCGAATTAATAAGACAGGCGACTTCATCTTCCGAATCATCGTCATATGCTACTTGTAATTCAAGTGAACCACAGACATCATCATCATCATCATCGAGCAATGATAAATCAAACGATAATACGCATACATTAAAATCGTTTAATGTAAACATTAAATCAAACTAAATCAAATGAGTAACGCCAAGAAAACTGATTCATTTAAGAATTTTTTCTTTATATACTTATTTCAGAAATCAAAATCATTTCGAGTTGGAGAAGATTCAGGTGTATGTTGTCAAAAATACGATTTATCTGGGACTACAAACTGTGAATTATCTCATAAAGATGAAATGAAGGAAAATGCATGTTCATCACATAGTTTTGATATTTCAGAATACATTCCAAGGTAATTTAATAAGAAAATATATTTTTATTAGACAATATATTTTAATTTAAACTAACCACTTATACAGCTATGATACAACTGGTTCAGATGAGCAACAATTTAATAGTCTTGAACAAGATAATATGAAACAAATCAGGTAGATATCTGAAAGATTAATTTTAAAAAATTTATTTAAATCGAAAATTTGAATTTTTTATTTTTTAGTGAAAGGAAACGAAAACGTAGTGCAACACAAAAACAAAATAATAATAATAATAATAATAATTCAAGTCCAACTTATGTTCAAAAAAATACATCGTTTTGCACTGGTCTTACACAAGAAATTAATATACTAGAGATTAAAGACAACACTCCAAAAAAACGTAAGGTTCACATATTCATGGAACAGAAATCAGCAGACAGGTATATTGTAAATATTTCCATATGTGTTTCATATGTTTTATATTTTGTTTACGAATTCAATAGAAAATTCAGAAATGAGAAAATTGTTACTAAAACTTTGGCATATTCAACGCCAGTTTCTTCACAAAAAGTTCCAAAACGGGAAACATTGTTGCTGAATAAACAGAAGAGTACTCGTTTCATTTTACCATCTTCGGCGATGATTCACCACATGCATTACAGAGAAATTTCAAAAAATTGCACAAATTTTAGTGACGAAATAACGCATAACATTAAAATTAGTGTAAGTATTTCCATATCAGAAAAAAAAGAAATTTATAAATGAATTTTTTTAAAAAGAAAATGAATCTTTTTTAGAACGAAGTTATAGTATCTCCAATTAACAGCGATAATGTACATAAAACGCCAAAAATGATAAATACACCATACAGAACACCAAAATCAGTTCGCAGAGGTGAAATTCAATCTGGCGAAAGAGTACTAGGTACTCCAGATTATTTGGCACCTGAATTACTTTTACTGTAATAGCAATTACAAAGATATACGAAACAATTATACTAGTTGAAGATATAATTTATTTTATTTTTTATTTTTAGACAAGGTCATGGGCCAGGAGTAGATTGGTGGGCACTTGGTGTGTGTTTGTACGAATTTTTAACTGGTATACCACCATTCAATGATGAGACACCACAGAAAGTTTTTGATAATATATTGAACAAAAGTAAGTATTTTTCTTATGAAAAATGATTTTTCTGATGATGATTATTATTATTTTTACGTTTTTTTTTTTTTTTCAAATTTGTTTTGTAGATATTGAATGGCCTCAAGGTGATGAAGCACTTTCAAATGAAGCTGCTGAAGCTGTTGAGCTTCTATTAACAGTGGATCCTTTAAAACGTCCAAATGCTAAAGATGTTCAAAAGATGACATTTTTCAAAGATATAGACTGGATTAACATGGGATCAATGGAACCGCCATTCATTCCAGCTCCAGATGATCCAACCGATACTGGTTATTTTGAAGCACGTAATACTATGCAACATTTGAAATTATCAAATTTTGTTATGGAGGATTAAAGAATGATTTTTTTTTTTAATATTTTAGTATAAAATAATTTTGTTTAAAAAAAATATATATATATTTAGATAATAATTTATATTATGTAGTCAACATTTTTTATAACAATTAAACACAAGAAACAATAATAATTATTGACAAATAATATTTGTTTGATTTCAAAATGTTTCAGTTTCTTATTTCCAATGAAATCTGTTTCATCTAAATTCGACTTATGGTTTTCGAGATATTGGCATAATTATTGTAAAATCAAAAAAAAAAAAAAATTAGTTTGCTAGCAATATCAATATTATATGTTCGTCTATGTAGATCGAGATCCTCCTAAGATATAGACATTATGCTTATGCATGTTTCTTATTCTATCGCCAGCAAGTTGAACTGAGAAGAAATTTTGTACAAAAAGAAGTTGAGTGAGTGGTAGGAAAGAAAGGAATACAATAAAAATATAATAATTTTCACTTCAGTATTGTTTTGTTTGTTTACTAATTACGTATTACTGTCACATATAAATTATAAACGTAATTTCACATCCCCTATAGATATTATCTTTTAATGTAGATCAGAACACCCAAGAAGATATTAACGTTTTTTTCCTAGTAAAAATGGTAAAAAAAGTGTCGTGTTTTGCAACTATATTTTTGACAAAAAAAAAAAAATTTTTTTTTGATTTATGTATTTTTTTTTTATTTATTCTTTTCTTTTTATTTCATTTAGCTTATTAATTATAAATTACAACAGTTTTGCCAAAAAAATAATATTAAAAATAAAATAAAATAATAAAATTAATACAAAAAAAAATATTTTAAATTTCTAAATGACTACTGGAGTAATAATAATAATAATTATTTATTATTTTATTACATAATATATATATATATAATACATACATATTTACATTTTAAAAATAATTATAGGTATATTATTTTAAATTAATTTAATTTAAAATTTTAAAATAATCTGTGTGTGTGTGTATGTTTTAATTAAAATTAAATTTATTTTTCAATTTTTTTTTTACTTTAAAATGTTTTTTTTTTACCTTTTTTTGTGTTTCATATTTTATACTTTCCTCTAGTATGTATTGTATTTTTTTTGTTTGTAATTATATAATTATAATATTAATAACAATGAATTTCGTAGCATATGAAATTTTATATAAATATTCACTGGCTTAAAATTGTTTGCTTTATATAAATTATTGTATCAAAACTGAAATGTAACTGTATTTGTATAAAGTAAATAAAATTTAAATTTTCCTCTTCTTCTTCATTTTTCTTTCATTAATTACATAAGTTGGTAAAATGAAAAAACAAAAAATGTATTTAAAATGTTATAATAATATTTTTAAGATTTCTATATACATATGTATATTATTTTGTATAGTGTTATCGTGTGTGTAAAAAATAAAAAAACTTCATATAATATCACTTGTTATCGTTATAAATATGGATTTTGATTTTATATGCAGTCCATTAAAAATTTGTTTTTTTTTCTTTCTTTCTTTCTTAGATTCATCTTCATCTTCTATTCTTATTTTAATTTGTTGTGTTAATGCTTACATAAAAAAAAAATTATTGTATTTAATTTGTTTGTTTTTTTTTTATGAAATATAAAATTTATATATGTAATTCGATATAATTTGTTTTTGTTGTTCTATTTGTTTTTTAATTGTATTATTTTTCTCTCTCTCTTTCTCTCTTTTTTTTTAGTGTGTGGTGCTGGTGTGTTATCAATATCAAATATATCCAGCAAACATTGCGATAAGAAAGCAATAGTGAAACCGCGAAACATTATCGTAGTGGCAAGTCTCGCATATTGCCGCACCCGCAATATGGATTTTCTATAGTAGAATGCCATAACCATAAGATGTGCTTGGAAAAAGGTTGACGCGCACTCTAATTGCTTTGTACGATTGTATTCTAATAGAAAAAAAAGAATATTAATAAGAAAGCAATATTAAATGATGCTTGTTCAATGGTTTATTATGTTGCGCTTTCCCAATATATTTTCCAAACTATTCCCTAATTATTGCCCATTTATCGTTGTAAACCATTGCCCTTTTATTGCATCCTCGTACTATTGCCCAAATGTTTGCTAGGAAATCATATCAGAATTTACAAATATTAAGTAATACGTAATACATATTTAAATATGATGTGATGTGATGATTATAAAAATGAATTGTTTAATATAATATTAACAGTCCATAGTCAAAAAATTGATATTATTATTAACATTTTATATAAAGCTTAAGTAAATATACATACATTAGAAAATATAAAGAAAACATTAAAAATTTTATTACATACACTCGTACATTATACATAAACGAGTAAATTAATAAAAAAAAATAAAATAATATTAAATAAATATTACATAATCTGATGATTGTTATATATAATTAATTATTTTTTTTTTTATTTTATTTTTATACAATTTATAATACTAGAATAATTATACATTATTAAAATATGATGTGATTAATTTTTTGTAATTATGTAATATGTATTTTGTTTTTTCTTATTTTTTATTTTTTGATCAAATATAAAATAATAATAAAAATAATATCATGTCTGACACTGGCCAATATTTTTGATCATTTTACAATAATAATAATACTTCTCTTCTCTATATATTTATGTATTTATTTATTTACTACGACTATACGTATATTTATATTATTACTATTTTAATATTTTATATAATTAATAAAACACATACATATAACACATACATACATACATATAACATACAAAGGATAATGATACATAATATTTATTTATACTGTATAAAATTGTATAAATTAATGTTTATTTTCATTTTTATGATTTCAAAATCATTTCAATTTTCAATAATTTATATACATTGATGTAGTTATTATATAATGTATATAAAGTACACAAATAAATTAAATAAAAATACATATAATGTTGGAATGTATAATAATTTAAAATAAAATAATAATAATAATAAATTGTTCTTTTTTTTTTTTTAATTCTAATTAAATAATTTCATTTTTATTATATTTGGAATAATGGGCATATAATTTAAAAATATAATTAATTTAAACAAAAATATTACATACACATACATACATATAATATGCACTAGTATTTATTATATAATGGCAAGAAAGTTCATTCAAAGTTTTTTTTTTTGTTTCTAATTTATTTTAGTTGAATTTTTTTTTTTTTTTATAAAAACAATTTTAGTATTTCGATTAAATTCAATTTTTTTTTTTTTTTATCAATATATAATTATTGTAAACAAAATAAATTAAGTAAAAAAAAAATATGTATACTTATTTAATTAATTATTAATTATTATTGTCTTATTTAATGTTTGTGCATGAGCGCATTATTATATAGTAATAATGAAATTATTACCATGATATTCGGCAGTCAAGATTTTTTTTTCGAAAATCCTTTAAATTTTAAATAATAATAATAATAATAATAATTTATGGTGATTTGTGTACAATAATTTGAAAAAAAAAAAAAATAAATAATTCCATTGAATTCTATCTGAAGTTTATAGGTATAATTTTTTTTTTCTTTTTCATTTTTGCGTCTATACTTATTGTCTAATGTGCACAATTTCATTATTTTCACCTATACATTTTTTTCTTTTATTTTTTTTTTTATATAATCTAAATAACAAAACAAAAATTTTCAACAAAATTTACAAAATTTCGATTACATTATTATTATATTTACGTAATATTTAATTTCTAGATAAGAATTTTCAAATAAATAAAGCTGAATGATATACTTTACAGAGTTTTTTTTTTTTTTTCTTAAATTTTGATTTAATTAAACACAGTTTTTTGTATTTTTTTTATTTTTTTTTTTCAATTTTGATTTCACTTAATTCAATTAAAATTATTAATTACTAAAATTTATTACTGTATATATATATGTATAAATCTAACTAAAAATAATTAAAAGCTATATTAAATTTATTATATACCTAAGTATTGTCATTGATAAATTAAATAATTTGGAACAAGATAATTTCTAAATGAATATAATAATTGTGCATACCAATGTATGCCTATTTGTTCTGTTGAATGAACTGAAGTATTTTGTTGGAACCAATCCCATATTGAATTCATAATTCGTAATGGCATAAAACTCCAATGCGCTAATGATTGACTATTGACTAATGCATAACATGATGCTGCTATTGAATCAATTATTATTGTACCTTCTCGTGTTAATGGTGCATATACACCTTTTGAATTTATAACAGTTATTCGAATTACTTTACGCGGAACAAATGTATTATTTTTATTAACCAATAAATAATCACCTTCTTCAATTTGATCAGCAAATATAAATTGATATTTTTCATTTGGTTTCCAAATCATTATTAAATGTTCCGGTGTTGATGTAATTGTTGCTCCGCCATCTGTTTTAATTCGAACAAATTTTCTATTCAATTCAGAATGTCGATCGAGAAATGAAATAACATCACTGAAAACTGCTTTACCATCAGGCGATATACATAATACTTTTTCACCAATTTTCAAATCACTTAAACGACGTTTTTCACCGGTCGAAGTATAAACTGTACTATTCGCTGTGAAACATCCGCTTGTATGATGTAATTGTTTTGAATCTGAAATTAAAAATAGTAAAATTGGTTTTGTTTTTTTTTACTAACATTTTATTGTTTTGATTTTATTATTAAATAAAATTTCAAATGATCGATAATATTTTTTTTTTTTTTTAGTTCTACGTTTTACGTTACAACATGTTGCTGATGCAAGTAAATATATGTAGTACTGCGTACTGCTATTATATTTACAAATGATTATGCATTTTTAAAAGTTACAAATTGCATCTCATGAATATAATACAAAAAAAAAATAATAATAATAATGAAAAAAAAAATAAAACATATTATAAATTCTTTGTCCTTTGTCTAAATATCTAATTTACTGATAAAAAACATTTGACTTCCAATTTTTCAAAATATGTATTTAACTTTGCTAAAATGAGCAGTTCTATATACATATATGTAGTCATAAATTTAAATATACTATATGTAGGTATATATGCACATTACATACGTTTTTACATATTTGCATACATTATCTATATTACAAATGTGTATATACATACATACGTATACTACTTTTGTTCACTAACTATACAGTATGACAGTATACTATAACTATACTGTAGATACTGTGTACTCATATTATTTATGTATGTACAGTGTGTATGGATGAAATATCTTCTCCTTTTAATATTCTGAATTTATTTATTTTTTTAAAAGAATTGACCAAGACCTGCTAATGAGATTAAAATCACGTTCTTATCCATTTATATCGTTTCTTGTTTTTCATACTTCATTCTTCCTTATACTTTTGCCTTTTATTTATTTTTTATGTATAGGTATATATTATGTATATATATTAATTTTTTTTTATTTTTCAACTTTTTAATTTTCAAACTCAGTCAGTCAGACAGATTCCCACTGATCTTGCAACCTCAAACTCATCAGACTTAACCTCAAAGAGCATGTAACAGGGTGAAAATATCAAAAGAACCGAAAATATACAACAAACTAAATATGTATGTACATACATTTTATGTACATATAGCCCAGCTTCTTTTTCCTTTAACTTGCTCCAAAATTAATAAAAGTATAAAAAACAACAAAATAAAACTTTTCATGTATCGTTCATTAAAAGAAGAGGCGACCAAAAAGAATTATATGTATGTAATATATGTACATATGTATACATACATATGTGTCCATGTAAGAGCCAGGCATTAAGATCAAGAAGAAGAAAAAAATGTTTTTTTTTTAAATGCATAAATAAAAAGCAATAAACACAAATATACAGAAGAAAAAACAAAAAATTTTTCTTTTTTTTTTTTCTGAAATTAACCAACAAGATATAAAAAGACGAAGACATGAGATGATGATACCTATCCTTTATATGTGTATAGTAGTACATTAGTAGTACATACATTCATACTCATATAATATTTACTATCTACTGTACATATTAAAAATACTTGTATTTATACATACATATACATATGTACATTACATAGTATATCCATATACACATTATAAAATACATGGCAAACGGCATACAATATCCGAAATCAAAATCATGTAAACTGAAAATTACATAGAGTGCATGCATCACTATATAGTTGATATGCTGCTGATGCTGATGCACAGTTAAGTAGGTACATACATATTTGGATCTGATATGGATATGATAGAAAGAGAGAATGAGCAAAAAGGGAAAAATTTGATGTGAACAAGGTGAGAGAAGGATGAAATCAAAAAAAAAAAATAACAACCGCACGCAGGGTGTTTTGACATGTTTAAGTTGCGCCTGTCAAATTAAAGAAATTGATGATACGACACCTAACGTGGTTCTCATGATCTGAGAATTCAGTGTATAAAGATAAGTAAGTAAAATTCATCATATACATACATACATAAACATACGTACATACATATGTATGTAGGATATATATTTTTTTTATCTGTTTTAATTTTATATGTATACTATATGGTACAGTACACATACATATTTTTAATATTCATGTTGAATTCTTTTTATTTTTTTAATTTTTTGTTAAAAATTTTTGCTAAAAATAGTTGCTTTGCTTATAATCAATTTGAAGGTTAAGTAAAAATGCAGTAAAAAAAAATATAATTCTGAAATCTGAATATACATATATGTATATGTATGTATGTACAGATACAGCATATCTACATATCTACTATATAGTCCAAAATGGTGCAGGTATAACTCTTATAATAGGTTTTTTGTTTTTGTTACTGCTGGCTTTTATCATATTTTTAGTTGAAACGAGTTCTGTGATCTTGCTATAATTTGCTTTACTTTCAAATTACTTCTTGATATTATATTATATTATATACATACATATATGTAAATCGTAAATGTATGTATATATGTCATAACAATATGAACAATAATATTAATGAAATTTACGAGGATATGAATGGGGAAAGGTGATTTCAAAAATATGAAACAGTTGAGATTTGTACGGTACGTATGTATAGTAGATACATATATCGAACATTTTTGGCCGAAATATCTATGTTATGGATGGTTATGAAGCTAACGAACAGTAGGTATATACATAATATGCAAAATCATTCTGGGATGATAATTGCACCTGTTAGTTAGTAGATAAGCATGAGGCATGATATAGTAGTTTAAATCGTTTGGTTATTACACAAAATGCTCTAATTGACGTCTAATTAAATAGATAATTAATTAGCAGCTTAAGTTGTTAATGAATTTATGTATATACTTACGAGTAACATTATATGAAATTCTTATTGTATACTCGTACATATCTAGGCATGGATTTACATACATAGTGTGAAATTTTGTGAAAATTTAATTGAAAATTCAAACAAAAAATAAATGACATAACTACATACATACAGTATACAGTATAATTATTATTAAATATTAAACTGTTGCTTTTTAATATTTCACATTTTACAAATAAGAAAACAGTATAAACATACTCGTACATGTACCCATGGCTATGTTCATGTATGTAATGTTGAAGAGTTAAGTCAAGAATACATCAAGGTTCAAACAAAACTTTAGATTAAAAACACTAAACCTAAATTCTGAATGAAAAAAAAATATAAGTATGTATCTATTGAATTTTATATTTAGAGAAAGGCGCACAAAAAAAAAAAAAAAAAACTTTAAATTGTTTTCAATGAATAGAGTATATAGGCAAAAATTTTATAATGAATTATCCTGGCGCCTTGCTGTGATTCTATAACTATGCACATATACATTATACATACATACATATATATATGTATCTGATGGCGTGGTACAACAACTAATATTCAGTCATATAATTTATTATACAATTACCTCTCTATAGAGTTCTAACAAAAAAAAATTGACTTTAAAAGTGAATAATTCAACCACAAAATGTATTCTGCACCCATATATGTGCATACGTGCATCTCATATATGTACATATGTACATATATGATATTGTATTCGTATATGTATATGTATAAATAAAAAGAAAGAAAATAATAAAAGAGAAGAATGAAAATCAATAAATTTTTCTTCTTTTTCGGCATCTTTTAATGTGATACTATCGCTTCCGTTATCGCTCCGATTTCAAAGGACTAAAGATTTTTTGTCATTCATATTATCATTTATATATACATATATGTGTATAATATATATAGTATGTATTTTTTTAATCATTTGTTATTACTTTGAATATTATGTGTTTACAGTAAACTTCATCTGGTGTGGTCCTTTTGTTAGAGATTTGCTATCTATCACTATATAGATATATATACTTAATAGAAACCCATGTATTATTTGTATTGTATATAAACACATATACACACAGTTTATTGATATATTTAACAAAACATACAAATGCACATATACCGACATCCCTTTTTTTAAATATGTATAGACAAAAAGAAGCATTATGCCAAACGTTGTTCACACAATCGTCTTACATTGATTTATTTACATTTTGTTTATGTCCTTTTGTCATAATATTGCACAAACAATATTATAATGTGTCTATGTCCCTATATACTTTTATATGTAAGTATATGGGTACACACTTATATGATATAGGACATATTATATATTATTATTTCTACAAACTTACATTCATTTAGAAAATTTTAGAAGAATTAATTTCTTTAACCCAAAGAGTTTGTTCATTATTCACGCATACATAATTAATAATAATAATAATAATAATGCTCATTTTATATATTGACACGATTGATAAACTCAGCTCTAGCTCGCACCTTCTCAAATAATATTTGTTTTTATAATTTAATTTTTTTGTGGCTATCAAAATAATAATGAAAATTAAAGATATGTATGTATTAAATGTTTAGTATTACATTAAATGAATAACAAGAATGATAATCTCCTATTACATACATACATATATACAAATACAATATGTGTGTATACCTTTGAATGGAACTGAAAAAATATAGTACAAACTTTCTTTAAAATGTATGGTATGTGCAGTGTATGCTATTTGAAATACAGTGGAAAAAGAAAAATACATTTTCTTTCAAGTGTTATCAATAAAATTTAAAGAAAGAAGAAGAAGAAAATATTAATTCTACACACACACATACATAATGTATATGAAATATTATTTAAAAAAACACAAATTCTATCACTATTATATTTATGTAAATATATTTTACATATTATATTCGTATATTATATATGACGACTATACATATTATTATATATTCATAGATATAATAATGTACATAAATGTATGTAACAATGTATAGATATAGCTGGATATAATACAAATTTTTTATGAATATGTATGTCAGGTGAAATAACACGTATTTAAGCATTAGGTAAACATACAATTCAAAAGGTTACCCATAAGATTGTCAGAATCATTAATTTCAAGATAAAATCTTTTAGTTTTAGAATATTGTTATTCCTTTGTTCAGTGTTGTTTTTTTTTTGTTCGTTTTTTTTTTTTTTTTTTATTATTTGATTTTATTTTATTTATTTATTTATTTATTTATACATTTAATTTTTTTTTTTTTGTCTCTCATCCTCGCAATTTAGATAAATATCATTTTTCTTATATTTCTCTAACACATATAAATATCTAGATTGTGAATATGTACAAACAAAATACATACACATAGGCAAATGTATATGTATATATGTATATGAATATAGTGAGATTTTTATTCACAGTAGTATAATCGTTAGTATAACATGCCTTTAAATATATTATCATGCATATAACCATATATATCCATCCCAATTCCCAATCCCATGTATGTATATGTAAATGCACGAATGATATCAATGTAAATGAAATATTTTGGTAGTATATATACTTATTTGGTGCTGCATATATGTATGTATGTATGTAAACGCAATATGCTTGTCGATTTCTTTTTAGTTTTTTTTTGATCATTTCTTGGGATTTTATCAACTTTATCCTTTTTTTTTTTTTACTTTTTTATTTTATTTTATTTTATCCTATATATCTATTATGCTTAATTTTTATTTTTATAATATCATATGCATCATACTAATAGTAGTAGTACATATTAGCTTTTATCCTTTTATCATAATTATGCTTTTGTTTTTATGACTACGTGAGTACAAGGAGATTTTTATTACTTTGTAAAATTTGTATTGTATATGTATTATTCTTGAAAATTTTTTTTTTTTTAATTATATTCTCATCACAGGCTCGATATGAGCTCTATAGCGCCACAGCTAATGATGATGATGATGATGATGATGATTCTCATCACAGTACAACAAATACAGAACTGAGTTCATTAAAATTCTGTCCTATATTATAATTATTTTATTATTATTTTATTATATATTTTTTTTTTGCATATAATTGTGTGAAATTTTCATATTTTTCAAAAAAATATAATAACATATATATTTTTGATTTTTTATCCTTATTAAAAATGATTTGTGCAATATGCAATAGTTTTTTTGTTTCTAGTTATAGTCGCGTCCAGAAAATATGTATGCGTATAATTTTTGACAATTAAAATGATAGAAAAATTTCAAATATAGGTACTATGCTGAAGATTACAAGATGCATAACATTGCGTAACAGTGCGTTCACTTAAAATCTATCTATGTATATCTTATAAATGTAAATTCACTTCACTACAAGTATGCAATGTAATTTTACTCTCTCAAGTAAATACCCTTATTATTTTTAAATATATATACGAATGCACATACATACATTAAAGCGTATATTCATTTCATGTACGAGTACATTATGTATATGTATATAAGTGTAATATGTATAGTGTAACTAAACGGATGATTATTATTTATTTATTTAAGTATTTATTTATTTATTTTTATATGATGATATATACACGCATGTATATACATAGATTTGGATGCACCTTCGCATATACATATAAACTCAATAAATTTTTGATTTGTATGCATTTATATGTATTTTATAGTTAATTCATTGAGATAATATTCCATACAGATAACAATAAACAATAAACAACTTGAAGTCATTCATTTATCTTTTTTACGATTTTCTCAGATTCTTTTTCTTCTTGTTTTTCTTCTTCTTCTTCTTCGGGTCATCGCTTTAATATACATTAACATTATACATACATTGTTGTGTTGTGTTATTAAAAATTGTGTTTTTAAATTTTTTCATTTATAAATAAATTATTTCTTTGTTTTTGATTTTATTTAATATACAAGAAATCTTAAAATGTGCGTAAAACGTCTAAGTATAGAACGGTTTCCTATAAAGTAAGTACATACATATATACATACATAAATGTAGTGTGTACATTTAGCTTTTAAAAAGCTGTTGTTATATGAAATGTTCTTCAACGTTCCAACCATGTTCAACTAAAAACAATTTTGTCCATCGAATTTTGTTCATATTATCATCTCCATTATTATCATCATCGTCATCGCATCATTTTATATACCGAATATGAGAAAAATGTGAATGTGAATGAATATTATAATATGGATGGATGGAAGTACGCAATTACGGAACGGATGATATGGGATATAGTTGGATGTGGATCCGATTCAGGTTGGATAGATGGATGGATGGATGCATATACTTATTTTATTTTTTATATTATTCTCATTTGTCTCTGGTATACGCACCTGTTCCCAATTTCGTGCGAATTCAAATCGTAAGCGAAAATCAATTTCGTGCGAATTCAAAAAAGGTGTTCCAAATTTCACACGAATTTATGTAAAATGAAATCGTTCGAAATTCAATTCGAAGTTAGCTGATTGACGTTTAAGGTAATAAATAGTTTTAAAATTGAGTTATTTTACTTTGAAAATTTTATTATTTTATTTAAAAATATTTAAATTTGTATTAATTGCAATCTAAAAGTTTAAATTTTAAATGGACTTTTGATTGAGATTTTGATTTGATTGATGGAGATTTGAATAAAGAAGCCTTTTTCATTGTGATGAACGAAATTATACCGTATATAAAAGAAGATTCAATTCCTTGGTTTTGCAAGTAGGTGCAACAATTCGTTTTCTTGCTGAAGGAGGATATCAAAGATCTGTTGGTAAAGATTATGATGTGAATTTAGCAAGAACAATGTTTTGTAACATCACACATATAAGTTAAATTGAAATAATCTCAAAGTGAAAGAGATAAATAAATTTTATTTTATTGTTAAATATAATTAATGATAATTATTATTTGTAATGAAATATACTTACATTTTGCCAATTTTATTTTTTTTTTTCTTGTAACAACAAACTGTTTTTTTCCTTTTCTACCTAATAATATAAGCACCGAAATGATTTCATTACTAACAACTAAAGCGATTTCAATTCGCATGTCAATTCGGTTGAACCGAAATTCGGAACACCTAATTTCGTTTTCGAATTTCATTTTCGCAAAAAATGAAATCTGGAACAGGGCTGATAATGTCATTTTTGTGTGAATTTTAAAAGAGAAAAATTTGTGTTAAACCTTTTTGTCGACACTAATTTTTAATTTATAATTTAGAGGCAAAAAAAAACAAAAAAGGAGAGAAAAAAAAAAATTAATAAAAAATGAAAATTAAAAAAGAAAAGAGAAAAATGAGACAAAAAAAAAGATTTTTTTTTTTATTAAAACGGATAAAATAATATGACCGTTTAATGGTTTATTAATTTATGACCCATAGTTGTTTTTATTTGAAGAGATTTTTTTTCTTTTTTCATTCGTTTTTTTTTTTCTTAGTTTTGTTTCTTTACAAAATTAGTCGTTTTTGGATGATGATGTTTTTTTTTTTTTTTGGTGGCTGGCTTTTTAACATTTTTTTTCCATTCCTTCTTATTACTCTTTTTCTGGATTGTTATACATTTTTATTTGAGTGAATTTTCTTTTTCATTTGCCCTACCCATTTTTTTTTGTTGTTGTTCTCTTTCTTCTTCTTTTTTTTTTGTTATTATAGGCATTTATGAATCTGATTTTCATTAATAAATTGAATTTAAATTGATTATTATTACATATAATAAGTTACACAGTTAATACGTTTAATTTATTGCTATTTAGTCAGTTCATCAAATCTTATATTGTTTAGTTAATGTTCATTTCATTTAAGTATATTAGGTGAATGGAGTGGATGTATTTTTGATGTTTTTTTTTTGTTTGTCTCGTTTTCTTTTTCTTTTTTGAAATTATGTATTTGGTATTTTATGATATACCCATTATTATTATTATTATTATTTGTATACATGTATGCATGTGTATATGTACAATACTCGTATAATAGTGATACGAATTTTCATTTAGTGTTTAGTCCCATAATAGTATATGTAACACGAACGAGTATTATATTTATATAGGTATATGTACATATATAGAATGAAATTTTGAATGGATCATTTTTCTTGATTCTGTTCAATATTTATACATTGAATTAGAAGCTGTAAACATTTGAAACCGAATGAAAAAAAAAACAAAATAATAATAATACATAACACTTGATAACACTTAATAATACGTATCTTTGTATAGTGTAATAAAAATGGTAATAAAATACCAATAATCATGTGTAATATGAAACAGAAATTCTTTTAAATTCAAATTAGCAATTTATATTTACACGTACTATGTATAATGTGCGCGTAAATAAATGTACCAGGTACATAATATGTATACTTATATACCGTCAATCGACATACACCGATAAGAGCAATAACCATATAAAGTAAAATCACAGTAAAATTACGTATATTTAGTTTATTTAGATAATAAGGAAATTAGTAATTTTCCAAGAAATATCGAGTAATATAATAAATATATATATATATCGTATATATCGTATATGTATATTTATGTTATCCATTTTGTTATCAAATAACATGAATATAAAATATATTGAGTGTAAACACTGTAGCTCATTTTACAAAAAAAAAAAAAAAAAAAAATTAAAGTTTAAACAAAAAAAAAATAAATCATAATTTTTTTTTTTAATGTTTTTACTTTTTTGAAAAAAAAAAAAATATATATATTATAGCATACTTATGTATATATTCTTCTGATATTTAATCAATAACCACATCCTTTTCCTTTATGAATATTCCGACTCTTATAAAAGAATGCCGTTTTGTAAAATTTTTTATTTTCTTTTTATTTATTTATTTTTATTTTTTATTTTTTTTTATTTTTTATTTTTTTTCAATTACAGGCGACAACAAAATTACACCCTAAAGCATATTATAATATGCACAGGTAGATTTGTATAGGTACGCATACTTATATAGAGAGGTAATAATAATATGATGCATATAATATAACATAACATAACATATCAGCGCAGTAACTTGAATTTGTAATAATAATTATTGTAATATGGAAGTGAACTGTGAGTTTTATCACGCTTGTTGTCAGCTTAACACTTACGTAAGTAATAATAAGTATAAAGTAGTATGAAAAGTATAAGAAAAAAAATAATAAAAATTAATAAATAAAATTTTACATTTATGCATCATATACATTTTAAAGTGAATAAAAAATATAAATATAAAATGTTTTTTCTTTTTTATAAAAAATCTATACACACTAATATACACTCGTACATATAGTATATAGAGTATATAGGTATGGTATGGTATGGTATATACGGTACATTAATATTATTACAGGCTCGTTTCTCGTATAATATGCTTTATGTACGTCGATTCAAATCAGTCTTTGGTAGGCAGAATAAAATGAGGTGATGAAACTCGATTCCTTCATTGGCTCTACATAAATATGCACTGTGGATTATATTACACAAAAAAAAAAAATAATATACGAATACGAGTATAACGAGAAAATTTATAATAAAAATATACACACACAGATACACTATACACATACGTATGGATGCACATATATGTCTGTATATATCGCAAAAAAAAAAAAAAACAAATGTATATTGTATGATGCATGGTTGTTCATCATGTCATGTAATTGCAGTTTTCAGGTTAATTATTGTCATTTGACCAATGGGTCGGTATATTTTCTTCTTATTTTTCTTTATCGTTCATTTAAATTACTGCTCCTCCACGGTATATTCTACATTACACTACACTCATGTGTAACTTCTACATATGTGCATGTTTTTTATTTTTTAAACTCGTTTTCTTTTAGATTTATATTTTATTTTATTTTATTTTATATGTTTTTTTTGAATGCGATTTTAAAAATTTGCTTTAAGGCAAAATTTTTCTCATACATCAAAACCTACATATACATATAAAGACAGGATTATAATTTGATGTGAAAGAATTACAAGAAAGGATTTCTGAAAATTTTAATTGTATATATGTTATTCAATTTTCATCCTATTAATTTGTTCTTTAATCATCCAATAAAATGTTGCATTCTAATAATTTTAAAAACCGAAATTCAAAAACCAAAAAAAAAAAACAACCATTTATCATTGTTTTTGTATATAGGTATGTATGTACATATATAATATACTTAATTGAAATTTGTTATGAGAAATTTAAAGTATTTGTGTCCAGGAGTGAAATTAATTGAGTGAAATGTGAAATCGATAAGAATAACTTATTTTTATAAAATAATTATCCTATAAAGATAGCACAGAGACACCTACATATTTAGCATTATCTTGAGATGAAAGCTGAATGACAATCTGTAAACAGAGCTGTACAAAGAAAATATTTAACTTCAATTTACGTTAAAATTATATAAAAAACAAGTAAAAATCAAGGATTAAAAAACTTGGCTATAAATGATATACTATGTGTATAAGAATAATTCAGCAGCGCAACATTACAATTACGAAATATGATGCAAGAGTACTCTTAAATAGGACACAAAATAGGGGTGAATTGTAATACATACTGATACTGTACGGCTCATCGTTTAGACTGTGAAGGAAACTGAGAATGAAAAACGATTTTTACCAATGAGATTCATTTAGAATTTGTTTCGAAAATACATATATATGATTAAAATACATACATAAATTATGATTTTGTCGTAATTTATTAAATTAAAATCATTAAAATTTTCCTCCAGATTTTGTATAGTTACTTAAACTAGGACAGTAGTGGTATATAGTGGTATATAGGCAGTGATTCATGAACTATGCGGCTGAACTTCCGAATCGCTAGCTCGTGATATCGAAACAGAACATTTTCAGAACGGTACTTTGGGATGTCTTCTTTAATGTGTCATATGTCCTTGTTTGCGGAAATTTGATATTTGGGAGTAAAGTACCGTCAAAAATTTTTCAAAAAATTCACCGTGTTTCACAAAAACGGTTATATTTATTTGTTGAAATAATGCAGGATAACAAAGAATATTGAATTTTAAAGAGAACTTTCTCCTCTTTCTAACGAAATATATTTTGTCCCGAAATAATAAGTGGTTCCTGAGATATAAGAATTCAAAAGTCAAAATTTCATGTTTTTAAAAAAACGATTTTCCAACTTCTTTTGATATTGATATATCTCCAAAAGTTGAAGAACGACACATGTAAATTATGACGTCAAATGAAAGATAATTTTGTCCTCTTTAAAATGATGCCCCTTACATTCTCAAATGTCCTCCCTTTAGAAAAATGTATGCAACAAAGTGCATATTTTTTATACATAACTTGTTATATTTGCTATAATTTTGTTTCGATATCACGAGCTAGCGATTCGGAAGTTTCCTTATCTATGCATTTGCCTATTGTTTGATATCTACAAAAAATCTCAAAAAACATTATAAATATCTATATTACTGCTATTATATAATTGAAATATATGTATAACAAATATAGCGATTCTATTATCAAAAGTTCTAATGTATATTTTCTCTATAAGTTTTTATAAGAAATTGAAAAAATATAAAAATAGAAATGATTGTCTAATTCTAAAATCTCTCTCTCCGTCTCTCTCTCTCTCTTTCTCTCTCTCTGCCCGTTTCAAACAATTCGATGCGGTAAAATTGAAATTAAAAAAAAAAATGACAAAAAATCAAATTAGAAATCCATTCATTTTAACAAGAAATTGATAAAGCAACAGCAAGTAATGCACATCACATCACCATATACGTTTAAGTACGACGAATTACTACATACAATACAATTATTATACTTGTATATATTAGCATTTGTGAAAAAGGTAAATATTTATTTCATAAATCAAAATTTTGACTTCCAAAAAAAAAAAAAAAATAATAATAAGAACGCGGTATATACATACAAATTGAAGAGGAAAATTTTTTTGCGGTTTTGAAAAATGAAAAAAAAAATATCCTTAATCTCGAAAACATAATTCGGTTTGCTAATGGTATTATTATTATCTGGGGTACATTATCATGTAAAACATATATAGGATATAGGTTAGGATATAGGCATATGTATATACATATTATATGTATGTATAAGAGAATGGATATATAATACGAAAATAAAGGAAAAAGGCAAAAATATAATTATAAAATATATATATATTTTTTTCAAATAAAGATCTGATTTTAAAGAGAATAGGATTTAGTTAAAAAATAACTGTACATACATACATACATACATATGTACATAAACACGTGTGTATAATAAATGGCTAACAAAATTCAATTGTATATTCTACAATTGTTTTTTTTTTTTTAATTCTTTTCTTCTTCTCAAAGGATCATCCCATTCAAATAATATTCATATATGTATGGATGTGTATACATATATGTATCTATAGTACAAAACAGGTGAAGAAGAAAATTTGTTTCTTTTCAAAAACAGATTTAATTTGTGCAAATTAGATTATAGATAGTACATATATGTATATATAGATCACTTGTATAAAATATGAGTGTAAGTATATCGTGTTATTGATGTTGGTTTTGTACATAATACATATATATATGTAATATAATACAATAAAAATTAGTATATTTTCTATTACTATATTATAAACGATCTCTCTATTTAAATTCAAATACTTATTGTAAGATAACATGTAATAGATTTATTATTATTATTGGTATCATAAATTTTTTCTTATTGTAAATACATTACTTTTCCAAAAAGTATTATTATCCTTATCCCCCGTTAAAAATTGCAAACAGTACATAATTTTTTTAAAAAAAAAAAGAGCAAAAATTTGACTTCTTTCTCTTGTTACACAGTTTCCATTTTATTATATTGTATTTTTGACTAAATACATAGTATGTTTATTTTTTTCTTTTTTTGGTTGTTGTCTGATTACCTTAAAAATATGCATATAAATAACATAAAATAATGTATATATAACGTATAAAGCTATACATCTAAACTAAACCTCACTGATTAGATCTTTAGGAAACCATACTACATAATTTATATCCATGCATTTTTTTTTTCCAATAAAATATCTTTTGATAGTTTTAAATGTAAGTATATACTCGCATATATACATTTATTGACTCATGTATAGATTAACTACATATATGTGTCTGTAATGAGATTGTATACGAATGCGTATACGAAACGAACATATCCATATTATGTTGTATAAGTGAATATAAGAAACGGCCCATTTAAATATTTTAAAGAGGCAACCATTTGATCTTCATCATCATCATCATCATCATCATCAGCAGCAGCAGCAGCAGCAGCATCAGTAACAGCAAGTAGTATTATAGAAGAATAAAAAATTAAAAAAAAAAGGAATTTTAATAGTGAAAAGAAAAAAAAATGTTTTCTAAACCTGAAGACATGATAAATATCGAAAAATAAAAAAAAAAAACCCCGAAAAACAAAAAAGAAAAAAAAAATTTGATTTTCATTCTAAAAATTGTCTGCTATTTTTAGTGAATTAAATATTATATGGATAGTTTTGGATTTTTATAGTTTTTATACTTCTTACTTATATACTCGTTTACGTTTTTATAAATATTACATTGTATTGTACAGATATCTTCCTTGTTTTACTTGTTTTTTTTTTTGTTTTACAAATCCAAAAGAATAATCTACCAGTCAAAAGCCAACCACCATTCAATAGTATACGAATATGATGTACATATATACGTATAGTATACATAATAGCATTGATACGAGTTCAATGCATAGATATAGCATATATGCATCTTGTAACTTGTAACATGCACTCTATTTTAAGGCAACCATAAGACAGCAGCAGCAGCAGCAGCAGTATCAATAGCAACAGCTACAGCAACAACAGTATAAATATGAACAACAATACAGTTAAAACGCCAGCAAAAACGCAACAAAAGCGGCAATATCACCACCAGCCAAAGAGGCGCACTTTATAATAAAAAACATTCGTCCATATATATATATGTATGTACATATACACACATATAAAAAAAACATTTTTTTTTTTTTTTCTTTTGAGATGGATACCTATAATACCTATTGCCTATATAAGATTTTGTAAATATGATCGGAACCAATCTATACCTTTAAAAAACTCCATGCATCCATACAAACATTAACGTATCTTCTGTACATTATATTATACCACATTATACTTATATACACTTACATATACGTATAGGTATGTACATAAATATATGGACGTATCAATTTATATATCTAGTATATTTATGTAAAGAGTTTTCTTTTTATTTCGAAAAAAAGTAAAAAAAAAAATATTTTTTAAGTATCTCAACCATTTTGTATGCTCTCATACCTGGAATTTTATGGACTTCTTGTGCCTAAATGTAATACCGAATATGTAGTATATAATATAATAGTTATCTACATACATATAATGTACATAAAGTGTATATCCATAAGTTTGTGTATGTGGTGTATTCCAAAAAGTTCTTTTTCTTTATTTAATTTTTTTTTTGTTTTTGTATTTTGTTATGTTTTTTTGATTTTTTTTTTTTTTGTTTTGTTTTTATTTTCATTTTATTTTTGGTTACCTTTTATCTTTTAAATAACGAAAAAAAAAAACAAAAATAAAAAATTGAAAATATTTATACATATATTAAATATTTTGAAACAAATAACAAGAGATAAATTCAGTTAAAAAAATGAGAAATATATACATATATACAAAATGGATTCATTGGAATTTAAAATGGCTGGAGAATGATTTAAAAAAAAAAAAAATAAATATGTAATTGTTATTGTATATTCGTTTTTTTTTTTTTTTGTATATTCATATTAAAATTAAATATTTATATGTAGAATCGTACTTACAGAAATGTATATACATATGTATCATACATATTCGTACATAAAATGTGAATAATTTTGTTCAAATTCGATATTGACAGATCCTAATTACAGGGACGTTAAGAAGTACATTGATATAATCGAACAAACAAACAAACAAACAAAAAAAAATATTGTAAAATTTCCAACATTGTATCCTCATCAATTAATTAAATACGAGTCGTACTCGTATTAGCTATATACCAGAGATTATTTATATTGACTCACATGAATTAACAGTGCTGCGTATATACATAGTATACATAAAATGAAAAATAATTAATTTAGTACTCATATATAATTTATCCGTTAACGTATGTTTGTTTATATTTATACAACTTGCTTAGACTGACGTGTATTATGTATTTTGAAAGAACTTTGTTTTTCAATTTGAATTTTTGGTATTAATTATTATACCATGATCGTTTCGAATTCTACTTACTTATATGTTTTTAATTTTTGTTTTATTTTTATTTTTAAGAAAATAAGTATATGTATATCTGATTTATACGTATGTATATCGTTTACATACATACATCGTACATTATATATTTACATAAAGTATAATTAAAAATCATGATATATATATAGACAGACACAGAAGATATATTATGATATCTAATAGTTAAAATATGAAAATAATAATTATAATCAAATAATTAAAATATAATTAAAAATATAATAAAAAATTAAATATAAGTATATACATATATACGTATGTACATATGTATATATATGTAATTATGGTTATAATTATCTCACCTGATTTAACTGAACAATGAATATGAGCTCGACTTTCATAATATACCCAATCGAAACCTGCTTCAACAGCAAGTCTAGCCAGCATACCATATTTACTGCGGTCACGATCTGATGTTGTAATATCAACGGCACGACCTTCATAGTGCAATGAATCAGGACCATGTAAATTATCCTCATCCCAACTTTCAGTGACACGTAATCGTACACCAGGCCATTGATTCATAACAGACACCGCTAATGTGTTTAGCCTTTCTTTGCATCTCTATATAATATATTAATAATGATAATACATACATATATACAAATTAATATAAAATTATTAAAAAAATAAAAAACAAAAAAAGTTTTTAATAATAAAAATAAAAATATGATATTAAAAATATAGTAGATTGAAATATTCAAAAAAATATAAACGATTATTACAAATATTACAAATACAATATGCATATATATGTATGTATATACATATTTATAGGTAAACTACATTCCTTTATCATAATTAAATAACTAAATATTATACTAACTCATACATATGTATATACCTATTATATGTGTAAATAAGAAAATCTGTTTATATAGTATCATATAGAAGATTTGAATTTTTGTTACTGAAGGGACATTATAATGAACGCACGCATCTATACTCTTGATGCGTATATTTATATACAAATATAATCTTTATTCTTGATTCATACACATTATACGTACGAATATTTCCACAAATTTATTATTAAAAAAAAAAAAAAAACAAGAATATGTAATTGTATGATATTAAGAGACTAAATTAACTAAATAATGTACGAAGATTAGTGTACAAATGAAGTCTAATTATACCTACAATTGACCATTATCTTTAATACTATATAAATTCTGATATTATGTGAATACATATATACAATATGTATATACATAATGTGTACGTAAAAATGTGTATGTATGTACATTAAAAAATATATGAATGGACACTAGAATAAAAATATATCATGTTGAATGAATTACACGCAAAAAGAAAAAAACAAAAAAAAAATTGCATAATAAAAATTTAAAATATGTATGTTGTGTGTATGTAAGTAAGAAAAAGTACATTTTTTATATAATATATGAATGAATGCTCATATATGTATGTACATTTATGTGCATGAGCATGAGCATGATGCATGCGTATAATCATTTACATTATAATCTGTAATTTAAAGACATGATTTCATATTTAAAATTGAAGGTGTATATTTCTTTGTAAATTATTATTATTATTATTATTATTATTTCTTTTTATTTCATTTTATTTTTATTTTCATTTTTTTTTTTTTTTTTTTTGTTAACTCGTTTCATTTATATGACATAAAACTTAATGTTTTTCAACTTAATTTGTTATTTAATGAAATGTAATTGATGTTTACATTTAATTATTAGCTTTTATATACTGTATGTATTCATATACTCGTATGTAGTCAGTTACAAATTGCAGTGTCAATCGTTATCATATATACATTGAATACATATGCATTTGTATATAATATGAAAACAAATAAATTACCACCGACTGACTACACGTATAAGTATATTTTTTAAACAAATATTTTCTACTTAAAAAAATCAAAATAAAATAAAATAAATATTTTTTTTTTTTAAAAAAAAATAATAAAATCCAGTATGTGTACATTTTAAATTGATGTTTTACTTTATTAATTATACACATTAAAAATATTTTAAACAATTCACTTTTATGAAAATTTTCTAATAAATAATAAATTAAAAAAATTTTGTTATCTTTTTTTTTTCAAAGTTAATTTCGACCATTAAAAATAAAAATAACTTTCCACATGGTATAGATCGTATACATAGAGTAGATATAAGCAATATATTAGTTAATAATTGGACAGACAATATAAAGCTAAAAAAATGTTTTGAACAAATTCTATCACATTTTTTAATTGATTTTGACATCATATCAGCTGATTTCACCAAACAAGTTAGCTGATTTTACATCTTTTGGAAAACAAAAATATTAAATTTCATCATATTAATGTATTTTTTGCTTAGATAATTTATTACATTTTTTCACCATACATTTCACCATTTTTAAATAAATTAAAGTAGTATTTATTATATTTAAATATGTTATGTATTTAGACACAAATTAAACAAAATGAAAAAACAACAATTTCATCAATGAAACATTATGTTTCATTCCATCATACCGTAACTAAGTATATTGTACATAGGAGTATGTATATACCATACCATTGACTATATTATAATAATATTATTTTACTATACGAGTACTTATATAGACAATGATCATATCGTGTGCTCATATTTTCATTCATGAGAAAAATTAATTTACTCCTTGTTACTTGCTCTGCGTTACACACCATAAAAAGTACATAAGAAACAGGAAGAGGCAATAAATAGCAATGAGGTCTCTAACTATAGTACGAATATGACATTAGTACCTTATATACATCAATTATCATGTAATCGTATTTTCATTCATAAGAAAATTTCATTTTCAATTTATATTTGCTCCGCACTATACGCACCATAAGAAGTGAACAAAAAACAGTAATAGACAATAAGTAGTATAGTAATTAGGTTATTGACAGCTAACTACGAGTATAGTACGATATTCGAGTACGCTAGTAGCAACTTACATATACAATGTAATCGTATTTTCATTCATAAGAAAATTCCATTTTCTTTTTATCACATTAAGGACTCAGAACTTCCACATAAAAATCAATCAAATCAAAATTGAATAACGCATAATTTTTCTTGTCTTCATATTTTTTCTAGTTTTTTTTTTTAACATAAAACCATAAAACGAAATGTTTGATTGTATTTTGTAGTACAATCTCTAGCATTATTTGGTATGTTTTTTGTATATAAGACAATTTCTTATTATTTTTTTACATTTTTGTCTTTTATTCATTCTCCATTATAAAGTCTCTCATCCAACAAACATTTTCACGGTTGTCAAATAAATGGTAATATTCAGTTTCTCGGAAATACTTCTTTTTATTTATATACCTATACATTTTGAAAAAAAAAGTATCAAAAAATAGACTAAAAAAATCTTATGATCCTTTTATCAATTTATGTATAGTCGAATTTTCTGCTTATAAACCGACCTTGGAATAAATTCATTGATCATTCATACATATAAATATGCAGACTTAACAAGAAGAGAGCCTTATGCATGACTAAATGAAAATCAGAAATTTTTACAAATTGAAATCTGAAATTTGATCGTCAATTCTTACATACACCAGCACACATAAGTACACGTAGAGTACAATACATATTCAAAAAGCACATATGAATACGCTCAATATTATGAAAAATCAAATTTAAATCATATAGATACATATATGTATGTACGTACCCACACATAAAATGAAAATGAAAATGTATACAATATATCTATGAATGTATATAAATTTTTTACGCATAACACAATTACAAAAGGTGTGTAAATCTTTTCAATTTGTTGTACAGTCACCTTAATGTTTTGTTTTTTTTCTCAACTTTTCTATATGTATACTGTGTACAAACATAATGTGTAAATACTGGTATGTATAGGTATTTGTATGCAATAAGAGTATTTACTGTTTCCGTGAAAAATTGCTTTTAAAACGCTTGGCATGCGATGCAAACAAAACAACATAAAAATGAAATAAAGAAAATAAAATAAAATATAAATGAATTCGGTAAGTAAATATTGATTTCAAAATGAAATGAATGTTTTTTGTTTTCTTTGGTTATTTTAGATTTTTGATTAATAAATAATTAAAAATAAAAATAGAAAATTTAAATGAAATTGTTTCGAGCTTCCCGTACTCGTATATATAGATTTGTATATAGGCGTATTCAGAGAAGTATATGTTGAATAAAATGTAAACTGTGAAGAATTCGATATTGAAAAGGTGTTTAACGAATAATGTTATTATGATACAAAATAAAAATATGTGTCTTGGGTCTTGGCATTATAATTATTTATTTATTTATTATTACTCCATATTTTTTTTTACTATTCCAATATACTTAGAATTTATTTTATAGAATTTATTCATATAACATTTTAGGAAGAATATTTGTCAGTTCATAAGAATTTGGAGATACCTACATATCTATACATTTTAAAATTATATAACTTTTTAACGTTGTTAAATTAAGAAAACCGTAATATGAACTTCGACCACTATTTATCTGTAGATATTGTATGGGGTGTGGGTCTTCAGGGTAAAAGGAAAAAAGGGCGACCAAAAAATACTTGAAAGAGAGCAACTATAAAAGAAGCGGGAGACATAGAATGGAGAGAAATGAAAGAAAAAGCCGCAGCGATAGGACAAAATGGAAGAAGTTTGTAAAGAATCTATGTTCCTGAGGGAATATGGTCATCATCATCATTGTGGGTTGAATTCATATGGTTATATATACGATTGAATTATGTAATTTAATTACTCTCTGATACTGTGCATTATTGTAATTTGATTGCTCTGATTACTCAGATAGGAGTTCATAATTTGTAATCTAATCTAGATCTAGATCCAATTGAGCATAATTTATTTCTATTTGATCGGTTTAACTTTAAATATTACACGATAATGTAGATTACAGTTATTGATCGAACCATGGATTAAATCTAAATTTATAAATTTTTTAATTTTCATTAATAGAACATATATAGAATTTATATGATTATATATATTTTTTTATTTTTTTGATAACTGATACTATTTGAGAAACTTCATATTAGTCTCAGCCGCGATCACAAAAAAAAAAAAAAAAAAAAAAAACTTCTTTTCGTTCACATCACTCTCTATAGGCTATATGCTTTAGATTATGCACAAATTAACTCTAAATATGTAATCTGTTTATAGTTTGGTCGCTCATTCGACTATGATGATGAACTCAACCATAAAGAAAATATACATAAATTTTATATTATATATTTAAATACTATAAAAAATAAATAAAATAAGTTTCACATATATATACACACACAAATTGTCACATCAAATGTCAAATATATGCATTATGATGTACATACTTGTACATATATTTATTATTATAAAAATCAGTAATATGTTTTTCAATCATTCGTAAAGGCATGAAAAGTTTCGATATCAGTCCAAGAATTTTTTATTGAAATTTTTTTTTTTTTTTTTGCATTATCTCTATAGGTAGGTATACATCATATCGTATAACAACCAGACATTTAAAATTCCGATAAAATTTTCGGATGACAACACTGAATCCAAATAAATGATCAAAACTGGTTTAATATAACTATTCCTTATATATATATCGATGATTAATCTTCTACATATACCCATACGTATATATAATATAATGTACATAATGTATAGCCACATATATGGATACCTTCTTTTAATACAATTTTTTTATTTATTTTTTTTTTAATAAATTATGTAAAACTGGTAAAATTGAAGATTCATACCTTTGACTTTGATTTTTCACGCTATATATACAATGTAAATATGTCGCAAATTTATACCATTTCGTACCCATGTACATCATATAAATAAGTATGTAACTGATATACATACACATGCTAAAATAAAATGATAAAATGTTATCTGAGTGTATACATCCGTATTCCATATAAATGAATATATAACGTAACATATTATATTATGTATGTATGTGCATAAACATACATACATATATACGAATAAAGTTTTTTTATGGACATATATACATGTATTCACGATATTCAATTCGGTCTTCTGCTTCCTGCCATTGATCGGTATTTAATGATGATACTTACTTTTCCTAACGATAGCAACATATAAAATATATAGGATATAGGTAGATATACAATAATACCATAATACATAGTTTACTATATAAATATTACTTGTTGTAGAAACCGTCTGTATATATTGTGAAAATTTAATCCCGCAATAACAAAAAATACAATGTATATTGTTTCTTTTTTCACTATCATATGTATATGTGATGTACTTTTAAACATAAATATACGTATATGAATATGTGCACATATGCATAACATTGTATACACATTATACAATATACATATATATATATAATATAAATGAACAAATTTATGATTTCATATTTAATATTGCTCATATGAATGATGATTACATTCAAATAATAATGATCAAAATGAATTTCTGTCAATCCATAAATATAATTACAACATTACCACATTATTTTTTATACACTTATGTACACATATTCTATTTCTACGTTCCTTTTCTTTATTATTTATTCTTTGAAAATATATGTACATTTATGTATATAGTTGTTATAAGGTAATTCAATATAAAATTTTGCACCTACATAATGAAACTGTATATTACATATTTGTATACTTTTTATAAATATTATTATTTTTTTTCCATTTATTTTTATTTCTACACACAATTTCAAATATCTACCAAAAAATAAAAACCAAAAAATAAAATTTTTTTAAGATATTTCGAAGGATTTAAATATATTAATAATAAACAAGACAAGGGTATAATATTTATTGATTAATTATAATTACATACTTATTTTTGGTAATATAAGAATAATAAGTTAAGTAAGTTAAGTAAGTAAGTACGTAACTTATATATTAAGTAGTGTGAGTTACGTTACTTATATATTAGTAGTAAGTATGTATATCAAGTTACATACATTTGGATGATGATGATGATGATCATTCATATATAAGATCGAATATATGATCATCATCATTATAAATGGCCACGCCTACATTCAAGGTGGAGTTATTGATCGTTTCTTTATAATATTATATTTAGACAGATATTGCATATACATATTATTTACATTCGTATGTATTTTCAATAAATTTACTTTTATTTTAATTTTTATTTTTTCACCGTACACATGAATAAGTATATATAGTAATCTTAATATATACTTAATACTCGTACATGCAATTAAAAAATTGAAATTGATTTTTAATTATGAAAAACAAAAAAAAAAAAACATGTCGTTCACAAGAATTTAATTTTGAATAAATTATGTGTGGGAGTTATAATAAAATTTAAAAATTTTAAAAATTTTATCATTCACATATATTATACGACGCTATATACATTATTCTTTAGCTAATATGAATACAAAATGTTAAAAATTTTTCGAAAAATCCTAAATTCTATACATATTATATCATGTATATAGATATCTCATAATAAATCTCTTGATGAGAAACTTGCTGTATATATGTATATACGTATGTACTATATGTGAGTAGTACAGTACCAAGTACATTACATATTTTGGAATTTTCTTCCAGGACCTGTACAACATTCTATAACACTTGCATTAACATCCATCCATATATCATACCTTTATATAAGTATATTACATACATATGTAGATTAAAATCTTTTTGAAAAAAAAAAAGAAAATTCTTATAAAAAAAAAAATAAAAAATGAAATAAGAAATTCGCAAAAGAAAAATCAAAAACAATTTCTTAACACGATCTAATGAATTGCACGTTTATTTAATTACAATTTATTTCAGAACTGTTAATTTCATGTTTCTCTTTCTTTGCTCGTTTTATTTATTTATTTTTTTTGTTTTGTTTTGTTTTGTTTTTATTATAATGCATCTTTTCATTTTATTATTCTTGTTATTTTTCTTCTCATAATATATAATCTTGAAACCATATAGGTATAAATACTTTGCTTTTTTTTTCGTATTGCAAATAATATACTCACGTATATGGATGTATAATTTTTAAAATACATTTATTTTATTTTCATTAATTTTTTCATGTGCATATATAGGTATATTTTATATATACATTATATACAAATGCGCATTTATGTACATACATATATGTGCAAGAAGTATTTTTCTTTCATTTTTATACATTAATTTTTATTGTTTATTGCTTTTCTCTTTTTCATATATGTACGAGTATATATATAAGTTTCATTCCTTATGGTTGTTTAAAAAAAAAAAAAAATTTTTTTTTATTAAATCTACTTAAAAGATATATTACATATACGAAAATACATTACATATTGTACATATATATTTCCATACACAAAATTATATATAAAACATAATGGATAATGCATATATATACACATCACATATACATATACAAATATATTATTACATATTTATACCTATATAATACAATATTATATACAGTTAATATACGAGAATATGCATTATAAGACATGTTAAAATAATTGGTCTCATGGTTAAGATCCTGTTAAGATTACATATTCACATCCACACAAAATAAAAATGCATATAAATAGGTTCTCGTATAAATTGGTATATAATATATACGTATGTATGTATATATTAATCGCATGCATGTAATATATATACAATAATACAGAAACAGCAGAAAAGCAGAAGTAATCATAAAAAGTATAAAATAAATATACACCACACAGTAAAAATAAAGTAAAAAATCAAAGCAGAATAGAAAATACATATAAATACATATAGATATAAAAATAAAATCAAAAAAAAAAAAAAAGAAAAAGGAAAAAACAAATAAATTACAACTTGCATCCATAATATACCTACTTAAAAATACGATATGATTATGATGATGATAAAGATGATGATGATGGAATATACTCGTACCTCGTATATAATATAAAGAAAAAGTAACAAAATGGCTGCTATATATTCATATAATGTATATTATATTCGAATTTATTGTATGTAGGATAGAAAAAGCGTGAATTCAATTCTATTTTATATAGTTAATATAATGATGTTTATCATCATCCCATCCTCATCATCATCATCATCATCAACATCAAAGTCTTATAGTAAATTGGTATAATAACAACTTTGTATATAAATGTAAATAAGTTAGTAGTATACATAGAGTAGTCATAAATAAAATACTGACTGACTGAATACATTTAGTGGTATTACGATATTCAAATGGATCTAATTGTATATAAATGTAATCACCTGTATAAATGTACATATATGTATAAATGTATTACTATATCAGGTATCAGCATATTAATATTTGTCTTCTATATGAATTATTCTCTCGTTAATCTCACTCTAATATGTATTTTCTTTTCTATATAAATAAATATTGTGACAAAGATTTAACAGAATTATAGTGCAATATATAGACAGTTTTTATATATATTTAGTTTAGTATATTTAAAGAAAAATTACAGTCATCATCATATCAATCGATGCATTAGTATACGGTGTAATACAGTATATATATCGAGTATGTATGTATAAATGTTTATAAAAAAAAAAACAAAGAAAACACACATCAACAACATCACTTCCGATATTTTATCAAACGAACGAAAAACGAATGTATATACATTTTTTCGATTTAAATAAAAATTATAAATGGAAAATGGAAGTCATAATATATAATGTACATAATAATGTGCATGAAATGCGATGATCTACATTCAAAATGACAAAACTATATACGTTCCTATATGTAAATGTTATTAAGTACATATGTACAAAGATTTTTTAGATGATATTTTTATGAATAGAAATGAAAATATGTTACATGAAATCATTTCCAATTAACTTTAGATATTTGGAAATCATAAAATATAATTCAAAAATGTTTTTATTTCATTTCATGATTTATATTTTATACCAGATTTATATTTATTTAATTTGAAAATTATAGTGAAGAGAGATATTAAGTCTAAGTGACAAATGACTAAATGGTGTTGGTGTCTGTATTTTCGATTTGAATTAATATCAAAATTGATATCAATTGAAGTGATAAAACAAAAGATTTAAGCGAGAAACTTTATCGTTTTTATATAGAAAAATGTTTCTCTCTTATTCGAGACAACATGAAAATAAAAACTTAGGCGTATGAAAATGAAACTTTAATTTTACTAAAGATTTTTAATTTTTATTGTTGGTTTGTTATTTTTTCATTTTCTTTCTATCTATTTTCTTTTTCGTTTTGAAGATATTAATAATAATGTAAAATATAGCATGCCTATTTTAAATAAAACACAATTTTCTGTATAAAGTATACACAATTTTGTTTAAATAAATGCGACAAACATATAAAAGATGAGTATATATATATATATATAGACACAAACACAAAATCCTTTTTAAAAGGATTAATATTTACTTATGCACATTATAATATACGTTTACAACATATGTGTATAATTTGGTATAATGTATGCATTTTATTTAATTTATCTTACCTTTAATGCATATACATGTATATACATATGTACATATTATTATCTTGTACGTAAGTATATACACATATCCATACATTACATTATGTGATGTGTTATGCACACACGTCTAGACAAATATGTACATATACAATTTATTTATTTTATTAAAAAGCATTTTTACAAGCGTTATTTGTATATACACATAACACATTATTTTTTTATGTACATACATTACATTATACATATGTACATATATACATACGACATACGTAAACATTTAATGTAATAATATACATACTCGTACATATCCTCTCATATATACATTTAAAATGCGATGATAGTTTATTATTGCGGCATTTAAAAGTCTTTCGTTTCGCTTAGCGGCTAACACTTCTTAACATTTTTTTTTTGTTTCCTTTATCTTCTTCTTTATTGTTTTGGGTGATATTTTCTCATTTATATTTTGTGTATTTTTGTTTTTTGTTTGTTTTTTTTTTTTTGTGTATATTCTTTTGTTAGCATTTTAAATATTTTATATTTTTTTTAACCTAACTAAATATGCATACCTATACATAATGTGTGAATGCTTGTTTTTTTTTTCGTTTTGTTTTGTAATTTTATTTATCTTCGATTTTCATTTTAATTTGTTAGGAAAACAAAAATCAAAAATATATAGAAAATAGAAAAGAATTTCAGAATTTTTCCTATACATGTATACGTACACATTTTTTTTTTAAAGACTTTTTCCTTTATTTTTATTTTTTCTTCTTTTCTGTTTTATCGTATAAGCCTAAATGCGTAGACAGTATGTACTCAGACTCAGATATCTTACATATTATACGAGTATGTATTTACATTCATATGCATTTTATTTATTTTTGTTTAGTTTTCTTTCTTATTATAGAGAATATTCTTTTTAAACATTTATACAATTACAGAATAAACAAAACAAAAAAAAAAATTTTTTTCTCTGTGTATTTATAATTTATTTGATTTTTAAATATTTCTAATACCTATATTTAATTTTTTCATTGTTTTTTCTTTTAATTTCCCTTATTTTATATTTTTCGGTTATTTATTCTTTTTTATTTATTATTAGGTGTTTTCGATTTGGCAATTTCAAGTAACTTGCGAGTAGAAAAGGTAAATGTCTGTGCTAATGCTAAACCATCTACTCGCAGCTACTCATTTAAAATTTTTCAAGTAGCTGGAAGTAGATGCAAGTATAGTTATACGAATAATTTTTGTGTCGTTCGTTTTAACAAATTTATCCTGAACACATTTTAGTACTTGAAATTGCCAAATCGAAAGCACCTATTATTTCAATGTTCTGTAGAAACATTACAAAAATTTGTTCTTCTTCTTTTTCAAAATAGAAAACATAAAAAATGTTCCTATATACATAGTTTTGTATTTAAAATTGCCTAAAATCTAAAATGAACCTTTATTGCCAATGTGTGATACACAAATTTGCAAATTTGACATGCGAAGCAATTTGCAATTTTATCGCCATCTATGATTAAGGTCAATATCTTGGACTTCTCATTCAACATAATGTTATTTCATTAAAATATAATTTTTCATAAACATTTCATTACAGAATCCTGTAGCACTGTAGGTGTTTTAGATTAGACAAAACAGTATTAATTTTTGGTGTTTTTCATTTAATTTCATTTCTTTATAAAATCGTATATGAAATGTCGTATCAAATAAATCAATCAATTATGCATAATTACATTCCTGACACACGTATAAACATAAAATTTCTGAATTGTATCAATTTTATATTTAATTTTCATTCATTTTTTTTTTAATTTTGTTTTTTATTTATTTATTTATTTATTATTATTGTTATTTCACGTGTATCTATTTAATAAAAGAGTTTAAATTTCATGTGTATATTGTATAACTACATATATGTAGATATTTAAAGTTTATAAGTATATGTATACGAGTGTATGGAAAAAAAAAATATCAAAATGATTATCTCACTTTATTTTTCAAGGAGTTTTTTCCCTAGAAATCAACCGTTTAAACACATTTATAAGTACCTATATTTATGTATACCTATACCTATCAAATAATTTGTATATAATATACAATAATATATGGGCAGGGTAAAAAAGGCGCCGCGCCGCATATTTATCGCTTATTTTGATCGATATCACAATATAATCCGTTCATTTGACAAGGGTATATATATGTTTCTTTTTGTATTAATATGAACACTATGCAGAGACTATAAAAATATTCATCATTAAATAATTGAGAATCTAATCGAATCAGATTTTTTTGAGATAATAAATTTTTTCTTTTTTTTTAATTTATAAATACTGATATGTGTAGAAATATGTACTCGTATATACTACATTTATGTTCAATTTTATTGAGGTATTTTTCTTGTGTTTCTCATAGTTATTTCTTATTGAAAAAAATAAGAAACCAGAGAAAAAATAACAAATCTACACACACACCCTGTAAAATATATTCATATATAACAATTGTCATACAATTTTACAATGTACATAATGTAGCAATTATATGTATTTTAACAACAAAATAACAAATTATAAGGAATTTTTATTTATATACAAATTATATGAAAAAATAGGAAAGAAATATTTTTGTTTGATATTTCACATCTGTTCTACATTATTTAAATGTGGTGTGTAATCATAAGGGAATATAAAATTTAAAATACTACATATATGGAAAGAAACAAGAAAAAAATATATTAAAAATTGATTCATGTTTGTCAATTGATAATTCCCAAATGGTGTATCTTTTTTTTGCTATACTCTTTATAAATAGTAAGTCAGTTCAGTATATGATAAATGGAAATTATAAACATTCGTGCCATCCAATGCGTATATGGTGTATACAATAATCAATGAATTTAATTTAAGCAATGACCACAAGATCAAGCCCTTTTTGAGCTAATAAAGAATTTTTATAATGCAAAAAAAAAAAAAAATTTGAAAATTTATATAACAAAACACATAAATATTTTCATATATATAACGTGTGTATTCCATAAAGAAACAATTTATGTGATTTGTATTAAATACACTAAAGAAACATATGTACATGTAATGTATGTATATGAAAGTGTCATAATAATAACAAAACAGAAATCAATTTAGAAAAAAAATTGTTTTTTTTTTTTTTTTGAAAAATATTATAATATGAAAAAAGAAAGAAAGGAAAAGAAAGTTAATTTTTATTTATTTGTATATATATATATAAAGATTGCCAATTCATGTTCATTGTTCATTCAAAAAAAAAAAAATAAAAATAAAAAATATAAATAATAATAATTTCCTTTTTATTTTGACCGCCTTTCCTGAACCATTTACACTTCAGTCCAGACTCAATAAAGATACAATGTACATCAGTACATCATTTATATACGTATGGGTACACTATGTCGTCTTTCCAAGGACTTGGTTTTTTTTTTCTTTAAAGAGAATAATAATGAAAATACATATTTGAAAAGATTTTCATTTTTCGTTGTCTTCTTTTAAAAAAGGAAAAAAGAGCACATTTAAAAATCAATGCAATCGTATTTACATTTTACATTTTTCTAATTTGTAAAAGGACATCAATGAATGTCAAAACATAAAATTGTATGAATTGTATATGGCTATATATATATATGTATTGTAGAAATACATTATTGTCCTTATTTAATTTTTTCCTTTTTATTTATTTTTGTAGCCAGAAGTCATAGCATATATGGATATATGGGTAATAGCATAGAATAATAAAGCTACGCATAAAGAATTCTCATACAATGTAAATTTCTGGCGACCAATTCTACGATAGCATCGCCGAGATCGCATCGCCAGAATTCGTTATATTCCACAAAATTTCAAATTTTTAAAAATAAAGTTTTTAAATCAAATTTGTGGATTGCAAGGGCTAAATAGCTTTGTAGCTTTTTATATCCTTAATATCTTTTGATATTGTATATATGCAATAAGAAAGAAGAAAGGCAATAGTTAGTGTTGTATATGCAATATTCGTATATGCATGCAATGCAAATGCATGTTATGTTATATATATGTATATGGTCTCTTTCTACTTATACATGAAAATTTGGTTTTGATTTTTTTTGTATGAATGTGTGTCATATTGGTGCTATTGGTGCTATGTATTTAATACTTTTCCCTTATCTTTTATATTTTTATGAAGACAAAAATATTTTATTTCTTTAAATTATATTTGAATGTTTGTACATTGCTAATGGAATATATATACACACAAACAAACTGCATATAAACGAACAATATATGAAGATCTTTTAGAAGAAGGATAGTGTAGTTTATAAATAGAGTAAATTTGTACATATTATTTGTATGTATATACATATGTATTGTATAGCATAGCTGAAAGATAAATTTGCTTATGCTATATCTTTTATGATTTTATGATTAAATGCGCGTGCCATGAAGTAAGGTATAAAATATGAAGTTAGAAATTTAAATGTTCTTACTTTTTGCTATTTCGTTTTCATTATTTTTTTTTTGTCTATCACAAGTCTTTGACTTTTGTTATTTGTTTGTATATATTGTATTGCATTTCCTATGTATGAAAATTATATCTTTAACACTTGACTTTTTTATGGTTCCAGGAAATTTTACATACATGTTTGTACGTATTTTTATTTAATAGATAAGAAATTGATCACTAATTCAGTCTTTGATATTTTTTTTCATGTTTTAATTCATGAATACATTATTCAGTTTGCAGTCATGTTATATTTGATGGTATGAAGAATGATATGCATAGGTGTTATTATTGTTATCAGCATCAGGTTAAAAAGGAATGATAACAAAAAAATATAGAATATAACTAAGTACACAGAAAATAATTTAATACTTCGGTCCACTATTTCTTAACGCATTTTCAACAGTTTTTCTTGGATTAAACCTGTCTACAATATTTTTAACAGTAGAATATAATCTTTCAAAATATTTTTTCGATTTCTCTGTATGATTTTTTGTTTTTGAGAAGGTTTATTAAAATTTCCTTTTTTCATTTGTCGTTTCTTTTTGTTTTTTTTCCATTTTTTTACTTGATATTTAGTATTTTTTTTTAATTGTGAGAAAATCTGAATCGATTTAACTGTTATTTTGTACTTATTATTTAAAAGACAAGCTAAACTAAATTATATAATCATAACAAGAAAAAGATTTATCAGTTAACGGTTTTTATTACAATCATTTTAGTACATATTTCAAAGTCAGCGAATACTTTTTGTTGATAAAAAAAGCAGTTTTTATGCATTTTTTGTTCTAGTTATGTGTAATGGATTTAGGTAAATAATTAAAATTTTCATATTTTGTACGATACTAAATAAAAAAGACAAATAAATTGTTCGATTATTTATAGAATTTGTAAGTGAGCGAACACTTTTTAAACTCTGTGTATTACATCATTTTTTCTGTATGGTTTTTTTTACAGATTGTGTGAAGGTAAGACATAAATTTAATTTCCTTTGACAGAATATTTGGAAGAACGGTTTTTATATACCTGTAAAAATAAAATAATGCAATCAACAACAGTGTCATTGTTTTGTATACATACATAAGCGCGTTTTGTATACATTATTAATGACACATAAGCTTGGAACGAAGAATCTAGAATTTTGGCACAAAACCTGCATTATAGATCTCCAAGTACTTATTATTATATGCGGAATGTTCTAAACATGAATCTACCTTCTGTCTCTTCAATTTATCGTTGGATGCCAGTAAAAAATACTAGTCCTGGATTTAACTCGACTTTAAAAGAAAGTCTAAAAATAGAAGTATCAAAATTAAGTGATGAAGAGAAATTAGCAGTTTTGATATTTGATGAAATGGCTATAAGAAGAGAAATTACTTATGATTCTGTAAAGGATGAAATTATTTGTTATACCGATCTAGGAGATTCAAAAACCAAAGATATTGCAAAAAGTGTATGTCTCTTTATGATACGAGGAATTTTTACAAATTTCAAAACTATTATAAGTTATTATTCTGTGAAATCCTCAATCACAGGGGAACAACTAGAAATAAAAATTAAAGAGAATATACAATTTTGCAATGATGTCGGATACAATATAAAAGCGATAGTTTGTGATCAAGGATCTAATAATCGCAAAATGTTTAAACGTTTAAACGTCACCACTGAAAAGCCTTATTTTGAATATAATTCTAAACGTATTTTTGCAGTGTATGAAATTCCACATCTATTCAAATCAAATCAATTCGAAACACACTCATAAAATACGATTTATTGTGTGAAGATGGCAAAGTTAGCTGGAATGTTGTGAAAGAACTATACAACATTGAAAAGCAAAATATAACAATAATGTGCACGAAGATTACATCGAAACATGTTTTTCCAAATACATGGCAAAAAATGAAAGTGGCCTATGCAGTTCAAATTATGAGCCACACTTGCAGCTCTGCAATAAAAACACTGCATGATTTGGGAAAATTTAGTGAAAATGTTGCACCACAGGCTTTGTCTACAGCATCCTTTTTTGAAAAACTAAATCATTCGTTTGATTGCTTGAACATCAAAATGCCATTCAATAAAAATATACAAATCAGCATTAAGAAAAGATGGATTTGTTCGATCATATTTGGAAAATGTAAAAGAATACATCAAATCCATAAAAACTTCAGGGAAAGTACATTGTTTCCAAGGACTTATACTGAGCATTAATGCTATTTTAAATTTGTCTGATGACATATTTTCTAATTGTCCAAACAAAAATTTCGTGCTTACATACAAATTTAATCAATACCCAATTGAAAATCTTTTTTCACTAATAAGAAATAGAGGAGGAAACAATAAAAACCCATCATTACATTCAACCACATAATTGGCAGGATTATGTGTAATAAAATAATTTCTGTATCAGAAAAAGGTAATTGTAAAAATGATGACGATCAATTCCTAATAGTTGAAGTGGAAAATTATGAGAAATGTGATACAGAAAAAACATCAGAAAAAAATTGTGATTCTCATACATTAGAGGAGGATGAATGTGAGGATTTTGATAACAAAGTATTAAATTCAATAGAAATACAAAATCACGATAATGAGAATTTATGCGAACAAGCTTCACTAAGATACTTCGTTGGCTTTTTAATTAAAAAAATGTCAACATCAAATAGCTGTCCTGATTGTCTGAATTTGATGAAAAGGTCAGACGAAACTATTTACTTTGAAAAACAATCAGAAAAATTTATGTTTTTCAAAAATTATTCTAAATCATCCGATTTTGGTCGACTAAATTCTCCTACAAATTACTTTTTTGAACTTTGTCAAATTCTCTTGAATGTTTTTGTAAAAATATTTAAAGAAAAATCGGATATGAAGCATATAAAGAAGTACATAATGTCAAAATGTATTGAAGAGTCAGACAAGATTGATCAATATTGTTCTTGGTTCTCCTGTGATAATCCCTGTAAAGAACATCATATATATTTTCTTGATTATTTCATAAAAATTTTATTGCAAAAAAATTGCCTCTAGGAAACACAAAAACTTTTTCAGTGTGATTATTCTGCTTCTAACAAAATGAAAATTATTGGACAATGAATACAATACAAAACATCGGCGTCTCAGAGAGTATAGGGAGAAAATATAGAAAAGAATCAAATACAGTCAAATAGAAATACAAAACAAACTTTTTACAAGGAACATTAAATTTCTCATTGAAAACTCAATTTATACATGTACATATGTATGTATATACAAAATTTAAATCACGATATACAGATACTACTGTATGCATACGTATATTATATGTATGTATATACTCGCATATATGTACATACATACACTATAGTATCTGTATATCATATATCATCTGATAATCTAGAAAATTTACAAATTTTTATTTTCATTGAATTTTAAATCCTGAAAATAAAAAAGGAATACGAAAATAGTGTAGTGTCATAATATATGTAACTATACCAGAGACAACTTATAAAACAACTTGTTATAAGTTGTTTCTGGCTATACACACACATATATATATGTGTATATTTGCACATAACAATTAAAATCTACACCAATCTTCAGTACCTAAACTCAATGTATGTACAGTATATACATATAATATGTACATATGCACGCTAATTATAAACTACACTATCCTTCTTCTAACTGATCTTCATATATATTTCGTTTATGCAGTTTGTTTGTATGCATACATATATTCCATTAGCAATGTACAAGCATTCAAATATAATTTCAAGAAATAAAATATTTTTGTCTTCATAAAAATATAAAAGATAAGGGAAAAGTATTGAATACATAGCACCAATAGCACCAATATGACACACATTCATACAAAAAAAATCAAAACTAGATATTCATGTAGGTAGAATGAGATCATAATATACAATACATACATATTTTATATAACACCAATAACACTTGCTATTGCATGTGTACAATAATATAAGAAGATATAAGATATTATAAGATATTAAGGATATAAAGCTATTTAGCCATTGCAATCCACAAATTTTTGTGCTTTTAAAACTTGATTTTAAAAATTTGAAATTCTGTGGAAGATATTTAAAATCTAACGAATTCTGGCGATGCGATCTCAATCTGTGGAATGCAATAAGTGGTCGCCAGTTGCTCCTATGCTTTGAGAATTCTTTATGCGTAGCTTTATTATTCTATGGTAATAGTAATAGGCATAACTTGTCAATGTTATAGAATGAATAAGTAACGCTCAATTTATCATTATTCTTATGTTGTTCAATTTGTTTTTGTATTGTTTTTACATATATTTAAATTAAAATAAGTATATTCCAATATTTATGTAATTTACAAATTTATTTAATTAAAAACTAATTTTTTATGCTGCATTTATGAATATAAATATTTGAAAAACCATAGATCTTAGAGGCATATTGGAATTCAAATAGAAATGATTATTGAACAAACACCAATTTGAATTTATATTTTATATAATAATTCTGATTTATGTATGATACTGATGCATATACATATATATGTATTTATATGCATTGTGCTAATTTCAATAAACACTCATAGCATAGTCATATATCTATCCGCAAATCGTAATTTAAAACTCATCAGCCGCATCATCCTTATTAGAATTTATTAACATTCCAATTAACCAAAATAAAATTCATAATTTGTATTTATTATATTTCACTATGACAATATGCATTACTGTGTCTGTGTGTTTGTATACCTTTGCTTCTATATTTATATTTTGTATGTATATATAACTACCATATAATATAAAACATATGCTCCAATATGTTCGTAGAGATATTATCATCGCATCTCATTATAAATTCCAATAATAAAAAAAAAAAAGAACTTAAGACAAATAATAAAAATCCATATAGCCGCAAATAAAATATAATAATTTGTATTCTTTATTATTTATTTTTTCTTCAATATATTTACGAAATCTTGAATAATATAATATTATGTGGTTTACCATGCTCATATATCTTAAAATAGTCATAATTATAGAAAATTACCTCTTAAGTACCCGATTAAGGAAACGAAATACCAATAAAAAGGTGTCATTTTTCTTTTTAAAAGAAACTCGGTATTTCAATTTACCTATATAAATCAAATATACATACCTTTAATATCCATATTCAAATTCATATATACATACATATACGTAAGTATATATATATACACTATACATTTATAATATTTTATGTTACTTTATGTATGATTATTTACATACCTATATATATATAATATATGTAAATGTATACATATATGCACGATTTACGGTAGACTATATAATATTTATAAAAAATTTCTATATAGGTTCCTTAATTTGATTTGCATTTTACAGCACCTGTCGAAAACATTCAAAAGAACATGACGAAGATGAAAACAATAACAAAATCTAAACAAATATGTATATACATTCATTATTATACAACAATACATACACAAATCATTCAAAATAGTCATGAAAACTGTATACGAGATACGAGTAAATATACTTAGGTATATGTACATATATTATATCATATGGATATTTGTATATGTATATGTTCTGTGGATATATATATTATGTATTTGTGCCATATATTATTCTAAACATACATACACAATGAAAATAACGAAGAAAAAAAAAATTTTAATTTTATATTTTATTACTTTTCGCATTCCATTGATCATCGTATACAAAACAAACCACCGAATGTATTACACATTATAAGTTCTATTACCCTATCACCTATCACCATTACCATACCTATTATTATACATATCTATATCTGTTATTGTTATACATACATATGAATATTTACCATATAATAAAAGAGCACATTTTGTGAGCATTTTTATACTTCTAAAAAGCCAGCCAAATCCGAAACATTTTATTAGTTAATCTATCATTATACACCGCACTGAGAAATTCATTATAATACGAGTATAATAACTTAAGTGGTTAAAAAAATTTTAGTCGATTTTTGGCAGAAAATATACATATAATGTACGTATATTATACCGCATGATGTGTACACTACATAAACATACCTATTATTATAGAAGCTCACACAATAAAATGTATTATATATACATAATATAATATGTATAAGTATGGATGAGTTTCAAAACGCCTCAAAAATGTGTTGTGATACGGCGTCAAAACAGCCGTGATACAAAGTTTTAAAACAGCATTAATGATTCGCATCGATATTGCAGATCTACAACTTTGGCCTTTTTGAAACGAATTTGTTGCTTTGTTTTGACAACAAGAAAAATAGTTCACCTCCTGCAGTACATAATTTTAAAATTTAATTAATTCATTCTCTACACTATCAAAAAAGGTGAAACAATTTTTTAATAAAATTAAACAATATCAGGATGGACATTTTCGAATGAGCAAAAACACCTTCAGTGTAAGTACTCGTATAATACAATACTCTCATTAATATTAAAACACTATACACATTAAATTCAATTTATCACCATAAAAGAACAAAATTTTTGTTTAAAATAGACTGATCTTTGTTTCCATATAACAAAATTCATATATAAATAAATCATTGAAATGAAATTGATAAAAAAAATCTATTCAAATCTATTTTGCATCATAAAAATTAAGGATGTGTAGATTGCTTGACAGATGCGTTTCAGATGCATTCACAATGAGTTTTGAAACTGTAGACATTGTTATCGATTTAAGTGTTATAGTTTTTAAACTGTTGATTATGCATCGAGGAGGTATTTAAACGTTTTGAAACTCACCCTATGTATATACGCGTATAGAGTGTATGATGATTATGCAAATATAAAAATTTCAAAACATTTTATCCAAAAAGCATCATCGCATCAACATTGTCATGTACATACATACTTATTTTTGTTCTTCTTCTTCTTCTTCATGTTCTTATTCTTCTTTTATTGTTTTATTTATTTATATATTTTTTTTAATTTATCTTTAATGCCTACACGATTATTGTCACAAATTAATTTTATCATCCATTTAAGATACATTATTTAAATGTATACCATATACGATGATATGTACCACTATTTTATATGTATACGAGTCAATATAACCATATAACGAAATGGATTTCTGTGTAGAGATAAAAAAGTAAATACATACCTATATATACCTTTCATCGAAATGATTTAAAACACTTAAAACAATTTAAAAAAAAATTAAAAATAAAAATAATTTAAAGAATTCACAAAATTCTTCTTCTTATTATGAAAGTGTTAATATATTTTATATGTAAATCGAAGCATAGTTATGTGTGTGTATATGTGTATATAGAAGAGAAGCTATATTTGAGAAACCTACACATATACTCACCAAAATATGGATTGTGCAATATGATAAATTTTGTTCAGAATTTTGTTTTAAAAATTTTTATTTTCACAAAAACAAAAAACAAAAAAACAGTAGTTGTGGTAGTAGCAGTAGTAGGCAGTAGGTAGTAAAATGATTATTTGTACAGAAAAGCTTAATCATATTGCATTTATCGTATATTATTGTATACGACTGTTGATACGAGCATGTATATTTAAAAATGAATCTTAAAAATGCTTTTACTTTTTGTCTGTTGTTTTAACACAGCAAAGCGAAAAACGAAATACAAAAAACAAGATGAAAAAAACAAAATAACCGAAAATTTTTTTTATATTTTATAGCAATATGGATACAAAATTTTTTAAGAGACTGTAATCGAATTAATGATTATCTTAATTTTTTTTTTTATTTTAAATAGATTTTTCAATTTTTAATTTTTATTTGTTTTTTATATATTTTTATTTTTATCAAATTAATTGAATTTATGAATACTTAAAATTCAATACAAATATGTATGTAACTGCATTTAATACAACAAAATTTCATTTAGCAAACATATACGTATTTATGTGCATCTGCATGAATAATGTAGATTTGTATATTTGTATGTAAACATTTTTAGAGATGTTTCAAATACAAGTATATAGATACATACATATATGTATGTACAGAAATCTGATATACTATATTTTTGAATTTCGTTTTCATTTTACAACCCTAATTTTATATTTATTATGAGTATTGTTAAAAAAATATAATTAATAAAAATAAAAAATAAAATAATAATAATCGAATAATAAAAATGAAATAAATAAATGAATTATTTTTAATTCGTTCAAATAATCTAGGTTTCTTTCTATACATACATAAATGTATGTAAGTTATGATGGAACATTTTTGACAAAAATATATACCACCGACACCGCATCAACATGGGCTGGATGAAAGGGCGCCAACTATAATCAGTTTTATGTGCACATGACATAACTCTACTCTCTCCTGCTACTACTTGCTGTTACTGTGTGTTCTTACATCTCGTATTACTATAATACTTCTCATGGTGTGTAGACATGTAGTGCGTAGTGCCACGTAGTGCAGAGCAAGTATAAAGAAAAAATGAACTTTTCTAATGAATGAAAATGCGATTACATATGGTATGCAAATGCAAGATACTACTAGCCATGGTAAAATAAGCTCTGCTCTTAATAAGGTAAAGTCAATTTGAAAGCTCTAACTTTCTGTGACATAATCGTTTGATAAATTTTGATGATATAGCTTCTTTTACCATGCTACTAGCGTACTTGTATATCGTACCATAGGTAGTGTTAGAGGCCAATAACTTCATTTTGCTACTACTTAATTTCTCTCTTCCTGTTTCTTGTACACTTCTTTTCTTTCTTTTTCTTATGGTGTGTAGTACTGGTAGTACAGATCAAGTATAAAGAGAAAATTAATTTTTTTCATTAATGAAAATACGAGTTACATGGTAAATATATTATTAAACTGTCGTAAATATATTATTGAACTGAACTGTTATTGAAACGGATGTACGTATATATGTACATATGTATGTATGCACATATCACATACCATATATATTCGCAGTTTGTATACAAGTTAAGCACAAATTAAAAAAAAAAGGAATAAAATCCCTTCAAAACGATTGATTAACTGATTAATTTTCGAAATATCCTATTGAACTTTGTATTATATTATGAATGACAAACTTAACACATTATATACATACATATGCATATACAATTGTTCACTTAAATTAAAATAAAAAAACATAATATGAGCAGCTAAATGACGTATACCCATACATACAAGTAATATGCATAATATATAACAAATTTTTGTCCGCTTATGTTCATATATTTTATATTACAAGGATTAAATTACAATAAAAATGTAGACACAGTAATATCCGGTATATACTTAGGTAACGTAATCATATGAAATACTTATTTTTCAATTTTTATGACATGTAAAATTTATATGTAAATATGTATGTAAATATGTATGTACAATTATAATATGTGTATGTTTTATTTGTTTTTCTTCCTCTACTAAGTATGTATAATACTTTTGTTACTTATAAAAAATATTCAAATGCTGATAATCATCATATCACATCAATGAATTTTTGTCTAATACTCGTACATACTCACTCATAATTATGATAAGATATTGGATAAATTTTAAAATCCAATATTGTAATTATAATATATGTAATACATACATATATTTATATTCTGTAAATCTGTAAATATATAATGGTAGCACCGTAGCACCGGTATATGGCACTAAATGATGATATTGAATGCATTATTTCATTATATACAAGAAATACCTCAATTGAAATCAAATTTACATATATTTACAGAATAATATGTATTTACCATATTTACTTACATATATATTTATACGCATATATGTGTAATGTACTATATATTGTATTATATATGTATACCTAAACCTACTTATATCTAAGTATAACAATAATTTATGCATATAAATATTTTTAATAGTTTTTAGTATTTTAATGCTTTTAAACACCCTATTCACCTGTTTACCAAGTAATCAAAAAATTGTTTTCTAGAGTGTTTTAGTTATGTATTTTTTTTTGTTCTATTTTTATACTCATATTTCTACATACATACATACATATATATATACGTATGTATACATATTAACATGCATACATTATGTTTGTTCATACCTCTATATGTATTTGAAGTGAAGTTAGTTTCTCATTCAGTATTTTATGAATGTTGTTATAATATATATGAACATTTAAATGACAAGAATAAGGAATAATAAAACATCATGAGCAGAGCAGAGTATAGAGTATAGAGATACAGAAAAAACCAAAAAATAAAAAAAAAAAAACTGAAAACTGCAAAACAACAAACTTATTATTATTATTGACTTTATGTTAATGCTTGTTTATGTATTATGTTTTTAACGATCTAAACACACATAAAGTACTCGTACATAGTATCAATGTACATATAATATATTATATGAACGAGAGTATAAGAAACATATAATATATATGTAGTTATACAAATTACACTTAAAATATATAAAAATAACGATATATTTTTTTTTTCTCTCTATTACAGTCAATCGTCCATGCAGTTATAATGTATATACGACTACGAGTACGTATTATACTATATGGATGGATATCTAACAACTTCTTATTATAATATATCTACGTTGGGCAGGTGAAGTGGTTTAACACAACAAGAGTACTGTAATGTATTTTAATGCATATTATCATATTATCTACATATAGTTAATATCTACACTTATGTACACATATGTAAAATGTATATATGTATAATGTATATTTACTGGATATACTATGTATTCTTGTGAATTTTTGATATTTTCAAACAAAAAGCGCCATTTAAAAGAATTTCTATATCTATCTATACCTATATGTGTATCTGTATATACAATCATACGAACATATGTAAGTAATTTTATGTATTTATATTTTATTAAATATTCTGAATAATATGAAAGCACACTCATAATGTATTCATATACAATATTTATCAGCAGAAATAACATTCATCTCTCTGACATTCAAGTAGGAGTCTCGTAAAGGAATTAAGACAAGAACAACTAGCAATAAGCTGCTTGGTACTTGAATTTTTTTGTTTCTGTTTTTTTTTTGTATTTATTTTATTATTTTGATTATTTGTTTTTATTTCATTTTTATTTTTATTTATTTTTTATTTATTTTTTTTTTTTTTTTTGAAACTACTATGGGAGCTGCAAACACAAAATTTATGGAATTTTATTATCAGCATGACGGACTATGTTTTTATGATTTAGTAAAATCATGTTTAATCTTTATCAAAATAATATAAATAATGTATATAATATTGTATATAATAAGTAATAAAATAATGTATAAATGTATTATGGTGTATAGATACTTAAAAGAGCATATAACATTACATATATGTACTTACCAAACCATAATCATATATTCATATTCATATCATATACAGACATAAATACTATGTAATACGTGGTAATACTTACTTATACATATTTTTATTTATGCATATATATTAAAGATTATATTTAATTTATGAATTGAAACTTATTATTATAGAGGAGTAGTCCTGTTAAATCATTCATCAAACACTCATATTTGTATTTATGATTCTCTTTAAAACTCATCTTATGTAGCATATTATTATGTATATTGTATATCAATATATGTATGATCATAAGTAAGTAGTATATTTTATATTTTAAATATGTTTTTACATGTACGTAATAATCCACCTTTAATTATACAAATAAATACATGTGTATATGTTTATACATATTATATGGGTATAACAACACACTTAAATTGAAAATTATAAAAATTTACTTTTAGAAGTACATATACTCGTAAGTATATACAAATATTTGAATTTGAATTTATTATAATGCACATTGCACATCATATAATATAATGTACGTATAGTATGTACATATAGTATGTTCGACGTGATTTCTTTTCTTTTTATAGTTTTTATATTATCTCATTTTAATGCATTTTTCTTAATTTTCTTTCTTTGTTTTTATTTTTATTTCTTTACAATTTACAATATGGTAAATATTATATGAAAATAATATGAGAGAAAATAATTGCTTAAATATATAATAAAAAGTTTAAAAATTTTAAAAGTATGTACACACACATATACATATACTGTATACAATATTATATTGATACTTTATATACATATGTATGTATGTCTGTATGTATATGAGCATCCATATAGATATCCACATAGTATATTTCATATATATACGTACATATGTATGTAAGTATATGTATTTTTACATCCGAATTGATTATACTCGTATGATATGATCGATACCTTATTTTTATTTTATATGGATTTTTGCGTATAATTTTGACCTCCATTATTCGACCACACACTATATAACCATCTATAATAACGTTAATTCAACAATATAATGTATACAACAAGGTTTTTTTTTGTTTCTTTTCGAATCTATATACTATATAAACCAAACTAAACTAACGTCATTCACTTATGAATAATGAAAATCGAAAATTTCAATTTCCTTTTTCCTGAAATCAGAGTAAAATCGATGATAACAAAAAAAAAAAAAAAAAATAACAATGTAGAAGAAATTTTGTAATTTTTATTTGGTTATACATACATAATTAATTTTTCTTCTCTTTCTTATATTCTATACATTTTCATATATATCTAATAATAAAAAAAAAAAAAATTATTTTCCTGAAAAAGGAACAACTTTAAAAAGTCGGAGCAAAAAAAAAAAAAATCAACAACAGCTTGAAAAGGTATCAAATTTATCGATATCATTGATACCTCGTCAAACATATTTTTTATTATTTTTTTATAATATTACAACATGATATCCATCATATCCTTATGTGATATCATGTATACCAGTTAATATTCCTTTAACAAAATATCAGCGGCGCGGTATAATACATAATATACTTAGATATATGTACATGCCAATATTTATATCATATGTATATGTACGTACTAGGTACTACATACATATGTATACATGTACCGTACGGTATACTATGCATATATAGATACTCACATAATAAGATAGTATGTATTTGATAGGATTCAATCAATTGATGACGGACAGTATTTAAGTTTTTGAATCGTTTCCAACACAAATATAATTCTATTTTTTTCTCTCATAGTATATGCAGGAAGATCAATGATCAATATACAATGTATTTATGTGTGTGTATATAATATGTATACATGCATACATACATATGTACAAAATGATTAAAGTAAGTACATATGTATAAAAGTATAAATATAATAAAAATGATCTCTCAAAGAATTGCAAATTGAAAAAAATTTCAACGTAGATTTTACGGTATTATTAAATACTATATACGAGTATACATACGAGTACATATTATTTGTATGGATATGTTGTTCTTTTTTTAAATATACATGCATATTACATTTTATATTGTAGCAGAAGCCATTGTTATTATAATGTGAAATTGAGATAATTTACTTGTTTCGATCTACATATAAAAATGGTACAAAAGATCTAATCAATTTTCAGACACAAACAGTTAAATAAAATACACACACAAAATGACTAGATGTATATACATATAATACATGTATATATGTATGTAAGTATATAATACATTTATGTATCTGTCTGTACAGTGTATAGTATATAAAATGGATCGATTTAATAATAATATTAAAAAAAAAAAATAAAAGAATTCAAAAGACGGATGGATGAGTTTGAACTGAACGGATCAACTTAACATCAAACAGAAGAAAAACAGAAAACAAGAAAAAAAAAAATTCAAACGGAATTAAGAAAAAAACCACAAAACAACCAAAGTTATCACATTTCACCGCGATATCCAAAATAGTTTGGTTAAACTTACATATGTGTTGACATATGTAACGTATAGTCGTATGTATACACATATGTATATTATATTTATTCACAAACCTTCTATCTTTTATTATATTTGTACTTTTATTTATACATATATATTATGATGATGTGCACATATAAAATCGAATATTCTATGCCTGTATGATCAAATATGTCATTCGAGATCAATTTCAACATTTGACTTATCTAATCTGACACTTGGAAGTATCAATCTATTCGCACAAAAATTTTCTACACAAGATGTGTTATACATATATCTATAATACCTATACTTTATATCATACGATTATAATTTATATTACACACACTTTATGGTTAGATAAAAGATAAAGGATAAAATAGAGATTCATTAATATACATACATACTCGTATAACCTTATGTATACTCGTGTACATATCTATATGTAATCTTTCGTGAATATTATATTGCACAAGATGCATGCATATATTATGTATAGTATACATATTTTATTTATAATTGATTGTATATACAAACAAATAAATTTTCAATGTACATTATTATACATAATATGCCTACTGGTAAATAAAATATATAACGATAAGCAATGCAACCATGTTGGTATTTTATCAGGTTAAACAGGTGACTGATTGATGACAACAACATGTAGTGCAATGAAATGCATCATCATAATATAAAATAACTAAAAAAGACGAAGAAGAAAAAAATCAAAATCAAAAAAAAAAAGTTTTATTATATAGATTACAGATAGATTTCATGTATCCGTGAAGTCATATAATATTCGTATGCGCATATAATAGAGAGAATTCTAAATATTTCTTTTTTTATATTTTTCATTTTTTGTTTCCTTTTCAAAAATAAATGTTGTACGGTTGTACTTTTGTGTGTTTTTTGTGCGTTTTTTTTTTATCCTTATTCATATACAAATAAATATATAAAAAAAATATCGCTCTACATATTATGTACAACATATAGATACAAATTACCACGGACATATTGTGTATAAATAAAAAGTATAGAAACATACTGTATATACATACATAGTAATCCGTATGGCGCAATCAAATGCATATATGTATGTAGCTACATAAAAATAAAAATAAATATAAAAATGAAAATAAAATATAATCTATGATTAATAACGATAAAAATATAATGGTTTTAAATTTACAAAAATTTTGTATTCATTGATTGCGTGTATATATGTGTGTTGTGTTGTGTATGTATGTAGCGTAGGTACGTACAATTACGAATGAGTGAGTGAGTATACACAAGAAAAAATAAAAATTATTATTTTTTTTATATAGCAATTAATTATTTGATGAGTTTTGATTAATTATGACAAATTAATTATAAATGTGAAATGACACTAAATGACGCCAATTCAATATATCAATGTTATGTTGTTATAATATGAATAGTTTGTATATGATATATGCATCATTTTAAAGCTTCTGCTGAGGCTTAATATTTCAGTGTTTATTTTATTTTATTTTTTTTAATCTTTTTTATTCATTTTATTATAATACATAAACTGTATACGTATGCATTTTACATTTATATAACATTATATAAACATCACGAATATACATATACATATATATATACATACATACAAAAACTCTATGCGTGTATATTCGTATGTTTTATGCTTTGTTGGCTTTTAATCGAGTATATTCGAGAAGTTTATTAACGACATGTCTGAAGTACTATTAGTCATTCAGGTGAATAATTGACTACAAGCGTTAGTGTTACGGTATACAAAATGAATTGATTATGTGCATTGTATATTGTCGTATATAGTATGTATGTTAGTATATGTATGGATATACTGTATATGCACAAATTATGTAGAATAAGAATAGATTTTTTTTTTGTATAAACAATCAAAAAAAAATAAATAAATAAATAACTATAAACACACAAACACTTAATTTTTCCTTTTATATTGTGAATATATTTGTTTTTGTACATACATAAAAACGAGTAAATTACATACACACATAAGTAGTACATGCATAATAATGTATTTTTGGTATATTTGATGTGCAGTGTACGTTTTATTTTTTCTGAAATATTTTTACCTCACCCAATAAACATTAAGCGAAATGATTATTTGTTATATGAGAGATATGATGTCAAGATGTGCAATCATTAATTTTTCTTCTTTTTTTTTTTGTTTTCAAATGTTTGGTAAATGATAATAAATGTATATATGCATATATACATAGGTAATCTATAGAGTATAGATACAAAAAAAAAATTAATAATAATTTTATAAACAAAACAAAAAATAGTAGCAAAAGAATTATGAAATTTTATGAATTTTATTTTCATATAAAACACATACAATTTACGTATACTTGCATAAATATACGCATCATACAGTATGCATATGTTTATTAGGTTTTGAATAAAATAAATGTACATTAACAGGTAGACATAAACACATATATATTATAATCGTAGAGTTATACCATTTTATACATTATGCTTTAAGTAAATATGAATATTAATCTAGGATTATTTTTTCTACAATTTATATTCTATTCAAAATCAACACAAATAATTAAAAAAATATATTTTTTTACAAATTTTTGTAATATTTTTCATTAAAATACGAGAACAAAATTTAATATTTTTAGATTGAATTTCAAAAAATCTAGTAATTTGATATTATATATGTGTTACGGTACTACACATATTACTTATTTTACTACTACCCGACTACTCAATGGTTGGTCATTTATATTTTTAAATTATACATATTAAATTTTTCAATTTTATTCTTTTCATCATTATATTTTCAAATACATATGTTAGTTTATTATTTTCCTTTTCTATTATTATATAAATTATTCTGTGTTTGTGTATATATTTTAGGTATTTTTTTTTTTTCATAATTGCATAACATACTTTTTAATGAAAAATATGTACATTTGGAATGTCCGAATTCATCATCGTAATCATCATATCATTCATATAAGCATATATAAGTGAATAAAAATATTGATAAACGTTTCGATCGAAATTAACATAAGTACCTATATGGCATTTTTATCTTCCTTTAAGGCCCGTATTCATCAACCAAGTTAAATTGTACTCACTATAACCACGATTAATTGATGTTAAAGAAATTTTAGACCACCATATGCTTGTCTTGTAAATATCTTTTGAACATAACCTAACAGCAACAGCACAGCACAGTTTATTAACAGCAACAGCACAGCATTCACATCATTATAATCATCACACTACATAATCTCTTTTGTATTTTGTAATATAAAAATACAATCAGCTGGATATGTTTAAAAATCCGAAAATAAAGCTCGAAAACAAATTTTATTTTATTCAGGTTGATGAATAAACTGAAACTATACCCGGCTAAAATATATCTAATGGATAATTTTGGTTGGTTAATACGGCCCTAAATATTCCAAGTGCTTGTTTTATTTGATTTCTATTTCTTATATGCATAAATTATATGATGGGTACTGTACTGACTGGGTACTTTAGATTCAATTAAATAAATATCTAATTTATTCAATTTCTAATAAATGAAATTAATATTTTTTCTTTCTTATATATTATTTATTAAAAGAAAATTACAAAAATATATGTATCTATACATATAAATAATAAATCAAAAAAAGGAAAAAAAATAATATGTATTTTTTTTTTTTTGAAAAACATTGAATATTGAAAACCTGGACCTTGTAGTGTATAGTAACACTTATGAGTTTTGTTTTAGATCTTTTTATATTTTATTTGTTTATAATCATCATCATAATAATATGCGCATATATACTCGTATGTAAGGTATATGATGTAAATTTTTGTCGTGATGATGGATTTTACTTTTAATGATTATCTTAAAAGCAATTTTTCAAAGTGTTTTTACAGTAGTATATACATAAACAATACATTTTTACATATACATATATATATACGTATTTATAATGTTTATACATAATGTATTTTAATCGTACATATATGTACATATATATATACATACATATATTCATACTCGTATATACCTAATATGAGAATCTAACTTGAGTGAATTAATAATGAAATGAACTGATTTTACGTTTAGATTATCAAATAATAAATTAAATAAATACCAACATACATATACCTACCGTATTTTAATACAATTTTGTTTATTTTATCTTTAGATAAGTTAAACACCTTATAAAAGTGTTTTCAATGTACACGTGTATATGTACATATATGTATGTGCACATGTATGTAATGTTTGTTATGTATTACTACGTATTACGTATATTTCTACAAAACTTATAAATATAAAAACGACAAAACAAACGGATATAAATGCAAAATGACCACAAAAATTCCAACAAATGTTTTCAAAATAAAAAAAAAAAAAATAAAATAAAATAAAATAAAACAACAACATCAACAAAAGAGAACGATACATTAAGAAGACAAAATTAATAAAATTTGAAAAATATCTTTAATGTAATATACACACAATTTTTGTATTGTATTTATTTAAGACAGGAACATTACACGATTATACACACAGATTATAATTTTATTTTAATCCCTATATACCTACATATGTATATGTTTGGCAGTTGTTGAAATTTGATCTGGATCTGGATACACATCCACTTACACATAATCGTATATGCGTCCATATTACATATACATTCATCATAATATATATATTTATATAATATTTTAGTATAGTAATAAGTAATGTTTTGGTATATACGTATATGTATGTATATGTATGTTGTGTATGTGTTTGTGCATTTGAAAATAATACATGTTCTCCCATATATTTGAAAAGAAAAAAAAAACATATACCTATATTCGGGATCTTAACAAAAATATTAATGAAACGCCATCAAAAGTGTGATACCAAACCATGAATATATATAACACATGAATATATATAGTTTGTATATATATTTATATGTATATAATTGTAAACGCAGGATTAATGATATTCTGATGATCTCATATTTTATATTTTTTTTTTTTTCAAATGTGAACATTATTATAAGAACAAAAATCAGAAAACAAAAATTAAAAGAAAAGCTTGAATATAAGTGATAAAATATTTTTGTTGCTATTGTAAAAACAAAAAAAAAGAAAAAAAAAATAGGAATATAACACACACAGAAACACAGGTATACAAATATATGTATATATAATCGTAAATGTGCATATAAACAAACATTCATTTTTTTTTCTTTTCTACTTTGAGAAGCAACAGCAAATTTAATGGCCAAAAAAAAACAATCAACTTTTATCTGTATGGCTACTCAACGCATTACACATATATATCGTGAGAACATTCTTTTTAATCAAATTAAATGTGTGTACACACAAGGCGAATTAAACAGAAGATAGGCTTAAGATATACACTTTTTAATTTATTTATTTATTTTTATTTTTTTATAATACATATTCAGATGGTAGCATTTTTTTTTTTTTTTGTTTTTTGAAGCAAAATTTGGTATAGTTCTACTTTGATTCTAATTGAAAAAAATTTAATCTTTTAAAAGGTTTTAATTCTGATTTTGGTAAGTAAGTAAGTAAGTAAGTAAAAATAAAATTGAATTATGTATGGTTTTTTAAAAGATTAAAAACTTAATATAAAAGTTTTTGAATTCAGAAGTACATATAAATGTAAGCTGAAGTATTTATTAAAGAAAGATGAGTAATAATGTTTGTTTTGTTTGTTTTTTTTTTTTTTTTTTAATTCTTAATTGATTATGTAAATATAAAAGAAAAGTGTGAAAATGAAAAACAAAAAAAAAATTTTAATAAAAACAAAATAATAATAAAAGTTTTAATTACGTTCACCAACCTTTTTTAATTGTAAAATTTTTGTACAAAACAATATATGTACATTCACATCATAAACATACTCATATGCACACGTATGTATATGTACTATGAATAAATTTCCTTTTTATTAAATTGTGTACCTTTCAATACACGACATATTTTATACTCATATATACAGAGTAAATAATATGGTGTGGTAAGTAAGTTACTGATTCTGTGATTTTTGAACAATTCATTTCATATATAAATGTCAACATAACAGAATATGGGTTTTTTTTTTTTTGTGAAAAATAAAACATAATATAGTACTATATTATGTACTTAAAATAATGGAAAAAAAAACATTAATATGAGAAAAACAATTTAATATACATACAAATTTACTTTTGATCATTTATCTGATGTCTGACACTTGATAACCATTAAACTAAACTTATTATACATATACAACCATACAATTCTGTTATATTTATTATATCCATATATACATACATATACCTATACATAATATAAAAATATACCACAATCCAATTGCTAAAAAATATATACATACATATATATATGTTTGTATAAAGATTTTTCTTTTTCATGTCAGACATAACATCTATTGAAGACACAAAATTTAAACATATATACATCATATACTAACATATATGTACATACTTGTACGTTGTACCTTGTACGTACAAAACATGAAAAAATTTATATACACAAAACAGTATCATTATATTATTACCTGGTTGTGCATTTCATTTTTTTTTTTTTTATCGGCTATTTAATACAACACAGAGCACAGACATCTCACTATGACCATCAAAATCGTGAGATTTTTTATATTCAAATTCAGAAAATATAAAGTATACCACAACAATTTCAGATTTAAAAAAAATAAAAAAATGATTTTTTTTTTACCAGTTTTTCTTCATTATAATTTATATGGACAACGTTGAAGGACTGGTTTTTCAAAACGTTACAGACAACGATGAGATGAGTCTCTGTCTTCTCTGTACCGCGTACCAAAAAAACATATTATATTGGTATTGAATTTTAAATATTGAACGTTTGTTTTTAACGCTGTAAAATATTTCTGACAAAAAAAAAATATTAATTTTTGTTTATTATCCTTTTCAATATAATTGCAATTTTTAAAAAATTTAATAAAAACTTTTATACTTACATTGAATATTGAAAATTTTTAATCAAAATGTTATCACAAAAATAAATTTCACAAAAAAAAAGAAGCTATCAATCCAAATATATTGACATAAATGAACACTGCACGCGATTAGAGTATATATACATATATGTATATACATTTTATGAAATCAAAAAATTGAAAAAAAATACAGAACAATAATGAAATTTGTTAACCGCAGTTGGATGTCTTTGTAGTAATTTTTGTTTTGTATATTATGTCCTTGCGCTTTTTTAAATAAATAAAGATCTTTTAAATTTAATATTGTATATATGTATGTATATGTATGTATAAATATTTCAATGTTAATCATCAGTAAATAAAAAGAAAACAATAACAAAAACAACAACACCAACAACAAAAAGGTTGCAATTTGTAATAATAAATTCTATAACCAACCAAAGCATAACTAATCATATTAGTATATATGGATAGAATATTTGAATTTTAAATTGACTGTATACCTATATCCTTAAAAATATATAATAAGGATAAAGTGATTTTTGTAAAATGAAAAAAAAAAGGACAACAAAAATATAGAATTAAGAAAATATAATTTTAACTGTTTATTAAACAAAAATAAAATAAACAAATGAAAATAAAAGAAAAACAAAAACATACATACATAAATACAAAAAATCTTATAAATAAAAAGATTATATAAAATGTATACAGAAGTGAAATTGATTTTCGTACGCCTCATATATCATTCATATAATACTTTTGAAATTTTTTTTTATAACAATTAAAATACAATAATACATTTGTACTACATAAATATACATAGTATACATACATACGCCCATACTCGTATTTATCTTTTTATTTTGCTTTTTCATTTTCAGCTACAAATGTAAATATTTATGTTACAAAAATAAAAATGTTCTACATATTATACTTGATAGATATACATATAAATACATACATATATTACATTGTATGTCAAATATACAACCTTCATATTTTCTTATATGCATTTGATTAGTGATCTCTATTCAAAAATTATTTATTTATAATAAGTAATACATAGGTATATAATTTTTCTGAGAACTTAATTGACCTTGAAATATTTGATGACAATTATCGTCTTTAGGCTACTGAGAATCAAAGATTCAATATTCAATTTAAAGAAAATATCCATAAATTATTATTATTATTTTTTTTTTCAAATTATGTGTGTGTATGTGTGTGTACATAAATACTTCATTCACATAATAAATTAACTGATACAAATACTGTACGTATACATATAACATGCGTAATATTGTAATAAAAATTATTTTTATGATGTATCATAAATTATATGACCTGAAAACGTATATGTATATAAATACATAATGCTCCGCTATACAAAATATTCATCAGAAATAAACTATACATATAGGTATATGTATATATATAGGTATCCATCCGCATTCACAAATAAAAAATCAACTTTCTAAGCATTTATATATCTAATTTTTTTTTTTTTTTTTTTTTAAATAAAAAAAAATATTTGATTGATCATTAGAGACCAGTCACGATTAGTCATGTGTCATAAATTTTTTTTTTTATTATAAATGTATGTATGTAATATCATGTAGATTTATACACATAAAAATTGTATTTTTTTTTTTATGTGTATTATATATGACACTTCTTTATATATTATGAGACTACAAAAGTGACGGTAATTTATCAAAGAATCCTTGAGATCAAGTGTAATTTTCCATATTTAAATTATAAACAAGGAAATTAAATTACAAATGAATGATGAAAAAAAAAAGAAAGAACAAATTTGTTTAGGAAGTCTCGAAAGAAAGATTCCGTACACAATAATACGGTGGAGATGGAATTTAGAGAAAATGCTAGAATCGCACGAGCTATAGATCGCAAGTATCTGAACTGTATAGGATAAGGTGAAAAGTATAAAAATCTGCCATTGGAGATGGATATAGGGTATTGAGAAAGACGTGATAACAGGAATCCTATACAAAGATAGTCTTATTTCAAAATCCTTCAGGAAATAGAAATGTTAATCGTCCAAAAAAAAAAAAGATTCTTAAATACTATTGAAGATATGATCTTAGGGTTCTGGCCGAGTGTACAGAATTATTGGTAATCTCTTGCTTAAAAAAACGAACATAATGTGAAAATGTTGAAGAAAAACAGAAAAAATTAAAGGATGTAGAGCTCAAAATTAAATTATTTAAAGATTTAATTAAAATTGCCAACTTACATATGTGTAGTATCACATAATAAATATTCACATATAAATAAAATGTTATACAAAAAAAAAAGGGAAATCAAAAGAATATCTATATGAGTAAAAAATGATAAAATTTCATTTAAAAATTTTAAGTCTTATATAGTAATAATGTAACGAAATTTCATTAATATAATTTTATTTATTTTCTTATGTATTACATATTTTTAAAATAACACACACCCATATACATATACATATATATGTATATGTGGTATATGTAATTAATTCATTATATATTCATTACAATAATAATTGATCTGATATATTAAGGCGTCTATAAATAATAAAATCAAATAAAAATGATTGCCATTTATAATCAAAGTTATATAAATTATTATTATTATATGTATGTATATAAATCAAAATATTGAATCAAAATCAAAAGGCAAAATGATTTCAATATAAGCACCTACGACTGTCGCAAATATATATACACATTCATATTATGTATGCCCATGCATGCATGTTTATAATGAATATCATTCACGTTTATTATACATGTATCCATGTACACATATTATATCAATACCCTATATATGTATACAAAATTAAATGTACTGATATTTATATGAACATATATGTATGCATGATATAGATATATCTAAAGAGAAAATAATGATCATTCTTCATATGAAAACTAAACTTAAAAGCACTGTATCTTATGTTTATACTATACTAAATGCATTTCACAATTCAAATGAAAATAATGATGAATTTATTTACTTTCCCACGACATATAATTTATATATACATATGTATATTCATATATATTCGAGTATATAGATGAAAAAAAAAATAAGTGTCGAGTTATAATCACTTCCATATAATATACGATCGCCTATTAATCGGTTGGTTGATTTTTAGATGATTAAATTATAATATCATTGCTATATTTTTGTATCTTTGTTCACGTATATATATATATATATATACAAATACAAACATAATGTATTTATGTATGTATATTTATTTGTTATAATATTCATACATATTGTATGATTGATACATTATATGCGCATGTTATATACATATATATATAGGTATATATATCTAAAAATATGTTCATTATTATATTCATTCACATAAATTTGACTCCTTTTTTAGTCCAATATTCTATGCCTATAAATAAAATATCTTATATATAGTTAAAGTCTAAACAGATAAGCAAATGGGTGTTTAAAATTGAATATTTTGTGTTTAAAATTTGTATTTGTATTATATAAGTAATATAATATGTATATGACTGTGTAATTTATACGTTATATATATATATATATGTACATACATATATATACACATTTGAAGATAGTTAAAAATTTTATTATTTTATTATTATTATACAAGTTTACATAAATAAATATTATATACACAGACATATATTGTATACAAATACATAACATACCAACATTATATCATGAATCGATCGATCGATATCATGTGTACACTTCGCGATTGATCATCATCGTCATCATATCAAATGTTTATGTAACTTAAAATGAATTTTGTTTTTATTAAACACTAAAAATATAATTAGAATTTAATAACAAAAGATATTATTTTATTTTTATTTTTTTATTTTTTTTTTTTTTCTTCAAAGAGAATAAGAAAGGAAATATATCTGCTTTGCGTGTATAAACATATATGTATGTATATAATAACAGATAAATAGCGTCGTCAAATTAGTTACATATCTCTATATAAGTATGCAGATAAGAAAATTAAAATTTCAATTAAATGTACATTATGTATGTATGTATGTACTTTAATGTACATATATAATTGAATGAATGCGTATTCAAATGTAAATTTTATATGTGTATCATTGTTAGAATTTATTTTTCATAAGCATTTTTCAAGAATTTTATTTTTACTTGTATACATGTACATTCATATTTTCTTATATTATACTTTGTTTGATATATGAAAAGTTATCAATTATTTTATTATATAAATAATGTATTCAGAATTGTACAATTTTTATTAATTAGAACGAAAAAAGAAAATTCTAAAGTCAAACTTTAAATATGCAAATTCGATGTTAAATAATAAAATGTACATAATAGTTTACCCATGCACTGTATACCTACTACCTACTACAATATATTTTCAGGGAGCAAATAAAACTTACCAAAAATTAATTTTCATATATGTATACATAATATCATTTATAACCTTCTCAACACAACGATATTATATATACATATATACATATGTCTGTGCATATTTATCGAAACAAAAAAGCACATAAATAAATAAATAATCGCTAGAACATTTTTTATTACACACTGTTCCATTGTGCTATACAACATACATATACCCTCATCAAAAATCATAAAATATAAAATAAAATTTTTAATTTTTATAGATGTACCGGACAACACAACATACATATATGTATATGTATGTATCTACATATGTACATATATGTATATATTCTCATATGATGTGATTAATATTTTTTGTACCAAAATTAAAAGATTTATAATTTGTTAACAACAAAATTTTTGATTAATAGATGTCAAAATTTTTTTTTTTTTTTTTTTTTGTTTTTGACTAAATTTTTCATCATAAGTAGTCATATCGTTTATGCAAATTATTTTGTTAAATTGAATTTTGTAAAAAAAAAATATATACTTATGTATATATTTATATAGGTACCTAATATACATATCTGATAATTTCAAGGATAATTGAATGCAAATTCCTTGAATTAACACCAAAAGTGATTCAGTTTAAATTTTAAGTTTAATCAATTCGAAAATAAAAATAAAAATTTAAAATCGAATCGATTTACTATATATACTATGTACATAGGAAATTATTTGTTTTACATATTTTATAATACAAATGAGTGTATTACTTCAATTTTGTGTTTTTTTAAATCGATTATAAAATTATTGGGAAATTATATACATTACTCGTATATTTATAAGATGATAATATATGCAATGTACATATATACTTATGTGGTATAAGAAAATTTTAATATTAAATTTATTCCTTTATTATATAACAAAGATTATTTCAAATGTGTACATATACATATACTTATGTACAATATAATACATACAAATATGTACATTATTAATTTTATTCAATTTATTGTTATTTGTTTTCTTTTTACAACAATATTATCATAATGACGCCAATTATTGATCTGGAGGAAAATTCATTTACAAATCAAATAAAATATCTAAAGCATTCCAACGATTTAATTAAATCTGCTGTTAAGCATATATATCATAGATCACAAAAATAGTTAATAAAATTTTCTTTTATTTTAATAATTATCTATTTATATACACATATATGTATATATCTATATCGGTTACAAAAATAAAATTCCCGATTATTTAAAAAAAAAAAAAAACAACACCAAAACAAAATAAAATCATAAAATTTAACGATAAATGATACTGAAATAATTCATTTATAAAAATGTTTACATTTGAAATATGAATGTACTTATATGTACATATTAAATGCATATCTATACATCTATATATGTCTATGTATTGTATTTGTATATAAATTTACTATAAAGTCTGGTAGTACCTACACATAATATGATCAAGATTCGTATACAATTTTATCACATATGCATGTTATATATACGATTATTATTAAGAATTCTTATTATTATTATTATTATTATTTTTTGTTATACTCTGATAAATACAAACAGAACCAAAAGTCATCGGAAAGTAAAATTTAAACTTTGTAATTAAAGAATTAAAGCACAGATAAAATTAATAAAATTATTTTTATTAACATTTATGAAAAGTAATTTTATTTGTCACAAACAAAGTATGAAAACAAATCAGTTATGTATCACAAACAAAATACAAAAATAATTCTCTTTCGCCCAAATCAATCATTAATTTTCCATCAGCAAAGTACACCAGTAACTGATTACTAATGATAAATTGGATGATATATCTGACGGAATTACTGATCGACGGTGTCATAATGGACTGAGTATTCGTGTGCACTTTAAAAAAGAAATATAAGAAGAAAGTATGATTTATTGTTCTAAGAATTTTTTTATTCTTTATGATAGAAGATTCATTTTTTTTTTTTTATATTATTTGTTTGTGACAAATAAAGTTACACTTTTAAAAAATAAATCAAAATAAATTTTTTTAATTCTATGTATATCTGAGTCTATATATTATACACACTTAGGTGTATAGTTTAAATTTTAACTTTTTCGATTACTTTTAGTACCGTCTGTTCTGTACATAAGTATATGTATGTATATCTAGAGAAATATGCACATTAATATGATTTATATTATATACGTTTTATTTTTAAGGTAGATATTCCATATAGATAAATAGATAGATTATCTAATGTAAACAAAATTGCAAATATACGAGTATGTAAACGCTAAGATTAAAATAATAACTTCAACTTCATAAGTATATATATAAATATGATAATAATCAAACAATGATGAACGTATGCAACACATAGGTAAATACGTGCGTATTCGTGTACAAAATATATACACTCACTCGAATAAATAATAATAAAGCAAAAAAAAAAAAAAAAAAATTGTTTTTTTTTTTTTTAAAGTACACAACAATGATGATATTCGCGTATTGTACATATGCATGAAAGTGCAAATATAAAAAAAAATTATTTTTTTTTTTTTTTCATTTTTATCTTATAAATAAAATTACTGATATTACTCATTTGTAAATATTATTTTATGTTATTGATATAATACATACATATACATATATATCATATTTAAAGATATATTTATATCATAAATTTTACTCTTCAAATTCACACATTTACACACACACACAAAATTTCATATCAATTAGTAAATAATTGCATTTTTATTTTTCCTTATACGATCTCTTATTATATACACATTTTTTTTTTTTTGATTTTATTTTTTTTACCTGTGTCATTAACCGATCAGCTCCAGTACCTTCTTCATCCTTGAATATAATATCCTTATTATAATTTGGTACTAAATCTCTAAATTTTGGATGATCACGTTTTATTTTACCCTCTTGTAAACCAGACGCACCCAATGTATTCTCTGACATATTTGGTACATGTTGCTTAAATACTAATGGTGTTAATTTACGATTTTTTCTTGGTCCACCGATACCTCGTCCAGGACCGCATGCATGTACAACAGATACAAATATTGTTAATAATATAACAATATTAAAAAAGCATTTAATTGAAATGTTTCTAGGCATTTTATAATTAATCATTATTGTATTACATAAAATTCTATTTAAATTATTATTATTATTTTCATTAAATAACATTATTTTATTTTCTTTTTTATTAATAAAACCTATATAATTTAAAATACATAATACATATATGTATTTATATATTTATACATATACATATATATATTTTTTTTTCAATTATCTTTATAAATTAACACATTTTATAATATTTTATTATCATTATTATTATATGCATGTTATTATGTTTTATAAATTATATTCGTTATAATTTATAATTTAGTGCGAAAATGAATAAATATATTATATTATATATTTTTTTTTTTTTGTATAAAAACAACAAAATAAAATAAATATTATTATTTATTTATTTTTTTTATGGACACTTTATAGAATATAAACAGTTTAATATAAAATTTGAATAATATATAGGTATATAGTTTCTTTTTCTTATTTAAAAAAAAAAAAGAAAAAAACAAAAAAAAATGTATTCCAGAACATATACATATATAATCGTAAAAATCCTTCAATAATATTTCATTTTAAGTGATCCTATATGAAATTTTAATATTATATTATGTATATAATGTATGTATGTGTATTTGCAAAAATTAATTTTAAAATTTACACATAATCATCAGTAATTTGTGATCGAAAAATTCTATTCATATTCATGGGAATATATTTTATAATTTTCATTATTAAAAATAATGTTCATTTTAAATTTGATCGATTGCATATTTTTTTTTTTTATCAATTAGGTAATCGCATAAAATATGTATATATAAAATAAATACACTTTCAATAAATTATTTATGTATAGGTATACATACATGCATTTACATTTATTAATTTATCATTAATATATGTAATTTAATTATTTTAACACAAATATATACAAATGCATACATTAATTTTCTTATCGCGCACAGTTATTATACACATTTTATTTTATTTTCAATTCAAAATATATTTAACACGAAAATATACATATATTAAAAACAATAAATTATTATTCATTATAACAATATCTGGTGCAAACAGATGTTTTAATGAAAATTGGTAATAAAAAAAATTTATAACATACATATGTTTTATAATATTTTTATTTACTTTGCTAGAAAAAAACTTTTTTTTTTTTTTTGCTTTAATTATTTCACATCGCACGGTAGGGTAGGTACATATACATATATATACACTATAACAAAAAGCTAACAGCAATTTTTTTCACATAACATATTTTCCAATTATTTTCTTATAATTACTTTCTATTACATATTTTGTATTAGTCTAGCCCAATTTGTAATTTTTTTTTTTTTCAATATTTCATAAATTTATAACCGTTATTTTTTATCCAATTTCATTATACATATATATTGTACTTTGCCCACGGGATCCAACCTAAAAGATATATAGGTAGGTACCTAGCTTTTAATTTTATATATATGCACCTATACATAACTTCACGACAATTAAATGCAATAATCGCTCTGCAGAATTTTTTGTAGAACAATTTTATAATTGAAAATTAAAAAAAAAAAAAAAAAAAACAAAAAAAAAAAGAACAATAATAATTGTTCCAGAAAACTCTTTATAATTGCCCAAATAATGTAGTAGGTAATAAAACTTAAATTTTCACTTTTAAACTTTTCACAAATTTAAAAAAAATATATATATATTTTAAATATGTATACAATGTCCTATATTATTTTATTTTTAATTTACAAATTTGTATAAATATTTTCAAAAATAATCACAATTTAATTTACCAGAAAAATTTGAAAATTTTTTACATGAAAAATTTATTTATTAAAAAAAAATAAAAATATATAATATCCTTTTTAGATGCTTTACGTGTACGTATAACAACTGGTTGATAAATGTCATACCGTTAAGAAAAGGTGCACTACTCTAAAACGTCTTGTCAAGTCAATTCACAATGCTGCTAACTGCTAACTAACTGAACAAACTACACCTATGAAATACAGTACACATATTATACACTATATACTATATGCATACAACACATGTATATTATTTTATACATAATAATAATATGTATATTATATAGAAGAAAAAAATATGTCCATATACCTACCTATATGAAAGTATCGTTGGTGATGTATTAAAAAAAAAAATTGCGGTGATATTTTCTTTCACCGATTATACTATACCTATACGTACGAAATGATGTATGATGTATGTAATATTAAAAAAGCGGTGAAAATGAAAAGTCAACTTTCATACTTATGCATGTATGTACATATAAATATGTAGGTATATTATAATAAAAGGGTTTTTCTTTCACCACCAAAAAGAAATATATAATATATGTATATAATTATGTATGTATGATCAGATCATTAACTTATGGTGGTAGCAAACCACCCCCTAATCAACGAAATCATATCGTATGCATACATGCTCATGCTCATCATATGTAGGCACATGCATACATAATGTGTATACGTGTTTCTATATCTACATTATAGACGATCTTATTTTTACCACTCTATGTCGTCTGCCTGAATACACAGAACAGATACACAGTCAGAGTATCGCTCATTGCATTTTTTTTCTATGTTTTGTTTCATTTTGTTCCTATATTATCATCGTATAAATTTTCGACTGAAAACACCACACTGTTATACATTTAATATTTGGAATTTATCCAAAAGAATGTAACGATCAAAAAGAAAATTTTATACCTATATGTATTCATTTTTTCATACCTTTAAACTGTAAATGTTCTTTTGAAAATTCAAATTTTATTTGCGATTAATATTATAATCTAAACTGATGTACTTATGTATGTATTTAATATGAAAATTTCAATATCGAATCGAATAATTTTTGGAAAAGAAAATTCGCATAATGCGTCCACTTATCTGTATACATATATATAGTCACTCATAGTTAATATCAAAACATCGAATCACAGACAATCTACTCATTTAATTCATAATACATCGCATAAATATTTTTTTGTAGGTATATAAGGAATATATGTAGTATTGGTAGTATATATGTACATTATATATTTTCACACATATTCTCAAATTTTATATATAAATGTAAATATGTGTATATTTATATGTTTCTATTTTAATACGAAATATACTCATATATATATATATATACTTATATCTTATATATAAATGCGTTCATGTATGTATTGTACAAAAATATATATTTTTACGATCGGTAAGGGTAGAAAAGGCGGAGCTAATACATATATTTTCTAATTTCCTTTGTAATAAATACCATTACCCCATTACTCCATTCCTCATTCCATCATATAATATATGTTATATGATTTGTGAAAAAACTTTGTTAAGCCCATCATCATCATCATCATCATCATCATCATCATTTTGATCATCATCGACTAAAAGTACAATGGTATTGTATTGTATTTGTATATAATGTATGATGATGGTTCAAGATATTGTGGTGCTGCTGATTAAAGTTTAGCGGTTTAGCTGTACGGCACACCGTCCGTAGATATACTAAAGTTGCACAAAAAAATGGAAAAAAAAATTAAAAAAAAAAAATGATAAATATTTGTCTATATACATACCTGTACGTATCTGTACTGCATTGTATTGCTATTGTATCACGATTAAAATTTTATAATAAATGTTGTACGTACATTGACGTGACGTACATATACTAAACAGAAAAGTACACAGATAAATGAAAGTTGATAATAATCCTTGATCGCTCGATCGTGTAATCATTTAAAAGGTTTTCTGATGATAATAGGACAATAAATGAAGATATGATTTTGAATTTCCAAAAGATGAATTACCATGTAATACGTGCATTTTTTTATACCATGTTACATTATTATACAATAATCAAATGATCAAAAGAAAAATGTTACCTAATTTGCATAGATATAAGATATTATATTTATACGTTTTTTTCGCATATGATTGTATAGTATTAATATTTCGTTTCACTATCATTTTATTAGTATTTTTCATTCATACACAAATTTTTTAAGGATTCATTATTACATTGCAATCATTTTATTTTCAATTCAGATTTATTGAAAAACTTTTCTCAAACTTATACCAAAAATTTGTTTACTTTTTATTAATTTTATACAATTCCATATATTGGTAAAGGTATAAGTGGTATATATGGTATACTTACTATACTTCGTATAGAAGAATAAGAAAATCTATTTAAATATGTACATATGTTGTGATAACTATACATACATGCATTAGTATATAGATATGATGATATACATACATGAATTGGGAAATATGTAATCAAAGAAATTAATAATTAATGTGAAACTTTTAAACGATTACGATAAAATTTCTGCGAAATCTACCTATATGGTTTTTGTATATATACGCGAGTACATTATGTTTGTTTTTTTTTTAAACTTTTGCTTGATGTATATATACATACATACATATATATATAATTGTCTGTATGGTTTAACAATATTATTCATACTATAATTTTATATTCAGTTGAAATCTAAATTTATATGATTTTGCAATAAATACATATATAGGTATATATGACGATATGTACATATGTGTATACATAAATATAAATAATGTATAGGTATGTATAATTATATTTGTACAAACAAACGCATATGTGAATAATGGGTTTGGATTTGATATATCAACATTATAGATCGCAGCATGATTTATATACAAATGTGTATGTAGGTATATACGTAATCAAATGTAAATGTACAATGTATAGTATATAAATTCATATACATATAATTATGTACATATACTTGTATATTAAAGTAATATACATTATTATTATTATTATTTATAAATCAATAAAAAAGAATACCGCTGACGATGACGATCATCGTTATGTTATTTGCTATTTTTTATTTTTATTTATTTTTTCTTCGATTTAATTATTTAGAATATTATATTCCAAGAGAAATTATTATTATTTTTTTTTATTTAATAACCACCAATAGTTTATGCTTTTTGTTTATAGTAATTATACTCATTTTTAAATAATATAGATATAGTATATACATAGTTACTGAAAACTGATGAACTTTTCAATATACACTATATTCATTATGTGTATTTAAACATATAAGCGAAGTACATAAATACATTATATTGGGGGGTCGAATCTAGAGGTATTGAGAAAAAAATTCATTATTATTAATTTTATTTAGGGTGTTTAAATTTAATCATATACCTACCTTATATAGGTATAATTAAAATAAAATACAATTAAAAATTTTTTGAAATTTTTACAAATTAAATCAGTTGATTGAAATCGCAAATAAAAGTATATTTTGTCACCCTGTTACTTTGATGTTTACTCGAATCAGATATCTCCTTATAGCCGCAATTTTTATTCTCTTTATCAATTTACAGTTTTTTTTTTGTTTTTTTTTTTTTGTCTTCATATTATAAATTTATAAACATTTTATACATACATACATACATATGGTGTGTAGAAATTGTTTATAAACGCATCGCATAGCTATATATATAATGTATATTATGCACATATTTATGTATATATATGTACATTATATAAAATATGAAGATAAAGCAAAAAAAAAAAAAAGGTGAACCCCGCGATGTACATTCAATAATATAATCGTTCAGCAAAACTTCCACTTTATGTTATATTATTCAATAGGTATCATTTTCATTTTGTTATAATATCGTCTGCTCAGATTTTTATACGGTATCCATAAAGAATATTTTATTTTTGAAAAATGAAAAAAAAAACACGCACACACACATACATACATACATATACATACATATTCGTAATATAAAAATTTGAAAAGAAAAAAATAATACTCAAACGTTAAACCTGCGGACGGAAGAAATTGTCCACTACAATGATCTGATTTTCCTGGCTATATACTTACTTAAATGTATATATGGTCGATTTTTGAATAATTTTATAAGAATTTTAAACAGAAGAAAAAATGGAAAGGAAATACGATTCTTTTTCATATTCGAAAATGTTTTTTTAATTATTATTTTTTTTTATTACTCTATTATAAAGTATGTATATATTATATATGGTTTAGATGATGATAACATGCATGCATGTATCCATATATACAAAAGCTTATATATTATGGTTACTCTATGTGTTTTCTCTGTTAGTAAATATCGAGAAAGTTTTTTAATAAAATTGAATCTATATAATATGAAAAATTATAATGCAAATTACTTAAATAAATAAATTATAAAAATACCATACTATACCTACATAATTTCAAATTCAATAGAAAAAATTTCGCAAAATTCTAGAATTAAAATCAATTAATACAATCACAAATTTTATATAAAAAAAAAAAAAAAAAAAAAAAATTTCAATGAATCTAAAGTAAGCGCCTCATGTTAATTTTATATTTTGAATTCACATAATGAATGCTAGGTATATAAGCGTATAAGTAATTTTAATCAATAATCGTGTTAAAAAATCAAAATTCCAAAACACAGTAAAACTTAAAAGTGAATTACTAATATTACTACCATAACAACACCTAAATCTTAAAATTCCCACATTTTTCAAATTACATTTTGGTGAGAATGATGCATATATATTACATGTATTATAAACAACAAACAAATAAAAAATAAAAAAACTAAAATAAAAGAAAAAAATAATAATCAGATATGATACCTGTGGCAATACATAAAAATATATTATCCTCTTTGTAAATTACATACATTACAAACTCGTACATTTTATATTCTTCATTTTTCTAAATAGCATCAAAAACCAAACAGCTATTAAAGAACAAAAAATCAAAGAAAAAACAAAATCAAAAAAAATAAAATAAATAAATAAAAAAAAAAATAAAAAAAAAACACAAATCACTAAAGTATTTTCTTAAAGAGTCGACTCAACTAGAGATCTGTTCTGAATGATTATTTTACACATCATATTATATTTAGATACATATATGTATGCACACAATATAACATAAAGAACACATATACAAATATTCATTATCATATCATGGACTGTACAATTCAAAAGATCACTATGGATGTGGTGTGTAAATGTACCTGCTTACGATGAGTCGTTGATATGTATGTATTCCACTTGCATCCAACAAATACGTGCTTCTTCCACGTTAACCATGATGCTCATATTGAAATCGAAAAAATCCCACCCAGACTGTAGCGCGTGCCATCTGGTGTGTGGTCCAATAACTTTAATTGAATTAAATGTACTGCTTTTCACTTTATACTTATATTCTTTAAATTTCTCTCACTCACAATATCGTTTGCTTGCCATCTGTGACTCCGGCTGCGCTTGTTTGGTTTGAGATTGGACTTGGAGTGTTCACGTTCAAATTACATATACAAACACAAACTCTGTGTATTTTTAAAGTTATCAAAAAGAATAAAGAAAAAATACACCATAAGAATATATTATAACAAACTTAAAAACACAGTAAACAAATCTGAATGACTGAACGTTGCTCTGGCTGGGATCTGGGTATATGGGTATATCGTAAAATATACATATGTATGTACATATATGGTGTGCATTGTGCAATCTTTAGTATGTATACGAATATGTACGAGTACATTATAAAATGCAATATGCAATCGCAATGCTGTGCTGTGCTGTTGCTGTATTTCAATTCAATATTTAAAGCAATGCTGATCACTGATCATCATGCCATCGCACAACATTTACATACGACGAAGACGATGCAACATGCATGAGAACAGATCAACAGATCCATTATCCATTCTATTCTACCAACCTTTACGACAAATGCAATGCATATAACCATTGTGCATATACAAACATACATTTATAAGAATTGATGATCATACATACATATTTTATCATCAAATATCAGAAATCAGACAGTATTTATTTGGTATTTTTAAATTTAGAGAATAAATTCTGTGTGTATAATGTATGTATGCAGTTTTATTAAAAAAAAAAAATAATAATTTTGGAAGTAGCTATGTATTATTATATGTGCACTTCCCTTACATATGTATGTATTTGTATAACTATTAGTGTAATAAAAAGAATGAATTTTTTTTTCTTGATATTATATGTATTATATGTATGCTCATGTATAGACACATTTTATCAAGATGTATATTCATGTTACGTTATATTAATATTATTTATATGTAGTTAATAATGTCGATTATCAGAGAAAAAAATTAATGAAAAATAAAAAGAAAATGAATTTATCAGCACGGCGGCAAAATATTGTACAATAAAAATTGAACTGATCTTGAAGAAGTAAAAAAAAAAGAGGAGAAGAAAAACGAATAAAAAAATTAAAAAAAACAACGATCCGATCATTTCTTTATGCAGCAAGAGAACATAAAATCAAAATCATAAAATATACACAATATGCATATACACCTATGTGTATAATGCTGCAGTGAAAAGGTATAAAATATAAAGATAAGTTGATGTATGCATATGTATGTTTATAAACGCTTTTAAAGTAAGTTTATATACTTATGTATAGATATTGAATTTGGATACCGTGTCTTGTCCGTGTGCACTGGTACACTATAGTTAGGAAAGATGTGGGTAAAAATTATATAGATTCACCATCTAGGTGAATATACGCAAATAAAATATAAATATATAGGAAAAAGGCGGAAAAAGGTAAGTGATCATGAGTATTCAGGATGCCATTAACAAGACCATACAATATACCATTTTAAAAACTCGACTTGAGACTTGATTCTTTTCTTTCTTGTCTGATGTCGTTTAACAGTGGCTGAAGCTGTATAAATAATTGAATGTAATAATGAAACGAACTGTTCAAATTAGGAGAACTTTGTCAGTAAGCGCGTGCCTGTATTTGTGTGGTCTTTCAACTTTTACACACATGAGAATGTTAATGTGATATGTGATGTTTGTATATTGTGTTGTGTTGTATACAACACAAATGTTTGTATGAGAAAGATGAGAATTGTATACAAACATATATAATATAATTTAAAATGCGAGATATAAAGAATTTGTTTTGAATCGTTGTTCTTTTTTAAATTTTTTATATTGGCTATAAATTATTTATTTTTCTCTTTTATCAGAAATATTTATACCAAGTATCATATATTTATATTATATGAATGGATATTATCGAAAATTTAGAATAAAGAAAATATTATCAAATTAATATTTTATGTAAAATTCGTTTTTAAATGCATAATAATATTAAAAATTTGAATTGTATATCAGGTCGATATATGATGATTTCTTCCTTTCTTTCATTTATATACAGGGTGATTCGTAATAAAGTGTTCCATACCAATCGATTCCTTGAAGTGTTGTGATCAGCGTTTACGATATTAGGCATTTTTCCGAGAAATTCCTCCTTCATCACTTTCTTAAGGGTTGAAATGTTTTGGGTCTGTGCTGGGAGGTGAGCTCATATAAAGCGTTATAACTTCTGTTCAAAACAAAACAGGAGGACAAATATAAGGTTTCAATAAAAAGTATGTATTAATGTATTATGAGCTTTCCAGCAGTATTTTGTATGTTCCGATCTGTTGCTAAATGTGGTAGATATGAGTATTCAAACTTGAAATTTTAAAAAATTTTGGTTAAAAAATTTCATTTTTATTCTTCCACCTTAAAAATTTTCATTATAAGGATATTATTTTGTTTTTTTAATTGGCGCCCTTAAGATATCTTTCAAATAAAAAAAAACGAATCATCTTAATATCTTTCGCCTCTCAAAAGTTATTAACATTTTTGTGGAGTCAAAAGCATAAAAAATTGAAAAAAAAATGTAATGCGATCAACACTTAAACGACAAACCTCTTTCAAAATTTGTTGTGTTTCAAAGCTTTGAATTTTTGAAAATTTGTTCTAGCTTTCGTACAATATTTAATTTAAAAAACATTATTAGTTAATCGTTTTATTTAAAAATATCTCAGTTGAAATTATTTTTTGAATTATTTTAAATGTATAATTGTTTTAATTATTGTTTATTAATGTAATATGTGTGTTAGAGTTCAAAATTCCAGCTTACTTTTTTTAATATGGAAGTAAATATTTGTTGACTAAAAAATTTATTCAAAAATAAAGAAAGAAAACAAAAACACTAATATGTAAATATGTATTTCTTTGTTATGAATGACTAATTCTTATGTTATTTTGTTAAGAAATTCACAAAAATTTGTATTACAGGTAACCGGATCAATAATTAAGTAAAACCAGATTTCATAATTAAAGATTATGTATTTTATAACAAGCAATAATTTTTCTATCTCAGTTATTTTTGACAGAAATCCTTTATAATAATTATTCTTATATGCACACAAAATATTCTACACTGTGAACCTGTGAACTGTGGTGAATAATAAAAAGAAAAGAATGACAGGAAAAATACAAAATTCATTTTTAATTGACCTAGTAGATATTTGAATACATTTTCAAGAAAATTAAATTTTTTTTTTTCAAGAACTAAACTCATTTTAGCATTTTTATGACTGCACCACTGCTAGTATGTTTCTATGAGATTTTCAAAAGATGTACATTATATTATGTATGATAGTTGGGTCAACGTTCTATATACGTAGCTGACGTGGCTATAATGTTTACATAAGAATTTAATTGTTGTACATTTGATTTATGATAAAATTCTTTTAGCAATCACTATCAATATGAATTGAAAATGATCTATTATTAAAAACTGATAAACGTAAAGGTGTTATATAGCGGCTGTATAGTATGAAAAAAAGTGAAAATACGACTACATATAAGAGTACTTGTGAATATGATGCAATGGTTCAAAATAAAATTCGGATACTTGCAAAGTGTTTATTAAAATTTTATTTCTGTTTATTAGATAAAATGTTTGTATACAATCAGCCCTATAACAACTCTCGATCGAGTCGAGACATTGGAACGATAGTACTTCTCGCGGTCGAAGTAATAAATAATAATAATACAATAATAATAAAAGTAATAAATAATAATACAACCATCACTTCACTACGAATCTCGGAATACCGACAGTTTCGATAATTATCGATGTATGTGATACTTATCACTTTAATCGCTTACCGGAATACCGATTCATCGTGATCACTTCACTTGACAGGTGATACGAATCTCAGAATAAGGGCCGAAATTTGGTATCACAAATCACACACAACACAAGTCTCGATCGAGATCATGTTCAAACTTTCCTATGGAATAAATTGAAAGCGAAACAAATGTCGTATCATATGGGTTTTTTTTTTGTAGTACATATTTAGTATATCGGCATTTTCATAATTTTTATTCTATTTTAAACATCAATTTAATTTAACAAAAATTTTATGAAAACAAAATTTAATAAAAATCACATGTTACTTTTAATTTTAAAATAAAATTTTCAATTTTTACACTGTTCGCCACCTCAATCACTATCGAGCTAAATCGAGAAAAATTTACAACTCGATCGAGAGTTGTGATACCACTTATCAACATCATTTCCACTGGAATGAAGAGAAATGAAACTCGATCGAGACTTGTGGTGATACAAAATTTCTCGATATCGAGAAATTCTCGACTCGATCGATCGAGAGTTCTGATATGGCTGAATTATACATTTTATATGGACGTATCTTATGCAGCGCGTTGATGCAAAGAAGAAGATTAGCACGGGCGCCTGCGCAAGAGGACATGCAGTTTTTTTTTTATTTTGAGGATTTTAAGTAAAAAGGAAAATTTTTTTTGAGGATTTCGTGTAAATTAAGTTAATCATAGGTAAATCCCTATGCTGATTTATAAAGACTTACAAATATTCACGAGAATACATACTATCGAAAGACTATGTTCATTCAAATCAGCTTACAAATTTTTCGAGCTATTAGTGAAACGTAGTCAAAATTTACAAGGTTTATGATCGTCTTTCTTATTGTGCGACAAGATTTTTGATATGATCTCAAATTGATGAAGTTAAAGCCTGCAATATTGAAAACAACCTTAGTATGTACTTATATGGATTCATGAAATGTAGATATTTCAAGTAATGAAACCGTATCTCTAAATTTTATATACAAAGTTACATATTTTTTTCTTTTTATATACGATTTTCTACCACATAAAATCATCATAAGCTGATAAGTACTGGTAAATCATTTAAAATGAAGTATTGATAAATTCAATTTGCAAAAATTACTACAAAATTTTATTAGAAAAAATAATAATAATAATAATAATAATAATAAAACTTCAGGGAAAAAATAAAACCATATGTATGTACATTTATTGTTCAGGATATACATATATGTCTATACGTATATATAATACAGATGGGAAATTCATTGAAATTACTACTTAAATTGATAAAAACTTTTAAATATTTTGCATATATATATATATATTTTTTTTTGTTCATTTATAAATGAATTTAATTTTGTTTTTTCTTTATTTTTTATTACTTTCTTTTCAATCTTCTTTTTCATCATTATAAAATTCCATTATTTTGTCCATTCATTTTTGTTTGTTTGTTTGTTTTTATTTTTGTATACATCTTTGTGTATGTATCATCATCAATTTTATTTTCATTTCGCATTTTCTTTAATTTTTTTTTTTGTTTTTTTTTGTTTTTTAATCTTATTTAATATAATAATTTTTTTAATTTTTTGTCAAATTTCATTTTTTTTTATATTTTAATAATTTTTAATTCAAATATAATACACATCAAATTTATTATTTCTTTTATTTATTTTTATTCTATTCTTTTTTCTTTTCTTTTATATAATACCTTTTTTTTTCTGATAAATTTTTAATTTTTTACTCCTTTCATTTTAACTCAATTAAATTCAATGAGTTAATTTTTTTTTGTTTTTTTTTTTTTTTGTTTTGTTTCCAGAAATTTATTATTATCATTTAATATAATTATATAATATTAATTTATTATTTTTAACTGCAAAAAAATTCCTATACATTTTTTATTATCTTTATTCATTATATTCGCATTATTTTTTGTGTATATTGCATTATAAAATTTTTGAAAAAAAAATAATAAGTAAATAATAATAAAAAAAAATAAATAAATAAATAAAAAAAATTTGTTTTCTATATGAAAATTATTTTTTTTTTTTAATGTATATAATATAATTTTTTCTTCTTCTTTCATCTCTATTAAAAAAATTTTTTTTTCTCTTCTAAGTATATTTATTACATTTTGTATTTTTAATATAACTTTTATATTCTATTCAATTATGAAATTTTTGTTTTTAAATTTTATTTTTGTTCTTCATGTGTTTCGACTCAATTTAATCAATTTATTATTACATATTTCTATAATTATTATTTGTTCTTCGTACTATATAACAAGTTGTATATCAATCAATTTTTTTTTTTTTTTTTTTTTGTATATGTATAAAGTGCTATACAAAGATTTTACTTTTTTTTTTTTTTCATTTTGTCTTCATCATACTATCGCAATTTTTATTATAATTATCAATTTCTCTTTTTTTGTTTTACATTTTGTTTGAATTTTAGTTACGTTCTAAGAGGCAGGTTTTTTTACTCTTGTCCTCCTTTTTTTGCGATAAAATAAAATAAAAATTAAGTTACGTTTTTACGTTAAATTATATTATACATATAATGAATGATTTACATACTTACATTATTACTAATAAATAATGTACTTTTCAACAATAATTTTTTTGATTTCTTATTAATTTTTTTGTTTTAATCCTATAATGCAATGCCAATAAATTACCAAATAATTTTTTGTTTTTTCATTTTTTTATAGCCAATTAATATTAATAATTATATTTGTAATATTGTATGTAATGTATGTATGTAGTCCATATAGTTAATTGAATGGATTTTGTTTTTTTTTTCATTCCATTTTATTTGTTTTTTTTTGTCATTTTTCAGTTTGATTTTAACTAATAATAAATTTTAGCTGCTTTCTTCTTTTTTTTTTAGTGAAATAAAAAAAAAAAAATTCAAAAACATTTTTAGACAATAATCTACTTTAATTTAAAAAAAAATAATAATAATAATTAAAAACGATTATTATAATAACCAAATTCGTATAATTATATTATTAGAAATTATTTTCAAGCATTCACTGTACATATGTATGTGTATGATGTTTGTATGAAAATTAGGAGTGCATTTCACCAATTTGTATTTTTTTTTTTTTCATTTTTTAAAATTTATTGTATAACCTATAGCTGCACATTTGTTATATATTATATTTTTATTTTTTGCCTTTTTCTTCTCATTTTATGTATAATCAAACTCAACACTTGTACAACAAGTCGAATTGGACTAAAATTTTACATGTTTATTAAAAATGGTTGTAGTTGGAATAATATGAAAAAATTTAGATACGGATACGGTTGGATGGAATGATGGTTGTATGAACAGATTGTACTGTGTGTGTATGGTGGTGAAAATGAATAAATATGAATCGAAATTTTGCATAAAATAAATTCATTTGGATTGTCAGAGGCCATCAACATAAGAGGTATGATATCGATATATGTATTATCATCTTACCAGATTATCACATGAAATTACTTGTACATATTGTATAAAACAACTCATTATAAATGAAAATACATGAATGGTGAGATATCTGTGCTACTCTATATTCACGCCTTACCATTTATAATCAGTGCTATAAAAAAAAATTTTGTCTTACAATAATTATATAATTCAATTGAATTTTTATTGCTAAATTTTTGTCTTCCTCGTTTGAATGCAATCAAAATTATTATGAAGTTTGTATTACAACAGAGAGTGGGTTCAAAAATTCAACACTGCGTTAGTGTTGCAAAAGAAGCTTTCGTCAACAGTTCAAAAAGTAATCATGATTAAAATCATGTGTTCATTTTTGCATTTTAGTGTTAACACTAACTTATCACAAAGTCAGCATTTACATCATGATTTTTGATGTTGCAATGAATAAATAACCTCGAAATTCGTGCGTTTAGTTGATTTTAAATTATTATTAATACTATCATGGATCAAGCAAACAATGAACAATAAGTTAAATTTTAATTTTTTAAGTTTAGTTTTTTATTCATTTGATTTATTTTTGATTTTTGTGAATTTTTATCGATGTGCCAAATTTTAAGACAACGAAACTTTAAAACTGTCATAAAATTAATCAGCATCATCAAAGCATCCCAACATAAATAATCAATGTTGCGCTAACACTTTGGCAACACTGCAAAAACATGATTTATTTTTGAACCCAGCCAGATTTTATCAACCAACCAACAAGCCACTATAATGTGTACAATACAAATAAAATTTAATTATTTATAACTTTAAACTTTTTGAAATTTTCGTTTTCAAAATTATGTATCTTAAATTTGATATTTTTATTATCATTTTTTCCATTTCTATTACATTTATGAAGTACATATGTAACTATTTATAATTCCAGTTTCATGTCAATGCGTTTTATCGTATCAAAAGAAATGATATGAAGCAATAATTAAGGCAATATTTTATTGTTTGTTTTGTATTTTATTTTATTTTGTTTTGTATCTATTTTATTATATGCCTGTATTATTTATTTGTATTCAATTTTTCGAAATATGTAATAAAGAAAAATATAAAAACAGATAAAAAAACTACCACAAAATCCTCTCATTCATATTCAAGAAAAAATTATTTCGCCGTAAAAAAAAAAAAAATAAAAATAAAAATTTTTTTATTAATTATACATAATATTGTTATTAGTGATATTCATTAATTTCTTTTTAAATTTAATTATTCATAGTACAAATATACACACATTTCTTTCTTTTTTTTTGTTTTTTTTAATTAAAAATTTCAATTTTAATAATTCGTTGCCTATTTCATTTGTTTCATATGTGCGAATGTATGTAACTTTTTAAATAAGAATCTCATACGTAAAATATGTACATATACCATATGTAATGTTGCAAGTAGTATGTAATTTAATGTTTATATGTATGTTATTAATTAATTAATTCATTTTGTTTTATATTCATTTAATAAATAAAATTTTCACATTTTTACATAATTTTAAAATAAAAATGAAAGAGAAAAAAAAAATAATTCAATTACAAAATATAATTGGCTACTTTCAATATTAACAAAAGTTAAATGAAAGTGTTCAATAAAAACGACAATCACATAATTCAAAAAATTATTAAAAATATGTGTACTTATGTACATACACATAAGTCTGTTCGAATTTATTTGCAAAAAAAAAAAAAAAAAAACATGAAAAAATACAATTTTAGATAAAAACAAAATATATACACAAAATTTCAAAAATTTATTAAAATGAAAAAATTATTACTTTTGTTTTGTTTTTTTTTTAAACTTTTTTTTTTTTTAGTTTCTAAAAATATAAATTTGTTATTCTACCTAACCTAGTTTCTACATAATAATAATTATAATCATAATAAAATGAATTAATAATAATAATAATAATAATAATAATTATATAATAATAATTAATATATCAAGAATATATAATATTTATATGTTTGCTTTTTTTGTTTTATTTTTACTTTTTTCTTTCAAATGTATACATAATAATATTTATTATATTTTAATATTTTACTTTTTATTTTTTGTTTATTAAAAAGAAACATCAATTTATTTGTGTTTTTTTTTTTTTTTGCTTTTACATAATTCCTTAGTTTTCAATTTATATATGTACATATGTTGTATATATTTTTTTGTATAATTTTTCAAAATTTTTTAAAAAAAAAAAAAAATTTAAAACTTAAGAAGAAAATTATATGGTACGTATATGTGTAATTTATTATAAAAAAATATCGTGATGTTTTACAATTTTTCTTCTTGGAAAAAAAAAAAATATACCTACATATTATATTAAAATTATTTATTGAAAAATCCTAAATAAAAAAAAAATGTAACAAACTTAAGTAAAATGTTAATTGAAATCAAATATGTATATAATTTCAAATTTTTATACTTCAGGCAGACATATGGTATATTAATATTGTATTAATTCAGAACATACAGTCAATTTCTGGATTGGAGCTTAATCCTCAAAGTGATAGACTAATAACTACTTTCTATCATGTACAGTTTAACATTGTATTGCTAATCACTGAATTGTTGCTAAAGAAACAAACTCAATTATATTTTAGAACTTATACTGATATATTTTAGAAATGATCTAATAATAATATTTTGTGTTTTATTTTTTTTTTTTTGTTAGCAAGTAGACACGAATCAGCATTTCTAAGATTCTTTTTCTCAGCAAAGCAACTGATACTTACCATGAGTTCGGTAATGTCAACTGCATAGCAGATGACAAATGTCGAAAGTTCGGTAATGCAGATTGCAAAGATCATACGTTCGGTAAAATCGATAGAATCAAATTTTTGATAAAAGCCATGCAGATAACGCAAGTGATAAGTATATGCTGCAATCTGCAAACATCAACGTGTCTAGGCTATGTAGAAAGTAAAAAAAACTAATTGAAAACAAAAATTTTGTTTTGTTTTGTTCTGTTAAATAGTTTTGCTCGTTATTATTTCACATTTTGTTTTCATTAATCTTAATTTATATAAATTTATATAAATTCGCTTTCTCCATTATTTCACTTTAATTTAAAAATCACTCCAATTTATATTTATATTTTCAATCCGTTTTTTAATGTCAACTGCACAGACTGCATGTTTGATCAAACAAAAATCAAGTGTCTTTTGACATTAGTCAAATCAATCATTCAATCCATCAATTGACAATATTTTCGACATTACCGAACGCATGGTTATTCAAAACTGAATGAAGTTGATGAGAGAAGTAATGAAAGTTCGAAAATAGATAACGAAAAATTGAAAATTATTTTTCAAAAAAAAATCACATTATTGAAAATTCATATTCATATTGAATAAAGTCGAATCATTCATATGCTTACCTAACATTAACATATTCTTTATTTAAGGATACCATAATAAATATTTTGTGTATACTACATGTACATAATATTCAATCACATGTCTGTCTTAGGTTGCGTTCATATGTTGGGCTGCGACACTAGCGTTGATAACGATGAGAGCAGAGAGATCAGTTTTTGCATAGCTTCGATGAGAACATCGATAAATGATTTCTTTATCTTCTTTGCTATTATCGATGCTATGCTCCGCTGATTTGTGGGTTCAAATTCAAAGAATATGTATGTGTATTTTAATAGATAATCTCTGTTTTTAAACTGAAATTGGAATTCATTAATTCACATTCGTATTTTGAACTGTTTTCAATCAAAAATAACTCGTCTTCTAAATTGGACATTTTTTTTTTTTAATTTTTGTTGAGATATTGAGCTCTTAATGTAAACTGTGAGTTTGTATACTGTATACACGGTTATACAATCCATATTTCACTGGTATCGAAGCTCCAATATGAACACAGCATCGATCTGCCCAGCTGTCGACATCACTGCTAATCTGACAGCTATTATCGCAGCTATTATCGAAGCTAGTGTCGCAGCTCCAACTATTCGATTCTACTATTTTTTAATTTTTGTTTTATTTTTACGTTTTTCAATTTTCTGATAATAATTTTTGTATTTCTGACTACTTAGAATAATTTTTAGTATAAAAAAAAATTGACTAAAATATTATTGTGTAATAAAAAAAAAATTTTGTTTTGTTTTCTATAATTTGTATAATTTGATTATCGTTTCACTATTACATTTATCGTTTCTGTTCGTCTGTTTTTTGTTTTGTTTTTTTCCTTTTTTTTTTTAATTTTATTTTAGTATTTTTTTTTTTTTTTAATTTGTAATACACGAATGTACAATACAGAATGGTAAAAAATCAGTCATACAGTGTGTTTTAAAAAAGTGAATTTATTATGCACAACATTAAAAGAGTGTGTACATAATGAGTGTTTGTGTATTTTTGTGTTAACTTGCTTTTTACATAATTTTATTAGGTTAGAAAAAGGAGAAATTATGTACTTTTTTCCCTCTTAAATTGATTATTATTATGTATTATGTATTTTCATAATTGGTGGTAATTTATTGGTTTTTATTTTCATTCTTAAAGTTATTTTTTTGTTTTTTTTTTGTTTTGTAATTTGTAAATGATTAATTAATTTATTTATTTACTTTGAAATTATTTCATTTTATATAAAGTAGATTAATTTTAATTAATATTAACTGATATTTTTGTCGTTTTCAGGAAAAAAAAAAATTTTTTTTCGTAAAAAATAACCAAAAACAAAATCAATTTAGTCCATAAAAATTTAGTAAAAAAAAAAATATTCTATGTGCATAGATCGTTATCCTGTTTATCCTGTTTAAAAATTTTAAGCAATTTTTTGTTATTAATAGAATGTTAACATAAACACAATATAGCGACCAACGAACGACGAACAATGTCTAAGAAATACACTTTGTCTTGTCATTGCTTATTGCAAAAATCCACACAACATAAAATCTTCACTAAATGATTTTTTTTTCTTCTAAAATTGCTTCTCAAAATGAATTTAATTTTCTTCCTCCACGACAAACAACGACTAAAATAAGTTTTAATTTGTTCGTTAACCGAAAAATTTCTTATTCGCCATTCATTGAACTGTCTTGAATTTGTATTGTGAAGAGTCGTCGTCCTCGTTTGTTCGTTAGTCGCTTTACTGTATTTATGCTATGTATGTTATACGTAAAGCCGTTTAATGATATATTACTAACGACATTGACAAAATGAAGAAGATTTTAGATCTCAAGACAATACAACATAACCTACCAAAACTTTATTTCTTTCTTTCTGTTATAAAAATCCACTCAACTGTAATACACAAAACTACTTATGTAACAACTAACAGCTAGTATATTCAATAAGTTTTGTTTAAGAATTTAAGTTAAGGTGAAAAATTTGAATCAGTAATGAAATAAATCTACACATGCATCTATGTAACACATATGTATCGTATATATAATTCATACACTTGCATATGTAGTAGCAAAAGGAGAAAAAACAATGCAGCGATGAAAAGAAAGTATTCCCTTTATTATAAATGATTCAAGTTTTTCATACATATTTGTCATTTTAAGCAACATTTGGTTCTTAATATTTTAAAAATATCAAATATAAGAAATTTTTATTACATTCAGTGGTAATTATACACGGCGGTCGGCGGCATAAGCATTTACGTGTCTTAAAAATAACCAGTTTTATTATTACATTTCTTCTACATATTCATACTAAAATCAATTAAAGGATAAAATAATAGGTCTGTTCGAGAACTTTATGTAATTATCTTAAAATTAAGAAAAAAATATATTTGTAAACACAAACGTTGACATCTAATTTGGTGTTTTTTTAAAAATATTAAGAAATAGAAAGAATACAACTTTTAAAAATAAAAATATTAACAGTCGATTTTCATGTTATCATGCACTAAAATAATTTGAAATAATTTAAAATACGAACATGATTTATGATAACTATGATATATTTAAAATTTAATTATTTGAGTTTGACATTCCAACCGTATGTTCTAGCCACCTTCAGAAACTAAAAGTAGAAAAATCTATCTACATTTATCTCATTTTTCTGCTGAATGAGAAAATGGATATCTACTAACATAATATTCGAAGAATTTTCTGTTAATTTATTTATTTAAATATACTTTAAGATAGATATTTACGTTTTCTGCAAGTTGTCGAACAGACCTAATAATGTAATGCACCATAGTTTTATCATTTTAGTTGATTACAGTACGGATATGTATAAGAATTCATCGCTGCATTTTTTTTTTGTTTTTTGGTTTTGTTATTACGTATGTATTTTCAAAGTGCCAAGTGTGTAAACTATGTACGTACATGCATACATATATAATTATACATCGTTGCATGTGTAGCTCAAATTTTTTACCCCAATCTAAATTCTTGAATGAAAATTACATATTATATTAAATAGTTGTTAAATTAATTGTATTATCAATCACACATGAAATAAATACATACATATGTGTATATACATACCATATAGTATATGTAATATGTAAGATAATAATTTCAATCATTTTTATTACAGATGAATGGATTTTCATAATAAGAAGAGTTGAATAAAATTTGATAATATTTTAGTAAGTGTATCGGATATGCAATTGTATAACAGAAATTTTACTTGGACGAAAAAATCTCATCTAACTAAATATTATCTATTGAAATCAACTACATAATATGTACCACATTTTGGATATGGTTATATTATATTGTCTGTATTTAAATTCAATTGAACGACATATTCTCGATGATTTTCAACACTATCTGCTGTTCAATTATATAGTATTTCATCTCATTTATAATTTTTTATCGTTGTTTTGTCGGTATCATTGAAGATCTGTGATCACTTAAGTGTAAAATTTATTTTTATAAATAAATACATAATGTGTGTTTAACTGATTGGTATATGTATAAGCAAAAGCGTTTTGTGTATTTTATTAATTTTTCTTCTACATTTTATATCGCATATTCGTATGTAGTATGGAATCGATGAAAATATCAAGAAACTTTTTATATATTTTTCTTCAATTTTTTTTTTTTTTCTAATTACTACGCCTCTAGAAAATAACTTTTTTTTGTTTTTTTTTTTTTTTAAATGTAAATAATTGTTATACACTACGAGTATGTATTCTTTGTAAAATTTTGAAATGTAGAAACAATTTTTAAATAAAATTGTCATTTTATCAATTCTAAAGTTTTTTTTTTTTTTTTTTGCTTACATTATTTATTATTATTTATTATGTAATATAATATGTACTATATGTGTGTATGTGTGTGTGTGTGTTTTTTTTTTAATAATTTAATTTTTAATTCTGTTCGATTTTTATAATTCATATTCATATTTAAAAGTAATTTTGTAACAATTTCAATTTTTTTAATTTAATTTAGATACACATAATTTTAATTATAATGTAAATTTACATATTTTACTAATTACTAGACAATTTTGTTTTTTTTTTTTCGTCATTATAAATTTTTAATATGTATGTATTTTCACGTAGATACTCGTATCTGGGAGATTGCTTCTTTTTTTTTTTCGCATATAAAATTTCGCATTTATATATGTCATTTTTATATATTTATAATTATTTTTATTATTTTTGACAATAAATACATATAATGTACATACATTATACACGTGTAATATGAGATAAATATTTCATTTAGATTGATTTTTGCAAATTATACTGTATTTGTTATTTATATTAAAAAATTGATGAAAATTTAAAAACTTATCATTTTTTAATTTTTCTTTTTCTTTTATGTTATTATTCCTTTTTTGTATGTGCAAATACATAATATGTATGTATGTATACACATTTTATTTTACAAATATAAAATGATATGAAGAAATATGTATATTTGATTTGAAATTATATCATTTTCTTTCATATTTTTATTTAAATTTAACTTACATCATATTATATGTATGTATATTTTATTATTTTATTGATTTTTCTTTCCTGAATTGTTTTTTACCATGTCGTCTCTTTACATGTATGTATAAACATATGTACGTGATGAGTTATATACATATTTTAATTTTTATTTACTCGCTAAGTAACAAGACATTGCTTTTGAAGTTTCATTTTATTTTGTAATCGCATTTTATTTTGATTATCCAGAATTTATTGAATTTATTTAATTTTTTTTAATTTTTTGTTTAATTTATTTCAATTTTAATATAGCAAATTTTAATATTATTTTAATTAATATGTATACAATATTTAAATTTATTCATATATAATATTTATCATAATAAATTATTTAAATTTTATTTTGTACTAAACATATTATTCACTTCTTTATTTCCGGGTAAATTTTTCGTTTCTTTCAAATTTTACTTCATGCATTTTTTTTTTGTTATGTTTTGTTTTTTTCGAATTATTAAAAAAAAATAATAATAATAAAAAACTAAAGATGTTAGAAATACGAAAAAGAAAAAAATTGTTTTTTTTTTTCTAAATTACAATGATGAATTTCTCTTTAATAATCAAAAAATGAAAAGTAAAATATTTTTTTTTTCTTTCATTTTTTTGATTTCTCATTATGTCGTCACAAATATCAATTTAATTTAAATTAACCATTACATAATATTGTTTATTTTTTGTTAATTGAAGAACAAACAAAAAACAAATAAAATTATAATATATTCAATTTAAATTATTCCTACTCCATTTCTAATTATTAGAAAAATGAAAAAAAAAAAAAAAAAAAAATTTTTTTTTTCTTTTTTGTTTCTTTAACTTTGAAACTCTTTCTATTATTTATTTTTTATTTATTTTACTTAACTTAAGTCATAAAATTATTTTTATCTTGTTTTGTATTATTTTTATAATTTTATATATTATTTTATTATTATGTTGTTGTTTTTTCTTTCTCATTATGTTGTTGATTTTATTTATTTATTTATTATTTATTTTTTTCCTTTAAGTTTGCGTCGTAACTGGTGTTTGGCAATATGGACATTCATTAACTAAATGTACACAAGCATCACATAAAACATAATGATTACATGGTTCTAATGTTACTGTACGGTTATTTTCTTCACATTTCATACATTTTGTTGCTGTTTCTAAATATAATACTTTTTCAACTTCTTCTAAATCTGTACGTAATTTTGCCTTTAAATTTACAAAAATAAAATAAAATCAAATCAATATAATATATATTTTTTTTGATTTAAAGAAAAATATATAGATATGTATGTATAAAATTTTCTATATTTAAACTACAATAAATTTATAACTCAGTTTATTCTCTATTTATTTGGATTTTGAAAAAATCAACAAATGGGTTACTGTTGTTGGTAGGGAAACAATCTCAATTAATTATATTTGAGTTTGATTTACTAGATATTGACAAGTAGTGTAGATTCGAATTAAAAAAAACTTCACTCTTTAAAAGCTGGTAGTATTCATTCAAAATCAAGTAAACTTTGAAGCTGATAAAATAGAAAATAAATAAGTAATGAACTTTTTTTTTAACTCTTGGACTGGTATTAAGCTCACTGAGCCATCATTGAATACTCAGCTCAAAATTTTTAATTCATTTAAATATACATAAAAACATAATTTGGAATTGAAAATTCATAAATTGTGGCTGGGTTCATAAAGTCAACACTGCAGTAACACTGCAGCAACATGTCTAATCAAGCGTTCAAAAAGTAACCATGACTAAAATATGTAATCTGGTTCATTTTTTCAACACATTAGTAAAACTAACGTAACATTACATTACCATAATAAAGCATCGTAATACAAAAATTTTAATGTTACAGTAACATTGAATCAACATTTCTGCAACACTGCAAAATCATATTTACTAAATGAACCCATCCACAGGGTATTGTATTGTATTTCATTATTTTATAGATATTAACTTACTTGTAATAATTTTAATTTTTGAATTGATAAACCTCGTAAATCCCTAGTTAAATTTGACTGCATTTCATATCGTCCCTTCCAATCCTGTGCTTCTTCTTTTGCTTTATCTCTTTGGATTTCAGCTAAAGTAACCTTTAAAAGAAAAATATTTTTAATTATTTTTTAATAAATCTTTAAAATAGTATAAATTTTATAAATTTTACATACATTCAAAATATGTACATACATACATAATTAAGTAATAAGAGAATTATGTACTTACTTTTCTATTATATTCGTCTATTTCTATTTTCCATGCTTTTGTCACTTGAAGTATTTGTGCATTTTTATTTGCTAATTCTTCTCTTAGTCGTCCTATTTCTGTTATATTTGAACTTATTGAAGGTATTGAAAACGCTTGTTTATTTGATTGCATACTATTGTCAAAAAGACTATTACCAACTGAATTATTAGATAATTCATCACGCATTGAATTCAATTCAGAAATTCTATAAAATTATACATTACAATTAATTAATTACATTACAAATAATATATAAAATTCATAGAAAATAATAAATAATTAATGTGTATAATGAAGGCATTACATATATGCATTGCATATATCATCATTTTTAAATGCTGTTTATTTTTACCTTAAAGATGGACTAATTGAAAGTGAATCTCCAAATGCTGGTGATATTATATGCGATGAAAAAAATAAATCATTTTGATTTGATAATGAATTACTTAATTTTGTTCCTGAACCACCCATATTGAATACTTCAGTTACTGAAAATAAATTCGAATGATTTGTTGGGCTATAATTTCCTAATGAGTTACCAGGAATGTTAACTATAAAAATATAATAAATATTTATAAATATATTAATGCATGATAATATAGTTTTAATTTTGTCTTTTTGTTATTTTATAAAAATTATATTTTACCTGATATTGAATTTGTTATTGGTGAACTGGGAATGTTAATTGGAGCTGAAGAACGCTGTAATAAACCTGACTGTGCTAAACCAGCTGATATTGAATTATCCCTTTGATTTGGTACTATATCACGCATTTCATCTATCGAGCATGATGCTATATATAAAACAAACAAAAAAAAAATTAATTAAAATTTTTATTTTCAATTTTTTTCAATAATATTGATTGATATTTACATATTCTTTCTAATGGTAGTCCAAAATTTAAACATAATTTTCTTTCTTTCTCTATTGGATTTATTAAATTTTGTTCATTATCCATAGCCATTAACTGTAATTAAAAAGTTCCATTTTATTTTAGGAAAAACATTATTTTTTATTTATTTTTATTCTTAGTTGTATTTAACTCACTTGTTTTGCCATATCTGCTGTAAAATCTGGAAATTGTGATATTGAATTACAATTAGCAACTTGTGTTGAATTACTATTATTAGAACAATTTCCATTTGTATTGCTATTTGAAAATATACTTTTCTGTTGTAATTGAGCTCCTGGTGCTTTACTATGTGAATTATTAGAACCTATTGATGATGTACTAGCTGATTCGCAATTTTCTCCATTACCATTTTGAATAATTTGGGTCTGTTCAAGGAATGCAGAAAAAAAAAAATGGTATTAAAATGAATATCTACATTTCATTTCACAAAAATAAAATAAAAATAAATTAAATGATTAGAACAATACATACATCATTAGTTTTTTCTTTTTTATTCATATCTGGCAAAGCACTAGATATAATGTCACTAAGTGCTAAATTTGTTGATGGTCCATCTATTTCTCTTGGTTTCTCCTCTGTTAAAATGTATGCTAAGTAATAATAAACAAATAACAGAAATAAGACAAATAAAGAAAATAAAAAAAAAATAAAAAAAATGAAAAAAAATTTTTCATTTATAACTTACGTTCAACGTGTGCAAAAGCACAAAATACACTTCTAGGACAATATCCAGCTTGCTGAACATCGTTACATTTTGTTGATTTATAAATTTCTGGATGAAATTGTTGTTCTGTCCTAGTATGACAATATTGACAATTATCTCCAGCCTCACAATTAGCTGGTTCACCCCATTCTTCACCATGTTTTACATTTGGGCAAGGTGTTGATCTTACAAAAAAAAAAAAAAAAAAAAAAAAAAAAAACGAAAAATTATTAAATCAAACAATCAAAATCTACTCAAAATTTTCTACATTTACATACGTACGTACATACCTATATTTAAATTTTCTTGGACTTCTACGTTTATCTTTACTATTGTGATATTGCGGACAAGCGTAACCCTGTCTGCAAAGACGTGGTGGTCTTTTACATGGTTCAGTTTTATAATTAGCTAAAACATAATTTGTATCTTGCCATTTTGGATCTTCATTCATTAAACTTCTTTCTTTATCTAATGCATTCTGTGAATTAACACCTTCACCATTATTTTCAGTATTTTGTAATGCTTCTATTTCTTTAATATCATAAACTGGTGGTCTTTGATCATGTACACCATGTGCAAATGCACAATGATGACCATTTTTAACACAATAACCACGTGAATCTGTATCATGTACGCACATACATGTTTTATAGTATCTTAAGTGATATCGACGTTCTGTATCACCAGCAGTACGATGCAAAAATGGGCAACTTAAATAAAAATAAATATAAATTTCATTTTTATTTATATAAATTAAATTTTTACAATTATTTACAACATATTTTAATTATAAAAATCTATATCTACATAACACAAAGTATAAATGATACAATAATAATAATATAAAAAATATGATTGTAATTTATATACACATCATATTTACATTTATGTAAGAAAATTCTAATAAATAATAGTATGTCAATATTATTGCCAACATACATTATATGTATTTAATTTTTTTTATTTTTCGTTGACATGCGATTGAATGAGTTTCCTTCAACTAAACAATACATACATATATGCATATGTACGTACATACATAATATTATTTAAAAGTTTATTGCACTCTTTTTCACATTTCCCTTTCATTAAGTAATTTATTGAATTCCTTCTCTACCCCGTAATTTGTAATTTTATCATTTATACCAATACCAATTTCATTTTACCTTTCTACTTCTACATCATTCTACATTCTATTCTATGTAATCGACAAAATTGTTAGAGCTTACACCTTACACTCTTACATAGTTACAGCACTAGTAGTAGTAGTAGTAGTACATACTGCGGTGTACATTAAACCAATCATCATCATCCACCCACCCCCACACATAACATCGTCATACCAACAGACAACACCTTACCATACGACTACGACATATGATGATTACACCAAAAACTTCACTTTTTTTTCATTTTGTTAGTTTCAAATTTATACCATACCGATACCATATCACAATTATTACATTACAGCTCAAGCTCACCCTCGCAGCCACAATACCCATAATAATGTAGATGTATACATGCGTTTTTACGATATTTCTTGAGAATATTTGTTTTGATTAAATTCCGCCAATATGCTATTTTCATTCATAGATATTACATATGATATATGATATAATGATATATGTATGTATGTATATTATTTTAAGCTTTAATCAAGCCACCTACTCATTTAAAGTTTTTTTTTTTTTATTTTTTTATTTGATATCATACTTGTTTATATATTGTGATTATATTTTATACAAATATATACAAACAATATGTATGTATGTATATATGTAATGAAAAATATGTATATGAATTGCTTCCAATACACATTACATTCTATTAAAATACGCATGTGATGTGTTTTGTATTTGTACACATCTGCTGGGTAGTGGGTAGTGGTTAGGATATTTCTATCTGTTCTGTTTCTATATATATCTGAATTTCGCATTCGCTTAGCATAATTATATACATATATTGGTTGTATTGTGTGCTAAATTTATGTTTTTATAATATTAGATATTATAGCAGACATACAATTTGCATAGAGGACTTTTAATTTTAATCCAATTCTATTCTATATTTATTCATTTATTTTTATACAATCATAGAATGTAACCTATATTTATTTAAAAAAAAAAATAAATCAAATATTAAATTATGTACTTGTAAAAATGTTTTATTATCAGCTTTTATATACACATAAATATGTACATACACACCTATATACATACTTAATGTTTAGATTCTTACATATTTATTTAATAATACAATTTATGTAAGCACCAGCACACTAAGTACCCACCAAGCAGATAATTACACTACATTATATTCATTCGTTGGTGAAACAAAACACTTGTTTGATATAAAAATGAAAATTTGTATGCACAAATAAATGTACATTTACATATATGTACTTAAATATGAAGTATGGATGTATGTATGTATAACGTGAATCTGATGAATGTATTTTATATTTACTCTACAGCTACATACATATTTTGCCAGCATGCGCATAATATGAATAGAAATATTATAATATGTATATTTATAACAAAAATAAAAATATAATTACAGTAAGAAAAAATTTATTTATAAATAAGGAACATAATATGTATAAAAATATAATTTCATGTAATCTTGATTGAATAGCTTTATTGGCATTCAAAATAATTTTTGTTCATTTTCCGATATGTTTAGATACAATATAAATTTATACATTATAGAGGTATATGTAATTTTATTTTAATAATAAAAATGTACATGTAGTACCTAAAAACATACTTCTACATTAAAGTTATGTATATCATTTAAATGTGATATGGACTTGATCCGTTAAAAAAAAATGTAGGTATGTATGTACATAACATATTCGCCACGCCATATTGCCTTTATATTGTTTTTAGTTCTATTTTAGCAAGTTTTAGGTAAAAACTTAATTATAAATTATACTGTACTTTATTTTAAAAACTTATATATGTACATATATTCATGTTATGTACATATATGTATATCTACATATTTTTTTATATAAAAAATATAAACACTCTTAGCATTTCTTATATACTTCTTGAAGAAGAATTACATACATTTGTAAAATTTATTTATATTATAATGTAGAATTAATGTTACTTAATTGTTGCATTAATGAGAATTTTATTGAAACCTAAAGTTTAAAAATATGTTACATAGATATATGTATGTATGTATATGAAAATCTGAAAAAGTTTTTTATTTTTTTTTTATTTTTATAAAATTAGATTGGCTCATTATTTCAATACATAAATAAATGATAAATTAGGACAAAGTTTATTTACAAAAACATTTCACAGAAATTCGAAAAATTCATTCGAAAAAAATTATTTAATAAAATTGTACATAATACCAATAATACGTTACATTTATGAGTATATTTATGCATTATGCCTATAAATACGTTCATTATGTATTTAATATATGTACAGTTGTGTATATTATGGACAATATTACGTGTTTATGACGCCATTTTTATCATTTCATATTAATTTGTTTTAATATTATTCTTTTTGTATTGTACAGTTTTTAAATTTTTAGGTACGCTTGAATGTTATATGTACATATGTTATATATGTAATATATAATTAAAAAAAAAAAAAAAAAAAAAAAAAAACTGTTTCTATGATACAATTCTTATTTCAAATTCATGAATGTGTTAAAATTCAAAATAATATTCACAAAAATTGTAATAAAAATTACATATGTACATACATAGGCAGGTATCTTAAATTAAATAGGCATATTGAATAAAATTCAAATATGTATTTACATATTATGTACATACATGTATGATTATTATTATTAGCATTTAGCTTCTTCATATTACAATTTTTTCTATACAATTGTATATTAACATTCTTTTTTTTTTTTTACTTAACTAAATTATAAAAAAATTAAAATGAAAAAAACTTTTTAATACTTAAAAAATAATTACACAGTATATTATTATATTCATATGTGTACTGTAGTGTGTACATTTTCATATACATATGTATATATATATATAGATATATGTTATATATTTTTGTTTATGTTTATTTTCTAGTCAAATCAAATATTGTATAAATGTATGTACTGTTACTGTACACTATACGGACGACGGATAGATACAGAAAGGTAAACTTCCTTTGTTTATATTCATTTCGCTAAAAATTGTTTTTATAAACTATGAATAAAATTAAAAATTTTATATACATTAAATATGTAGATATCTCTATATTAAATTAAAAAAATATATATATATTTTAATTTAATTAGATTTTTCATTTAATTTATCATTTTTAATAAGCATTTGTAAAATATTTTTAATTTTATTTATATTTTATATTTATATTATATTATAGATATTTTGACTTTTTTTTTGGTTTGTTTTCTTTCTCATATTTCATGTATTTTCAAGGTATAAATTCGTCCTACTTTCAATCTTTTTTGTTTTGCTCTTTCACACTTGTGTATCTTTAATGTCAACGTTCATTAGTTTTTCCTTTTAGTATACTCCACTTCACTCACATTATCTCATATTCATATTCGTACATGCATGTAATTTACAATTGATTCATATCAATTTATATGTATATATTTATATTATTATATGCTATATGTACATCTGCTTTACTCTTATTTATATTCAGATCCATTTTATCGTTTATCCTTTTTCTATTTTCTCTTCAGTTTCACATTCACATTCACTTTATTTTTTATTTCACTCACTTCTTTACATGCACTTATTTATTAATTCTACGCTAATTTTTTCAATTTAAACTTAACGTATGTATTTGTGTATATATACTACCTACACTGTATACTCTATTTTATTTAAGACAAAATATATTTCCTTCTTTTTTTACATTTTTATTGCTTTTATATAGGTATTCTTTGGTTTCTTTTGAAGTCCACTTTTAGTTCTTCTTCTTTTTTTATGTATTTTATTTATATATATTTACATACGTGTATGTATGTGTATTATATTATATCGATGGAGAAAACAAAAAAGAAAAAAAAAGGAACAAAAAGAAAAACTATTTTCTTTTTAATGAAAAACTTACTCATCACCATCTGGACATATTCCGGTAGTTTCATCATATTTTGTACAATAATTATCAGCGCTATAATTAAATGTTCCATCACGTTTACGAACTGGACGTCGTCTACGTTGATTCATAAAATGCCAATTGAAGCAAACGAATGGACGATGTTGATTGCATTTGTGCTGTAAAAATGACTGACATTGTTCCACACGGAATTCCTTCAAATATCTATATTTTCACAATGTAATTTTCACATAAAATAAAAGATTAATATTTTTATTGCATTTTTTTCATATTTTTAACACTTCTAACACTATACTCACGTGTAATGATTCGGTTTTTCTGGCTGTGTCGCCAACGCAATTTTTTGCTCACTCGCCATTTTGTGTGGAAAACTATTGCGTCTATCCGACGCTTTAATACTTTCAATTTTTTCCACCCTGATGTCGTTACGATCGCTTAAAATTATTTAGGACACTTTCAACAAAAAATTCATTTTTTTTAAATGTTAAAGTGGATTGTATTGTAATTGTTGATTATGGAGTAGGAGTAATGAATTTAATCAAATTCAAACTAAATTTTAATTTGATTTACAATATTCTCTTTTTACTCACATTATTCCAGCTGGAAAATTAAGAATGTCAATATAAAAAATTTTCATTATACCATTTCAAACCATTTACAAATATGTATATTATTTTTTGGAACTCAATTTTGTAGAATGTTACTACTTTTAGGCCTCTTTCGAAATAGAAAAGAAGAAGACCAGTTTTGTTTTCCCTTTCTTTTCAAATTGAAAACAATAAACAAAAATTAGTTGAAAGCAAAAGCCAAAAGGTCAATATTTGCACATACAATGCCAACAAAAACCTATCATATAACTAACATATACATATACCATCATATACTAAGAGCGGTGAATGGAATGAAGTAGTGCACGCACAATCTGAACTGAACTATTAATTGTCAACATGAATATTACATGCTACTACATTGGCTACATTTGGCTACATGTATGCATGTACATCACATACACAAACACGCTAGACCATCCATCCATACATCCATACCATACTCCATACGTCCATCATGCCATCATACATCATATCATACTAATACCATACTTCAATTGGAATGGAAAGAATAACATATATTCAGCTTCAGCAATTAGATTCTTTATGCTAATCATACATAACCTTCATAGTTCATAACCAATACCAAACCAAAATCAATATGTATAAAGTATAATATAATATTAATGAATGATAACCTTAATCAATGTTTAAAATTTTAAAAATAAAAAAAATGTTTATCAATTAAGTTTGCTTATTTGTTTTGATCTTTTGCTACTTAAATTATTTATTATAATGAATAAATTATTAAAATTGAATGAATACTCAGTTAATCAACTGATCACTTTACAAAATAGGGATTTATTAGAAATTCTTCAGGTAAAATTTCATTATAACTTATAATAATTTGTAACTTTATTTTAATTTCTGTGATTACATATTTATATATTTTAGAATTTCTATGGGAATATCCAAAAGTCTTCAGACTCCATATCATCTGGACAAGTTGAACTAATACAGAATTTAATTTTGTCTGTAATTAATTCTAAAAATTCCATAAAATATTCAGAAAAATTTGTTTTGGAATTATCTTATAAAATTCATTTTAAAATTTTGCAATTATCAAGTAAAAATGATGATCGTTTTTATTCAAATATTCAAAATTTCAATTCAATTGATAAATCATTAATTTTATTAGCTATGCTAGAAACAAATTATTGCATAAATTATGAATATTCAAACATAAAAGAAATAGCAATTAATTTATTTCATGAATCTATATTGAATAATAAAAATTCCTATATTATTTTAATAAATTTAAAAATCTTAAATTTAATTTATAAAAGATATTCATCATTGAATAATTTTAATATTGAATTTGAGTATTTATATTATTGTTTACAATCGAATACGATCGGTGTACGTGAGGAATCTATAATCTTGACCATAAATTTAATGAAAAATTATCAAAATTCATGTAAATATTTGAAAATTTTACTAGATTTTTTGCCATGGACAAATCGTATAAAATTTTTTGTATTATCAGCAATATTAACAAATTATAAATTAAAAAAATTTTGTGATAATTCAATTATAGATAAATCTGATATAAATTATATTATGTTTGGAATTAAATTATCATTATCACATAAAAATTTATTTTCTGTTGGACAAATGCTAATTAAAACATTAGATAAACAACAAGAATATGAAATAATTAATGAAATAGTCTGTATGATAATTAAAAATTGTAAATTAAATGAAGTAAAGAATTTGTATACACAATGGCAACGAATTATTACACAAAAAGAGCATATTTTTGATAAATTAAATTTAAATGAATCATGGAAAAATATTAAAAATAATTTAGACTACAAATTTTTATTCGAAAACGAAAATAAAAATGATAATTGTAATGAGAAAACTTCTAAATTTCCATTAATTTTAAACATATTCACTCAACAAATAATAAAACATAAAGATTTTAATGATATTATAGTGTATTTGAAAGAAACATGTTTTCAGTATTCATTAGAAACTCAATTGTACACGTACATATTTATTTTAGATACAGCTAATGTGATAGATGATTTTGAAAATATTCTAATATTTTTAAGAAATTTTTTAAAAGCCCACATGAACATTTCAAATGTTGAAATAAGACAGACAATTATAAATAAAATTCCACAATTATTTGATTTATTATCACGTAAATATTCAAAAAGTATTCAAAAAAATGATAAATCAAATGATTCAAATGATAATTATATATTAGAATTTTTCAAAGAATTAATTTATATTATTGAAAAGGGATTATTGAATAAAGAATATCAAACGTTAATATATAGTTTGAAAATTTTAGAAATTTTAAATAAAACATATTTTCAAGAGAATGATAAACAGATACGTATTACAAAAAATTCAAATATAAAATTGAATCAAATGTTAGGTAAAAAAATAATTGAAAAACGGTTATATATAAAAGAAAATTTACAAAAGCAATTATTTGAAATTTTAAATTGTTTAGAATGTAGATATGATGATATATACAATATAATAATTACAATTTTACAACAAATAAAATTATCTAGTAATTTTGAGAACGCTTTTAATTTATGTAAAATATCAAATTCAAATCCATTAATTGATTATTGTTCTCTGAGTACATTTTATACGAGAATATATTTAAATTCTAGTAGTCATTTATCATTAGTAGAAAAAAATGAATATTTTCAAAAATTTTATAAATATTGTATACAAAATATAAAAGAAAATCAAAATAAAATTAAAAATGATCCACTAAAAACATGTAAAAATGGTGAACATTTATTTGGTTACATAAATTCACTGAATGAATTTTTTATTCATAATAATTTTGATAACATACAACTTGAAAATATTTATAATATTATTGATATGATTGAATCGATAAACGTAATGTTATTGAAAATGTTAAATGAGGCATCAAATTGTTCAAGTTATGCACCAAGTTTCCAGATAATGGATGAAAGTTTAGAAATTCTACTAAAACGAAGTTGTATTAATGTAGAAAATAATGCAAATGATAAAAAGTTTTTACTACTTTCATTTTGGATGACTCTTAAAGTATGTATTAAAATGTTCAGATATATTGATTACATTATGGATTTAAAATTTTTGAATTTATATTTACTTTAGGCATGTTGTGATTTAGCTACAACGATTGGAATTCAATTGAATTCAATTGCAGGAAATGATGAAACTCATAAAATAATTGAATATTTAGAAAAATGTGTTCTTTTAAATGTTGAAGTTTTATCAAAATGTAGACATAAAGGTGCAATAGAAGCTGCAGGATTATCGTTAGGTAATTTTAAATTTATTTTTCAATCATTTTTCTTTTAAAATTAAATTAATACTAGAACAAATATTTTAGGAAAATTAGTTAAATCGATAACTTCACAACATACAGAATCATCAAAAATTTATCAAATTTTATTTGATTGTTTCACTGTACTTTTTGAAAATGTAAATGAAATTAGTTTAACTCGAAGGGGAGCAGGCCTATCTATAATGTTTCATCATCTATTAAAAAATGAATCAAATAAAGATCATCCATTATTTAGTTACGCTATAAAGAAAATTTTAAATTATGAGAAAAGGACTGTAGAAATAAATAATGATGAAAATAATCAAAGTTTATTGATTGGAATCGAAAATGAACAGTATGAAAATTTCAATGCATTAATTTTACATTATTTATGTGTAATTGTAAAAGATGCGGAATTAAAAGAATATATATCAGAATATTTTGATGAAATTATGATGGCAACTATACAAAAAATCGAAGATAATGACTGGAGAGTAAGGTAAAATGCTTAATATTTAATATTTAAATAAAAACATATATGAAATATGAATTTAATATATTTTGTATAATTATTATTTTCAGAAATGCAGCGTTACAACTTTTTGGTGCATTGGTACCAAAAATTATTGGACAAAAACAAATTTTATTCGAAAATTCATGGACACCAATCGAATTTACTTTTTCTGATGCTTTTATAAAACTACCAATAACCTGTGAATACGTTATAAAATATTTTAGTAAAAATTCAAATGATAAAACATTCTCAACCTCATCATTAATATCATTTTTAGAATTCTTTTCAAATATTGAATATATACGAATTGATAATGATGATGATAAAACTCAAACTAATAGTTTGCATTTAGATAAAATTGAAAAATTTAAATCATTATTTTGGTCATTTTTATCGTATAAGTATGAAAAAGTACGTAAATTGGCAGCACGTTGTATAGCAAGAATACATGATTTTCATTTTGAACTAATACAGATAATAGAAAAATGTATAGAAATTATATTTAAGAAGAAATTAAATGAAAATTTTAGACATGGTCTTCTATTATGTATACTAGAATGTTATTACAAAATGAAATTTAATATTAAATTAATTAGAAATTTCGAAAATGATTTCAATTTAAATGATAAAATAAGAATATTCTTTTATAAATATTATAAATATCAAAATTTTAGTTTCTACATAAAATTAGAATTAATAAATTTTTTTAAAATTTTTGAATTTAATTTTGATAGAGAGGAAATTTTGCAAATTTTATTATCTAATCAAAATGCAACCAAAAATAATATAAAAGAAATTTTCAATGTAGAAAATTCAAGTAATTTTTATGAACCTGGTTATAAAATTTGGAAAGAAAATATCCTAGAAATATATAAATTTAATTTTTAAAAAAAAAATTATTGTATTTTGTTAAGTGTAAAAAGTTATTTATTTTAAATTGTATAATAATTTTCTTTTTTAATTAATTTAAAAATAAAGAAAATAGTTTATAAAATAATTTTATTAACTTTATAACTTTTGTACATTCACCTTTCGACTTATTTTTAAATTAAAAAAAAAAAAAAAAAAAAAAAAAAAAAATGAAATAACGTGTCTAACGAAAAATATAAGAACAAAAAAATTCATTTTAACTATTAACTGATACCTTCATTTGAATTATTTTGAACTATTTGATTTATAGACATATTCTGTAATGTTCTACTAACAATGTTACGTAGAATATGTGGTTTACAATGTTCTTCAAGCCATGGTATTACACCAGTTGTTAGTTGCTCAAAATTTTCCATTGGTATATTTTGAAAGGTTACAAACATTTCATCCATAATTGCCTGAAACTTTTTAAATTATCATCTTAATTAGATAAAATATATTTTTTTTAATATGTACAAAAGTACATAAATTCATATCTATGTATATATTTACCACTTGAAATTTAACTTCATCACTTAGACGCGTTTCAGCTGGACCAGGATTTGTTTGCTGATTTTGTAGCATATGCTTATAACTGTTTTGGATGATTCGTAGTGCCATCACTTCTTTCTGAAGTGCAGATTGCTCTTCTTCTTGTTTATTTTTTTGTAAATGTAAATAACCAATATAATCGATTGATTTTTGTAGAATTGTTGCTTTGCTTAATTTATAACCAGATGCATCATTTTGTTGACATGTAGGCACTAATTCTTGTAAGCTATCGTAACCTTTTTTAATGGCGTCACGACGTTTTTGTTCAGCTTGTGTATGTGCTTCGCGACGTCTTTCCTTATAGCTTAGAGTATAATTTTTTGTATTATCGCTGTCTTCTTCTTCATCTATTCAAAATAAATAACAAAATAATTATTTACCATAAATAAATAGTTTCAAATAAATATTCATATTTTAATTTTTATTCAAATTTCAAATAACCTGTATTATGTGCTGAAGAATTTGGTGTATGAGTACTACCAGCACTACTACAACGTGAAAATAAACTTTTGTCCTTATCTTGTGGACTACCTGGTTCCAATTTTATATCTTTAGCACCTCGTTTTGACGATGATTTTGATTGACTTCCATTTGCTAAAATCGTAATAATAAATAATTTCCTATATTATTCAGGAGCTACAATTTCTTAATTATAAATCTGAGGAAAACACTAGATTTCACAAAGATAAATTATTACCACTACCAGAATTAAAAACTAATATTGAGATTACGAAACCATTTAATGTTTACTTTAGTATCAGTAAACGTATAATATAAATTAATTAAATAATAAATAAAGAGATATGTATAAATACAGAATTCAATAATTGTAAACAAATAATTAAAAATTAAGTGAATATTATATAAATTTGTAATTAATAAATATATTTTCGAAAATTGGAAAATAAATAAATGAATAATTTAATATTTTGTTTTTCTTCAAGAATAATGCATAATGCATTTTTTTGGATACTTACAAAAATCTCCAAAAGCATTTTCTGCCATTATTGATTATTAAAATAAAAATTTCAATATTCTTTGGTTAAAATGAATATGTATGTAAATATAATTATTACTTTTTTATTTAAATAATTTTAAGAAATTATTTTTTCAAAAAACTACGTTAATTTTAACTATTCCATATAATATGTATTTGTCTTTTATTTGTTGTATTAAATTATTATCATAATTAAATATTTGTTTTAATGCTTTTTTTAACTATTTTTAAATTTTTGCATTATCAAATCAAACAAGAATGAATAATGAACATATGATGAATATGAATAGTGATTATGATTTATGATTACTGAATATGAATATATGAAATTGTGTGGTTGTGTTTTATCCGTTTTATCACTATTAATATCTCTTGTAGTATCATGTGTTTGTGTAATCATTATCATCGATCATCTGTTTTTATACCTGATTTTGTTTTTGTTTTTGTTGAGCGTTGAGCTGTCAGCTGTCAGACATTTTTTGTGAAATAAATAAAAAAAAAATTATTTAAAAATTTAAAAACGGGAAAAGTAAATGAGATGAGTAATGAGTATACACTCACTATGCAGTATGTAAATAATGAAATTATTTATCTGTTTACCATCTGCTATCGAATCGAATCATCTAATGGAATTTTAATTTTGATTTGAATCTAAAATGAATAATACAGATTAATTAGATGGATGGATGCATATATAAAATCATATGAATATAATTTGAATACTGGGTTATTCAAATTGAAGCAAAACATGTGACATGTACCATGTACTTATGTACATGCCTGTACCCCTGTACCATATTTTAATAAATAGAAATGCTGTCTTGTATTTGATTCAAATTTGAACATTTGAAGTGTGTTTAAAAAAGAAAAAATAAATAAATTTGTTTCTTTTAAAGATTTTTATCGTTTATTTAAAAATCTTAACACAATCAATCTTAAATTTAGAAAATGGAACCGAAAATAAAAAAAGTAAAAATTGGTGAAAATTCAAATGAAAATAAAATAAATCCACTACCGAAATGTAAACATTTTGTGATACGAAAGAAACGATTCTGTAAAATGACTGTAGCTAAAGGAAAAGAATATTGTGGTGAGCATAGTATATCAGAAACATCATCTAAAAATAAAAATGAAAATAATTCAATGGAAAGAATACCATGTCCTTTGGATATAAAACATACTGTGTATAAAAAAGATCTAAAAAAACATCTTCGAATTTGTAATTCGAGACCAAAAGAAAATCCAAAATATATTGTTCCAGGTATAAATGCAGGTTCTGATGAAGATAAAATTAACAAAGATAATAATTTAGAAAATATAAAATTATCTGATCTAAATGAAGAAACATTAAATAATTTAATTAAAAAAATTAAAATTATTTATGAGAAATATATTAAGTGTCATATAAATGACTTGATTTTAGAACATAATATTATGAATGATGAACTAAATAATAAAGAATATGGAAAAGAAACACGAAAACATTTAATTCAGACCAGCTCAATTTTGGGCTATCTAAATCACTTTAATGTATTGAAAAATGATACAGCATATATAGAATTTGGAGCTGGAAAAGGACAAGTATCATATTGGTTAGCTCAAGCTATTCAAAATGAAAAAAATACAAAAGTAATTCTTATTGATAGGGCATCACATAGACATAAAAAAGACAATAAAATTGAAGATAAAAATTTCATACATAGAATTCGAGCTGATATATCAGATTTTGATATGAGAAATTTTGATTTAATTAATGACTGTTCAAATGTAGTAGCAGTTAGTAAGCATTTATGTGGTGCAGCAACAGATTTAGCTCTGAGATGTTTACTTTTGAAAAAAGAAATAATCAAATGTTTTATTATTGCATTTTGTTGTCATCATCGCTGTGAATGGAAATCATTTGTTGGTAAAGAATTTTTCACCGAAAATGATCTTACAAAATATGATTTTATGATTATGATTAAAATGGTTGGTTGGGCAGTTTGTGGAGATGGATACAGTCGAGAAAAAAGAAAAGAAATTACAGAAAATCAAAAACAACACTTAGTTGAATTAGAAAATAGCAAGAAGGAAGAAATCGTAAACGATGCTGGAAAATTGTGTCGAGAACAGAAGGAGGAAATTGGTTTTATGTGTAAGAGAATAATAGATTACTCTAGATTAAGATTTATGGAAAATAACGGATTTGAATGTAATTTAAAATATTATGTCGATAGTAATATCACTTTAGAAAATGTATGTTTGTTAGGTTTTATTAAAAATAAAAATATTAATTAAAGAAAACACTGTGTATGTATTTCAATTATTCCTACATTGTAATTAAAATTAAGTTAATTAACTTGATAATTTTTTTTTTTTAGAGAAAAATACATAAACATATAAACAAATAAATGTACAAAAAATACCCACAATTAAATTCTAAAAAAAAAAAATGTTAATTAAGAAAAATTGTATGAAAATTAATCAAAATACGCACGCCCATGATACATAGATCTTAAATTATTAACAGGATGTTGAATACATAGTAGATAGTAAAATAATATACACAAATTATTCAATAAATAAAAATAGATATTTCCCACTATGTTTTTAGATAGTATAGTAATTAGAAGAACGGTCTAGAAAACATGAATAAACTAAAAATAGATTTTTAATAAAAATAAAATCTGTATACGTGCATACGTGCATCCATACATACATGTGCATTATAATAAAGATGTAATGCAATTTATATAAAAATTTTAGTTAATATTGATCTGTACAAGAATATATATTTGCCGTCCGTAATCCAAGAATATAGTAAAGAAAAGTTTAATTTTTTATCTACGAAATAATTAAAATAGAAAAATTAATTATGCCTGGAAAAGTGGATAAATTTGCATCAGACGATGCTAAGCATGATGGAGATATTACTTGTGTGGCATACAATAATGGATATGTATTTACTGGTGGAGCAGATGGAAAAGTTAAGGTAAAAATAAATTGGAACAAAATATTTTAAAAAATTATACATTTTTTTTCTTGATAAATAAATTTTTAGATATGGGATGAAAATTTAAATTTGAAGAAAATGCTAAATATGCATGAAGCATATGTTTATGCTTTAGCGGTAAATTCAAATGGAAAATTGTATTCGAGTAGCTGTGATGGAACAATAAAATTCATCGATGATCCAATAAATTCGGAAAATATTAAAGAATTATTAAGATGTGATGATACAATACAATGTTTGATATGTGTTAATGATAAATTATATTCGGGAGATGATAAAGGTGTAGTTACAATGTGGGAGAATGATAAAATTCTTTATAAATTTAATCTTGTTGAAGAAGTTAAATCATTGGCTGTAGAAAAAAGCACAATTTATACGGCTAGAGATTTAGATGCAATTGTTACTGAAATAATGCCTGGAAAATCTGGTAAATATTCAACAAGAGCAACGATACCTGGTAGAGCACCATTAACTTTAATTGGACCAATAATTGAAGAACGAAGAAGCTTTTTGGCTTTCAGTGATCGAAATGGAAAAGGTATGGTACTCACAAAAAATCTACCTGGAGAGAAATTTGCAATTGTCTGGACTAAAAATGTATGTTATGTTAGAAATAGAAAGTTAAATGATTATTACATAAAAACGTCTTGTTTTATTTTAAATTATAATTAAAAATCATTTTTTTTTCAACAGGATTGTCACGAAATGATCATTAACTCAATATGCGGTACTGAAAAAGCATTATTTACAGCTGGTTACGATGGTAAGGTTAAAAAATGGGTAGAAATAGATAAAAGTCCAAAATTAGCCGGTGAAGTTGAATTAGGCAATTGTGTGAATTTTATTTGCAATGGACCAGACGATACGGTAGTATACAGCGCTACATCAGATGGAATAGTCAGGAAAATCATATTTTATTAAAACGCTTATTATGCTCATTTAAATTGTTCACATACGTGAATCTCTTTTAACGGATTTTTTCTTTAAAAAAATAAATTGATTGTAATATTGATTGCTAGATATGATATATGATAAATACTTAGATACGTATATGTAAGGTACTTATGATAATTTTTTCTAAACAAACTCGACTGCTGCATATCTAACAAATGTATTTTTTATAGAATATTTTTTAGTTAATAAGCTTTAGCATTGTGTAATTTTAATAAAATAAAAAAAATTATTTGAATTTTATTATTGAATTTGATTTAAAAAAATTAGTGTTTATTCATAAAATGCTGAAACTGAGCATATTGCGCAGTTGCAGATCATGCATCATACTTCATTCATACATTTTTATATATTAATTATTGTTGTTATTATTAATGGTGTGTGGTTATTTAAAGCATGTCTGCGAATATTGAAATTGTTTGCAATATACATCTAATCCATTTGTTTCTCCATCCTGGACCGACCCACCGTCGGTAGTTGGTACCAGTAGTTCTGTTTCTGGTTCTTCCTGTATCGCTTCGCTACCTAACCGGATGCTATTATACATGTAGATTGTAGACATGACCAACATGACATTCGTCTATTTTTCTGTGTTTTCAATTTCCACTGTGTAATTTAGTTAAACCAAAAAAATGACATTTCTGTTATATTTATACTAATAATAATATGGTAACACTTAACTTAATTAACAAACTGACAACTGAGGAAGCCAGCTATTTTGCATTTTTAAATAGTATACCATCCATTATACCATATACCTTTTGTTTCATTCAATCAATACCATGGATTATATGTATATGGATTGAATTGAGCTGAGACAACAAACTGAAAAAAATATTGACAAGACAAGGCAAGGAAATAACTTTATAGGCATTTAACATTTAAGCATTAAGCAATTCAACAACTAACTAACCAATAATTTTTCATTGCAGCACGCACATTGTGTACAATTTCAAGATTTTTCAATCATTTTCAGTAAATTATAATAATAATTGGAAATAATTTTCTTTTTTCAAAAATAAAGTAATTATTTTGTAAAAAATGTCGACTGTTGCAAGTGCTTTAACTGTAGCTGGAACCAGACAATCTGGAACTTCTGTTCGTACACAAAATGGTAAAATTAATATCGAATATAATCAATATTTAAATTATTTATATATTACAGTTACAGATAAAATATTTAATTTCTAATATAATTTTAATATGAATGTTCCACTTGAATTCAATTTAAATGAACATTTTAAACAATATATAAAATATTTTTATATATTAAATGTATAATGTAATAATATTAAGGTTATATGAGTAATCATGTTTTTCGATTGGTTGGTTGATTCAATAAACAATAATTTGAATAATAATTTTACAGTAATGGCCGCAAGTTCAATCGCAAATATAGTCAAGAGCTCATTAGGTCCAGTTGGATTAGATAAAATGCTTGTAGACGATATTGGTGATGTTACAGTAACTAATGATGGTGCTACCATACTGAAACTTCTCGAAGTTGAACATCCAGCAGCAAAGTATGTTCTTACATATTATTTGAATAATATATATGTACATATATAATTTTTATATAGCTATGCATTAATTTAATTTTTGTGATTGTCAGAATTCTTGTAGAACTAGCACAACTTCAAGATCAAGAAGTAGGTGATGGAACGACATCAGTAGTGATTTTAGCTGCAGAATTACTTAAGGTAGATATATCTTAAATTAAAAAAAAAATAAATTATAAATTTGAAAATTTTATAAATATATATATATATATATATATATGATTTATGAATTTAGTGTGCAGATGAATTAGTGAAGCAAAAAATTCATCCTACATCAATAATTTCCGGTTATAGATTGGCGTGTAAGGAAGCATGCAAATATATTTCAGAACATCTTACTGCTCCAGTTGATGAATTGGGACGAGATTGTTTAGTGAACATTGCAAAAACATCAATGAGTTCAAAATTAATTGGTGCTGATGCTGATTTCTTTTCATCAATGGTAGTTGATGCAGCTCAGGCAGTTAAGGTGAGAAATTAAATGAATTATAAATTTGAATTATATGTATTCCTAAATATTCAAATACCCATATATGTATAGATTACAGATCCAAAAGGTAATCCTGCATACTCAATTAAAGCAGTGAACGTTTTAAAAGCTCATGGAAAATCTGCTAGGGAAAGTGTACTTGTTCACGGTAAATCTAAAGTATTTAGATAAAATAAAATATTTTTTTACTTATTGGAATTTTCTTTTTTTTTTGCCATTTACACTTAAATAGGATATGCATTGAATTGTACAGTAGCAAGTCAACAAATGCCTAAAAAAATTGTAAATGCAAAGATTGCTTGTCTTGATTTCTCATTACAGAAGGCTAAAATGAAATTAGGAGTTCAAGTGCTCGTCAGTGATCCAGAAAAGCTCGAAGCAATTCGTAATCGTGAGCTTGATATTACAAAAGAGAAAATACAAAAAATTTTGGCAACCGGCGTTAATGTTGTACTTTGTAGTGGTGGTATTGATGATCTTTGCCTTAAATATTTCGTTGAAGCTGGTGCAATGGCTGTTCGTCGAGTCAAAAAATCTGATTTAAAAATCTTGGCAAAGGCAACAGGAGCTAATTATTTAACATCATTAACAAATATGGATGGTGAGGAAAGTTTTGATGCGTCAATGATTGGTGAGGCAGCTGAAGTCGTCCAAGAATGCATTTGTGACGATGAACTTATCTTAATAAAAAATCCAAAAGCAAGGTATAACTCATGATATCTAATTTAAAAAAAAATATTCAACTAAAAATAAATTCTTTTAAATATGAATAGAGCTGCAGCATCTATTATTCTTCGAGGTCCAAATGATTTTTACTGTGATGAAATGGAAAGATCTGTACATGATGCGTTATGCGTTGTTAAAAGAGTATTAGAAAGTAAAAAAGTAGTTGCAGGTGGTGGATGTGTGGAGGCAGCATTGTCAATTTATTTAGAAAACTTTGCAACATCTTTGGTTTGTATTTCTAATTAATTGATAAATATTCAAAAAAATAATTATAATGAAATTTTTTCTAATATTATAGAGCTCTAGAGAACAACTTGCAATTGCAGAATTCGCTAAAGCATTACTAGTTATACCCAAAACGTTGGCTGTTAATGCTGCTAAAGATGCTACGGATTTAGTTTCTAAATTACGAGCTTATCACAATTCCAGTCAAACAAAAGTAAATCACATTTAAAATAAATAAAAAAAATTGAATTATTTTAATTTGTTATTATTTTTTGTTGTAGACTGAACATGCACATTTAAAGTGGGTTGGACTTGATCTTTATGAAGGCACAATTAAAGATAATAAAAAGGCAGGAGTTTTGGAACCAGCCATGTCCAAAATAAAATCATTAAAATTTGCCACAGAAGCCGCTATAACTATTTTACGTATTGATGATATGATAAAATTGAATCCTGAAGATAAATCAGGCAAAAGCTATGCAGATGCATGTGCTGCAGGAGAACTTGATTAAAACAATTGTTTACTACTCACAATATCCATTGAATATAATATAATCTGAATACACTTTCATTATATGATGTAGCCTAATTTATAAATAATTTTCATATCTAAAAAAAAAAAACACTAAAAAAATAACAATTATTCATTTTTTGATTCAAATACATTTTTTTTAAAATAAAATTAAATAAAAACTAAAATATTAAAAATTATAAATTTAATAACAAAAATAAAAATTCAGAAATTAAAAAAGATTTTTATTTTTCTAATTTTTTTTTTTGTTATATATATATGTATACACATAAATATTGGATTATAAATTTGAAATTCGAAGTGACTGCTTTGTGTACATATTGCTACTTATACTCTGGCATACATCGTATACACATGGTGTTTCGTCACATGTAATCTTAAAATAGCTATTTCGTTCTAAAAATACCACAATTTAGGAATATCATATTCGACTATATGAATAAGTACAGGTTTTCCTCATTGTTGTGTGGAATTTCGATTATTAAGAACTAAAAAAATTATTTTTTTCTTTTAAATTATTCTGTAAAATGGCAAATGTTGAAAAAAATTCAAAAATTGAAACAGAAATTTCAGAAAGTGAAAATACTGAAAAAATTGAAAAAACAGAAGTGGTAAATTTGATAGATGAAAATGAACAAGAAATAAAAACTTCTACAGTTGATGAAAAAGAAAAAGATTATATTGAAATGGTGTTCGCACTTGAAAGTGAAAAACAAACTTTGATTGAAGAATCAAAAGCAAGAATTTGTCAATTACGAAAAGAACTTGAAGTTAGTTAATGTTGAAAGTTAAATATTGTGTACATTAAAAAAAAAAAACATTTATTTTTAGGAATCGCAAGCAGAAAATGAACGTTTAAAAAGAAAAAATTCACAATTAGAACAAAATCTTGTTCAAAAAGAAGCAATCGGTAATGGTAATGATACATTAAAATCAAAACAAGAGCAACATGATGTATTAGCCAAAGCAAAAACGTTGTTATTTGAAAAAACCAAAGTGTGTAAGCAGCAGGAACAACATATTGAAGTATTAAAAAATCAAGTTGATTCGATTAAAGAAGTTTTAGCTGTAACCAAAGAAATGATAAATTTACGTAATACGGAGAATGATCATTTACAAAGTCGATTGGAAGCAATCGAATTACGTTTTAAAACTGAAAAAGAACGACAATCTCTTTTGGAGAAAAAACTTGAAATATCAAAAAAGATGTATGATCAGTTAAGGAAGGAATATGAGTATCAATCTAATCTTCATAAGGTACAGATATAATTTTGAATTAAAAACAATTATTAATTAAGAATTAATATATTTTTCAGGAATTTAAAGCTGCTTATGAGCAAAAATTTAAGATATTGGATGATGAAATGAAAAAATTAAAAAATCCAGAATCACAAGAGTGATGATGAGTTAAAAATTAAAATTAATTTTTTCTCCCACTCCTTTTTATAATTGGAATATTTATGTATAAATTTATAATATAAAATTGAAACATAAATATGAATGATTCAAAAATTAAAATTTTATAAATTTCCGGTATTGTGTATTATGAGGAAATTAAATGTAAAACTATGAAGATATTATCATTGATATTATCATGAAAAAATTTTATTTTATTTTATTTAATTCGATCAGTGAAATATTGATTTGTATTGATTCAGATATCACAAAATTTTATTCGCAATAAAAATAAGTTCCAATTTTCTGGTCGGAAACACGTTTTTGTTTGAAGTTGGTTTGGAAATTGACTATTAGATGTTACCGGTCGCGGGCACTCTACCGGGTTACCACTATTTTGTTGAATTAAATAATGACTTTAAAAAAATTAAAAATATTCTCTCTCTCTCTCTCTCTCTCTCTCCCTCCTTGTTTGTATAGTTTATATTTATGTTTATTGCATTGCAAATATTTCAATCATTTCAAAACTTCGAATTTCGATATTACAAATTTTACAATAGATCGCGTTCTCATGAGATGCATGCATCTTCATCAGAACGTACTCATACAGATTCATTTCCACAACTCCTCCATATCATAAAGGCAGTGACAGACTTGTTTTTCAATTGACATTAAATTAATTGAATTAATATTAAATTAATGGTCACACACTCATTGGTAATAGAATAAGCAATTAATAGTAAATGCCAATTAAATAGACACAACTTTAATGCGCGTTAGTGAAAATTTGATTTAAGGTATAGCGATTGTCAAAACAAAATATAAATGATAAACAAAATTAAAATTAAATTCGTTGAAATTAATTATTTGTTTATATGGCTTATTAAACTGCTTTAAAACAGATTAATATACTCATTACAAAATTTACAAAATTGATTATTTAATGAAAATGAAATTGAATTCACAACTAATAAGCATTCACAAGATCACAACTACAACCCTTTCCATTCCTTTTCTTTAAACAACTTGAATCACAGAATTACCCGAATCACCCTTGCTTGATACAAAGAATAATAGGTATGGTCGAAAGGTGCCATATTAATTTTTTGTTTTGGTTTCACAGCTAATTAAATTAGGATTATCAGAATCACAAAAATATTAATATAATTAACCTGAAGGTCAATGTTCAGTGTATGCTTTTCACACATTCGTTGAGGTGTGAGAAGCATGAAAGTTGAACAACATTAAAATATATGTAATAAGTTCCAATTATAAACTATAACGCTTGAATAGTATAAATAGTATTTTTAATTTTCAGTTTTTATTAAATAGTATGTTATTGGTAACACGAATGTAGGTTTTGAATACATATGATCTGATAGCTGATTTAAGAACCAATATGGTGCCTTTAGAACGTACCTATTCTTCCTTATAATGCGAAGTGCGAAGCGAATGCACTACTAGAACGAAAATGACTAAACAAAACATTCGACCAAACAAAAACAGAAAGACAGAACGACAGAAAATAGAATAATAATATATTATTATTATGTATCTTTATACAATGGACAGAACTTGAGTTGAGATTTGATTTGAGAACACTGTAGATTCTAGAGATAGAACAACAGAAGAACGGGTAACAAAATTGTGTGCATTCACAAGTGCAGTGAGTGTTGTTCTTAAATAAGTTTTTTTGTGTTGTATATTATTTTATTAAAAAAAGTTTATGTTCAAAGAAAAACAATTCAATTTATGAAAAGAATATGAGATAGTTTTTAAAAAATTAGAATTTTTATATTGATTGTTTTCCTAGAGAAAAATGTGGATACCAACAAATGCAAAATATGGCGTTGGTGAGTTTCCAATAATTTTAAGTTTATTAAAAAAAAGAAATACACAACAGAAAGTTATAGTTATTTTACTTTTATTTAGAGATTACATTTTTAAATTGATTAATTAATTCATTTTTTTAAGAAAGATACATTATAAGAGATGATAATTGATTAATGAGAATGAAATTTATATATTTTTTATTACCTACCTAGGTCTAATTATTTTTAGAATTTTTTTTAAACTGTTTGATAAATTCCAATTTTAGGTAGAATAAACTGAATCATCTGCTATGATTAAATTCTAATTCAAAAAAAAAAAAAAATGATATAAATTATGGAAACTAATTTTACCTTCGTTTTCATTTAATAAAATTAACATTATATGAATGAAATATGAAATGAAGTCTGAAATGGTCTGAACTTGAACTAAACGGGTAATATTTAATATAAAAAGCAAAATAATAATCATGGGTATGTGTGAATTTAATAAATTAAAAAAAATATTAATATGAAATGGGAAAATCCGATGTTTAATACGATTACGAATTGAAAAATCTCTACCTCTCTTTGAATCTTCTGAAATAAATCTAGAATTTGGATCATTATGGCTAAGGCTTAATTAGTTAATAAATTTATTTTGATTTGTAAAGAGATCTGAATATTTTTATGGATAAACACATAAATCTACATACTGTATTGTATACTAGAAAAAAAAATTATATGATAAATTAAATAATTCGAGTATGAGTAGCTATATATTTTGAATATAGAAAAACATAAATTATAAATAAAATGCAGTGCAATACTACCATATTACACATTACATATTGTACAAAACCTTTTATGCATACAATACGTTTTCTTCCTTTTTAAGTGCTTAACAAAATCCGACAAGCACTTTAATCAAAGTGCTGTTTTGTTTTTTATTTTTTATTCTGCTTAATCGATTCGACATCATATCATAACATAACAACGTAAAGTACACACACATGAAGAAAAATAATTTAACCGGAAATTATTGTTTGTTTGCATTAGCATTATTCATAGTTGATGATGTGACAAGAAATTATAATTTACCGGGACTCTCAACCAAGATAAATGTTTGTTTCATTCATTTTCGTTTCGTTTTTTTTTTTTTACTTTTCTTTTATTTTAAATCTTTTTGCTTGTATACTTTTTCTTTTTTGTTTTTCAATTTGCCTGTTGAAATAATCGCTGACATAGTGAATTCAAAAATTTTAAATGAAGATCAACATTTTACTTAAATTTCTAAAAATTTAGAAAATTAGAACGAATATATGTACCTACATATATTAAAAAAGTACTTAATTACATAAACAAATTGCATAAATGAATTGAATGTTCAAGGGAAGTACAATAATTTACTTTATTTGAAATGCAAAAAAAATATCTAAATTTAAATTCATACAAATACACTTGTAGAAATATCGAAGCATGTACATAGTTTAATACATATTAGAAAATAAAATAAAAGAAACAATTTGTAAAAACTGATTTGCATATTATGTACATTACATATTAAATGCAATTAAAATGTAAGGTGCGTTTCATATTTATAACGCTACTAATAAATTTAAGATTTCTTATCAATATTATTGATTTTAGAGAGATGCAATATTTCAGAAATGTAAAATGGTGAGCTGAAATGGATTATTTATAATACCAAACCAACACGACTTATAAAACTGTTAATGAGTTTTGTTTTTTGTTTATATCGAAAATAAAATTTTCGTTTGTTTCATAATTGTATATGAATGGAATGCTATATGTATGTATATATGAATATAACTTTATTACAAAATTTCCTCAACTAACAGTTTTGAAAATAAGAATTTAATTTAATTAAGAAGAAAGGGAGAATTGCAGTTTATTTTTATATTAGCTTTATTATTCATTTGTGTTAAAAATAGTGTTTTTTAATTGAAAAACTACCTGGTGTTATAATTATGAAACGCACTATATTATATTGTTCTCAATGTATCACGTCGAGGAAACTATTAAAATTCTAACAATTTATACATATATACTTTATAAATTTACATTCAGAATTATGTTTAAAAAAAAAAAAAAAATTACTTGTAAAACTAACTAATAAAATGAATAAATGTATTTACATTATTTACATTTATGAATAGCCGTACATAATTGGCATGGAGATGTTCGTTTTGGGCTTCCGTTGGATGTTGGTGATTCCGTTGAAATTTTAGAAGAATGCGGTTTATGGTATAGAGGAACATGTCCAAGAAAGCCACGAGCTGTTGGACTATTTCCAAAATCATATATTCATATAAAAGATTCGACTAAAATTGATCCAGTTGTCGCCGAATGTACTCAAGTATTACGAGAATGGTCAGAAATATGGAAAAGATTATATGTGGTATATACAATATAAAAATTTAATCAAAAATATTTTTTTTTTATATAAAGTTTTTTTTTTTCTTTTCTTTTTTTTATATAAAATTCATTTTAGGAACGAGAATCATATAAATTCGATACATTACGAAAAGTCATGCTAACACTTTTAGAAATTAGACGAGAACTTCTTAGTGCCACACTAACACAGGATCAAACATTAGAATTAAAAATGATTGTAACATCAAAAATTGATTGGGGTAACAGGTAAGCATTTTACAGATTTTGCTTTTAATATGAAATTTGATTGGTTTTTTAAATAATGAAAAATTTTAATTTAAAAATTGTAAAACATCATTAGTGATTTGAAAAAAATAATAAATAATATAAAAATTCAGAAAAATGACTAAATGATTTTTGAAATTCTTTAAATATATACTATATAGCTAATATTATAAAAAGTAATTATTTTTAAAAATGATAATCTAAATTTTAAAATTAAACTCTTACATTTATTATTATGAAAAATAATTTTTTTTTATTTATTTTTAAATTACATACATATGTATATGTATAATCACTTAATTTATACAAAAAGAAAAAAATATATATCATCATTACTAAATTTCTAAAAATATTTACTGCACATATTAAATTTTTATCTAATGTTAGTTATCATTGCTTTCATTTTTTTTTTATTCGAAAGTTTTTTTTTTTTATTAATCTATTTATTAAAATCAAAACTAAATTAAAACAAATTTTTCGAGGATGCAATAAAAATCACTATATGTATGTATATTGAAAAATATTCGAAATTTCAGAATGTGATTTATTTATTTATTTTTTCCAAATTTATTTGATTACTTGGTAACTTATTATCTAATTATTCATGATTTATTTATGAATTATGTATATGATTAAAATGCAGTCGATAAAATATTATTTTAAACTTGTGATTACAATTTGTCTTATAAATAAAAACTGGAAGGCTGTCGTTAAACCAACTTATATTCTAAAAAAAAAAGCACTAAAATTTCAGGCAAAATGGAAAAAGCAAAATTATTATTTTAAAAAAAAAAATGTACGTATAAATGTAAACAAAATATATTTTGTTCTTGGTCTTTCAATTATTGCTGGTTAAAATTATTACTTTTAGAAATTATACTTTGAAAAGTGTTTGAAATTAAGTTTCAGTTTCTTTTCCATATTTTTCAACTTCTGGATACATTGGATGCATTTCGAGTGTTGATGGAGCTGACGGTGTTCCACCAGAACTTGCACCTAAACTGTTACATAATTCTTGTAACATTTCACTATATGACGTCATGTTTATATTTTGTCCTAAGAAATGCAAGATTAAGAAATCCCCAATCTATAAAAATAAAAAATTAAAGTAAAAATTATTACAAAAATATCCTAGATAATTTCATTTCTCTTGTTAGGAAATTATTATTAATAAAAAAAAAAAAAACATAATGTTTACTTCAATTCTTCTAATCAATCCTTCAACTTCTTTAGATGATCCATGACGAAAACGTCTCTTGATGATTGTTTCACGGCTAGTAGGCATCATAACAATAATAGCAGAATAAACCAATGCTAATCCAGATATTACAGATAATATTATAAACCAGAACCTTACGGGAAAAAAAAAGAAAATAAAATTGATTTACAATTTTAATAAAATTCAAATATTTTGTTAAAAAACAATATTATTATTTTATAATTACCATAAGAATATGTAGATTTTTTCATTCAAAATATTTAATGCTAGTACACACATTGTATCATGCAATTGTGGTGATCCACCAGGACCATATTTACGGAATGTACATTTTGTAATTCTCGGAAAGATTTCAATCATTGGATCATAACGAATTTCTTGATTCATATTTGAAAATTTTATAACATCTGTACCATATGTCATGAATGCTCCACCAAGAAATTTATCAACAAAAAATATATTCACGATAACATTTACAAAATTTAATATTTCACAAAAGAAATAACCAAATGAATATGTATTATGTGTACGTAGGCTTGCTAATAGATATTGTACCAAACGTCTTTGACGTGTAACACGTTCTTCAATTGGAGCAGTTAATATGCCTCTCATACCTTCGGATATCATACGAATTTTACCATCTTCCCAATTTTTCCACATCCAATGTGGAAAATAAAATAATAAACCCTAAATATGTATAAGAAAAGAAAAATAATTTTTTTTTTTTTTTTTTTTTTTTTTGGAACATTTCAAATTTATTTTTATTTGTTTGTTTATCTTACTTGGAAAAATAATGCAAATGGAACCCATTGGTAATAGCTGTGATAACGTTTCTCTTGATCGTATTCGTTACCTAGTCCATATGCCGCTACATCTGTGCCAATTCTTTTATATTGTTGTCGAGGAATTGAAAATGTGTATGTAATCCAGCAAAATGTATTGACAACATGTATCGGTACAGCTCCATCATTTATACATGAAATTGGATCACCTAAATAAAATTTGAAAGAAAACAATTTCATTTTATTTTATACACATGAAATAATGAATAAAAAAATTACTACTTAAATTAATTCATGGATGATATTTTATTTTTAAAAACTAGCTACATTACTTAGAATTGGGAAAATAAAGCTTTCATTATCTTAAATTTAAAATCATTTCGCATTCAAATTTAAATGCATTCATTAAGTTTGTGACCATTTATATAAAAATTAATTTAATAAATGATTGTAGTTAATTTAAATTTATACGATCATAAGTATTAATTAATTTTTTCATACAATTTAAATAGAAAAATAAATTTATCTAAATATGAAGATTAATAATATGTAATATGTAAATACACAATGATAAATAAAATTTACAAATATGCATTATGCATAATTACATATATACATATGTACATACATATTACAAATACATATAAATATTTTTTTTTTTCGTTGTAACTTACCAATTAAATTATTTGCTGTTACAATGATACAACATAAAAATAGAATTACTGTTGTTACTCTATAATGGCAACGGAAAACCATATTGTCTATTATTGCTTTATCTATTAGATATCTAACTTTAACGAAACCGGCTAAAGCCGATACCATTCCAAACACAGCCATTTTTTTATTGTGCTGTTTTTCGATAAATCAACCTGTTTAAGCGAAATTAATTGCAGTTACAGTAATAGTATTAGATTGTCTGAAAAAATAATAAAAACAATAATGTGTTAATCTACATAAGTACATAATATATGTATTAAAAAATTTATTTCCAACTAATAATAAATTAATGTATGCAAATTATTATTATATAAGTAATACATATATGTATCTATTATGCAATTTAAAAATTGATAATAATTAAATTCAATTAAAAATTTCATTTATTATTAGAAACGATCGTTTCTCAGGGATTTTTTCGTTAAAAAAAAAATTTTTTTCAATATTTTTAATAATACCGAAAAAGGGCAAGTATATTAATTTCAAATTTTAATAAATATTTCTTTTCTTCGGACATAACGTATGCGCATACATATTATGTACATATCACAGTTCGTTTATTATTATTGTGTATAATTTAATTTAATTCAATTTTACACCATTGCTATTTGCTACCACAACTACAATATGGATTATTATTATTATTTTTTTTTTAGTTTAATTCGGTATCAAACAAGTAAAAGATATGTATGTATATGTATTCAGTTAATCGTAGTTTGGTTAGATGATAAAGATAAAAGATTCATATGCACATCTATGAACGTGATGTACTACTACTACGTAATATATGAAAATAAATTTGAAAATTTTTAACCATGATCATTGTATACGTATAATTTTCAAATTTATTTTTGAAATGAATGCAGTTTATGTACTATATATTATGATTTTGTAATGGAAGCTAATGTTAAAATTAATTGAAACTAATAGTACCTACATAGTATTCGTATTTTTATTTTAAACATTTGATTGGTTTGAAAATTAAAATTTTTAGATGCATTTATATTATTATGTTGTTATTTAAGATAAAATTTCATAGAATTGAATTGTTTAAAGCCCTAGACAGACATCTAGTATCGATACCATGGTATGAACAATACTAGCATGGTGACAGACATGTAATCTAGTATAAGCCTAGTATCATTTGACATATTTTATGAATTTTGTGTGGTGTCATATAGAAAATTTATATTTGCATTATATTACTTTCAACTTAATGCCTCTATGCCTACTAATTACTTTCAACTTGATGTTAAAACTACTGTAAAAACTAATTTCTATAGTTTCCGCAGCATTAAAATGGCACTACGTTCAGTAAATTTTGTGAATACTAGATTCATACTAGACAAATCATGCTGGTTTCAATATCAAGTTTATACCAGCTTGTTTTCCTGGTACAGCTAGTAAGCTGTATAAAGCTAGTATAGGGTGACAGACATGTAGTATAGCCAATACCATAGTATCGATACCACGTTTATACTAGATGTTTGTCTAGGGCTTAAATGAATAACTTTTTCTCAAAATTATCTTCTTATTTAAAAAGAAAAAATCTTCTAAATTCAAATTAACATAAAGATAAAAATTATCACATATGTAAGGTATTTATTTATTTTTTTTTTTTTATTGGTTTTTCCGTTTATCATATATAACAAAAATTTTATTTTAATTTTTCATGTACATTTATGTTTATATGAGATTATACTTCAGATCAGCAGTATTCACTGACTGACAAAAATTATTATCTTTACATAATTTTGTCTTTTAATATTTTCATTATAATGTTATGAAGGTAGTATGTACATATATGTTATTGTTTATACATGTACTAAAAATAGATAGTCAAGATATTCAATTAAAATACTAAAATAATGTGATATAAATTACGTAATTTTACTTCATAAAATTTGAATATGTATATAAATTTAAAAACCAGCGTTTTTTTTTTTTTGAACTTATATGCTTATATATAATTGTAATATTGTACATACATTATATAACTAGTATCGTGTATATCGCTTAAATTTAATATATGTTGCAACTTGTAGTAACTCTTTTTTTTTTTATTTATTTATTTATTTATTTTTTGTTTAGTATGTTTTGTTCTCTATAGTATATACATACATACGTACATGCAGTACCTAATGTATGAGTCAAGAATTTTATTTCAAATATGTATGTATACCTACCTACATGGTATGTGTAATTTATAACGAAACAAAGCGATATTATTTCATATGTATATAATGGATGTATTGTATATACATATATTTTTATCTTTTTCAATATAAGTACAGTATATCGTGTTAGAGTTCATTTTGTATAGTTAGAAATTATATTATATGTACATATTCCTCTTCGAGGAACTGGTTTTGTTTTTAAAAGAGTCATTCTCCAGCCAGATCTATAGATGCAAAATTCAAATTCAACAGTGATAATATAATAAGACAAAATGCAATCCAATAATTTATGTACATATATGTTACCTTTACCTGCAACCTGCCTTTACTCAATTTTGATAATTATACAAACAGAAATCATGAAATTTTTTAAAACCAATAAAATTATATTACTTTATGAATACATATTATATTTGCACCATATTATTATGTATATTTATTTTATTTGTATGTGCATCATATAACAACTTTTTGTATATTAAATTACATATAGATACATATTATATTACTAAATAAATAAAACTTTGCAGAGTTTTGTTTTTTTTTTTTTTATTTATTGTAAAATGAATCAATGCATAGTCACTGGTCAATCATTTGAAATTATAGATGATTTACACAATGTCTAATAATAATATAATAATATGTAGGTATACGTATATAGTATACAAAAAAAAAAAATAAATAAATAAAAAGAAATTTAAAAATCAGCAAAAATCACAAACGTTGAAAAGTTGATTTGCGGTCACAATCGGTTCGGTGTTTTCTTTCTTTTTATATTCAACACAAACTGGTTTTGATTTGAAAAAAAAGTATATTTTCTTTCAATTTTTTTTTTTTGAAAATTCCTTTTTAGATGAAATTTTTTCAAGAATTATTCTCACCTTTTCAATAATTATTAATTTTTGAAAATTTTACAAAAATTGTTTAAAATTTTTTCATTACACTCTACGAAATAAGAAATTAATAATTATGTATATTAAATTAAAAAATAAAAATAAAATAATATAATGAAAAAGATACACCACAGCACACACAACACATAGCCAACAAAGAGTCAGCTAGCTAATAATAAAATGAACGATCAACGATGAGAACGACTGAAATTGAACCTGGCTTACATATTCTTTTTTTTACATTACATACATATCTCACTCATATCTGACTTTACTGGTTTTTTTTTTGAAATTCTCATATATTAATCTTGATTTACTTTAAATATTTTGTTTTATTTTCCACTGCTCTGCTATATAATATGTATATAAACCCCGCTGTTGCACAAACAAAATTTTTATTACTTTACTATACTATAACAACTTTTAATTTATGTTATGTATAGTTTTTATGAAATAAACGTTTCAACGTTTGGTATATTTTAAAGAAGAAAAGATATGTATGTATATAGAAGCCTCAATAAAGGTACGTATTTTATGTATTATAGAAACATTGAGTATATGTACATTAACATACATACATATGTGGTATATATATGTTACATATATAATACATAATATACTCATATACTGTATAGTGTATACATACTTATATGGTAGATACACGGCATCAAATCAATGATCATTTGCTGCAAATGTTCATCCATTTGCCGTTTATTACCCCACCAAATTAAAACTTCATTTAAGAAGTGAATTCGAATAATGTTTCATGAATTTTATTCAGCGACGAATGAAAATGGTGAATTAGTGAAATGAATTTCCATAAATTTCCAATGGTGGAAAAAAAAAATAATAAAAAAAAAAAACACGATATTCATATTACGTGCTTTTGTTTTGACAATTTCAAGTACTTGCGAGTAGAAAAGGTAAATGTCTGTGCTATATCATCTACTCGCAGCTACTCATGAAAAATTTTTCAAGTAGCTGCTAGTTAGATGCAAGTAGTTACGAATAATTTTTGTGTCGTTCGTTTTAACAATTTATCCTAGACACATTTTAGTACTCGTAAGTACTTGAAATTGCCAAATCGAAAACACCTATTATACAGATTATGCCTCTTCTACATTACTATACTACATTCAATGTAGTGACTTCAACTTGGAATTCGACTTTTGACTTCACAGCATGCTTAACATGTAAAAGTAGCTGTCAAGTCTACTGCATTGAATATTGAATGTAGAAGTTCTAATACATATCCATTAAAACAAAGTCAAAATTGAAGTCACTGCATTTAATGTAGAATCGGCATTATAATACATATAATAATCTAAAATTGACAGTAAAAAATAAAATTGTCAGTAAAAAATTAAAAAAAATATGAAAATTTGAATGATCACTGAAACAGAGTCAGTGTGTCAGGGGATTTTTGAATGATCATTCACCACAGTCACACTAAAGAAGGCTGGAAGAATGATCATTGATTTGATGCCGTCTATCTATCATATTACATTCAATATAAATGTATACTATATAATATGTATGATGATGGTTATATTTATATACATACTTCAAAATATATAGTTTTATTACATGGTATATATACATATAGTATATAGAGTAGTATCTACATGGGGGTTTTATATATATGTATTTATATATGTACTTTGCTTATAATAATAAATACACACATTCATATGTAAATGTAAAAAAAGAGTAAACTCAGTATAAAGCATAAAATGTCCATGTCTATCTATCTATATTCTCAGTCTCCACTCCATATAATATATGTATGTATATTTTTAATGATAATTTGCATATTAAATAAACCATAGGTACATTACATGTATGTGTGCTCGTTCATATCACATATCACATATCACATGGTTGTAAAAAGATACGTAGGCAAAGCATGTACATTACATATACATAAAAGTTAAAAATGTTCAAAATTTCATTTAAATCAATTCAAATTCTATATACGAATACGATATTCTTTTAAACTTTTAAATATTATGTATGTTAACTGAGTTACTTCACATGAATAATTGATGATACGAAAGAAATGTTATTGAATTTCGTATAAAATCAATTCAATTGTACCATTTGTACCAATTTTTCTTAAAATTTTTAAAATATGAATTGTATTGCATCTGCAAGTATGTACATACATATATAGAATATACATATATGTTTGCATTTGATTTGACTATGTATTTATATTTGGAATGATGGTTTACCTGAGAAAAAAGGGAAAATAAAAAAAAAGGGAATAAAATTCCATTGGAATTTGTTCATGGTGAAAAATATTTTGTAGGATTTTTTAAAAAGGTTCAATGACATACATACATAAATTAATGTTGCAATAGATTTGAAACTTATGAAATTCTTACTTATCAAATGCTAAAAATGAAAATCTGATTCCGGATATTTTAAATTTTATTTATCGTCATAATATGTATGTATTTCATTTTTCGTTAAATTATTCGATAATTTTGTTCTAGATCAATATTTTATCTGTAACAAAAAGAGGTATTAAAATGTTTCTGAATAACGATAAATTCATCTGTAAGTGTAGGTATACACACAAATTTCCTTGAATTATGAATCAATGCTCAATTAGTCATGATTTTGAATTTTCTTTTTTTTTTTCTTTTTTTGATTTTATCTACATTATACATATACTTAAATGCATTATAATATAGACACAAATGTTACAAATGTATATACATATACACATATGTACATGTGTGATGTGTACATTTCATTTAACATACATACATAAATAAATGCAATGTAAATAAAATATATTATGTAGCCCGTATAATATTTTATTTTAGAAAATTGGGACTAGATTTGGTACCGAGATCAGGACCATTAGCTGTTAATCCAAATGATATAGGAATTGTTGCGCTATATCAAGTTCATGAAAACTGTGCTGAAAATGCTAAAGCATCATCTGTAATTATTGAAATTAATTATATAGCATACCTACATATATATTTTTTTTAAATATGTTATATGAATATGAAAAAAATTAATTAATTTCTATTATGAATTTAGAGTCGTGGTACACTTAGGCGTAAAACAGCTAAAAAAGCACTAACTCATCATTTATATTTTTGCATGAGAGATTTTGGACATCGTATCGGAGATGATGCCGAAGTATATTTTTTTTTATATGATGCACATCCATCTAGAATGAAAGCGTTATCAGAACGTTTTTTAGTTAAAATATCTAAAGATGGATTTTCAAATTATGTAGAAAAATTACATAGTAATTGCACAGTTTTTACGGATTTAGGTAATTGAGCTTGAATTAAGATTATGGGCGGACATAACTTTGTAATTTTGATATTCTGATTTTTATTCAAAAGGAAGTGCTGAACTTGGTGATGAATTATATTTAATTGCAAACGTTATGAGAGTTGGAAAAATAATTCATTCTGAATCAGTAAAGAAAGGTGACCGGTATACATCATTAATGAATTATCGAAGACCTTATGGTGTCGGTGTATTACCATTGAGAGAAATCTGTCAATATGATAATTCATTAGAGTCAGAAGAAAAGGAGTATAGTTTTAAAGTATGAACAATTTAATAATAAAGGATAAAATTCAATTTTTTTTTTATTATTACATTATATTTTATTTGTTATTTATTTATAGATTTTTCAATGTGAAGAAAAAGATTTCCATCAGTTACATGAATTGATAATTAAAAAAGCAAGTGGAAAATTTTCACCTTTAAGTACTGGAGGTCAAGGAATATACGGAATTGTTGTATCTTTGAAATTATTGCATGGAGGACTGATTCAGGCTCGTCAAGAACAACCCTTATTATTCCAGGGGACAACAATAACACGAAAAATGGGTTTTCCGGATGTTATAATGCCTGGAGATGTAAGAAATGACATGTTTATAACGCTTGAACGAGGTGAATTTGAAAGAGGAGGAAAAAGCACAGCAAAGAATATCGAGGTTACAGTTTTGATATTAGATAATACTGGAAATGTACTTCCAGATTGTTTGTGGGGAGCATCTGGAATGGATGCACAAAACTCATACAGATCGATGATTTTATATCATCAGAATTCTCCATGTTGGAATGAAACTTTACGATTAAGTGTACCGATTGATAAATTTTATACAGCACATGTACGATTTGAATTCAGACATTGTTCTACTCGAGACAAATCGGAACCAAAATTATTTGGTTTTAGTTTCGCGAGATTAATGGAACCTAGTGGAGCTACTCTGGCCGATGGTTTACACGAGCTGTACGTTTATAAATGTGAAGATCCATCGAAAATGGTATCATCTAGCTATTTAAAGTTGCCATCAAAATCGAAGGATTCACAGGCTCTAATTGAAAGCAGTCAAGTATTTCATCGTAGTTCAAAGGAAACTTTAGTGATCAAATCGTTACTTTGTTCAACAAAATTAACACAAAACAGTGATTTATTGTCTCTGTTACAATGGAGGGCACATCCAGAAAAGATTCAAGACTCATTGACCGGAGTGTTACGTTTACGCGATGAAGAACTCGTGAAATTTTTACAAGATGTGTTAGATGCTTTATTTGCGATGTTTTCTAATGAGGAAGGAAACAGCACAGAACATTCAGGCTTAGTATTTCATGTATTAGTTAGCATTTTTAGTTTGCTGCAAAGTAACAAATTCCAACATTTCAAACCTGTTATGAATGCATACATTGAGAATCACTTTGCAGCAGCTCTAGTCTATAAAGGTTTGATGACATCGGTTGAACATTTAGCTCTATTCATAACTAAAGCTGAACATCCTGAACCTCTTCAAAAATGTTTTGGATCACTGGAATATATTTTTAAGCTAATAATTCAGTCACGAAAACTATTTGCCAGAGCTACTGGAGGACAGTATGAAGATTCATTTAGAAAAGATTTGTATTCACTTTTCCATGCCTTGAGTAAAATGTTAGCAGTACCGTCGTATGGTGATGTTTTGCCAACACAGGAAGCATTATTACGTTCTACTGGTGTTGTTCTCGAACAATTAAAGGGTACATTACCAGCCTCAGAATTAGGAATACTAGCTAAAAACATTTTAGATTCAATCTCTCGTGATGCACAACCAAAATTAATTCAAGCCAAACTGCAAGCAATCAAAGATTTAGTATCTTGTGAATTATTTCACGATGATGGTAAATTTATATTTCTTTAAATTAGTTTATGATGATAATAACAGTATTTATTTTGTTTCTTTTATGACAGAATCAAGATCGGTTATTTTGTCTATTGCATGTAAACATCTAAAAATTCATTTAGCTAGACGTGAAGAACTTCGATTATGTGCTGACATCTTATCCGAAATTCTAATTTACTTATACGAATTATACCAAAAACAGCAAGATAAAGTCACAAATACTCTACAACATGATTTAGATTCTCTATGCAAAAATATTCTCAGTATCTTGATACAAGTCATTATTATTGTAATGGAAGGTTCAACGGCGATTCTTTCTTCTTTAGTTGCAGTTTTACTTGGTTTACTTCAATTACTTGACGAAACGCAATATAAACATTTATGGGATGATATGAGTTCAAATGGTGATTACAAAGAATTAAAAGAATTTCTTCATCGTACATTACTAGTTTTTAAGGAATTACTGTCACAAGATTGGCATGTATTCCCAATGGATTGGCTAGTAATGAAATTTACAGCAAATAATGTTATTCGTAAGGCACTAGAAGAATTTGCAAAACCCTTAGTTTATCGCTTTTTAGAATTACAATCATTCGATTCACAATTATGGTGGTCATATTTTAGTTTAGCTGTTGCTTTTCTAACACAGCCATGTTTGCAATTAGAACAATATCATGAACCGAAACGTCGTAAAATCCTTCATTCATATGGTGATATGAGAGTTTTGATGGGATTTCAAATACTAAGCATGTGGTCACAGTTGGGCGAACATAAATTACATTTCATTCCATCAATGGTTGGCCCATTTTTAGAAGTAACATTAGTACCAGAACCAGCATTACGAAAAGCTACTCTAACAGTATTTTATGATATGATGCAATGTGAACAGGTATGCACAATGAATACATATATATTTTTTTCTGAAAAGATAAAACAAAACATTTTTGAAATTTTAGGCTGCTAGAGGTTCCTTTAGATTAGTTGAAAGTGAACTTATCGATAAATTAGATTTGCTGGTGAGTGAAAATAAAGGAGACGATGAATATAGAGAATTATTTAGTACCATGTAAGTATATATATATATATATATATTTTTTTTTTTTTGATTAAATCAAATTGATTAATGTATATTTGAAAAGATGATTTCATTCTCTATATCCATACATACATCTTATAATATTAAATAATGTACATTTTTAATGCCTTTCATTCATCAAATTAGGGAACATCTAAGTTTAGTGTAAGTGATGTTTTATTTTCTTCATTTTAAATAGTAAAATGATATTTTATATTGTTTTAATTTGTATATTTTTGTTTTTTTTTATTGCTTTTTATTGAAAAATTCTGCACAATCAAAATATCTATTCCATTAATTATTAAATTTTATTCGATTTATTAGAATTGACACTTAAAATATTTATTTGCTTAATTTTAATTCACCATTAAAATCCCTATCCAACATCATCTTTGAACTGTCACAATTTCAAAATGCTATCACGAATAGATAAAAGATTTTATTAATCATTATCTTTTTTATATTGAAATGTTTTAATAAATTTATAATTTTTGATTTATGGTGCAGACTATTGGAAAAAGTTCAATCCGAAGATTCTGTTTGGAGAGATACAGGTGCTGCTTTTATATCATCTGTAACTAGACTGTTAGAAAGATTACTTGATTATCGAAGCGTTATGCAAGGTGAAGAGAATCGTGATAAACGTATGTCATGCACAGTGAATCTTTTAAATTTTTATAAAAATGAAATAAATCGAAAAGAAATGTATTTAAGGTATGACATTGAAATAATTTATAGATTATTTGGATATACTTAAAATTTATAGATTTTATGTATTAATTCACGCCGCAGATACATTTATAAATTGCATGATCTACATCTACAAGCTGAAAATTATACAGAAGCAGGATTCACATTGAAATTATATGCAGATATGTTATGTTGGGATAAAGAAGCGTTAACTTTTGCACCAAACGACAATGTTGGTCAACCTGAATGGCGACGAAAAGAAATTATTTATCATGAGGTACGTGAATAATACAAAAAAGCATAAATTTTCTTTGTAAAATATACAATTTTTTTTTCACAGATACTGAAATACTTTGATAAAGGTAAATGCTGGGAAAAAGGTATTCCATTATGTAAGGAACTCGCAAATTTCTACGAAACAAAACGATTTGATTACGATAAATTGAGTGAGATATTAATAATGGAAGCGAGATTTTTTCAAAATATTTTAACCCAATTACGTCCTGAACCAGAATATTTTCGTGTTGGTTTCTTTGGAATGGGTTTTCCACTTTTTGTGAGAGTAAGTATAAAATTGTTTGCCTTACTTTACTTTATGCTATCTAATAATTTGTTATAAATTTCTTTTTCTCAGAATAAGCAATTCGTTTATCGTGGTTTGGAATATGAACGAATAGGGACGTTTACCCAACGATTACAAACCGAATTCCCACAAGCGCAAATCTTAACGAAAAATTCTCCACCAGATAAATCAATTTTATCAACTCCAGGTCAGTTTATCCAGATAAGTAATGTCAGACCAGTAGCGGATTTGAGACCTCTTAAAACTGCTTCAGTACCTATACCAGAAAAAATAGCCAGATTCTATGAGGTATGAAATTTATATCAAAAAGTTTAATTTGATCAAAAAACTATCAAAATAAAATTTATAATGATTACAATAATTATACAGGTAAATGACATATCAAAATTCATCTATGATAGACCAATTTATAAGGGACCTGTTGATAAAGACAATGAATTCAAAAGTTTATGGATAGAAAGAACAACTTTAGATATATCTAGTCCATTACCTGGTATATTGAGATGGTTTGAAGTTTCATCGAAATCCACTCAAGAAATCACCCCAGTCGAATTTGCTTGCGAAACAATGGAAAATGCTAGAAAAGAGCTATGGGATTTAATTGCACAATATCGCAGTGATCCAAAAAGAAATATAAATCCGTTTTCAATGCGTCTGCAGGGCATGATTGATGCAAATGTAATGGGTGGAATTAGTAAATATCAGGAAGCATTCTTTAGTGAGCAATTTTTGCAATCAGCTCAAGGACAAGACCAACAAGCAAATGTTCAAAGATTAAAATGCCTTATTTTTGAACAAATGAAAGTGTTAGAAACAGCCTTGGAATTGCATGGGCAATTAGCACCGGCTGGTGTTCAGCCATTACATAGTAGATTACTTGAACGATTCTCTCAACTTAAGCAAAGTTTATCTGGCTTAACCAAAATGAAACGTCAATATTCCGAAAGTATTGTAAATACTCCATTACCTCCGTTACCGATTGAACAACGAAATACAAATTTGAACTTTAGCTATGGAATTTATGAGCATGATGATATTTACACACGACCAGCAGATTCCTTTTACAAAAGTGAATATTCATTACATCGTACAATAGCAACAAATGGAGATTCGTTGAGTACGAGTGATTCATATTCAGACGACATGACTGTGAAACAAAATTCAACTCCACCAATTCCTTTACGACCAAGATCAATAGGATATGTTGCTTCTATAGATAGCCCAGAGGTGCCTCCTAAAACAATCGGAAAAGAAAAAAATGCTCCACCCCTACCTCCCCGTGGTCTTACTGCTGATAAAAGAGCATCAAATCCAATATTAGGTAATGATTATGATAGCCATCAGTATTCATCCAATAACGTAGTACGGAGAAATGTTCCCGGACAAAAATATTCAATTGTCAACATAAATTTAGACGATCCAAGATCTGAATATGACTCTCACGTAGGTAGCGGGAGTAGCAGTGGTGTTATTCATAATCTAATTGATCATCAATTATGTTGTCCGCCGAATGATTTCCGCGATTCTGGAATATCGACGAGTTCAAATGATATCCATCAATTGAATAATTTCAATACCGTGGAAGATATTGTGATGAGAGATAAATGTAATAAACAACCAGTATCAAATACAGATATAATGAATATACAAACATTGGAAGATGGGGATTTCGATTTATCGGTACCTCCTCCGCCACCACCGTTACCACCACCACCACCACCACCGATACCACCAAAGTCGGGTATTCTTAATTCAAACGTTGAAGAAACCACTGATTTTGTATCAATCTCGACTATACATCAAATCCACCATCATCATCATCATCACCATCATCATGATCATCGCCATCATCAAAATGATGTTTCAGATGGTTATTGTATTCCAAAGAATACTGTAGAAAATGATTCAGATAATAAATTTAATTAGTGCGATAATTTAAACTGTTAAATCTCCGAATAATGGTTCTAATTTAAAATAAGAATACCTGTAATTTTAAATTCTAGCAAAAATACTCTCATATTTAAGTTAAAACAATGATGCAATAATGAATAATAATTGGTAATTAAACGGCATAGATAGTTTTTTCTCACGGTCTCATCTCTTTTATATTTGAAAATTATTAGACGTGTTTTTCTTAGCTCTTAGAATTATTAAACATTAATTTTGGTGATTCATTTTTTTTATTTTTTTTTATTTTTATAATATAATTGTGTTAGATCATATAAATAAGTAAATTAATTCATAAAAAACATATAAAATAAATAAAAACATTATTTATATATGCTATATATTATTTATAAATTTATTTATGAATCCATTTGGCTGGAAAAATTGATTACCTGGAGTTTGTTAAGATTATGTATTTTTATGTCCAACAGGCAGATCAAGGTTAGAGTAAATGGTTATCTTTCCAAACTCTATTATTTGGGCAACTATATTTCTTAGAGTTCGTCCCTGTCAACTACTCTGCTTTCTTCATCTTAAACTGACAAATATAAAAATATATATCGAAGATGTTATCAATAAAAATAGACTCTATTCATCTATCCTATCACCATCATCTATCCATTGAATAAAAATACAAATAAATTTCATTCCTAGCTTTTTTGTATAAATTTGTTTCGTGGGTATAGCGAAAATTTAATGATTTTCAACAGTGAGTATCGAGTCGTAAAAGTTTGGGAACCCTTGTTCTATGCGTAGCGAAAAGGTATGTACCAGATAAGTAAGTATATAAGTACATGAAACTGAATCATTGAAAATTACAACAAAAAATCAGAGTTTATCTACATACCTGTCTCAGATACCTGCAGCACACATTTTTTATCAGTAAAATAATTCATTATTTACAATATTTACTAAATAATAAATGTTTAAAAAACCGTTATAATTCCAATAATAGTAAGAAAAATAATTTTGAATTTTTCGTTGCCTATTTCCAATTTTCATTACCCTCCACCCCTCCAAATTCATGGCAGCTTTGCTGGGAAAAAGATAATTTACAAAAATGCTGGTTACTGGTTAGTCAACTTGCTGACGACAAAAGTAACAATTATTAAATTATTCTAAAAATAGATCAGGCTAAGCACTAAGTCCTATCATGCAGAAATCACTTCAATAATTGGGCCCAGTTTCAAAAGTAAACTGTTGTGATCTAAAGAAGAAGAAGAAGAGATATTCTTGAGAAATAAGAACATAAACTTAATTGTTTTTATTATCTTCTCTTTTTTAGAAGAAAAAACAAAAAAAAAAAACTAACTAGTTTTGAGCTTAAGCTTTTTTATTAAAACAATTATAAATACATAATTCTACAATAATTTTATTCTCATACACATACATAATTATCGAAATTATAAGCTTCTCGTCTTCAATGTGTAATAATATAATATGGAGTTCAATACTTACATAAATAATTAATAAGTAAAATAAAAGATAAATCACTTTACGTTACAATATTAATATTTTGTATTCTGTTCTGTTATCATAATCATAATGATTATGGAGATGATGATACATAAAACGATAAAAACGACGGAAAGTATAAAGGAATTGTGTTGTATCTGTAATCCGTATATTTTATTTTAGTTAGTACGTTTAATCGAATTGGTTTTGTTTAAAATTTTCATGAAAATGAATTTTTTAAAAAATTATTATTGTGAAAAAAATTATTTTTAAATAAAATTAATAAGAAAAATGGGCTCTTACTCTTATTACTTATGAAAGGAAAATAATAAATATAAAAAAATAGTAATAAAAATTGTTAAAAAAAAGATTAATCGATAATTATAATTAAAAAAAAAAAAAAACTATTACGTGATATTTAGAATTTAGAAAAATAATAAATTGACTAATAAAAATTAATATTACGAAAATTTTATAAAATTATTATTGTTAACAAAAAGTGTACCGTATGTATATTTTGTGTATGTGTGTATACATTACATATTTTTTTGTGCATTATTTATTGTGAACAAAAACTACTTTTTATCAATGTAAATGTGAAAGAATTTAATCAAAAATCAAAAATAAAACATATTAATTTATGTATAAAATTGTATAATATATATAAATGACAAAAATCATGTCTTATCATTTCATTAAAATAATTAAATTAACATTTTGGATTATTGGATTCAATATATCATCGATATGGAGCTATGAAATGCCGACTCCAACATTAGAATTATTATCACCAAAAGGATTTCGGATGTCAATACCTGGTAAGTAAAAGAGGACGTGTATGGAATGATAGAATGCATCCATTTTTATTTTATATAATTTCAACATTTATTAATAATATTCTTCAATTGAAGATGAAAAAATGTGTAGTACCCATTCAAAAAATTTATTTATTTTATGAACAATATTTATGTAAATATGTATGTATATCATTTAAATACGGTTATTTTTAAAATTCAGATGAATTTTTGTTTTGTGAATTTAAAGTCATTAAGCCAATATTGTTTTTTTAAACAAAAAATGAAAACAAAATTGTAATGAATAATATAAATAAATAAATGCATATAGCATATGTACGTACGTACGTATGTAAAAATTTTATAAAAAAAAAACCAGTTTCTAGTTGAACAGAGGGTGTGCCTACTTAAATAATTAAATACTAAATTATGAATAAGTAATTAGAGCTCTGTTATTTTCAATTATTTTTTAAGTATATTATATTGAATACTGTGTAAATATTGAATGAATATACTGTAAAATTTTGACATTTATTGATAACTTTTTAAAAACTAAAAAATATTATGTATTGTAATTATAATTTATCTATCCATAAAACAAATAACAGCTTTTATGAAATTATTTTTGTTCATCCTGTCAAACGACATAAATATGCATATAACTAAATGTACCTACATAATTTAGTATACAGAACTAAAAGATAGTTTTTGTTTTTATTTAAAAAAGAAATGATATCAACAAGTTATACCTGTAGTTTAAATGCGGATTATTAAATTCGAAATTTCTTAGAAATTCTTATCTAATTGAATGATAAAATTATAATGTAGAAGCATTCAAAATTGCATTCAAATTTTCAAATGGGTGTTTTGGAATTTCAAATTTAAAATTATTCAAATACGGAATTTAACATTATACATATACATATTCATATTAAAGAATACATTATGTGCACATAAGTATGTATATGCTTTATGCATGTGCATATCTGCGTGCATATATTATATTTTTCCTTGTAATCTGTGTACGATTTATGATTTGACCTTTGAAAATCTTAAAATACAATCTTCTTATCAATAAAAATTTTGAAATTAAAAAATCCCCATAAACTAAAAAGTAATTAAAAATTTACACTGTAATGCAAATATGTATATACAATAATAAAGGTATATTATTATAATTAAATAAAATTAACAAGTATTTTGGTGGTATATAATTTATTTTTACAAAATTAAAATACGATATGACGTAGCTGTAATGACGTTTTTCTGCCCTCATCTTAATGATTGATTTCGGTTTTATTTCTTTTGGCTTTCACACACGAAAAAATTAAAGTTAATCACTCTGAAATTATTGCATTTTAAGATACGATCAATAATTAACAAATTTTCATTTGTATTTTTATTTTTTTTTTTCATTTTCCTCTTTGTACAGATAGTCAAGGTATTAAATTCTTTGCATTTCATGGTTCTGTTAATAATGAATTAAAAGCACTGGAACAAGGTGATTTTTTTGGTGAAATAACACGACCAACAAATGGTCGATGGGTATATGAAAATCGAAAAGTAATTCTTGAACCCGGTGATATTCTATATTATTGGATATATTTACAAAATGAAAATAATGGATATCTATCACAAGATAAAAGTGTAACAATTCCTTTAGCAGTTGATGGATCATCACCAAATAGGCAACCGCCATCGACAACTATACAGCCGCCAATAACTACAAGAAACCCGCCATCTTATACTACAAGCAGTCAAACATCATCAGACAGAAATACAGAAAGAACTTGTATTCCATCAAAGACAAAAGTACGTGGCCGTAGTGTATGTAGCGGTGAATTAATATTCGAAGATAATTTTGATTTTTTCAATTGGACAAAATGGAAAAAAGAAATACGTATACCATTAGATTCTGAAGATGCTGATTTTGTATCATTTCAAAATCGTGAGGAAAATTGTTACATATCGTCTGGACATTTAAATATTGTACCAACATTATTAACAAATATTCCCGGTTTTAATGAAGAACAAATTCGAACTGGAGAACTTGATCTTGGATCAGAGTAAATTTTAATATTAATATTAATTCTAAGTTAAATTTTTCTTTCATTTTTTTTTTTTTTGCTCAGATGTACAGGGATTGTTGATATTCAACTTGAATGTAAACGAAATGCTGCATACTTTAGTATTTTACCGCCAGTAGTTTCAGCTAGAATACGAACTAAAGAATATTTTTCATTTGTTTATGGACGCGTTGATATTCGAGCTAGATTACCAAAAGGAGATTGGTTATTTCCGCGTTGGTATTTCTTCAATTATCTCTTAATTTTTTTTGTGACAATTTAAAAAAAAAAATGTTTTTCTTTTCTGTTTATTATTATTTTTTTTTAGAAATATTTTTAGAACCGTTTACAAATGATTATGGAATAACTGGTTATTCATCGGGTCAAATGAGAGTTGCATTTATACGTTCGAATGAAATTCTATATGGAAAAGATGGTAATCAAATTAATGGTAATCGTTTATCTGGTGGTGTTGTATTAACAACAAATGATCGTTATCGTGATATTTGGTTAAAAAGTAGTTTACGTGGTGATCATTTAGGCAATGATTTTCATACATATTCATTAATATGGACTGATCAATCAATAACACTGTCAATTGATAATAATGAATACGCAGTATTACGAGGTGAATTTTATCGTTTAACAAAAACTCATAATATAACTCATGCAACATTATGGGAGAATGGTGATAATATGGCACCATTTGATAAAGAGGTAAAAAAAAAAAATTAATAAACTCTATTAAAATTAATCATTAACATACATACCAGTTATAAACAGTAAAATGATCACTCTAAAATTCGATTAATTTAATCGATTTATTTTTCAGTTTTACATAGCACTCGGTGTATCTGCTGGTGGTATGTCAGATTTTCCAGATAATTGCCGAAATGGTCCTGATCAAAGATTAAAACCATGGAAAAACGGTCATCCAAAAGCAGAATTAAATTTCTGGAATGATAAAGATAGCTGGTATAGAACATGGCAACATAAAAAAACTGGTCTAGAAGTTGATTACATAAGAGTTTGGGCGCTATAAAAAAAAAACCAGATGAGAAATGAAATCTTTTTTTAAAATTATCAAATGTGTATTCCTTTTTTTTTTTTAAATAAAATACATATACACCTCATAAATATAATTTTTCTATTATTTACACTTTAATTCCAATCATTTTTAAACTTTTCGGACATTGTAATAAACATAATCGTATAAAAGCTAAGCCAAGTAATAATGATTGTCCCAAAAATTCTTTTTTATAACCTTCTGCCGTATCATATAATTTTCTCAATTCCATTGGAAATACAACATTATTCAATTTTACTTGATTATCATTATCAATTTGATTTGAGTAGGTCCTGGTCTTGACGTTTTCCTCATCATCCTCATGAATTATATCTTCCATATTGTAATGTGTTCTCATTAAATTTAAAATTGCTTGTTCAGATGAAACAGTTTCATTACCGACGAACGTATTGAAAAGTCTTCGAAATACAAAAAAATATAAATTTACTGAATAATTTATCGTATAAGAACCATTCATTTTTTTTTTACCTAGATGCCAAAAATCTTTTCAAATAAAATACATTTGGATTTTCTTCAACATATTTAATTCGATTCGATTCTTCATTACCAGCATCATCATCATCATCATTATCAACACTGCTAGTATTAATTATTGATGATAGATTTCTTTTCATTAGTAAATAACTTAATAGCGCGATCAGTTGTGATTTTTGTACATTTGTACGTATTTGTTCTGTATTACCAGGTAATTGACTTGTTTGTATCATTTGTGGATTATCTAATATATAACAATCAGCCAATGGTATTTTATAATCAAATTGTAAACATTTTTTTATTAAATCATTTATATGTAATTTTTTATTATCGTTTATTAAATTTATATTATTCCAATCGATAATTTCAATAAAATTTTTTTCATAATTTATATAAAATTTTGTCCATGTTATATTCGATGATACTATATGCACAGATAAACATTCTTTACATTTAGAACGTATATGTTCAGTTATTGATGGTATACATAAATTAAAACGTTTTATATTTTTTTTTAATTTATTATTTACATTTCGTTTTTCTATTTCTGTTTCTGTTTCTGTTTTTGTATCATTATTTAATATACTCTTACAAAATTTATTAAATGATTTTATATTAAATTCATCAATTTCAAAAATTTGTTCAATTTCTTTAAATGTACCATTTTTTAATTTCCATAATTCAATTTTTTTGATACGATTCTGTGATATATTATACCTTGAAATGCAAAAAAAAATATATTTATTCTTATTTAATATTATTTAATACTAATATTATATTTATATTATAACATACTTATTTAATTCATATTTTGATTCATTAATTGCATTTAATATTTTTATTTTATCTTCATCCGAATAATCTGATAAATTCGTTGTAGTATAATTTCTAAGTGTTAATTTTAATTGAACAATTTGTGTTCGATGTAAATAATTTTTATGAATTTTTCCACTATAATGATGATATAATGAATTGAAACGTATTAATTGTAAAAATTTTGTTGTCATTTCAATAAAAATATCAAATTAACTAATAAAATTTTAAATAAAAATTCATTGAAAGTATAAAACTTCTTAAACTACATACATCAATCAACATCAACTACACGACACAAAGTAGACGTAGAGGTAGAGTAGAGTACACAAATAGCACGTTTTTTTTCATCATCATTCAAATTGAACAACAAATTAATAACAAAACAAATTCGAATTCGAATATCAATTATTTATTAATTGCCTTTGCCATATGATTTTCCATATGTGTTTTGTTTACTTTTTTAAAAGTTGTATAAAAGTTTACAACAAATTTGCATCATACATCATACATCATACAACATACAATATTCCTAGATTCGTACATAGAGATACATAACCGTCGTATAGAAAAGATAAGAGAAGGCGCTAGTAGGGTAAGAATTCGGTATTGATAATTCAAATATTCAAATGTAATGTATTCGATAACGATACTTACGCATTGGTAACAAATCGAAATTACTCGAGTCTTGCTTAAATAACGTAAAGCGGCCCTAACGTAAGCCTGCCTAATTCAGCATTTGACATGAGATAGCAAAGGTTTTAAAACCAATTATTTGCTCTAAGAAATAACGTTTATTTTACACAAAATTTTAACATTTTTTTGAAAAGTAGAATTTTAACATTTTTTCCAATTTTTTGAAAAGTAGTTTTTTGGTTTTGTAGAGCAAATAATTCTATTTAAATCTCTGACTTACATTTTTTTTTTCAAACATTTGATTGCAAAAAATATGTAATACAGCAGTAAATAAAATATGTAGTTATAATAGTTAAATATCGATATATTATAATAGACTAACGTAATTTTCGTTACTGAGCAACATAAATTTACATCCAATAAACATCAAAAGTTTTTATTATATTGTGTATAGGCATTTTAAATAGATGCTCAAACACTTTTTTTGAATTATATTACATATAATGTTTCGTGAATACTGTAAAAGTTTTATAAATTAAATAAAATTTTCTACTTTTTTGAAAAAAAAAAAAAAAGAAGATTTTAATGTTACTACACACTATGACACTGTGTTGTTTTAAATGACATGTAGTACTCATTTTTAGTCTTCATAATTTTTAATTTCTTTATTAATTACCCAATAAATTTGTTTATCTTTATCATCAGCATCACACACAGCATACGATAGTTCACTAATTCACTAATTCACTAATTCTATTCTAATGAATTAAAAACGGATATGGCAGATCAAGAGGAATTAGATCAACTAGCTGAAGCTGAATATGAACGTCTACAACTTAAGGTTCGTTAATTTCATTTCATTTATTCATTTTAATTTATATTTTTATTTCTTCTAAATTTATTTTTATTTTAAAGAATCGTCAATTAAAAAGTGAACTCAGTTCAAATTTCACCGAAAAAAATAAACAGCTTAAGAAACAACAGAAAATAATTTCACTTTTACAACAAGAACACGATCAACTTAAAACTGAAATAACTACCATAGAATTGGGTGTTCATGCAAAAAAGAATGCAGAGGTTTGTGATATGTAAATTAAAAATTTCTTATAAAAATCTTTTTTCTTTATTTTTATACATAAAAATTTATAATTCAAATCTCAGAATATGTATTTGTTTTATTTTGTATTATATTTTATTTTAATAGCAAGAAGAAAAATTGAAATCCTTAATTACCCAATACCAGAATATACAAAAAATTCTTGAACAAGAAAAATATAATTTATGGGAATTAGAAGAACATATCAAAAAGGTAAGTAGGTGATATGATGCGTTTTCCTATTCATAGTAAATCATATAAAATTATTATGAAAAATGTAAAATGAGAAATTTAATTAATGTAGTACTTATAATATAATGGATTTTTTTTTTTAAATATAGGTTCAAAAAGAAATTGATGCACTTCGTAATAACGAAGTAACTGATAACTGTTACAATGAGAACATAACGAAAATACGTAAAAATGTCACAAAATTAGAAAATCGTTTAGATATTGTTAATAAAAAATGCAGTGATGTTTTAACAGAAAATTCAAAATTTCGGAAATCTATTGATCACATGCTACGGGATCGGTAAGTTTTGTATTTAATACAATTTAATATTTTTTTGTGTACATGATACATAAATATGTATGAGTAAATAATAAATATTTTAACTACAAGAAGGAGTACGTACGTTGGTAACTAACTTATCTGGTAACTTTGAAAATTAAAATAGAAAACTTATGGTCTTTTGTAATGCAAATTTTCATTAAAAGATTAATTTCAATGTGCAAATATAAATAACAAATAAATTCCATCCATACACATATATCCATATCCGCATGTGTGAGAAATGTGTAACTCCTTTTTTCGATATGTGTAATTTATAAATTCACTAAATAGAAATACTCGTATATGCATACGATTTTGTAGTCGACTCACGTGAAGTGACTCTCAGAATAAAGGCCAAAAAATTGTTACATATTACATTACCTTTTGCTTTTGTATTTTGATTTTTATTACTTATACCTTTATTATCTTATTTATCCACATAGTGCTCATTTTAATGATATGTGGCATTCGATGGTATCACAATTTAATGAAGGTAAAAAATACATTATGGATCTTATTGATCAATCGACAATAGCATTCGATCAAAGAGAAGAATTATGCAATAAATTACAGACTCTCAAAGATAAAAACGAAGCAGACAAATTGCTTCATATACAGGTATGTACCAACAAGCTTACTACATAATATATATTAAAGAGTAGAGATAGATAAGTAAGTACTAAGTAGTACAGTAAGAGTGGACAAATGGATAGATAGATAGATAGATTCAATTCAACAATTCATTTGACTATCTAATGCATGTATATACCTACATATATTTTTTTATTATTTAATATCTGTGTAGGAGATGAGAGAATTACAAAGGAAATTGGAATATGATGCAAAACTACAACGATTTTATAATGTTAAAGGGCAAAAAAGAACAAATGTTGAAATGGAAGCCAGAGAGGCTGATAAAAAATTAAAACAAAAGGAAGAATTTGAAAAAAAACTTGAAGAATATGTTAATATATTGAATCGAATTAAGGTGAAATATATTTTTCATGAATTTCAAGAAAAAAAAAAAAATTTTCTATTAGATTAGATCATTTACTTGAAATAACATATCATACCAATAATATTGATTCGAATAGTAAAATTGAAATAATATATATTTTATTTTTTATAAATTAAGGAATTAACTGGACAGGATAACAATAATAGTTTGGCTCAAAAATATACTACACAAGAAGAAGAAAATTTTGCACTTTTCAATTACGTAAATGAATTAAGTCATGAAGTTGAAATATTGAATGCAAATGTTCAACAATTAGAAGATGAAATTGGTATTTAAAAATAAAATAATAATAATAATAATCATATAAAAATTCTAATTTGAGAATTGAAAATTATGTAATTTTCTTCATATCAAATTATAGAACGACAAAAAATCGATCAGGCTGCAAATGAATTCAAAATACAATCAGAAACTTTGGAACATTTAGAAAAAGAGAAATCTATATATTCTATACAAGCTGAAGAAGCATTATCAGCTAAAAATACACAGGATACTAGACTTGTGTATTTACTTCATGGAATTGAAAATATATTCAGGTAAAATGAAAATTAAATTTTTTTTTTTTTTTTTTTTTTTGCAATATTTTTGATTATTTTTCAACATATCATCATTTAATTTATCCTTCAGATTGATTGGTTGCGATAATGCTGCAATATTGAATGTATTGGGTGCAAAAAATTTTTTAACTATACACAATGTACAATTATATCTTGGTATAATCAGTAAACGTATAAATACAATTGTTAATAATATCAATTTAGTTGATAATTCAACAAATATTTTAGCTAAAAAAGATCGAATTCCAAAATTTAATATAAAAAATCATAAAATACAAGATTAGAATTTATAAAAATTAAAAAAAAAATAACATTTAAAAATAAAAATAAGTTAAAAAAGGGAAAAAAAACAAGAAAAAAAAAAGACAAGTAATTAAATTGAGATACACTTTCTAATTTCATTTTTAATTACAATATTACATTATTTCAAGTAAGTATTATTATATACAAATTTTTGATTCTTATAATAAAATCGACTAATTCGTACACTACCACACAATATAATTGGATTATTTATTTATTTATATATTATATTATATATATTTTTTTATGAAAAATATATATATTTTTGTGCTAAATTTTGATCATTTCAAATTTCATTTATACATGTACATACATACATATTTTGAATAATTTAATGATACATAATAAATATTACTATTATAAATAAAAAAATGACTCTAGATATATCAAACTATATCACATTATCACTCATCTATTAACTTACGATTACAGGCGATTATACTGTATGTGTTCGTCGAATCCAAATCAAATCAAATTGCGTCTGGTTCTGGTAAAATCATTTTTTTTTAATTTTTATCAAAATATCTTTGCCGAATCTCAATTTAAGAAGTGCTGCTATTATCTAACAGTAAAGCACAAAACGCTACAATTAGTTAAATTAATTAAATATTAAAATGCAACGAATCGTATAATTTTTTTTTCTTTTTTTTTTAAATAACGTTTAGAATTTTTTTTTATATTTTTATAAATATTTTTTAATAAACTATAGTCATAATAAATATTTTCTTACGATGCTGGTTACAGATACAGTTAATTATATTATTTAGAAAAAAAAATAAAATAATAATAATTCAGTTATCACGAAATAAACGAAATATTTTTTTTTTCTCACATAAGTACTCGAAAAGAAAAATTGAAATAGATATAAATTTTTATTTTAAAAATTCAACTAATCCTTTTGGTAATTGATAACCCTTAATAAATGGTAAATGTATCGGAACACGCTGTTGATAATCATAATATTCTTTACCAAAAAAATTAATTAATGTCAATTCTTCAAAATAGATTCGATCCTTAAAGAATTTCCAACCTGCTAATGTATATGCTACTATGCATATTGGATTGGCAAGAATTATCTGTAAATTGTAAAAAAAATTACACAAAAATTTTAAATAAAATTTTTTAATTTATTTACCTGAGTTCCGATTGCCCACCAAAACCAACCTACATATGAGGGATGTCGCATCAAACCATATACTCCATGGGTAACTAAACAATGATCTTGTTCTTTTGCATGAATTACCTGATAATAATTTCAATATTTTAATTTTAAAAAAAAAATCAATCTTTTTAAATTTATATAAGAATGTAATTTTAAACATACCAAATGATTAAAATTATTTTTTATTGTGATCATTGCTATTTTTCTAAGTGATTCTCCAAATGTACATAATATTATTCCTAAAGTCCATAAACTCATGTATTCCTTTATTTCTTTAATATAATTTAATTTTATATCAATTCAGTTAATTTTTGGAATTTAAATTATGATAATTTTTATGCTTACCAGGATAAAGTAAAACTTCTATGATAAATTCTATCCAACTAGATATTGCAGCAATCACATATTGTGGAGAATGATATAAAAGAAATGCATTAATTGAAAGTGTTTTAGGATTCGACCATGCGATCCCTAAATACTCTGAATAATGAAAAAATGCCATATATGAACCATAAATTCCGAATGGTTTCCATCTTATTGGTGCAAATATTGCAGTTAGTATACTGCCAGAAAAAATGAATCCTAAAAATGTTGCTCGAATAGCTACCTGTTTCAACGATAAAATAAATAAAATTATAAATTATTTTCAAACGTACATATGTAGATGTACATAAATATATAAGATTATTATGATTAAATACCTAAAAAAAATAAAATAAAGTACCTACTTGATATTCTTCTCCTTTCAATCCAAAACGTAATATCATATTAATTAGAGCATAATAGAATATGGGACCCCATACTATTGCTCCTACTATATTTGGTAAAAATTCAAAATATATTGGTGGAATTGTTAGCAATAATATAAAACTGCTTGTACCCAAAAAACAATATAAACTTAACTTTCCCTCGTAACATAGCATTATTTTATTTATTTTCATTTTAATTTTGAAATTATTTTATTTTGACATTTTGATTTTATATTCTTCTTCTTTTTATAGGGTTCCGGTTCCAGCCTTTCAATATTCAATTTCAATTTCAATTCGAAAGGTTTGACATACATGAAATATCAAATTTAGACAACTCTGATATCAGACAGCATCAGACATCAGACACTTTTATTTTAACATTGTAATATAAATGCCATCTATCATGAGGTAGACAAAATACGGAAACTAATGAAATAAGTGATAGAGAGAGTGATGATGGCTGCTGAGTGCTGAGGTGCTGATATAACTGTCTAATAAGATTTATTATTATTGTAGTGTAAATGTGTATTGTAATGTAAATACGTAAATATAAGATACATATAAGAAATAAGTAATAAAAACCACACATTGATATATATACTGTGTATAGTGTATGTATACGGCATTTTGATTTGAGAAAATTGACAATATAACTTTATAACATTTGAAAATTATTTAGATTTAAGAATTTTTAAAATTTAAAATGGTTTTTAAAACTCTCGCTTTATTTGTGCGTTCTAGAGGACCTGATGAATTCTGGAAAAAAAGGAAAATATTTAAATTATCAGCAGTAAGTAAATAATGTTTTTAATATTCTTAAAGATACCCAACCTCAAACTAAAAATATTTCAGACCAACATATTTATTGTTATATGTAATGATATCTCTAAAATATTATTTCTCAGATACATTAAAACCTTCATTTTATATAAGCTGAAAAATTAAATAATTAAAATAAATCCATTAAAACAAATACATTCTCTTGAAGCATTTCAGAGGCAGACCTCGAAATTGTTATTCTCTTGCCATAAGAAACGTTCATAGGGCATTGCAATACTGCACCAAAGCAAGAAAATTAAAACCAGCGGATATGAAAGAGGTAAGAAATTTAAATATATAAATAATATTTTACTTATAAATATTCTAAATTTCTTAAATTCATTAAATTTTAGTTGTGGACGACAAGATATACAGCCGGCTGTGAACAATATGATCTTCCAGCTGATGTTTTCAAAGAAGGTCTTGTACGAAATGATATTTTATTAAATAGGTAAAAAGAAATTAGTAAATAATATAATATTTATAAAATTTTTTTCTAAAGATGATGTAATTTTATTTACAGCAAGATGTTGGCTGATTTATCAATATGGGAACCAAAATCTTTTGAAACACTTGTGAATATTGCAAGAGAAAGAGCAATAAAAGATGGTTTTTTAAAGAATTCGTAATCAAGAGAATCAAATGTATAACATGTTTATAATATATATATATATATATATATATATATACTGTACATCAAGTAAACAATAAAATTTATTTAGTTTTTAGAACAGACAGAAAAATATGTTTACAACTTTAAAGTTTTACATTTCTAATTATATAAAATTAATTTATCGCATAATTTCTGATCGTTTCTCATTTAATAGGTTTCGTTTTATTTCTATATTGATTGTATATATCAATTATGAATTCAATAATTTTACCGAGTTTCTTCATTGTAAGATCCTTAACAAATACATGTTAGTACGAAGATAAATAAATAATGGTGTTAGTGATAATGATGATGAAAATTTAAGATTAATACTACCAGGATTTAAACTGGAAAAAGTTCTTTGGATATGATCAAAAATATTAATCACAAAAATAAAATATGAATACGAATAAACATGATATTAATGCCAATGATAATGATAATTATCAAAAATATAAAATAAAAAGTATCTAATATCAGTCGTTTTTCAAACACAACGAAAAAAAAAAACTTTTTTCCTTTAAAATAATACAATATTAACATGAAAATTACAAGTAAATACAATTTCATTTTATTTTTTTTTTTTTTTTTTTTTTCCTTAGTTTTTATTGTTAATTAGTAACAGCATCAGCTGGTTGATTAATAACTTCTTCATCATTATCACCATCATCACGTCTTCGATTACATAATAATGCCATCAATATTACTCTAGATAATTGCTTAAATATAACATTCTTATAGATACAAATACCAGAATATAATAAAATAAATGATAATAATTTTAAATAATTCATCCATTCCCATTCTAACATTAATACAATTAACCATATATATATAATATTAAATGAATTTATCAAAATTACATTTGTACATGATGTATCTTTAGTAATCGATTTAATTGAATATACTTCAATTATAATAAATAATGAATATAATATAAATGATATTAGAATATTATAATTATTTTTTATTTGTATAATAGCATCGTATATATCTTCGATAACATTATATGGATTATTATTAAATGGTATTGTACCATTAATAAAATTGAATGGTATCAATAATATTAATGATATTAATGTACCATAAATACCCTCCCATCCGATTACTTGTAATATTGGTAAATTTAAAATTTTCAAATGTTTCTCTTCATATACACACTGATATGAACGAAATATACATGATATTATTATTAATAAATTACCAGTTAGTATTGAATTTATGCTTGAATTTGAATTATTTAAATTCAAATTTTGATTTGGAAATACTTTATCTGATATACATAGGAAAATTGTTGATAAAATTATAATTAACATTCCGAACCAATGATGTTTTTCCAATGTAAAATCCAGATAATGAACACTAAATATTCCAATAAAAATTAACGATATTCCAGCTAGAAAAAAAAAAAGAGAAAAAGAAAAATTACGCTTTAACTTGACTTAATAATTAATAAATAACGATTAACGATATATCTTACCTCTTAGCATTAGATAGCTTGATGTATCCGTTAAATAAAGACCCATAAATGATAAATATGTTGAAATTAAATCACATACAGCTGGTACAATGAATATAAATGGAGAAAATTCACGTTCGCCAGCTGTTAAAAAATTTGTATCTTCAGATCCATCCTATTTTTTTAACATTAAAAAAACCGAAAATTATATAACATAAAATATATAAATTATAGGTAGGTAAATAGTGTAATTATTATTTATTATGTAGTTTATATTTGTATGCAACCTACCCTTTTTCGACTTAAGTACAAATATAGAATTTTATACAAAATAAAGCATAACAATTCTCCATAGAATAGTGTAATTGTTTGTATAAATGGATGTTCGAATAATCGTTGCTTATCATCTCTACCTTTTGAATATTGTCTATCTGACCATCTAAAAAAATTATTAATAAAATTTATTTTTTTCCAAATTATAATTTTGATGATATTTATGAATAATTGTTTTTCACTCCACTCTCCACATCAACTTAACCATATTTATGAATAAGTACTACATACTTAATTAATAGAATATTAATTCCTCCAAATATTAAAAGTATTAATGGTAGAATAATTTTTGTATTCAACATTTTGTTTATTTCTTTTATTGCTTTTCTTTATTCCTTTAATTTGGTATTTAATTTTTTTTTTATTCAAAAGTTATGAATAGATTAGGATAAGTAATTATAGAAGTAGCAAGTAGCTTATTTGATTTGTCTATTTGATAATCGTAATCGTAATCGATCAAAATCTATTATAAACAAAAACACAATACAAAACTTTAAATGCTATACTACGTGACAAAAAATGTAAATTTGTAAAAAATATATAAATTTTACACTTAGCTAGATAAAGATAATATTTGATTGACAAAAACGACAACAAAACAACGTTAAGATTCAACACAAAAAAATTATGATAATAGTGATGCTGATGAGTGATGGATTGATGAAAATGATAACAATTTTCAATTTTTGATTTCAACATCCAGCCCAGCCCAGCTGAAAAGCAATACAAATTAAATTACAAATCACAACACAAAGCACAAACTGCACAAACTATACACGCACACACATTGCAACAGTGCAGTTGCAGAACAAAAACTGCTGGCTGACTGCTAGCTGAGTAAATGATACATGTATCAGCTGTTTGGCTGCTGTTTCATTTCATTGTGTATTGTATTATAATGGTTTATTACGGTCTTACAAATTACGTCAATAGCAAAATCATTAATCAATAGCTCAGCTCAACTAGTTCCGATTTCCGAAATACAATAAAAATTAAAAATTTTGTACAGAGGGGGGCGAGTGGTGGGTTGTGAAAAATTGTAAATTATGGAAGCAGTTAATTCATATCATCTATATTTTAGTAAATTGGTAACACCACCATAAAATTGAAAATTTTTAAATTCTCGATAAAATAAAAAAAATTAATAATTTATGCAAAATCTTTCAAGTAAAAATTTTATTTTTAATTGAATATAAAGGACCAATTTTAAAGATATAAATCAATTCTATTTTCTTCCTTTTTTAAGTGAAAATCCTTGTCCATTAAAGTTACTTTCTAGTTCATCATCTTCAGTGTCATCCTGTTTTTTAATAATATCACTGATTGGTTTAACTGAACGATCAAATCTAAGTAATCCGTAAGGATGATCATAGTCGGGTATACCGCGAGCCTGAATCTATATTTAAATAAATCAAAAAATAAGTTATTTATAAACTATTATTAGTTATTTGTTACGAACAAAATGCATACAAATCGACAAGAAATCAGCTTACTTTTTTATTAACTGGTTGAGAAATCTGATTAAATTTCTTTTTTTTACCATCAAGACGAATACCTTCTCCGCAAAATGTATTGACAGTATCATCTTCGATTGCAGAAACTTCTGGTGTAGATTCCTTTTCGGCTTTTTGATTATTTGAACTTGGTTCTTTATATCCTATTGGTGCTTCAAATTCAACCTAAAACATATTCTTTCATTCACTTGCCCACATTAAATATTTTCTTTTTAATAAACTCACATTCATATCGCATTCAATTATTGACACTGCATTTCCTGGCTTTGTTTCAAGTACACAGAGTTCGTAAGTTCGTTGATTATACATTATTGCTATTAGATCCCCGGTTGTTAGGCATGCAAAATTTCGTAACGCATTCTCTAGCACTGCTTTAGGATTTGTAATATCAAGAAAATCTGTACTTTGAGGTTGAAATTTTGAAAATGTCGCCACCGGTAATGATACACTTTCAACTTGTATGAAATCACCTTCTTCCAATAATAAATTTCTCATCATCTACAACAGTAATTTTTTTTTTTTAAATAGGTACTCAATTCATTTGTAAACAACCATCTTATCTTACCCAGTATGGTAAATAAACCTTTCCTTCATCGGCAACAAATTCTAAAACACCAGCATGTGTTATACGATTTTTTTGAGTGTGTGTCAATTTGAATAGCATCGGATATTCAACATTTAATCTTGTTAACTGATCCAAAACGGACGGAGGCATGATAACTGAAAAATAATTGAATTTTTGAAAAATAAAAATTTGATAAAATTTTTCTTAAAACAAGTTTACTTTTTCCTCCTTTTTCAACATCGCGTCTTTCATTTCCCGGCAACATCGAAATCGAATAGCATTTATATGAGCTCTGAAATGGTCTTCCACTATCGGGAAACATCATATTGAACGCGTTAAACTATAATAAAATTGTTTAGTAAATAGTAAATTTTGAACAACAAAAGTTAATTTTTTCAAGAAATATCTCACCATCATTTTGAAAAATCAATTTTAAATATTTTATAATGAGATTTTGAGATTAAATTCAATGTTCACTTTTGACTTTTGTTAAAATAGTAATTTTAATTTATTTAATTATTTTATACAAACAATAAATATATCCTTTGTACAATATTTAATTGTTATACATACAACTATTCACAAAATAAAACAAAAAACTACACAGGTAGATACAATGGGTAGATACAATCAGATACAATAATGAAATGACACAGCAAAAAACAGCTGATTTTTTATTTCCAAAGCGAAAAAGAAAAAAATTAATAATTGGTACATAATTTGATTTCGAAACTGGTACGATGGATCGATTCGACCTGCAAACTGCAATATCGATTCGACCTCGACAGTCGATACTCGATTCTCTATGAAGGTATGTTGACAAGTGAGTGTGAGTGGGAACGTTGCTATTTTATGTGCTCTTTCTGGCTTTGTGCTGTGTTCTCCTTCTCTCCTCTTGTTTCTTCAAAGTGCTTCTCAGCTGATGATGAGTGATTGTGATGAGATTGACTGAGACGTGAGAGTGACGTATTTTATTTTATTGGATTGGTTTGTTTTGTTGTTTTCAATGAATAAAGAATATAAGAAGAAGGTCCACTCTCAAATGGTCCGTTATATTTACTTTTCACCCTCCCTCGGGGAAAAGAAACTCACACACACCCTGACAAAAAAATTCCCATTAGTTAGAAGAACTGACTACATTAAAAAAAATTTTAAATGAAATTTCCTCAGGTTATAAGTGAGACAAATTATACATCATTCAAACAACACAATTGCACGTTCGAAAATCTTCATGTACATATACGAAAAATTTATAATGCATTTTAAATAGCCCAACTATACAGCAGCAAAATTCACGCATATCATATCTGTACACAAGGTGCTTTCAAGTTTTAATGCTTTTCAAATAGCCCAACAATATTTTTTGACCTACACATAAACAATTTTGAAATAGTCGGGCAGAAATCGATATATTTTTTCATATATTCCTATATAATTTTTTTACACACAGAAACATAGTTCGTTACACCGTAGAGCTTTCGTTTTCTATGCTGAAAGTGATCTCTAGCACATACATTCACTCATCATATACACATTCATCAATTCATGCTTTTCAAATAGCCCGACAATATGATTTTATATACACATAAATATTTTTAAAATAGTCTGGCAGAAATCAGTATATTTTTCATATATTGTTCTTGACACGTAGATCCATCCCAGTTAACCAACGAGGATATATATTCCACCTATCTAATCTTAGATATATGACTTCGTTACCTTCTCGGGTCTCACGATCAGATTTTTCCTATATAAACATCTACTAGATATCCATTAGATATATTTTAGACATATCATTTATGTATTCTAGTGGATATATATCTTATGTGTCTATTTTCTGATACATTGCTTCGTCACGTAGTCGTGATTCCCGAGTAAATTTGTTGACATACATCTTTTAGATGTATTTCTGATACATCATTCATATGTCATAATAGATATACACTTGTCGCTTGATCGTGTTTTCAGAATTCGTCTGTATAACTGTCTCTATAGTCTAAGCCCGACATAAATTATATTCAATCGGTAATATAATATAATAAATATAATTTTTACAAATATATAAATAGAAAGCAGATAATACGGATATTGGTTGTTAATTATTATTACTCACCTAATTATAAATTTTCATTACGTAGCTTTGAAAAATGTTATTTAGACCACGAAATGGAAATTTTATAAAAGTTAGTGAGTATGCATATTCATAAATAATAATAAATGTATTGATCATTTTCTATTTCTTTTACATTTTTGCTCTTTTTTCATAAAAGTATGTCTAAAAAAATATCTAAAAGATATCTAAAAGTATATATTATTGATATATCATAATGATACGTTTTTGATAAGTACAATCGTGCTTTGACAAATTTTATTGAATTTTGTCGAAAAAAGCGATATTCTGCCTTGTAAAAACATATATCATTCATATGACAAAGGTGCATCTAAAGGATATATCTTTTATATCAGTTAGATATATCTTTCATATATCAATGATATATTCTTGGTTAACTGGGTTTATTTTCCATGCTGAAACATACAACATATAATAAACATGTTATAACATATACATTCACGCATCATATACACGCCCGACTATGCGACTTGATCTTCACATAAACATTTTTAAAATAGTTGGGCAGAAATTAGTATATTTTTTTATACATTTTTAACTAATTTTTAATGAAAAAATGACATATATGATATATTTCATGCATTTTCTTCATGATTCATTTCGTATAATATGATATTATTAATTTTTTTATTCATGATTTTTGATTTGAAAATCAACTGTTTATACGTAAGAAATTTCATGTATACACACAGAACATTGTTCTTGCACACGTAGATCCTTTATTTATTTCTATATGCTGAAAAATATAGTCGGGCTCGAGCAATTTAAAAGTATTGGTAATTGGTTGAAATTATATATTATATATAATATATATATACCTCTAACATATACACCCATGCATCAGGATCAGATATCAGATATAATAACGCAGAAAAATAATATGAAAAACAAGTTTAATATACAAAAACGCATTTCTGATGTTTCTGATTACGGATAAGGGCTACCATAGTGTATTCGAATGTATATAATTTTTACAGTTGTCTGACTAATAATTTTTATTTTCATGAAATATTTCTTTTTTACCTCTTGATTCTAATAATGCTTGATTTATTTAATCTAATTCGGAATTTGTACTGGAGAATGATATATATTTCTACTTAAACAATTTAATGATTTTATTTCGTGTTTTATTATTATATTTATATAAGTATGTATATAATAATTGATTTTATGTTTAATGTAAAGATGTAAAGTTAAGAAGAATGGTAGCACTGATGAACATAGATTAAATTTCTCCCAGTATTACCATAGTTTTACAAAAATTTTATATGTTCATCTATTTCATATTTTTAAATATTGTACTGAGTTTTATAAACTAAGAAGTTTTTCGTACTTAATGGTACTAATAACAAATGAAATTAAAAAATGCTTACACCTTATTAGGTTTTCTTTTTAATATTCAAATTTCATAATTTTTAAGATTCGTGTACAATATTATTCTTCTGTACACAACAAAGAATAACGATATGACAATTATGAAAGTAAGACTGGTATTGACTGGTATCACTGTCATTCTTGTTAAATAATAATCATATTAAAACTTACAACTACATTCTCATTCTTGCTTTATTCAAATAATTTTTACAGGGTATGTCATCAAATTGTAACTTTTCTTATTTTGATTAAAAATAAAATTTGTAATTTTTAAATTTATTTGACTTGATTATAATGTACTCGTAAATTTCTAAAGTTGTAGTCGTGTTACATTTTCACCTAGCTTTATAAAGAAATCGTGAATATATGTATGTAATTATAATAATAAATAATTCACATTCGCTGCACTGCATGTTAATGCGTTTCAGGTATTAGAGTTGATTATCTCATTTTAACCAACTCACTACCTTCTCTTTCTTTCAACATATGACAGATTTTCAATTTAATGCGGTTATTTTTAAACTGTAATTCAATTTTTCAAACCATATTTTGTGGACGAAGGAAGCATACGTGTTTAATCAATTACTTTATTTAAAAATAAAAATTGTGTTACATTAGTGAAATTCAGTGTTTTTTTAAGTGCAATTCAAAAATAACTTAAAAAAATGAGTTCGAGAAATCACCATAATTTGAAGTGTATTGTTTGTGGATGGACAAAAGGAATGATTCCAGACAGAAATTGGTTTTTATTTCCAAAGAATGAATCAAGGTACGTAGTTTCACTATACTAATTCAATTAATTTAGTTTAGTTAATTTAAATTAACTACTAATAATTGTTTCATTTGTAATATAAAAAAATTGTCTACAGAAGGCGATTATGGCTAGAAAATACTGGACGACTGGATTTACTTGAAAATTTACCAAGGGACAGCAGAATATGTGAGGAGCATTTCCAAAAAGAAATGATCGGCGTAAGCGGTAGGAAGTTGAGAAAGGGAAGTTTTCCATCAGTTCATCAAGAAAATAAACGTCCGAAGATTGAGATATTAGAAGACATCATCATCGTGCCTGCTTCTAGCATCACAAATAATAATGAAGAGGAACAAATATTTCAAGAAGAAGCTGTCAGTTCTAGGCATTCAAGGAATCAAGAAACACAAACAACTCTGTCTGTTGAAGATCTTTTGCAGGAGATTGCCAATATGAAAAAAAAAGAAATACAAAAGGAAAAAGAACTACAGGAGCTTAAAAATAAGGTAAAAAGTAAAGCGCATTTTATAGATTTAGCTTATAAGTTTTTGCCGAATGATTTAGCAAATATAGTAGAATGCCATGTAGTGAATAGTGACAGGAAGAAGAAAGGATGGCGTTTTTCAGAAGAACATAAGCAGTTTTCTTTAAGTTTATTTTTCTTTTCCCCTTCAGTTTTTAATTATTTGTCTAAAACTATTAACATGCCTTCCAGAACGTCATTAATGCGTTATATTGAATCCTGGCCTTTTGGGCCAGGGTTCCATTCTGTTCATTTCAAATCTTTAAAACTTAAGTTAGAAAGTTTGCCTTCCTTTGCAAAAAAATGCATTTTATGTTTTGATGAAATTTCCTTGAAATCCCATTTATTTTATGATAGATCTAGGGGTCAAATAATAGGTTTTGAAGATGATGGAGAAGAACGTGCAAATAAAGCTGCTAGGTATGCTTTTGTCATAATGGTTCAGGGTATAACTTATAAGTATAAGCACTTATTAGGTTATACTTTCATTTCTTCCGCATGCCAGTCGAAGAAAGTACAAAAATATATATTAAAATGTGTCAGGGAATTGATAAGTGTAGGCATGGAACCCAAAGCTGTTGTATGTGATCAAGGGGGAAATTTCTACAATTTACCAAAACTTTTAGGAATAAGTGAAAGTAGGCCATACTTCTTAGTAGACAATATTAAAATCCATTTCTTTTTCGACCCACCACATTTAATTAAGTCTGTTAGAAACAATACAATAAAATACAATATTAAGTTTGAAGAAAATAAAACTGCTTCTTGGAACGATATTGTACATTTTTATCAAGAAGACAAGTTAAGACAATTTCGATTAGCTCCAAAACTAACTGACGATCACATTTACCCTAATACGTTTCAAAAGATGAGAGTTAAATATGCGACTCAAGTCATAAGTGCAACAGTGGCTAGCGCTTTGTATGCTTCCGTTAGTGGAAATGAAGCTTCTTCAACCGCAGTCTACACTGCTGAATTTTTAGAAAAATTTGACACCTTGTTCGATATTTTTAATTCAAGCACCAATTCTGATGTTAAAGAATATAGAAGACCTTTTAATGCAAATGTTTCTCAGCTTTCTCAGTTAGAGGAAATGAATAAATTCGTAAAAAGTATAATGGTCATAGATAATTTAGGAAAAAATGTCACGAAAAATATTAAATGCCTGTTGGTTGGACTTTGAATATCAGTAGTCTTACAAGTTTGTTCAAAGATTTAGAATCTGAAGGTGTCAAATATATTTGTACTAGACATTTAAATCAAGATGGCCTTGAACATGCATTTGGAACCTTAAGAAAAAAAGGTGGTAATTCTAGAACCTTATCTCCCTATCATTTTGCATGTGCCTTTAGAAAGTCATTTTCCGTGAAGTATATGGAACTGGTTAATGATGGAAATTGTGAACCATATCCCGAATTTGTATTACCAACTCCTACTAACTCATTAGGTTTAGATAGTAATTTACCTCTCAAAAAGTCTGTTCCATACGTAAAATTAACACAAGATTATAAGCACATCAGTTTCGGAGAGCAAAACGCTTTTTATTATTTTGGTGGTTGGTTATATAAAAAATTAAAAATTAACCATAACTGCTTGTTAGACGACGCTGAATCCGATCCTCTTCCTGAACATACTTTTATTTATTTTAAAGAATATAAGGATTGTAATTTAGTTATACCTAGTAATAGTTTCATGGAAAATTTAAGAAAATTAGATTATAAGTTTACTAACAGTTTTAATAATTTTGTACTTGACGCCGATATTGAAAAAAAATTATTCGAAGAAATTCAGGATGAATTTGATTATGTATGTTGTAATGATTTAGACAGAAATTATGTAATATGTTTATTTATACGAGTTAGATTGTATTATATTTTAAAAACATTTAATAGAGATGTAAAAAATTTTGACAAGAGAAATAAAATTCTTTGTATTTCCCATTTGTAAATAAATTTTTGTATATAAATAGTTAGTGCATAAAAATTATAAGATTTTTATTTGTAATTTCATGTATGAAATATATCTAACAAATAATTTTTCTGGTTCGCCCGCAGAAAAACTGTTTGTTGGATTTGGATTGTTATTGTAAAACTTTTTTAATAGAAAAACAATAAGGTCAATTATAATGTAAGAAATCAAAATTAACAACGGGCAATAAATTATTATTATTTTAATTTTTTATATTTATTTTTTTTTAAAGATATTTCCTTATGTACATATGTATTTTTTCAAAAGAATTCTATTAAAATTAATTTAGTGAAAAATGTAACAACAAATTGATAATGAAAATAACAAAATAATAACTTGACAAATCATTTTTTTTGATTATATTAAAATTTGTATATATGGACAACGAATAAAATAAATAAAAATAATTCATCAAAAAGAACCAATTTAATAACTTTTTATGTAATTTTAGTCTAAATTTAAGTTTCGAAATAAAAATATTCTTAATAAATAAGTTGATTAAAATTTTTGTTTTTTTACATATTTGTTTAATATTATTATTAATATACAAAGCAGAACAAATTAAGGATTTGGAATCTAAATATTATGCGAATATTTCGAATACACCCTGTATATTATGTTTCTACCTAAAAAAAGACGAGATGTATTCAAAAGGATGTGTCATTTTTTTTCTCTATCTCTCGTTTATTTCAAAATCAAACCAACATTTTCTGTCTACTTTTAACAAAACTTTAAAAGCTTTTAATTTTTTGAGACAGTGTTAGTATCGCCTTTGTTTACCTACATAACGGTTTTATTGAGAGTGGGAATACTTGTAATATCTTTTTACTTTGGTTGTTTTTTTTTGTTTGTGTTTTTAGGTTTTTAGCAAAGTAAAAAGATATTACAAGTATTCCCACTCTCAATAAAACCGTTATGTAGGTAAACAAAGGCGATACTAACACTGTCTCAAAAAATTAAAAGCTTTTAAAGTTTTGTTAAAAGTAGACAGAAAATGTTGGTTTGATTTTGAAATAAACGAGAGATAGAGAAAAAAAATGACACATCCTTTTGAATACATCTCGTCTTTTTTTAGGTAGAAACATAATATACAGGGTGTATTCGAAATATTCGCATAATATTTAGATTCCAAATCCTTAATTTGTTCTGCTTTGTATATTAATAATAATATTAAACAAATATGTAAAAAAACAAAAATTTTAATCAACTTATTTATTAAGAATATTTTTATTTCGAAACTTAAATTTAGACTAAAATTACATAAAAAGTTATTAAATTGGTTCTTTTTGATGAATTATTTTTATTTATTTTATTCGTTGTCCATATATACAAATTTTAATATAATCAAAAAAAATGATTTGTCAAGTTATTATTTTGTTATTTTCATTATCAATTTGTTGTTACATTTTTCACTAAATTAATTTTAATAGAATTCTTTTGAAAAAATACATATGTACATAAGGAAATATCTTTAAAAAAAAATAAATATAAAAAATTAAAATAATAATAATTTATTGCCCGTTGTTAATTTTGATTTCTTACATTATAATTGACCTTATTGTTTTTCTATTAAAAAAGTTTTACAATAACAATCCAAATCCAACAAACAGTTTTTCTGCGGGCGAACCAGAAAAATTATTTGTTAGATATATTTCATACATGAAATTACAAATAAAAATCTTATAATTTTTATGCACTAACTATTTATATACAAAAATTTATTTACAAATGGGAAATACAAAGAATTTTATTTCTCTTGTCAAAATTTTTTACATCTCTATTAAATGTTTTTAAAATATAATACAATCTAACTCGTATAAATAAACATATTACATAATTTCTGTCTAAATCATTACAACATACATAATCAAATTCATCCTGAATTTCTTCGAATAATTTTTTTTCAATATCGGCGTCAAGTACAAAATTATTAAAACTGTTAGTAAACTTATAATCTAATTTTCTTAAATTTTCCATGAAACTATTACTAGGTATAACTAAATTACAATCCTTATATTCTTTAAAATAAATAAAAGTATGTTCAGGAAGAGGATCGGATTCAGCGTCGTCTAACAAGCAGTTATGGTTAATTTTTAATTTTTTATATAACCAACCACCAAAATAATAAAAAGCGTTTTGCTCTCCGAAACTGATGTGCTTATAATCTTGTGTTAATTTTACGTATGGAACAGACTTTTTGAGAGGTAAATTACTATCTAAACCTAATGAGTTAGTAGGAGTTGGTAATACAAATTCGGGATATGGTTCACAATTTCCATCATTAACCAGTTCCATATACTTCACGGAAAATGACTTTCTAAAGGCACATGCAAAATGATAGGGAGATAAGGTTCTAGAATTACCACCTTTTTTTCTTAAGGTTCCAAATGCATGTTCAAGGCCATCTTGATTTAAATGTCTAGTACAAATATATTTGACACCTTCAGATTCTAAATCTTTGAACAAACTTGTAAGACTACTGATATTCAAAGTCCAACCAACAGGCATTTAATATTTTTCGTGACATTTTTTCCTAAATTATCTATGACCATTATACTTTTTACGAATTTATTCATTTCCTCTAACTGAGAAAGCTGAGAAACATTTGCATTAAAAGGTCTTCTATATTCTTTAACATCAGAATTGGTGCTTGAATTAAAAATATCGAACAAGGTGTCAAATTTTTCTAAAAATTCAGCAGTGTAGACTGCGGTTGAAGAAGCTTCATTTCCACTAACGGAAGCATACAAAGCGCTAGCCACTGTTGCACTTATGACTTGAGTCGCATATTTAACTCTCATCTTTTGAAACGTATTAGGGTAAATGTGATCGTCAGTTAGTTTTGGAGCTAATCGAAATTGTCTTAACTTGTCTTCTTGATAAAAATGTACAATATCGTTCCAAGAAGCAGTTTTATTTTCTTCAAACTTAATATTGTATTTTATTGTATTGTTTCTAACAGACTTAATTAAATGTGGTGGGTCGAAAAAGAAATGGATTTTAATATTGTCTACTAAGAAGTATGGCCTACTTTCACTTATTCCTAAAAGTTTTGGTAAATTGTAGAAATTTCCCCCTTGATCACATACAACAGCTTTGGGTTCCATGCCTACACTTATCAATTCCCTGACACATTTTAATATATATTTTTGTACTTTCTTCGACTGGCATGCGGAAGAAATGAAAGTATAACCTAATAAGTGCTTATACTTATAAGTTATACCCTGAACCATTATGACAAAAGCATACCTAGCAGCTTTATTTGCACGTTCTTCTCCATCATCTTCAAAACCTATTATTTGACCCCTAGATCTATCATAAAATAAATGGGATTTCAAGGAAATTTCATCAAAACATAAAATGCATTTTTTTGCAAAGGAAGGCAAACTTTCTAACTTAAGTTTTAAAGATTTGAAATGAACAGAATGGAACCCTGGCCCAAAAGGCCAGGATTCAATATAACGCATTAATGACGTTCTGGAAGGCATGTTAATAGTTTTAGACAAATAATTAAAAACTGAAGGGGAAAAGAAAAATAAACTTAAAGAAAACTGCTTATGTTCTTCTGAAAAACGCCATCCTTTCTTCTTCCTGTCACTATTCACTACATGGCATTCTACTATATTTGCTAAATCATTCGGCAAAAACTTATAAGCTAAATCTATAAAATGCGCTTTACTTTTTACCTTATTTTTAAGCTCCTGTAGTTCTTTTTCCTTTTGTATTTCTTTTTTTTTCATATTGGCAATCTCCTGCAAAAGATCTTCAACAGACAGAGTTGTTTGTGTTTCTTGATTCCTTGAATGCCTAGAACTGACAGCTTCTTCTTGAAATATTTGTTCCTCTTCATTATTATTTGTGATGCTAGAAGCAGGCACGATGATGATGTCTTCTAATATCTCAATCTTCGGACGTTTATTTTCTTGATGAACTGATGGAAAACTTCCCTTTCTCAACTTCCTACCGCTTACGCCGATCATTTCTTTTTGGAAATGCTCCTCACATATTCTGCTGTCCCTTGGTAAATTTTCAAGTAAATCCAGTCGTCCAGTATTTTCTAGCCATAATCGCCTTCTGTAGACAATTTTTTTATATTACAAATGAAACAATTATTAGTAGTTAATTTAAATTAACTAAACTAAATTAATTGAATTAGTATAGTGAAACTACGTACCTTGATTCATTCTTTGGAAATAAAAACCAATTTCTGTCTGGAATCATTCCTTTTGTCCATCCACAAACAATACACTTCAAATTATGGTGATTTCTCGAACTCATTTTTTTAAGTTATTTTTGAATTGCACTTAAAAAAACACTGAATTTCACTAATGTAACACAATTTTTATTTTTAAATAAAGTAATTGATTAAACACGTATGCTTCCTTCGTCCACAAAATATGGTTTGAAAAATTGAATTACAGTTTAAAAATAACCGCATTAAATTGAAAATCTGTCATATGTTGAAAGAAAGAGAAGGTAGTGAGTTGGTTAAAATGAGATAATCAACTCTAATACCTGAAACGCATTAACATGCAGTGCAGCGAATGTGAATTATTTATTATTATAATTACATACATATATTCACGATTTCTTTATAAAGCTAGGTGAAAATGTAACACGACTACAACTTTAGAAATTTACGAGTACATTATAATCAAGTCAAATAAATTTAAAAATTACAAATTTTATTTTTAATCAAAATAAGAAAAGTTACAATTTGATGACATACCCTGTAAAAATTATTTGAATAAAGCAAGAATGAGAATGTAGTTGTAAGTTTTAATATGATTATTATTTAACAAGAATGACAGTGATACCAGTCAATACCAGTCTTACTTTCATAATTGTCATATCGTTATTCTTTGTTGTGTACAGAAGAATAATATTGTACACGAATCTTAAAAATTATGAAATTTGAATATTAAAAAGAAAACCTAATAAGGTGTAAGCATTTTTTAATTTCATTTGTTATTAGTACCATTAAGTACGAAAAACTTCTTAGTTTATAAAACTCAGTACAATATTTAAAAATATGAAATAGATGAACATATAAAATTTTTGTAAAACTATGGTAATACTGGGAGAAATTTAATCTATGTTCATCAGTGCTACCATTCTTCTTAACTTTACATCTTTACATTAAACATAAAATCAATTATTATATACATACTTATATAAATATAATAATAAAACACGAAATAAAATCATTAAATTGTTTAAGTAGAAATATATATCATTCTCCAGTACAAATTCCGAATTAGATTAAATAAATCAAGCATTATTAGAATCAAGAGGTAAAAAAGAAATATTTCATGAAAATAAAAATTATTAGTCAGACAACTGTAAAAATTATATACATTCGAATACACTATGGTAGCCCTTATCCGTAATCAGAAACATCAGAAATGCGTTTTTGTATATTAAACTTGTTTTTCATATTATTTTTCTGCGTTATTATATCTGATATCTGATCCTGATGCATGGGTGTATATGTTAGAGGTATATATATATTATATATAATATATAATTTCAACCAATTACCAATACTTTTAAATTGCTCGAGCCCGACTATATTTTTCAGCATATAGAAATAAATAAAGGATCTACGTGTGCAAGAACAATGTTCTGTGTGTATACATGAAATTTCTTACGTATAAACAGTTGATTTTCAAATCAAAAATCATGAATAAAAAAATTAATAATATCATATTATACGAAATGAATCATGAAGAAAATGCATGAAATATATCATATATGTCATTTTTTCATTAAAAATTAGTTAAAAATGTATAAAAAAATATACTAATTTCTGCCCAACTATTTTAAAAATGTTTATGTGAAGATCAAGTCGCATAGTCGGGCGTGTATATGATGCGTGAATGTATATGTTATAACATGTTTATTATATGTTGTATGTTTCAGCATGGAAAATAAACCCAGTTAACCAAGAATATATCATTGATATATGAAAGATATATCTAACTGATATAAAAGATATATCCTTTAGATGCACCTTTGTCATATGAATGATATATGTTTTTACAAGGCAGAATATCGCTTTTTTCGACAAAATTCAATAAAATTTGTCAAAGCACGATTGTACTTATCAAAAACGTATCATTATGATATATCAATAATATATACTTTTAGATATCTTTTAGATATTTTTTTAGACATACTTTTATGAAAAAAGAGCAAAAATGTAAAAGAAATAGAAAATGATCAATACATTTATTATTATTTATGAATATGCATACTCACTAACTTTTATAAAATTTCCATTTCGTGGTCTAAATAACATTTTTCAAAGCTACGTAATGAAAATTTATAATTAGGTGAGTAATAATAATTAACAACCAATATCCGTATTATCTGCTTTCTATTTATATATTTGTAAAAATTATATTTATTATATTATATTACCGATTGAATATAATTTATGTCGGGCTTAGACTATAGAGACAGTTATACAGACGAATTCTGAAAACACGATCAAGCGACAAGTGTATATCTATTATGACATATGAATGATGTATCAGAAATACATCTAAAAGATGTATGTCAACAAATTTACTCGGGAATCACGACTACGTGACGAAGCAATGTATCAGAAAATAGACACATAAGATATATATCCACTAGAATACATAAATGATATGTCTAAAATATATCTAATGGATATCTAGTAGATGTTTATATAGGAAAAATCTGATCGTGAGACCCGAGAAGGTAACGAAGTCATATATCTAAGATTAGATAGGTGGAATATATATCCTCGTTGGTTAACTGGGATGGATCTACGTGTCAAGAACAATATATGAAAAATATACTGATTTCTGCCAGACTATTTTAAAAATATTTATGTGTATATAAAATCATATTGTCGGGCTATTTGAAAAGCATGAATTGATGAATGTGTATATGATGAGTGAATGTATGTGCTAGAGATCACTTTCAGCATAGAAAACGAAAGCTCTACGGTGTAACGAACTATGTTTCTGTGTGTAAAAAAATTATATAGGAATATATGAAAAAATATATCGATTTCTGCCCGACTATTTCAAAATTGTTTATGTGTAGGTCAAAAAATATTGTTGGGCTATTTGAAAAGCATTAAAACTTGAAAGCACCTTGTGTACAGATATGATATGCGTGAATTTTGCTGCTGTATAGTTGGGCTATTTAAAATGCATTATAAATTTTTCGTATATGTACATGAAGATTTTCGAACGTGCAATTGTGTTGTTTGAATGATGTATAATTTGTCTCACTTATAACCTGAGGAAATTTCATTTAAAATTTTTTTTAATGTAGTCAGTTCTTCTAACTAATGGGAATTTTTTTGTCAGGGTGTGTGTGAGTTTCTTTTCCCCGAGGGAGGGTGAAAAGTAAATATAACGGACCATTTGAGAGTGGACCTTCTTCTTATATTCTTTATTCATTGGTTTTTAGCATGGTATAAAGAGTATAAAGGTAAGGCGTTGTCTTCTTCTTGAATCGCCATTTTAAATTTTTTGACGTAATTGTGTGTACCAATCTAAACAGTTTATATTTTATTTACATTTATATACAAATTTTTCGAGAGCATTGTTGTTATTAGTGATTTTAGGAGTTTCAATTTAAAAGAAAATATTTTTATTGTGATTATATTGTGATAAAGAAAATATTATTATATTATATTTATTGTTTTTTATTGAAGATTATTATTTTATTGAATATTAATATTATATTACAAATATGGTGTGGTGTAGTGTAAGTGGATGTAAAAATAATTCAAAAAAAAAGACACAAAGTGAACATATAAAATTCCATACATTTCCATTGAATGAAAACATATGTAAACAATGGATTTTAGCTTGTGATAAAAAAAATATAAATGTGAAAAATGCTAGGGTGTGCTCGATTCATTTTACGGATGAGGATTATGTGTTAAAGGATAGACTTTTGAATATTCCTTTTGAAAAAAGACACCTATGTTCAACTGCTATACCGAATAAAAATCTTCCAAAAGAATGCATTCCAAACCAAAGAAGTTTGAGAATTGAAAAAAGAAATAATAAAAAAGAAGTGGAAGATTTGTTGAAAAATGATGCGTACGTACAAGAGTTAAAATTGTTTTGTGTTCTGTTTAATAATCATATTTTTCATTTCAGATTAGAAATTTTGACTCCGTCGGAAACTGGAGAAAATATTGTACATCAAGAAACAAATTTTTGTACCACTGAAGTTCAAACGGAGTATGTGAAATACTTTTTTTATTTCCAAATTTTATCTGAATTTGTTAATTAGATAGTGTTATTTTTCTTAGGGGAGATTTAAATTGCAATTTGTTGCTTGAGATATATGACTTACGACATCAGCTGCAAGAAATAGAAAAAAAATGTAAAAAACAGGAACAAAGGATTCTTGAATTACAAGAGGAACAAAGTGTACTTAAAAACTCTTTAAGTGAAGTCTTTACGCCCGGTCAGCTAAAAAAATTGCAATGCCCAAAAAAAAAATATAAGTGGATAATGGAAGACATATCATCTGCTATTCGTCTTTATTCAGCAGGTCCTCGGGCATATCGATATTTATATAAAAATGAGTGGCCCTTGCCCTGCTTAACAACTTTAAAAAAATGGGCAGCGAAAATTGATGTGAAACCAGGTATTTTATACAATGTTTTAGACCTAATGAAAAATAGCTACGAATATAAAAAAAAAATATGTGTGCTATCGTTTGACGAAATGAAGGTAAAGGCAGCATTTCAGTATGACAGAACAAATGATGTAGTATTAAAACCATCCAACTATGTTCAGGTTGTATTGGCAAGGGGTTTATCAGAAAAGTGGAAGCAACCAGTGTTCTATTCCTATGACTGTGGTATAACAAAAAAAATTTTAGACAATATAATAATTAATTTAAATAACTGTGGATATATAGTAGTAGCTATAGTTTGTGATATGGGTATAGGTAACCAAAAATTGTGGAAAGAACTAGAGATAGGAATTATGAAAACATGGTTTGCTAATCCAGTTGATGAATGTAAAAAAGTGTATGTTTTTGCTGATACTCCTCATTTGATTAAACTGGTGCGAAACCATTTAATCGATGATGGCTTTATATATAAAGATAAAATTATAAATATAGACTGTATTAGAGAAATGCTTAATTTAGTAAGCGGTAAAGATTTGAATATTTTACATAAAATATCTCATACACATTTAGAAGTTACTGGTCCTTTGCGACAAAAAGTGAAACTGGCCACACAGTTATTGTCCCATTCAGTATCAAGTGGACTCAAACGTCTGTATCAAATAGGACAATTAACTTCAAAAAATGTATGTGAATGTGCAGATTTTATCAAACTGATCAATGATTGGTTTGATATTTTCAATTCAAAAGTGCCAGAAATTGATTCAAGAAACAGAATTAAGGCTTTCGGATTAGCTCTAGACGAGCAAAATGCTATTATAAATGAAGTGGATGATGTAATATTAAAATTGAGAGCCTGCGGAAAAAGATCTTTGTTACCTTTTCAAAAAGGTATTTTAGTTAATAATACTTCTTTACGCGGGCTCTTCGAATATCTCAAACAGAATTATTCATTCAGTTATATTTTAACGAATCGTTTGAATCAAGATGTACTGGAGAATTTTTTCAGTGCAATACGAGCCAAAGGTGGATTGAACGATCATCCAACTTCACTAGAGTTTAAATACCGTTTAAGATCGTATTTATTAGGTAATTTTTATCATATGAAAAAAATGATTAGTCCTCTTGCTTGTGTTGTCTTGTTATAATTAATTATTTAGCATAAATATAAAATTAGTAATTTTCTTTTTCACACAGGACAAAACAAAACTATTCTTCAGTCATCTAACATTGACGAAGCTGATGATGAAGAATTTGTTATAACTGCCGAAATAATGAAAAAAATTTATTCTGAAGAGCCAGCCAGCGAAGAATGTTTGTCTGAAAATGAAGAATATTTTGATGAGCTTCAATTAGATGCACTTGAAAACTTTGCTGGCTATATAATTAAACGGCAACAAAAGAAGGCAGAATTTGGTGCGTCAACAGCCGTACGGGATAATACATCGTGGACATGGGTTGACCAGCTATCTGAAGGTGGTCTTATTAAACCATCGGAGAATTTCATGTCAGAAATAAAGAAATTGGAAATGATATTCGTGAATAACAAAGCCAAAATTGTCCAACAACATAAAATTCTACAACATCTTATGAAATCAACAAAAGACATTCCTCTCGATGATGCAACAAAAAATTTGTTTTTTAGAAGTAGAATTTATTTTCTGATTAAAACCAAAAATCAAAATTATAATAATCGTACAAAACAAAATAAAATAAGAAAAATAATCACATAAAAACATAAAATCTTGTATTTCTATTTCTCCTACAATTATAACTTATTCAACGTTATTCAATGGTACACACGATGACGTCACAAAACACAGCTGATATTTTACGCGACTTACCTTATATACTCTTTATACCATGGGTTTTTAGTAGGTTTTTAGTTGAGAGAACTGAGCTGAGAAGTGTCAGAAGTGCTGTAGTGGTGTTGGTGATTCTGATATTCTGATTACTTACCAGTTACCACTTACGAATTACGATTAGTAACAAACGACAAAATTTGATTCAATTATAATGATATGGAATTATGAAATTCAATTATAAAGTTAATTTTAATTATTCAAAATTCAACGTCAAAGTAAACAATTAGTAATGAATACTTGAAAATTGAGTGATCAAAATTTCTGTGTAGTTTTACCGTTTTACGTCTTGTTACTGTATTTAAATTTAACAATAGAATATTTTAATATTTGAAAATATCAAAAAATTGAGTTTAATACGAATAGTTTTTCTTACACATCATTATATGCTTAAAAATAAATAAATATATTTTAGTGCATAATATATAAGTATAATATGAACACGAACACAAACACAAATACTGAAGTAAATGAAGAATCAAATTCTTCAAATGTAGTCAATGTCAATGATAATCAACAATCTACTGCATCACCATCTTCGTCTTCACCTGATTTTCGAATTGAAATTCATGCATTTAGAGCAAATGATATTAATATACCAAGAAATTTAACTGGAACAATGCAACAAAATATTACATCACTTTTCAATCAAGCACGTAACCAATTAGGACGACAAGCAGATACAAGAGCTTGGAGAATGAATTTTTCAAATGTATTTCAAGGTGTACGTCCATTTGTACAACAAGCGCAATCAATTAATGGTATTCGAACATGGAGACATATTGCATTGAATAATGGATTAAACAATTCAATTAATGGACATGTTAATGATAATAATAATGGAAATAGTGTATCAGTTGACCCTAATGATTTAGGAACAGAATCTACAAGTCGCCAAGAAAATGAAAATAGGCATGAATTGAATAGACATTCACATTCATTAGATTTAGAAAATAGAGATATAAATATTCAGAGAGCAGTCGCTACGCCACCAGCAAGACCATTACTTGAAAGAGTTGCGGCACTAACTAGAAACGATCCACCAGATCTAATTGGTGGTTTTTCGGTGCAAAGAAACAATCGTAATGATCAAAATAGTAATAATAATAATAATAATAATAATGAAGATGAGAATGCTGTTACGGAAGTATTTGAAACACGAACTGCATTCAACACAATATATCGTTATATTCCTCTAATTTGCATTTTATTAGCCAAATCTGCGTACGACCATCTTGAAGGATTAACTGATTTTGCTATTTTAATTGCACTATTTATCCATTCTAATGCTGTAGTAAAAGACCAAATTATTAAACAGACACAAAGAAAAGTTCTGATTCTGATTCGTGAATTTCTATTTATTCTGTTGATGGTATTTTTCAAATTTTTTGCTACAAACAGACTAAATCCATTCAAAAGTTTACCATTGTTTTCATCAATAACCGAACCTCCAACTTTAAGTCAACTTTTATATTCAGTTGCTGCTACTGATTTCTTACTAAAATTAATTACAGTTAGTATCAAGATATTTGTCGTCATATTTTCACCTAACGTAATAAAATACAAAGGAAGGGTAAATTAAAAAACAAATTTCACATTTTTATCATCTACATTATATCATTAACGTTAAATAATTATTATATTTTTAGGGACGATATTTCGTTTTAATTGAAGCATTATCTCAACTTTATAGATCGCTTGCACCAATTCAACTTTGGTTTGTATTTTTATTGTACTCATACAGCGGAATGGAAAAGGTAATTTATATAATTTAAAAAAATAAATGTAGTTTCATGTGTAAAATAATCAAATTATATACAGGTTTTAGGTGTGATATTTTCAGCAGCTTATATGATTGCAAAAGGTTTTGATTTGGTTGATCGTGCTAGACTTTGCAAAAAGGCATTTATAGGATTTTTCCGTCAAGTTGTGAGTATTGATTTTTAAATTAATTTGAAGTAAAATAAACATTTATAAAAAAACGAAAATATATATATATATTTTTTAACATCCTCACAGAATTATGGGCTAGTCCCAACCAAAGATGAAATAGAAGCAAACGGAGGACAGTGTCCAATTTGTTATGATAAATACGATACGCCAGTTAAATTAGAATGCAATCATATATTTTGTGAATTATGTGTTGGTACATGGTTTACAAGAGAACAGACATGTCCATTATGTCGGGCACAAGTTGCTGAGGATCCGTCATGGCAAGATGGTACAACTTCACAATTTATACAGTTATATTAATAATTTAAACAATTTATTTTTGATTATTTATTATAAAATTAAACAAAGTAAAGTAAGTAAAGTCATAATAAAAATATAAAACGTACTATGGTACTATATGCATATATTATGAATTATGATAAGAAAAAAATGATTTCATTCCACTCCCAATAGATTAAGATTAAGCAAGAAATATTTTATTTTCTAATTTATAATTTTTGCTAATTGGACATTCAATCGAGGACATTCCATCCAACAGTTTTTGATTGGAAGTAATCACCATCTCCTCTTGTTGCTTGTTTATTAATTTCTTTATGTCTATCTTTACTAACGATTTCTTCTAATATTTCTCCATCTCCTTTAATAAGTCTAGTGCGACCAGTTTCTGGATCAACAACACGACGAATTTGACTTTGTCTCTTCTCATATTCTTCTTTTGATTCAGGGACATGCGATTTTGTAAACATTAAATCTTTAAATTTAATTTAAAAAATATATGTATATAAATATTTAAATATGTAACACAAAATATTTTATAATTTTCAATAAAACTGATTAATTACCAACAGGCACTGAATAATCTACATCATCATCATCATCATTTGGTATAGTTTCGCCTGCTTTTATAGATGATCCTGATCCTGTAACAGCAGCTGCTCCTGATTCTGCTCCTAAGCTTGAAAATTTTGCTGCCTTCTTTAATTCTTTTTCTTCTTTACGTTTTTCTTTCATCGCTTTTTTAAATTCTTTTTTCTGTGCTTTTTCTAATTCTTTTTTTTGCTTTTTTATGCGTTTTTCTTCTTTACGTTTCTCCTTTCTTTCTCTTTTTTCCAATTTTTTTCTTTTTTTGTAGTCATCATCTGAAGATGATCTTGACGAAGATGAGGATGATGATGCCGATCGACTTCTACTTGATCCCGATGAATCATCTGAACTACTATCATTCGATTTTAGTTTTTGATATTTTTTTTTCTTGATTTTCTTTGAATGCTTTCTACTTTTATGCTGAGATTTCGTTGATTCATTATTATCATTCAATAATTCTTTTTTCCATCCGATTTCAATACGATCTATTGAACTCATTCTGTTATTTTTATTTTTGTTATATGATTTTATGATTTGCATATATATATATATATATATGTACTTTATTTGTGTTATTGAATTGTGTAACATACAATCATCATTACTAGGCTTATTGCACAACAAATCTATAATTCTGCTATTCGGTCGATAATTGAAATAAATTTCTCGAATTAAATTGTTTTCAATTTTTTTATTTTGTACACTAAACACTACTCGAACATCACGTCACGTCACGTCGTATCATATCAATCATCAAGATTCATGATCAAGATTATTAATTTCAAACAAATCAGCTGATTTTGATTTATTTTTTTTTAATCAATTTCCATCATAATCCTTAGATATCAATTACAAAACAACTATGCAACCAAGGCTAATAAAATATATAAGGTTAGCTGTAGCGATACTAATAACCTACAAATTAAGTTGTGACGTCACAATGTAAGATTTCTTGAAGCATTCATAAGACCGTATTATGTTAGTCGAAATTTCGATGTTAAAAAGATGAATTAAAAGTTAAAAAATTACTAAAGATTACTAAACAAAACAAATTAAGTTATTTTTAATAGTTGATAAAATATAGATTTAGTGCTCTAATTCTAAAATACATTCCTGTTTTAAAAAACAACAATAACAATTTAACATTTCTTACAATATGACGTCAGAATCGGTTGAAAATCTGATTGTAAAAAAAGCAAAAAGTTTTCCTATATACGGCTACAGCTAACCTTATATATTCTATTAGCCTTGTATGCAACTACTCTACTATTACTAATTTCAATTTCAATAGATAAAATCATAAAATTAATCAAAAATCAACACAACCTCACCAACCTGAATATTCACTATTCAGCTGTTTTTTATTTACATTGCATTTGCATTTATTTTTCTTGCATTTGGATCGAGTATCGACTATTTACTTTTTCCTTTATTAACACAAAAATTTTCATTTCCGCTTTCGCTGTCATATGATTATGATTACCATGGCAACAAATATTGTATACAGTAAACAAAATTGCAAAAACTTTGTATATTCATTCCCTAAATGGTGGTTAAAAATAAATTAAATAATGTGTATTTAAATATGTATAGATATTTTTAAAATTTATTAAATAAAATAAACAATTTATTTATTTTTAGAAAGAAATAATGTAAGTACAAAATTATTTAATTTCTGGTAATTAATTTCAAAAGAACTTTTAAATATCTGCCTGTTTGCTATACGAAATAAAATAAATTAAAATATACTACGCATTAATAACTACAAACAAAAACTATAGAAGAATAATATTCTAAGAATAATATATATATAATATAGAATAATATATAAGAATAAGAATATTCTTCTATAGTTTTTGCTACAAATCATTAAAAACTGAAGTCATATAAATTATGAGCTATTATACATATATTTTTTTTAATTACATTATTTTATTTTCTACTTAATATATCTTATTAAGTGATCTACGTATGTTTTGAAAGGCATATGTAATATTAAAATTTATAAATAAATAAATAAAAGATATTATACACTTTCAAATTCAATCACCAATTAATAAAATAATGATAATTATTAAAATTAATTTATTAAATAAGAACTACTTACATAATATGTATATTATTTACTTACTACGGACTACCACATCACTATTATCTGCACTATATTTATTACCTTGAATTTATATTACTAGACATACATAATTACAATATATATTTGTACATATAGCTATGTACACATATGAAATCAAAAATTGTTATACAAAACTAGATAGAATCATATAGAATATATAGAATTCATTTCATATTATTACCTAATATAATTAAAAATTAATGTTTCCCTACTTTTTTTTTATTTTATTATTATTATATTATTTTTTTTTTGAGTAAATAATTTGCTGTTATTCTATGCATGTACGTTATGTGTACATGAATAGTATTTTTTTTATATTGAATTTGAAAACAAATTGCTTTTTAGTTATTTTTGTTATCAGTTAAAATATTTATTAAAAAAAAAAAAAAGAAATTTCTTTTTTGATAATTCATAGACAAAATATAAACATACAACAATATTTAGTTTATAAATTGATGAGATGTAAATATAAGTAAGTATAAATATGTACATAATATGTACCTACATTATGTTTATTTGCATATATACTAATACAAATATATATTTGTGAATATACATATATATGTATATATGCATGTATGTACGTATATATAGATGCGTATATAGTATAATTTATATATTTTATATGTGTCATACATTTACATGCACGCAAATGTCTGGAAATGGAAATTAAATTAGAAAATTTTAATTATACAATTTGTCTGATGAAATTTGTATTAATAATAAATTTCTATGATTTTTTTTATTATCAGTGTATACAAATTTATATGTACATTATGTTCCTCTTTCCTTATATTGTTGTTTTTCTGCATATTATTAAATACTAAATAGTATCACAGACTATATACAGACGTGCCAATGAAACCAAAAATCCGTCACCATATAAAATGAAAAAATCGTGTGTCCCCATCTACTTTACATAAATCAAAATGCTTCAATTTAGTTTAGTTTTGAATCCATAAAAATAATATTCAAATAATACCAAACTTTGAACTTGAAACAAACTTTAAATGAATGTTGTTAATATGTAGTACAATACATATTCATTTTTACACATTTAATACATATGTTCATAAGTTTGTACAACCAGTACAACTAACAAAGCGTATAGCACATACATAGCACCCATTCACCAGGAAACAATATAAATTTGGTACTGTATTGAATTTATCAGTGTATTTACATACGCATTAACGCACATATTTTAACATTTGACAGTATATGTAGTAGTGTCGAATGTCTGCTTTGCCTGTGCTTTAAGAATTATACGCAAACGTATTTGCAATAGCCAGAGTAAATTTGTTTTTGTACATTTCAATCTACCTGCTATCGCAGAGAATATAATACATACATACATATATATATATATTATTTGTGGTGCTGCTATACGAATACTTCGCAGGTTTATTTCTTTCATCATTTTTTTTCTTTTTGATGTTGCTTTTGCTATGCCACTATCTTGACACACAATTACATATATATGTGCAGTGTGTATGTAGTATGTACACTATTGTACATGGATAGAAAAATTATTTCAGGATTTGTTATAATTTTTGAACAATTTTTGACTTGAGCATTTAGAATATTATTTTTTAAAAACAGACAAATAATAAGGGTATTCACGGTTTGGTCTTGTATCATTGTAAACGGTGTAAACTCGTACAATCCTACACCTATTGTAAACATCTTCAATGTAATTTTTACCTACACTGCTTGTAAAAATTTACACTGCTGAAACCCATTGTATATTACTATTGCTTACTATTGTATATGCCATTCTGACATTAAATGCTAAAATAATTTGATTATTTTTATAATATTTTAGCTGACATAATTTGCTTGATTTCAATACAAAGTTTTCGTTCACGATATAGTGTAATGTGTAAGATTTTGGTGTATATTCACACTTTTTACACTCTTACAACATTTCGTGAATACCTCTAACATTATAAGCATTTACACTGGCCTGTGCTGTGCAGTGATAATTTTTATATTTCCTTCTGTATGGTTAACGTTAAATATATCACAAACAATAAACATGTTTATTAAAGGGTATTTTATGTATACAACTTGTTATACACATACGCATCATTATAAATCATTATGGTGTACTATTCTTACTGTGGTCTATACATATACGTGACGCATACAAAATATACAATGTATACAAAAACCAGTGTATATGTATATGTATACAAAAACCAGTGCAGGTATATATTTTTTTTCACACAAAAAAAGGAAAAAAATGAAAGAATAACTAGCGATACATATTCCTTCAAAATTTAATGTAATGCAAACATTTAATAGGGTTCAATGTCCAATATTATTGTTATATATACCCCATAAGTATAGTATAATCCTTATCTGTGTTTATACATACATAGGACTAAATGACACCTGCAAGACAACATGTACTATGTTAGCATACCATCAGCAATAATATTATCATATACATATAGAAATGTTTATGATATTATATATACTGCCAAATTGCAACAAATAAATCGTATATTTTCTATTATGTAAATATACGAATAAACCCAAACACACTCAAATCAGATTGTTTATATGTATGCGTATATAATTTTATGAACCATATTTTAAAACTTTTATCGAATGCAAGAACAATCGAATATTAACGTATATTTTGAATTTAAATATATCCAAGACTCGAATCTGGACCTAACAATAGGTCCATATGAATATTATTTTGTTACATATTTGAATATATGTAGAGAAACATCTGATATTGTCTGTGATAGTATATAGTATTTATTTATGTAGAATTTAGTGATATCAATAATTTAATATACGAGACGCCAATCAAAGTCCAACATACATATAGGTATACTTTAATTATTGATGTTATATAATTAAATAGTGATGAAAATATAATAAAATATGGAAAAATTATATTCCTATATAATGTATATAATATATATATATTTTTTATTTTTTTTGTATATCATATTACAATTACAAGTACAATAATATTATGATGTATACAAACGAATATACTTAATAGAACAAAATTAAAAAAAAAAAAACAAAAATCAAATAATTTGCAAATAAAATTTTTATTATAAGTAATTAATAATAATAATACATAGTTTGGTATATTTTAGAAATGCATTACAAATACATTTTTACATAATATGCATACAAAAAATTTTTCTAATTTATCTAATCGATTTTTTGGTTTTTTTTTTGTGACCAATATAATTATTGTAATTATAATAATTATTGTCCGTTTCTTTTACAATTTTTGTCTTCTAAACAATATTTTATTGAAAGTGATATATCAATTAAAATAATTAACAAATTGAAATTATAATTCGAAAAATTTGTAAAAATCAATCTAAAAATAAAATTTAATATAAGACAAGAATCCTTTATATTTTTTTTAATTAACAATTATTTTTAGATTTTAGGATATGCGTTACATAATATAATTGTATTGAAATTTCATTACTTACTTACTTTCATTTTTACTTTTTTATTATTTTTATTCATTTTATTTGATTAATTATATTTTTTTTTATATTTTAATTAAAATGATTTCTGAAGTACAATTCATAAGCCCTAAATTCGAAAAAAATAATAATAATAATAATAAATAAAATTGTATTTAAGATTTGATTATTGTTTTATATTTGAATTTCGAATGAAAACATTTTTCTTATTATACCTACTTACTATAGATACTGTCTCATTTTCAGTTTCAGTTTGTGCCACTGTATAAATTATAATTACAATTTATATTATCATATTCAACTAAGTATTAATTACTATACTATTTTTTATACTTACTTATTTTATATAAAAGTTCAAAAAAAAGAAAAAAAAAAAATTTAAAATAAATAATCATTTAAATTGAAATTAAAATATATTCTAGACATAACAAAATAAAATAATTATTATTATAAAGATATGTGTATAAAAATTTTAATATTTCTTTAATATTCCTTTAACTCTAATTACGAGTACATATAGGTATATTAAATTTTTATAATATTTTAATTCTTTTATTATTATTTTTTTTTCTTAAATTTGATAAAAACCTTTTATACTCATATTTACATATCTATAATTATTACACGCATTATTTGCGTGTTATATTAATTTAAAAATAAAATTGATCATTCAATTTACATGCATTTTTTTAAACAAAAATATCTATATAATATATGTATACATATATACATATGTATAGATATATATTTAAATGTCTTTTCTGTTTAAATATCAAATTACAAAAATTTTTATTTAAAAGAAGACATTTTAAATAATTAAATACAGTAATAAAACTGTCTGGTCAGATTATAAATTTAAGTCTGGTATAAAGTCACGTAGACTTTACACTATTATTTATAGAAGGTATACAATATTGTGTTTACATACTGAATATAAGAACATCATAATAGTACCATTATTGTAATATTTTATTTATATGTATGTAATTGTAATTCATTTTTATTTTTTATAAATAAGTAAGTACACATATTATATGAATCATTTATTAGAACAATTAATAAATATTATAGTACATATTTTATACACATACACATATGTTGTATATGATATGGTAGTATATATACGTTTAATTATATACGAGCACATTTTTATGAAGTAGGTACAAAGTACATTATATAGTACAAATACAAATAAAAATAAAAGGAGATGTACAAAATATAACAAATAATAGTAAATATGGTAGTATATGAACTTGTATATAAATATTGTGTAGATTTAAATTTGATCTTTACACATCGATTATTTTAAAGCATCTTTATTTATCAAGGTTCATATAATAAAAAATACATTATTTATTATTATATGGATATTTTAGAATCTCTTCCGTATATTTTTATTTACCAGACAAAATTTATTTTTGTTCTATAGTCCTATATAGTATAGTATAGTATAGTGCATATATTTGTACTTCCGAATATTTTTTTGTATATAGGTACATCCACTATTCACAGACGAATATAAATAAATATGCATTAGAAAAGACTAAAGAATTATAATCATTTTATTGTGATATTCAATCAAAGTAACACATACATATGTACTAAATAACTAAAAGTATATTATTATATATATATAAGAGTATTATAATTAGAAAAAAAAATTATTACATTATCACAGTACAAAAATCTCTCTTAAGTATATAAATATGTACATATATACATATAGGTATTGTGTACTATGTATCATCATAATTATTACATTCTGTGAGTTCGTGAAGATAATCAGTATCAGATAAATATACTATATACATACATATATGTATGTAGGTATACAATAAGTTCAAATTTTACATATAATTATTTTTTTTTTATTTCATTTATTTCTTGTTATTTTAAATATAAAACACATATTATATAGATACATATATACAGATACAAATTATATTTTTAAATGAAAATTATTGAAAAATATAATTGTAAACAAAATATAAAAAATAATAATGAATATATTATAATATGGAAACGAAGAAAAAAAAAATTTATATAAGACCCTTGATTTGACCTCCGTCATTTTCGTTATCACCATAATTTTTTCACAGACACACAAATATAAACGACAAATAGCAAAATATTTAAAAGCACATTATTACTTATATTGATGATAAGGATTTTATATATTTTTAATTTTTTAAATATAATGTATGTATACATTTTACATATACACATACATACATATATACTTAATATACATGAATTGATATATATGCACACATGTTTAAATTAACTGTGAATCTTTATGCATGTGGTGTTAGTAAAATGAAAAAAAAAAAAAATTAAGAAAAAAAAATTAAGTGGCAACCTTTCATACATTATAATATTATATTTATACTATGAACACACATATGACACATATACATATATGTATATCATATTCTTCATTATACATTTTTGATAATATGTATATTTGTACATATATATGTGTAATATTAAAAATGTTGGAAAGGGGTCGAAGTACACAATAATAAAAAAATTTTTTTCAATTTTCATAATTTCTCAATCGAATAAAGTACATAATATGTATGTACATATATACATAATTATAATAATTTTTTTCTAAATAATATTATTTACTCTTTTGAAGTTAAAAGATATCGTACGCCTTGGAAACATTTTAGTCGGGGCAAAACATTTCGTGAATTTTGTGCGTTTCTACATTTATATGAAAGTGTGATTTTTAATTATCAATTACCGCATCACCGCACCTATCCTAAGTGAAAGCTGTAAAATTAATTTTTCATTTGTATAAATTTATTTGTTTCTCATTTATATATGAGTATATACCATCAGTAAAGTGAAAAATACTTTATTTCAAAGTGAAATTGAACATTTAACGTTTTCTTAATGTTAAAAATTATTTAAAGTGAAAATCTAAAGACAATAATTTGAAGAATACAAAAAAAAAATTTTTTTTTTTAAAAAAAAAACTTTTTTCAAAAATGCCAATAAATAGTCGTGAAAATTTTTTTGGTTCTTGGCCAAAAATAAATTCGAACAGTGATTGTAATTTATCGAGGGAAACACCGTCTCCTCCAAAATTAACTCCGAATAATTCAAAATCAAATTCACCAATATCATCATATCCTTCTTCACCGGTTAGTACTTCACCAGTAAATACATCACCGGTTTTATCATCTTTTCGTCGTAATTATTCCAGTACATTTACACTTATTCCAGAGGATCGAGAAATCGATGCAGAAAAATTTGAAAAAAAATTACCCATAACAATAAAAGAAGATGAATCCTCAAATGGAATAGTACTAACACGAATCATTTTCTGGTGGCCAACGTTTATAATTAAAATGTTCATTCTTATGTTTAGTGTCATTTTGAGAATTATATTTATGCCATTTTCTTTTGCTACTCCAAGTTTTTGGTTCTCAGCGACACTTTGGATATTTTGGAAAACTATTGGATTCCCATTGTCAGTAATAAGATGGATAATTAATTCAATTCAGCAAAGACAAGGAGCAGAACATAAAAGACGAACTGTACTTATTAGCTGTGGTAGTACAATTCAAACACTTCATTTGGCTAGAAATTTTTATTCATCTGGTGCACGAGTTATTGTTTTCGAATTTGAAGGTTTATTTGGATTAGCTAGATTTTCGACTGCCGTAAGTAAATTTTATACTGTTCCACGACCAACTCCAGAATGTCCACAAGATTATATTGCAGCACTATGTGATATTGTTGAAAAAGAGAAATCCACATATTATGTACCAGTCTGTTCTACAAGTCCAGCTTATTACGATTCACTAGCTAAACCACATTTAGAATTGCTAGGATGTGCAACATTCATACCGGGCCTTCATGAGACAGTTGTCTTAGATGATACTTTAGAAGTGATGAAGGAATGCAGACTAAATGCAATAACTCTACCACCATTCAGAGTGCTTTCATCGAAAGAGGATCTTTTTAGACTCTATGAAATTGGCTGGATAACAGGATATCAAAATTTAATGATCGCTGTTGGTCCACAAGGTTTACTTCAACGTCACAAATATATCCTTCCACAAAATAGACGAGATCTAAAATTAATATCTGAAATCAGTGATGAAAAACAATGGTTAGTAATAAGAAATGTTCCTGGAAGTCATTACATTACTTGTACAACAATAAAAGAATCTCGTATTATTGCAAACGTTACATGCCTAATAAATCAAGATACTAGAACTCTTATACCCGAAGAAAATAAAGAAATTGAAAATTGGTTACAGGAATTTTTCTCAAAAGTACGACTTCAAAGACCAATAAATTGTCATATAAGTTTTAGATTTGTAAAATGTGATGCAACCGGTCATCTTCTACCATTGGGATCTAGAGTTGGTGTATCTTTACCGTATATTTGTCATACTGGTGTACATTCACGTGTATTATGTAAACCATGTCCACATTTTTCACGTCAAAATTCTGGACCTATAGTACAAGAAGGTGGACGTTATTGGATACATGAGGCTGTAATGAATACACTGAAACGGCCATCAGTTAATACTGTTGGTAAATTAATTGGTACTGTTCTAGATAAAAGAGAAGCATTATTTGCATTCTGGGATCCTTTACCATATTGTGCATATTATCATTTTCAATTACCATTAAATTCAGTTAAAAGTTTTCTACAAAAACGTACTACAACAAGAACAATGGCAGCAACAGTACCAATCCATTAAATAATATATTAATAAATATTGAAAAAACTCAATTATTTATCATCACCATATATACTATATGTATATAAATAACAAAAAAATAATAATGAAAATTTATTCTGTTGTTAATTAAATATTTTACATATTTCTGCGTAAATTTTTTTTTTTTTTTTTTTTTTCAAAAAGGAGAGAGATTTATAGACTATAATAAACACATACATTTTTATACAATGTTCATGCCTTTATGCATCATTATAATATGCATAAATTTATAATAAATTAATTTGTTATGAAATATTTTTTAATCGATTTTGTTTTGATTTTTATTTTTTAAATGAAAACTACTTATTTTGCATACATAAAATTATAAAAATATTTATATAAATATGTAATGTATAATTAATTATCTTATATTATATGTAGAATTGCGTGCATCGTAAATTCTTTTAATCAATATAAAACTCAGTAGCTTTATGTATATATGTTTGGTACATGCATATCTGTAGTTATCTATAGTTAAAAAAAAAAACTCAAAAAAAAAAAAATTATATTAATAATAAACATTAAATTGACATTATTTTAAATTTATTTCATATTACTTTTTATTATTTTTTATTATTATTGTTATTATTGTTATTATTATTATTTTATTAAATATTACAATAAATATGTGTAAATAGAATATAAGTAAATTTTTAAATAAAAAAAAAAAAAATATATTATTATGTACATACATACACATATTATATGAATTTATTATATTATATATTATTTTAATTAAAAATAAAAATATATTTTACAAAATAATCATATGTATACACATTTACTCTACTTATTTTTCATTTACGATAAAGTTGAATTTTATTTAAAGAAAATAAAACATTTATGAATAAAAAAAAAAAACAAAATAAACAAAAAACAATATAAAACATTAAACAGAGAGATATATACATAAATATCTGTACTCATATATGAAAATTATGTTTATTTTGTTTGTTCTGTTTCTCTTTTAATCAATGATTATTTTATTTTTTATTTTTTGTTTGATTTCAAATTTATAATTTATACTCGTAGTCGTATTTAATAAATGAAATGATATGATATAATAAGAGTATAAAATTTGTGGAAAATTTTCAATTGTATATCATTTTCAACTTAATAAAGAAAAATTGTATTTATTTTTAACAAATTTAATTCAATTAAGAAACAAGAAGGATTGTATATGATGGATATGGATATTATGTACAGTGTAAATTTTCATGAATTCAAATTTTTTAAGGTATCATCCAATACCTGTTACAAATACTTACAAAAAGATATTATGTATGTATATGTATAAACCTTATTCTTTGATTGAACATAATTCTGTATTACAACATATAATTGTATATTCATATATGTATATACGGATGAATATGAATATGTCTGCTAGGAATTTACATAATTATTCTATACATTTACAAAAGTTTTATTATTTTTAGTTATAAATTCCTTTAGGTTATATAGGCGAATTTCATTATTGTTGGAAGTGATTTACGAACGACAATCATAGAGAGGGAGAAAAAAAAAAGGAAAAATTATTTTATTTTTATTTTGCTTTTTTATTTATTTTTGAAAGCAAATTAATTATGCACTATGAGCACTGACTGAAATCACTATGCTAAGTTCGTTCATTTATATTCAAATCTATAATAATATATATTTTTTTGTATTATTTTATTCGATTCCTGAATTAATATATTGGCAAGGCAATTCATATGCAAAATACTTTTATCTAGTACATATGCATAAAATTATTTGATTTTATTTTTATTTTTTCTGAACATACGATACGCACAATATACAAAATTACATACATATATATATTCTGTATATATATAGACGAATGCGATGTATATATATATGTATATATATATGTATTTTGCGTATAAATCTACGTGTATATAGATAGGTATATTTATACGCACTTAAAAAATGGGGTTCATTCGAAAATAGAAAAAATAATAAAAAATTTCATCTAAAGAACTTTTGACATGGAAATCTATTACCTATTACTCCTTTATTTATAAATTTGTCCTGAGAAAATTTAAATGATATTATACGAGTACATAATATGTATACGGCGTATGTTTATTTATGTGAATATTTTACTTTTGATATAATTTCACGGTTCCACAACATAAATCAAATAAAATATATTATAGCTTTATTTATATTCCATCAATTTTTATATATATACAGTCTGTTTAAAAAGAGACGAATTTTTATAAAAATAAAACAAAAAGTTTTTGAGCTTATACATAATAACATTTATTGAAAGAATAATCTTAAACATATTTCGTGTTAGGTGTTAGTCTATAGTATACAGTTCAATCTACAATGTTTTGAATTATGAGGTGACATTTTCTGATACAAATTTCGCTCAATTTTGTTGGCATACTCATTGGAAAAGCCGTTCCATAGTCTCTTTAACATTCTTTCCAAGTGACGAACGCTCTTTATTTGTTTCCCGCGTAGTTTGTGCTTCAACAAAGCCCAAACGTTTTCTATGGGATTGGTATCCGGGGACTGTGATGGCCAGTTCAACACCTTAACTCTATTTCATTCTTTCCACTGTGTACACAATTTATATACAAATATCACTTCAAACCTTTTTTTTTTTTATAAACAGAAATCATTTTGTAAATATCTAACTGCTTTAACAGTTTGAACGCAAATAAAAAAAAAATCTTGGTCAGCGAAATAGGCAAAGGCAGGCTAAACATGACTCATGTAACATTTTTAGTATCTTGGCATTTATTGTGTTTTACCCGACTGTCGTGTCTTTTTGAACAGACTGTACATATACATATATTTTTATATTATATATATATATTGCAAAATAAATGTTATATAGAATAGAGAACCAAAATAAGAATATATTAAATTTGTTCTAATTTATGTTAGTTTATAATAATTATGATAAAAAGAAAAAAAAATTATTAATGATGAATGATGATCGCGAAATATTTATGAATAATTAAACCAAATTTGAATATTGATATCTCGAATTGTAAAAAAAAAAAAATACGTAACGTTGACGTTGAGTATCTACATATTTTGCAATTTATTAGGTATTTATTATGTATTTTATCTCGAAATGAAAATTTTATTAAAAAAATAAAAATAAGAAAAATACAAGTAATGGGTCATTTTTCTTCCACTCATATCCTTCCTTCTTTCACTGATATAAAGTACATACTTTTTAGATGATTTACGAGTAGATATATACATATACAGAGTTCAATTTCAATCAGTAATATATGGGCATTCTATTATTATATTAATGAAAAATAAATAAATAATTAATTAATTAAAATAAAGATTAAGAAAAAAAAAAAAACTATATGGTATGTAAAAATTGCAATATATGTATATATTTACAGCATTAATAAATTTTTGAATAAAAATAAAATTATATATACATACATGTACATGTACCTAACATAACCCCATGATAAAGGTCATCATCATCACAGTCACAGTGTAGTATAATATAATGATATAAATTTAAATTCATGTATATATGATAACATAAAATTGAATTATCATTTTATATATAAATACTTACATATATAAATAAATAAATAATAATAATGATGATTGAGAAAAAAAAAAATTGTTTTCACTTGATTGGTTTTTTATATCATATATTTTTTTTTTCACTTTTCTGATGTTTTCTGTTTTGCTTACCATAAATATTATATGTACGAGTACATTATATATTACTTTATACATTTATTTTTTATACTATTTTTAATAATTTAATGAAACAGAGAAAAAAAAAATTTTTTTTTTTTTTTGTAAGCGTGTTATGTGTGTGTGTTTGTGTGAATTTTTTTTAACCACTGATATTTACTACATATATATACGTATTATAAAAAATGTATCAACCAGTATACTGCCGTCGTTAGGTAGAAAGTCGTATCTGACATTTATGTATAGGTAATTTTGAGTTATTGAGGTTTTTATATATACATATGTATATATTTTGTTTTATGATGCCCCAAGGAGGATCAATTTAGAGAAATATAAGAAAATTATTATTATTTGTAAGAGTATGTGTAATTGGGAATATTTTTCTAAAAAAAATTAATTTCATGTTTTATTTAGAAATGTGTGATTTGTGTGATTTGTGTGATTTGACACATATATGACCTTTTATCATATCTGTAAAAAGTCAAATATCTGTATATAGAGCATGTATAGTATCAAGACAGAAAGTCGTATAGGTATACAATTTCAGATACGACCTATTACATTTAGGATAAGTCAGATTTGGCCCAGATACGACTTTTTAACTTGAAAAATGTAAGATTTTCTATCAGATATACGATATTTGAATTGGCAAAAAAAAGTACCTTAATGTTCATTTAAGTACATACATATATACTTTCTATCTTAGATAATATCACAGACAATATATTGTCTGTGATTTAACTCATTTTTCGAAATTTTGTAGATACGACTTTCTGCCTAACGACGACAGTATATACGTGAAATACATATTTTTATATACAAATAATGCATGCATACATACATATATATATATATATATATATATATATACGCACACACATACAACATATTATTGATATTATTTTGGTTTATTTTAATTTTACATCATTATAAAATTAAAAATTCAAAAGTCAAAAAGAATGTAAAATTTATTATCGCATAATTTTTATAAATTCTTTATTATCTGTATACGAATTTTATGATTCTGATTTTAAAATTATTAATTTTCGTTAATTTTTGTGTTGTTTTCTTATTTATTTATTTATTCTTTTTTTACAATTTTTTAATTAAAATAAATTTATATATATATATGTATATACACATTATATGCATACATTTATATGTGTCTATTAGAAGCAAAAGGGCATGTTTTCCGTTTTATAAGAAAAATAAGATATAGATATATCACATTTAGGCAGGTTTCATCTGACCTCCCTTTACAATAAAAATAAAATAAAAAATCACATTTTGTTAATTTTTCAAAACCGCATCTAATTTTATCTAATACATTTCGAAAAAGTCTCATATAACTGTTAAAAAATTGATTTGAAAAACACCAGTAGTTTCAAAAAGGCATCTTTTCCAAAAAAGTTTAGTTTCAAAAAGGTATCTTTTCCACTGTATATACTATGTGTGTATATTTATCAAAAAATTTTTATTCCAATGCAATTGATGTAAAAAAAAAAAATAAATACATAAAAAAATCACAATTTTCTTTAAATACGACCATTTTTCTAAAAAATTACTTTCTAAAAGGTACCAATTTTCAGAAGTTGTTTTCAAAAGGTAATCTCTTTTCCAAATTTCAAACTAACTTTTCTCATGATAAACGCATTTTTTTAATTAAAATTTCAACAGCATTCTACTTTCACAATGCTAACTAATTAAAAAAAAAAAAACAATTTTCATATTTACAGATGCTACTATAATAACAAATACATAAAACGTTTTTCGTGTTTTTCTCAGAACGTATATGTTAAACATATGGATAACATAAATGCCCCTTTTACTTCTAATAGACACAATGTACATTACTTTCGTTAATTATATTAATTTAATTTAATTTCCTTTATTTTTATTATATGCTGATTTGCATATAATATGTATACATATTTTGTTTATTTTTATTTTTAAATAGCAACACAATAAAAAAATATGTATAATATTAAAATTAATAATAAGAAGAAGAAAAAATAAACAAAATTATCGAAAAAAAATTTCAATCATTCTCAACAAATAATAATAAAAAATATTCATTTTACAACATGCAGATATGTATACATAAAATATTCAGTGATGTGTGTGTGTGTACGGGTGTATATGCTAAACATTTCAGATTTCAGGAATAAATATGTAAACAGAGATATGGATATGTAAAATAATAAAAATATTTTGTACATATTCATACATATAATTTTATATACATATAGCTATAAATATAGTTAATGCATAAAATTGATAATAAATAACAAATAAAATTATAATGGTTTTCTTCCTTGTCAACAAAACGTATATATGTATGTATGTACATATGTAAATATAATACCTACTATACATACTTCCATGTATACATAGTAGAATTTGATTGAAAATATCAATAAAAAAAAGGAAGAAAAATTCATTGATTTATATTATTATTATTATTATTATTTAGACCTATTTGATATCTAGTTAATTTATTATCATAAATTGTGATATATATGTATATACATACATATATATAGTAAGATTCATATTTATATATGTATGTATATATACATCAACATATCAACATGATTATATATCAACAATGATTTCATGTTAACTAAAAATGGAAAAATTGTAAATATTTTCATGAAAAAAATTATTTGATAAATATAATTTGAACAGCACAAGTAAAGTAAGAGAAGTAAGAGTATAGTATAAATGTACTTATATATAAATGTGTGAATATATGAATAAATTGTATGTATATGTACGTATATTTTTATTTACAATTTACATACCTACATATACATACATATACATAGATATTTGCAACAAAGGGAAAAAAGGATTTCTGTATACATACTTCCTTTTTTTTCACAAAATATTTGATTTTGAAAGTAGAAAAAAAAAAAAATTATACATATTCAAATACCTGTATATACGTCTGCTCTGCATGCATATTTCTCAGGATCACGAAATATTATATAGTACCAAATTCATTACATACGTGAACATTTTTGTTATACTATATACATATGTACATAGTATACTCTTACTTTATTTATATCATACATCGATTCAAAATTCTATTCAAAATTAAACAAATTTTACCATTTTGTTACTATGGTCACACAATTTATGAAGAAAAAAAAAAAAAAAAACAAATCCAAAAATTATTTCGATTAAACATTTAATTCGCATATAGTAGGTATATAGGAATGAAAATATGATTGTGATAAAATCCTTAATAAAATTCGTTATGTATGTGAATGTACTCTTCTATAGGTAACTAAAATATACATAATGTAATAGACATTTAAAGACAATTCATTCATTAGTAGTCGATTCGATTCCTTCATCGGGATAAGATTTCTTATTTTTTTAACGTCTGGTTCTGGTCTATATACATATCTACATATTTACATATATGGAATAGTGTTAATTTTTTTGATTTATTTTATTTTTTAAATATATAAAAATTTTAAAAAAAAATTATTACACATATACCTACATACGTATGTTTATTATTTTTGACTTTTCCTTTTTTGCTATTTTAAATTCAATTTCTCTACCTACAACATCAAAATATATTATTTGAACATTTTCAATTTCAGTATTTTAAGTGGTATATATAACGGTATACATATATGTATAGCTGCTAAAATAATCGCGTCGTTTCATTACCAATTAGGTGTTGTGAAAAATAAAAGTTTACACATATAAGTACATAATATCAATTTGATAAAAATTTCTCGAAAAACAAAGTTTAAAATTTTTTCAAATAAAAATTATTATTTCTCTTATTATACTCATATATAATAAATCTACATATATATACACATATAAAGGATGTCACGTGTAAGTTAAATCACATTAAATTATAAATTATTTTAACTATATAAACTGTACGAGTATATAAAATATGTAATGTACTTATTATCTTTAAAATTTTCACAAAAATACTGTGTATAAATGTATGTATGTATGTATTTACTGTAAAACAATCTAAATATGTAATGTGTATATATATATATACTGTATGTAATATTACTTTATGAATTATGTAAATTTATAAAAATGTATATAGGTACTATTAATATTTTTAAATGTTATTATAAAATTACAAAGATCAATTGAAAATGACGTAAAAATAATCTACGTCTACCATATAACATATTATAAGTGCAAATGTGCAAATTATACATATAAATGCATTAAATTATATGTATTTTTATATACATATTATAACAATTCAGTACACATGAACTGTACTGTATGTATGTACATAATAATGTGTTGTAATATACATATTATTATTTTTAATTTAAATGAATTTAATTTAATTTTAAATGCACTTAAAATATTGTGTTAGATTTTCATTTTAAAAATGTGTTATCATTGCATCGCATATCACTGCTGTTATATATAGTATAGTATATTCCTATTATGAATTGTATTACATATTATAAATGTATAAGAATATGATGAGTATATAGTACGTGCATGCATGCATATTCTTATTAGTTATTAGTTTAATTTTTGTTTTGTTTTTATTGATTGCAGTTAAAAAAAAAAAATTATTTTATATTATACAATTTTTTTTCTTTTTTTTTTTTAAATCAGTATATAGGTACATTTGTATTCTATAATCTTAATTAATCATGATTTATATAAACAAATTCTTAATAATTTTTGATATTTTTGTAAAAGTTCGTATAAAATACATACGTACTTACATAAAAATTTTTTAATTTAATCCTTTTTAAAATCATTTAATATGAAAAATTATATAAATTTCTTGTTACCAATTTAGTAGGTTTTAGGTATATTATTTATCGTTATCTTTTTTTTTATTATTATATAGTCAAGGCAAAAAGATGTATATATAGTAACAGATTTAAAATAAATTTAAAAAAAAATACACAACGTAACGTATCTATGTACTAAATACAAACGTAATACATATACCCATCCGATTACTCTGTTATTATTAATATTTTTATTTTATTTTTTTATTAAAATATAATCATTGATTTGCACGCATCGTACAGGCTGTCACCAATATTATTTAACGTGTGTGTTAACAGTGATATGAGTTACAATTTTATTGCATATCGCTTCGTTATTATTATACTACGACACTACCTACTACTATACTGTCTGCCTATATTCTGGTTACTAAATTACTGTATGATAATATGCGGTTAAATTATTAAATATTGCATTACATATATGTATATTTTCGATACGTATAATTATAGGGCTCTGTATAATAAATATTTGTTTCTAGCGCCATGAATAGATTATATAAAATCTGAAAAATAAAAACAGAAAAAATTCTGATTTATAAATAGTACATAATAATAAAATTCAAATTCAGTAAATGCAAAGGATTATTTTTGCTTAATTTTTTTAAGGATTCTGGTACATTCATTTCTTTTTTTTTTTTTCAATAACGTGCAAATAATCAACAAAATATTTAGTATTTATTAAATTAATTTATAATCCATGAATTTAGATTTCATATAAGGACACACTCAAATCTTCAGGATCTCCGAATCGTATCACCACAAATAATACGATTGATCGTAAAAAACAATTTCCCAGATCGACTAGTTTAAAGTCACGCATTGATAGGGATCCTAGTGCACATAATACGCCAAATAACACTGTCACTGCAACCAATTCCACCAACACCGCATCAGGAACAAGAATGAGTAGTCCAACGCCAACATGTGAAACATCTGCCCTGTTACGTCAAAATCAAGAGCTCAGACAACGTCTACAGGACGAATCAAATAATTATCGACGTCGTATCGATACTTACAAACAGGCGCAACAAAATCAAGCAGCACTTGTGAGTCGACTTCAAGCAAAAATATTACAGTATAAGCAGAGATACAACGATTTAGAAGGGAAAATACATGAAACTGTTAATCCTATAACGAGTACAAATACTCCAGGACATGCTGGTCCATCAACATCAATGGGAACTGGACCTGTAATTTATTATTATTATTATTTTTTTTTTTTTCAAATATTTTATTTATTTCGTCTTTTAAAAAACTTTATATTTTCTTTTTGATTTCTGTCTGTTGTATTATCTATAAATAATATTAGTGTACTAGTTCGACTATTCCCATACCACTTCCACCAAATATTTCATCATTATCTCATGTACCATGCACTTCGACAATTGAAACTCATCCACCACCATGTAGAGATTACTCTCATTACGATAATCACGATGATATTTGTAGAAAACTAGAAGAAGAAAAAAACAGGTAAATTATAATAGAATGATAATAATAATTGTATATTTTTTTTTAATTAATTTTTTTAACTTTTTTATAAGATGTGAACAACTTATGACACAAAACACTACACTCCGTCAACAGTTAGAGGAATCCAATCGAACAAATGAAGCCCTCACGAATGATTTACAGAAATTAACAAATGATTGGGCCAATTTAAGGGATGAAATGCTTGCTAAAGAAGACGAATTCAAGGAAGAAGAACAGGTAACTGAAAATACAAATAAAATACTTAATACAAGATATCATTATGTGATGCGATAGTGATGCTGATGTGTTGTTGATGGTAGGAATCAAAATTCGTCATTAATAATTTAATATGGATGGACGGACACCAATATTCAATATTATTAAAATAATTATTATTCATCATCATCATCATGCTGGCAATATATTCATTTGCTCCAGTTGCGGATTCCAAATTCAAATTTTTTTATATCGTTCATGACGTCGTCCCATCATTTCTTTCGTGGTCTATATAATATAAATAATATTATTAATTTAAGTTTACATTTTTCTGATTTTTTCACTCATTTTCATTAATCAAAATCAAATCATAATACACATACATATTTAATATATGCATTTGCAATTTTGCATTATTGATTAATATTGCATTAAAATGCATGCATCCATCCATATTAATATAATAATCAAATATATTAACATTTTACACTTTTCTTTCTTTATCATTTTTTTTTGATTTTCATTATCAAAATTTCTATATTATGATTATCTCAAGTTTCAAAATCTTTATTTTGGGTTGATTTTGGGGTTCATTTTTACGGGATCAGATTAAATTTGTCTGCCAAGTGTCGTAACAATTGGAAAAGGGCGGCAGACTTCCAGCATATTTTGCTCGGTATATACCCAATCTTCACGCCCCGTTTATGAACCAAATTTACCAATTGTCTTATTTACTATTTCAAATTTAATTATTCTCTGTAGTAACGAATTATATAACAAATTAAAATTTACACTTTTTTTTTTTTTTTTTAAATTTTTAATACGTATAAAATTCAAAGCTTTCACATTTAAAAGCACATATTTGTATAATTTTCTAAAATAAATATGTATATTAGATATCTAAAAATTTCTACAAAAATAAATATGTATATTAGAAATCTAAAAATTTCTACAAAAATAAATATTTAAATTTTAGGCCTTTAATGACTACTATCATAGCGAACATAATCGCCTTTTGAAAATGTGGCATGAAGTGGTTTCTGTAAAACGTGCGTTTAAAGAAATGCAATCAGCAATGAAGTCAGATATTGGAAGAATGCGTATGGAAATATGTGGAGCGAATCGTGAAGCCAACAGTGCTTGTAATTCTGTTTTAATTCATTTGAAGCAAGCTGATCGTGTTGGTGAACAACAGCAAATGAATGCTGAGCGTGAATGTAACGATCTGAAAAATCAACTGGTGTCTCTGAAACAACAGTTCGAAAATGCACGGCAAGAAATCAATCAGAGAGATATTCGTTTACAGGATTTAATGCAACAAATAAAAATACTAGAAGATCGTTGCGCTCAGGCTGAAAGTCAGGCAATACAAGCAACCAGACTCAGTGATGAAATTGAAAGATTGAATGCTGCTCTACGAGATATTGCACATTCTGTTGTACAAGACGCAGAAGCTGCTGGATCTGGTGGTACTAATAGTGATGAGCCGACAGCATCTCAACATTTACATTTATCACAGTCCAGAATAACAGCTCCACCGAAATCTCCTCGTAGAGCATCATCAAGAACATCTCAAGCTTTTGTGGAGGGAACTATTTCAGCTGTCCAGGCAACACTTCATAAATATCAACTAACATTACATGATTTTCAAGTGAAACTTCAAAGCAACAGCGAAATTATACAAAATACCAGAAGACAGCTAGAATCATCTGAACATACCAAAGAAATTCTGACTTCACAAGTAACACAGCTAACTGAGAAATTAGATTCAACTAATTCTCAACTATCAGAACTATGCAAGGAACGTGATTCATTGCAGAAAACATTAGACAACATAAGAAATGAAAAAGAAAATGTTGAGAAAGGACGAGTTGAATTGAATACTATTGTGAGTATAAAAAATTTAAAATATTTAAAATCGTTCCGTCTTAAATCGATGGTAATTATGTTATTTTTTTATAAATTGATTTAAATTTAAAGGTGGATAACTTAAGTTCAGATTATGAAAAATTACAAATAGCCAATGGTAAATTACAAAAGTATGTCGATAATTTGGAAGAAGATAAGAAAGCATTAGAGCTTGAAGTTCAGAAAATTCTTAAAGACAAAGATATAATGGAAATGAATTTAAGGTAAAGATTAAAAAAATATATTGAAATTAATATAAAAAAAAAATTAGAAAAAAATAATAATGAAATTCTATCGACCGTGACAGGACTCGAACCTGCAATCTTCGGATCCGAAGTCCGACGCCTTATCCATTAGGCCACACGGTCATATAAGATAATAATGATATAGTGCTTACATGTATTTACCACGTGATTACTGTACAATATAATACATAAATTGTTGTAATTTTATAGCTTTTCTAATTTGAAACATTTGAAACTTACAAAGTTATTGGATTCTTATTGTACACACATATAAATATACAAATATATATTATATATATATAGATATATATATGCATGTAGATATTTGTACTACTGGTACTACAAAAATATTATTGCTTTGATGATGTAATGTGCCCAGTGCCCACGTGCCCACATTACGTATTGTACTTAAAGTGAATTTTTATGATTACGAATATTCTTAAAAGGAATTTTGTCTTTTTTTAATCTTTTTTATTTTTTAAAATTAAAAATTCGATAAAAATTTATTAAAAAAAAAATTGTTCCCATCCGTGACAATGTTTGAACACATTGCCGTGACCAGGATTCGAACCTGGGTTACTACGGCCACAACGTAGGGTCCTAACCACTAGACGATCACGGCTATTTGGGATATATTCAAATTTTGTCTTTCATTCATACTTACTCTATTTTACCAATTTTATAAATTCATCAAATTTTATTTTTTTATGTACTTTTACCCAGTTAAATTAGTTGTATTGATTGTATACATACCTTGCTTTTACCATTTTAACATTTTTTCTTATTTTTTTTTTATACATAAATTATTATTTAGAGCCGAAGTTGATCATGGAAGTAAAATGCGTGAAGAAATAATAAATCTTAGAGAAGAAATAAATAAATTGTATTTATCTAAAGATTTACTTGAACAGCAGCGATTAGAAACTGAAAATCTTATCAGTATGCTAGAAAAACAAAAATCAGAACTTGAATTTGATTTGGATAAGATTTTATTTGAAAAATCTGAATTACAAAATCGTTTAGACAAATTATCTACGTCTAATGATACAATATTGGAAGAATTAGAACAATTTAAAAATAATTTAATTGAAACTGAAAATGAACGAAATAAATATAAATGTCAGGTGAATGATCAAGCTGCTGATATTGCATCATTGAAAAAAGAATTAATATCAGCTGAACAAATACGTTTAGATCTGGAATCAGATAAATTAAATTTAACTGAGAAATTAAAATGTCTTGAATTGGAAAAAGAAAAGATTGAACAAGAATTATCGTGCATTGCACGGGACAGAAGCGATTGTCACAATCAATTAACGGCAGTAAATCGTAAGAAAGAAGCAATCAATGAAGAATTAATGAGAATGCGACAACGTTTGGAACAATCCAACGAAACAAATAATCGAATAAATAGAAGTCTTGAGGATTTGGTTAAAGAAAACGAAGAACGACAAGTTATTATTGAAAGTCATGAAAAAGAAATACAACGATTTCAGGTAAATAAAAATTTTTCAATAAATTTAAAATAAAAATAAAAAGTTTGAAATGAAAAATGAGAAGGAAAAAAAAATATTTTTGCGTCGGCCGGGAATCGAACCCGGATCAACTGCTTGGAAGGCAACTATGCTAACCATTACACCACCGACGCTTACACCAAAATATTGTTCTATAACCTTTTTACACTTCCATCTTCCATTTTAATTTTTCTTTTCATATTTTTACTTTTTTAAATCTTTAATCACTCACTTACATTACATTCAAACCAATACCATTCAAATTTTTATTATTTACATTTAGGAACTTCTAGCATCTTTACGAAGTGAAAAAGAATCCCTAGAAGCAGTCCTTTTCGATACAAATACCACATTAGAGGCAACTGAGGAAAAACGAAATCAATTAGAACGTGAAGTTCAAGATCTTCTTGTTAAAGAAGAAAATCTTAAGAACCAAGTCGCTAGATTAACTAAAGATCTAGAGGCATGTAATCGTCGTACACAAGAAATTAAAACACAATCTTTGAATGCAGCTCGCGCTCAAGAAGCTGAATACTCGCAGAAACTTTCAAATATAAAAAATCAAAGCGATGAAATAATCAAAAAATTGAACGAAGAAAAAGAAGCGATACGAACATCATTAGAAAAGAAAATGCATCAGGCCTTACAAACTCTTCAGATGGCTAAAGATGAAGAAATCGAGAAACAACAAGAACGATTAGAAGCATTACAACGAGAACTGGAAAATACATGCCAAAAATATGATGAAACTTTGATAAGAGCTGAAAATGAAAAACAACAGGCATTGTTAATAGGTTAAAACTCACTCATTATTTTAAATTTCTAAAATATGTATAGTTTATTGGCGGTTCTTGATAACAAAAACATTCCTCTCTCTATTTGTAGCACATCGTGATAGGAAGGCGGTGGCAGAAAAACTTGAAATCATCACAAGAGAACTGAAGGTTGAAAAAGAAAATCTAGAACGAAACCGTAGAGAGTCAGCTGCAAAAACAGATAAAGATCGTAATTTGATAGGACAGTTGCGTGAAGAATTGGCACAAATAAAAATGAAAGGAGAAGAATTAAGGTAACATGTTTATAAGATCTAAATTTTAGAATTTATAATATAAAACGTCATATTTTCACATTTTTTAGAACACAATTGGAAGAAGAAGTTAAAGGACTAGAGATACAATTGACTTCCCTCAAAGAAGAACGTGACGGACATTCTCGTTTAGCTGATGAACTTAAAACGGAAGTGCGTTTGAAGGAAGACAGAATTGAATCATTGAACAATCAATATCAGGATACAATGAGAAAACTAAAAGAAGGTAATTTCATTGATCTCAATTTATTTTTGAAAAAAAAAAAAAAAATGAACTTAAAATATTTTTTCAGCGGAAAACAATATTGATTCAATGCGAAGAGAATTAACAGATACTCGTAGAGTCCTAGCCGATTGCAACATTGAAAAAAATAAATACGTCGATAGTAATAAAGAATTAAGAGAACATGTTATGCGTGTCGAAAGTTCAAAACGTGATCAGTCCAGAGCAATTGAAGAAGCATTACAAAAGATAGCAAGTTTGGAAGAAACAAGAAACAATCTAGAAAATGAGAAAACACGTCTCGTGACGCTTCTTAATGAAACGGAAAATAATTTAGCGAAGACGACACAAGAACTGAATTTAACTAAAAATAACTTACAAAAGGCTCAAGTTGAAGGTGCCCAGAGAGATTCCGTGGAAAAAGAATTGCAAGCAAGATTAAACAATGAAGTCGAGGAAAGAGAGCGTATACAACAAGAATTGAATCAAACGAAAAAGCAGGTATTATATCTATATGTTTTGCGTCAGTTTTCCGTGAACTTAATACTAATCTAATTTTTTGATTTCATTTTGAAGTTAAGTGACTTAGAGGTGAATTTATGCAATACTCGTCAAGAGCTTGGACGAACTAGATGTCATGCTGGTCAGGAAGAAAGTCGATGGCATAATCGTGAACAGGAATTGTTAAAATGTGTTGAGGAAGGACGTTGCCGAGAAAAACGTCTCGAAGATCAAAAACATAATCTCGAGGTTTGTTTGGCCGATGCCACACAACAAATAAGAGAACTGAAAGCTCAACTTAATGCTACTAAAACCCGAATAAACACTCTCGACGAACAATTAGCCACTACAGAAGCGTACAAAAAAGATTCAGAAAACAAATTGTGTTCCATAGTTCATGCTCTGAGAAGAATAGCTGGAATTCAGTTTGACGGTACTGTGAATCTATCGTATCGTTTACTGAGTCCTTCACGTCGATATAGTCCAGTGCGAGGCAGTTGCTCACATGATTTTGATACTAGAAGTGTTTCAGGATGTCAAGAAGCTTATGTGGATATAGATCCTGAATTGATCCGCAAAGGTATACGGAATTTAATGCATCAAGTTGCACAAATTGAACGCGATAAGGAAGATTACAAAATGCAGTTGTGTACGGCTAAAAAGCAACTGCAAGATGCTGCAGAACAACAAAAAAGATGCGATGCTAATGTTGCAAAACTTCAGCAAATCATAAGAAATCTGGAAGAGAAGAAATGCAATTTGGAAGCAGAATTAAAAATAAAAATTTCTACTTTGAATTCCATTGAGCAAGCCTTTAAACAAAAATCAGAAGAAGCTACTTTATTACAAGAGAAAATAAGCAGTTTAGAGGCACATATTGTGACAGAAATGGAAGAGAAAGGACAAACGGAGGTAAAAATCGAATGAATGTTATGCCATGAAATAAAATAAATTTTTAGACGTAATTGTTTTTTGTAGGAACGTTTAGAAAAGTGCCGTCAACACTGTAACCGACTGGAACAAGAGAAACGACAGTTACAGGATGAACTTGCACGAGTTGAAGCTAGAGCATCGAAATTAGATATACAGCGAGTTAGTCTGGAAGGCGACATAACTCGTCTTCAGATGGCACTCGCTGAAAAGGAAAACGCAATTCAAACATTACAAGAACGTTTAGATAATCAGTCCCGAACATGTACTCAGTTAGAAGATAGTTGCATGTCACTAAAATCTACTGTAGATCAATTGAATGATCGTCTCCGAAAGGCAGATTTACTAGAGACCGAATTGCGAGGAGAAATTAATGCCCTTCATAAACAACGTTCCGAACAGGGACATTGCATGCAAGCCAATGAAGACAAACTGAAACAGTTAAAGAAAACGTTGTCCAATATTGAAAATGAAAAACGCATTTTACAAGAACGGTTAGATGCCGCACTGAACAACATCAATGAGCTGAGACGGAATCAACAAGCGCAGGAAGACAGTATACAACATTTACGAGAACAAGTTGCAGATCTTGAAGTACAAAAATCATCTCTTGAGTCACAATTGAGGATAGCAAAATGGAATCAAGAAAATATTGAGCACTCTACTATTTCGCAAGGTGGTGGGGACGGTGATTTATCAAAACAATTAATGAAGGCTGAACGAGAAAAATCCGAATTACAACGGAAACTTGAAGCTTTGAAGGACAAAATGAAACAGCTCGAAAACGAACGACAACGTAAATATTCTGGAAAAGTTACTTACGGCGGTGAAGTTGATTCGAATCGTTTAGAGACTGAAAGCTATTCGTATCGGCCAACAGGATCGACTTTGAATTGCGGTTTAGATCATGCAAAAATAGAACAAGAAAATCGCGATTTACGCATAAAAGTCAGACGTTTAGAAACGTTATTGGCTGAAAAAGAGGCAGAATTGGCAAGAGCCAAAGCTCATTTGCTCGAAAGTCCAAAATGTTTAACAGGCGATTCAGAAAGATATCGAAATGCACAAATACAAGCCGAAAAATTAATAGACGCAAGGGAACAGGCACACAGACAGCAAATCACTCGTCTCGAAAATCAGGTAAACAAATCGACTATCAATCAGTTTGAATTTAATTTATAAATCATTTTAGATATCGATGCTGCGGGAGCAATTAGCCCAAGAAGCTAAACGTCGTCAACGATATATTCTGCAAAGCTCTAGGGCGAATCGTGAAATGCAACAGTTACGTAATACACTCGGTGATTCTCTACGTCACGTCTCTCAAGATCCTTTAGATCCAACTTTATTGGAAAGTGAAACAAGAAGGTATTAGATTTTTATGAAACACAATTTACTATATACTTTATGGATATCTTTTATATATGTGTACATATATATATTTTTTTAGACTTGATACAGCAGTTTCAATGAGTCTACCTCCATCATCATGTCATGATTATGACCACTAGTAAATGTGTTCGTTTCGTTTTTGATAATAAATCGTTAGGTAGTAATCATCTAAAAAATGTGCTTTCCATATTTAAAATATACATACATAAATACAAAAATATAAATATAAGAAGTGTTCGAAATTATGTGTTCCTTTTATAAAAATATTAAAAAAAAATTAAATTCTTACAAATGATTTTTTTCCAAATATACGAATATTACAATAAATGTATTTATAAATTTTTAATAACGAAAATCAAAACAAAAAAACCAAATTTTAAAATTTCTATGCTAAAGGAATGAAAATTTTCCTTAAAAAAAGAATATTGTATTAATGAAAAACATAATTTATCAAATCAAATTTAAATACAAATCAAGTTTAAAAATATTACTTAAATCTTAAATTAAAATAATAATAATAATAAATTAACTTTAATATCGCATATTTATGACACAAATTAAAAATTATAATTATTATTCGTACAAAGCTTCTATTTATCAACTAACTACACACCATTAAAATAATTCTTTATAATTTTTCTAGATTGTCCTACAGAGGAATTATTAAAAAGTTCATTTATATTTTAATAAAAAGAAAAAAAAAACACTGCCCAATTTATATCTAGTCTTAGACAATGTGTATGAGTGTTTAGAGAAAAGAAAAACTATAAAATTTTAATGATTTTTTTTTTTAATATCTAGTCATGTATTTAAATTGAAGTTCTAAATTTAATGATTTTTGTTAAAATGATCGAAAAATGATTAAGAAAATAAAAAATCAGTAAATTATATTAAAAAAATAACGATAAAATGTTAGAGTATTCTAAATATTTTAACTAAATGATTGATACAATTTATTTATAATTCAAATTATACATTTTAAATTATTAAAAGAAATTGAAAAAAAAAAAATAAATAAATAAAAAATAAAATCTATTTCAAAAAACTATGTAATCTACATTTATATGTATATGACTGTGTATTTTTATTTAATTGTAGCATTACTATGGCCGATAATTAATGATCCTTCATCATATTCGATAAAATCTAAAATTTATTGTTTTCCTCTCAATTTTTATGTCTTTCTTTTGTTCCATCGTTGTAATTTATACAACATTAATCACAAAGTAACATATTAATAACAATCATTTGAGACTAGAGTTTAGAATTCTAAATATGAAACTAAAGTAAAAGAAAAAAATAATTAAAAAGGTAAAAATAATAAAATATACAATCGTATATCATTTACGTATAATGTAGGATGTGCTAAAATGAATAAAATAAATGTGAAAACATTCACTACAATAAAATAATTACGAGTATTAATAAAAATTAATTCGAAAAAAGATATTCATTTATATTAATTTGTTTTTTCATTTTTATTTTTTTTTTTATACCACTACAATAATGATTAAAAAATAAATATATTTATATATTATTTATTTTATTACTTTTGTTTTTTTTTTTGGCGTATTAACACTACATAAAACCATTTAATTTTATTTAATTTTGTTTGTTTGTATTTTTTTTTTATTTTTTACTTTTGAATTTTATTTTGTGTTTATGTTTTCATATTTGTTGTAATTTTTAATTTTAATTTTCTACTTCATACTTATATGTATACTTGTATGTATATAATTCGTATTTTTATAATTATTTTTTATAATATTATTTTGTACATAATTATTTTTTTTTTTTTTTTTGTTGAATGAGAATGGACTTACTTTTCTTTATTGTTACTGTATTTAATTTTGTTCCTGCGGTTTCATCATTATATACGGTGCTGTTGTTGTTTTTGTTGTTTTTATTCATTTTTATTAATACATTAGTTTTTTTTTATTCTTTTTTTGTTCTTTCAAAATTCAAAATATTGTGCCTCAAAAAAAAAAAAATTTTTTTTTTTTTGTAAAAGTGTTTTAAATCATGTTGTTAAATACAATACAATACATCGTGTCTTTTATTTGAAAAAATAAAAATTATATCAATAAATAAATTCCAAAAAAAAAAAAAAAAACAAAAAAAAATAAAAAAATAAAATCACTCTTATAACATCTACCACGCTTTCATATTCAACGACAACAAATTTAACTTTTTCATTTAATTTACTTGTTTTGGAGCAATATTTTTATCTAAATATAATATTACATACAATGTTGTATTTATGTATATGTATATATTTTTTTTTCTATAATTTTATAAATTTACTAAATTTATGGTTAGTATTTTATAATAATATAGCATCATCATAACTGTTTTGATTTTATTTATTTGTGTATTTCATTTATTTACACTTCATTATTTCATTTAATATTTAAACATTTTTATTATTGTGTAAAATTTTTCTTCATATTTTTAATTTTAATTCATTTTCAAATTAATAATCTTATTTAATTATAATTTATTATATTATGTACTGTTGAATCAAAAAGAGTTGTGAATTCAACCTAAATATTGCGTCTAAGGTTCTTGTACCTAGACTGTTTTTATTTTTAAGTGAATTTTGTTGATCAAATAAGAGTCTAAGGTTCTTGTACCTAGACTTTGATGAATTTGTACAATTGATTCTTGTATCAATGTACAGTAAGTTTTAAAGTATTTCTATTAAGTGGAATCACTTAAAGAAAATTAAATGAAAACGAATTGATTGCCTTGGTTATGAATAATAACTGATTTTATTAGTCCAATAATTTCGCTTATATACAAATTCTACATAATGTAAATCAATTGAAATAATATATTTTACATATTAATACAAATATTAATACACATATAAAAACAATAAATGATTAATCAACAAATAATTGAAATTCGAATTCATAAAATTATAAAAAAAAATTAAATTTATAAAAATTGATATTAATGCAATTAATCAAATCAAACAAAGTATCATATTTCATTAATTGTAACAAAAATTAAAAATACAAATTTTACAAATTTAGTTAAACCTTTTTTTAGAATATCAAGAACGGAAATAAAAGAAGTATCAAATTACAAATATAGAAATTATTTATGCAAATATTAAATTAACAGTTATGATTGAATTTAACAATGTAGGTAATTAAAGTTAATTGTAAAATATTATATGTATTGAAGAGTTGCTGCAACATCAAAATTTATGTTCATGAATGTGAACATTCTCGCCACCTTGGACCTCTGGTTCAATTAACGGTGAATTCTGCTTGTGTTGCTGGTGAATTGTTGGTTGATGATTCACTGATGATGGGTAGAGTAAGACATATTACTAAAAGGTTGTTAGCAATGACATCCCTCTTCTCTTCTTGGTTGGCAATTCGTCGGCTGAATTCGGCTTATTTGCTTCTTGAATCTTACTGGTTTGTAACTCACTCGCAGCTTCTTCATTACTGATTTCTTGTGGTAATGGAGCCAGTCTAGTTACTGGTCGTTTTTGTACGCCTCCTGCTGTCTTGATGTCAACAACGCGGACCATTCCATCGCTTCCCTTGTGAACATTAATGATTCTTCCAAGTGACCACTTCATGATTGGCAGATTATCTTCTTTTATTAGTACTAATGTACCTGGTTGGAGATTTTGTCGGGTTTCTTTCCATTTATATCTGTGCTGTAGTGTGTTCAGATATTCGTATGACCAACGGTCCCAGAAATCTTGTTTTATTCGAGTAACAAGCTTCCATCTAGTTAGCAAATTCGTTTTATTTGGCTGTGACTCGGGATCAACAGTTGAAATTAAAGGTTCACCTATCAAAAAATGACCTGGAGTTAACGCTGATAAATCGTTTGGGTCTGATGAAAGGGGAGTGATAGGCCTTGAGTTCAATATGGCTTCAATTTCGATGATGACTGTTTCCATTTCTTCATACGACAAATTTGCTGACTGAACTATTTTTACCAACATATGTTTGGCAGATTTCACTGCGGCCTCCCACAGTCCACCAAAATGGGGTGATCTGGGTGGAATAAATCGAAATTCAACTCCCTTTGATGCACATGAGTTGAAAATGTTCTCTTGCGATTTATCTGTGTAGATAGAATGTGATAATTCCATTAATTGATTTTTGGCACCTACAAAATTGGTTGCGTTGTCGCAATACAGATGCTTGCATCTTCCTCTTCGCCCCATGAACCTTTTTAGAGCTCCAATAAATGCTTCTGTTGTCAGATCAGTCACTAATTCTAAGTGAACAGCCTTTGTTGCGAAGCAACAAAATACAGCTACATAACTTTTCCGTGGTTGACGCCCCCTAGTGTGAAAGTGTACCCATAAGGGTCCACAAAAATCTACTCCAGAATTCAAAAATGGACGAGCTGGTTCTATTCTGTCCGGTGGCAGATTTCCCATTATCTGATTTAATGTTTTTGGTTTTGATTTGAAACATGTAACACAGTTTTGTGTGATCGATCTTGCCACTGTTTTACCTTTCATTGGCCAAAAATGTTGTCTAGTGACAGAGAGCAATCCCTGTGGTCCTATATGACCATTCTCCTTGTGCAGCTCAGTCATAAGTAATTTTGTCAATTCATGTGGATATGGAAGAAGCATCTGATGCCTGGCATCATATGGTAGCGATGATGCTTCCAGTCTGCCACCCACTCGAATGATTCCTCGAGAATCTAAATATGGAGCCAAGGAACTCATTGAACTCTGTTTATCAACATTTCCATGTGTATGAAGTTGCTTCAATTCGTTGGTGAAGGATTCTTGCTGCATTAATTTTATGATTTTATACAGTGCCTCCTGCATTTCACTTGCTGTGATTGCCTTATGTTCAGGTTGACGAGTTTTTGTTTTTGTATTTTGTGAGAACCGTAGTAAATAACCGATGACTCTTTGTAATTTTCGGAATGAATTTCCATGATTGATTTGTTCAATTACATTCTTGTTTTCTCGCGGAGCGACAATTAATGTGGTGGCCTTGCGTTTTCTTTCTAACGGACATTGAATTTTATTGCTGAATTGAGCAGGCCAAGACTCTTCATTTCCATATAAATATAGTGGACCATATATCCAGATGTTACATTGATGTAATTTAGCAACCTCTAAACCTCTTGACAGGATGTCTGCAGGATTATTTTTTGATGATACATGCCGCCATTGTTCTGGTACCGATGATCTATGAATGTTGCTAACTCGGTTCGCTACAAATGTTTGATATTGCGATGGTGATGAATGGATCCATGAAAGCACTATTTCCGAATCAGACCAAAAATATGTAGGTGCTTGTTGCATATCTAAAATTCTTGCTACTCGCTCTGTTAGTTCGGTAGCTAATTCACATGCACAGAGTTCTAGACGTGGCAGTGTGATTTTTTTAATTGGAGCCACTCTTGTTTTTGAGCATAACAATCTGACACTGATTTGTCCGTTTTTGTCTGTTGATCGTATGTAGACGGCTGCTCCATACGCCTTTTCAGAAGCGTCCGCAAATGTATGTAGTTGAGCTTGCCTTGTGATATTATTACACAGTACATATCGTGGAATTTGAAATTTCTCCAATAAGCTAAGATTTTCTTGAAATTTGTACCATTGGCCTTGTAACTCTGTTGGAAGTTCGTCATCCCATTCCAATTTTAATTGCCATAAGTCTTGCAGGAAAATTTTAGCATTAATGATGACAGGACTCAACATTCCCAAGGGATCGAATAATCTTGCTATATCCGATGCAACGGTGCGTTTTGTAATCTTTGTAGATTTATTAGGGTTAACCTTTATGGCAAAGTTATCAGTTTTTGGGTGCCATGTTAGCCCCAAAGTCTTTATCTGCTGATCTTCACTATCGTTAAAGTTGATTTGGACTTCTTGATGTTCAATTGGAATATGTGACAACAAATTTGGATGGTTTGCGCACCACTTTCTGAGTTCAAATCCTCCTTCTTTCAAGAGTCTTACTAGCTGTTGTTGCATTTCAAGTACATCTGAAAGTCTGTCAGCTCCAGTTATGACGTCATCTACATAGAAGTCTTTTCCCAAAACCTTTGCACCCATTGGATATTTTTGCTCACCTTCTTGAGCTAGTTTTTGCAAACATTTTGTTGCAAGGTATGGTGCAGATCTTGTGCCGTATGTGACTGTTTTTAATTGGAAGCACTTAATAGCGTCTTCATTATTTCTTCTCCAGAAAATAAGTTGAAACTTTCGATCATCTTCGTGGACCAGTACCTGTCGGTACATTTTTTGTATGTCTGCCGTGAAAACAAATTTTTTCATGCGAAATCGTATTAATATAGCAAACAGATCATCTTGAATGACTGGACCATTGTGGAGTATATCGTTTAATGAAATGTTTGTAGTTGTTTTTAATGAAGCATCAAAAACAACTCTCAATTTTGTTGATGAGCTTTCTGGTTTCAATACACAATGATGCGGAAGAAAATATCTTGGTCCCTTAATTGTTTGAAGGTTGACAGGTTCCATATGATTGAGTGTAAGATATTCATCCATGAACTGCACGTACTGTTTGCGTAAAGATTCGTCTTTATACAATCGTTTTTCTAAAGCCAGAAAACGTCTATATGCCACTGCCGTTGAGTCACCTAATTGATTTTGATTATTTTTGAACGGTAGTCTAACTACAAAACGTCCTTCACTATTTCGTTGAGTGGTAGTTATGAAGAACCTTTCGCATTGGATTTCTGCTTCTGTCATTGTTGAAGACTGTTCTTTAGCCTCTTCAATTTTCCAGAAATTTTCAATTGCCCTTTCAAGAGGTAAGTCAGTGCATATATTACAGGTCATAATCGTAGATGATCGATTTTTGATTCCTCCAGCAACTATCCAACCCAATCGTGTATTTTGTATTGTTGGAAGACCATTGCCAATTTTAAGTTGTTCGGATGCTAATAATTCATAATACATTTCAGCTCCCAGTAATACATCTATTCCCTTTGGAATATTAAAGTAAGGATCAGCTAATTTTATATTCGATGGTACAGTCCATTTTGAAGTGTCGATTTTGATTGTTGGTTGTACTGCTGTTATCTGTGGTAAAACGAGAGCCTCGATATGAGTGGAATATGTAGTGCACATTGATTGCAGATGTACGTTGATCCTGTGATGAACCTTATGTGTTTTGCTACCTATTCCTTCGATAAAAATGCTGTCTGGTTTTGAATTAAGGCCTAGCTGTCTTACTATTCTGGAAGTGATTAAGTTTACTTGTGACCCAGAGTCTAGTACTGCACGACATTCTAATTCACCTCTTGGACCACGCAGTTTAATATTAGCAGTGCCTAGTAGTACATATTGTTGTCGTGGTTTGGCTGATACCGTGTTAACAGTAATTGGTTGAGTTGGTTCCTGATTGTCGATTGAATTTGTGTTAGGTTTTTCTGATTCCTTATTTTCGCCATGGAGTAATGTATTATGTTTTTTCTCACAAATTTTACAAGATCCTGATGTGCACTGTGATAAGTGATGACCAGATCTTAGACAATTTATGCAGAGATTATTTTTTCGAACTATCTTCATTCTACCTTCTGCTGAGAGTTGTAGAAATGATTTGCAAGCATACAACGGATGTTGGTCTTTGCATACGATACATTTGGCAGCCTCGGCTGTCGTCAATATTTTAGTAGCACTATTATTGCGTCGTTGCGTATCATTGGGTTTTGGTTTGTTTAAGATTTCTAATGAATGAGCTCTATTTTCTAGAAATTGCAGAAATTCTTGTAGCGTTTGTAATTCCTTGGGATTTTTTAACGATTGTTCATAAAGATTTAATGAAATTCTATCTAATTTTCTTGTTAATATGTGTAAAATTAGTTGATCCCAATTTTCCGTATTTACTCCCAAATTTTGCAGGCCCATGAGACATTGTTCTGTATTATCTCTCAGATTTTTAATTGCTACTGCTGATACATTATCCGTTGTATGTATGGGTTGTGATAGTAACTTGTTAATCAGGGAGCTGACTTGTAGTCGTTGATTCGTATACCTATTTTTCAATGTTTCCCAGGCAGTGTTATAATTGCTGTCTGATAACATGAAATTTCTTAGCAGTCTTTCAGCATCTCCCGTCAAACTTGTTTTAAGATACCATAGTTTTTGGCAATCACTCATTGCTGATGAACTATGTATCATTTTAAAAAATAGATCATGAAATGATTGCCATTTCATATAATCACCGTCAAACCTTGGTAGAGTTATTCTGGGTAATTCAACCATTGATTGCACAGGTGATGATCCAGGATCTTTATTGATTTTGTTGTTATCTTCTTCTTGATCAATTTGTGCAGAAAATAGCACTAAAAGTTGGCTCACTTCTTCTTCCAGCTGATCGTAATCTGAGACAACCGCTGGATTTTCCGAAAGTTCCCACATGGTATGCTTAATATTTTCCAATTGATTCCAATAATCGTTCAATGTTCTGATTTTCAATTTATAAAACTGAATTGGATGACGTGTGTGGTCATTTTTTAGTGATTGTGTTAGTTTGCGGAGAGAAGATGCTACGCTATTTTGTCTGCGTTGTAAACGCATCATCTCTGCTTCGCAATCTTCATTATGATGTTGGTTATTAGAATTATTTACGGATGAATCAAACATTGGTTGCTGTAATTGTTGATTAATCTGTTTGGCTGCAGACGCCGGCGGCAACATTCCTTGGCGACTAGCACCAGTTTCAATTGCTCTTATTTGATTTGAAATTTCCTGTTGATATTGATGATATACTTCACGCATTTTCTCATAGTATTCGTTGACGAAGTATGCGTGGTCTAATTGGGGATCGGGGGCACTACGTATTTTGGTGTCGTTTGTTTCAAATATGTCCCATGCTGCTTCGAGACGTTCCAACGTGTTTTTTAAAGAATTTAATGTTATTTTGTTAGATGTTATATCCCTTTTGTAATTGTTGATTGTTTCTTGGAGAATTTTCCCATTCTCGTTTTGTTGATTTAATAATTCTATAGTTTTCATGACAAAAGGTTTTTTTGAATGTTTGATGATTAAATCCCTTGTTGAGATTAGCCTTTGTTTGTGTTGAATGTATTTATTTTGTTAGACGTAAATCACGTCGGGGTCACCAAATGTTGAATCAAAAAGAGTTGTGAATTCAACCTAAATATTGCGTCTAAGGTTCTTGTACCTAGACTGTTTTTATTTTTAAGTGAATTTTGTTGATCAAATAAGAGTCTAAGGTTCTTGTACCTAGACTTTGATGAATTTGTACAATTGATTCTTGTATCAATGTACAGTAAGTTTTAAAGTATTTCTATTAAGTGGAATCACTTAAAGAAAATTAAATGAAAACGAATTGATTGCCTTGGTTATGAATAATAACTGATTTTATTAGTCCAATAATTTCGCTTATATACAAATTCTACATAATGTAAATCAATTGAAATAATATATTTTACATATTAATACAAATATTAATACACATATAAAAACAATAAATGATTAATCAACAAATAATTGAAATTCGAATTCATAAAATTATAAAAAAAAATTAAATTTATAAAAATTGATATTAATGCAATTAATCAAATCAAACAAAGTATCATATTTCATTAATTGTAACAAAAATTAAAAATACAAATTTTACAAATTTAGTTAAACCTTTTTTTAGAATATCAAGAACGGAAATAAAAGAAGTATCAAATTACAAATATAGAAATTATTTATGCAAATATTAAATTAACAGTTATGATTGAATTTAACAATGTAGGTAATTAAAGTTAATTGTAAAATATTATATGTATTGAAGAGTTGCTGCAACATCAAAATTTATGTTCATGAATGTGAACATGTACAATAACTAGATTTTAATAGCTAAGCTAAAAATTATAATAATAAAATCAAAAACAAAAAGGATGGCTCTAACTAACTAACTATAATTTCAAATAAAATCTATAAATATTTTTTTTGTTTTGTTTCCGCTCTAGTAATATATAATGTTATTTAAATCAATCACTTTGTGGCAATCTATTACGAAAAAATAAAAAATAATAAAAGAAGAAAAATAAAAACAAAACATATGAAATGTTTTATAGCTACTGTTGTTATCATCTAATTAAATTTTATCTCACAACTAGTGACTACTTTTTTTATTTTTATTTTTTTTTTAAATAAATTAAAACAATTAAAATTGTCTCAAATTTCTTTTATTTATTCTTAAATTTGTTTTGTTTTTTCAAATTAATTTTTTATTTTATTTTTATTTTAATATAAAAGTAGCAAAAAGTTTTTTTTTTTTTTTCTATTATTATATAATAATGTTTTGATTTTTCTAAATACATATATGTACGAGTATATATATATATAATACAAAGAATATTCACAACATTTATGTATTTTTTTCTGATTTTTCATTTCGATACATTTTTAATTGATTCAATTCAATCTATTGTTTTCAAATTGACATAATTCATAAAGAATATGTGTAACTATTAAAACCATATATCTCTACCTACAATATAATACAAATTCATAATTGTCGTGAATATTCTGTATACATGTGACTCTTGACTAAGAAAATTTCAATTTACACAACGTACAATTGGATGGTGTATAAATAAATTTGTGATTTTGTTCTTAAAATGTGTATTTTTTATTTGTTTTCTGTTATTTTATTTTTCTTATATAATTAAGCATTTCATTTTTAATTAATCTTGATAGTAAGGCGTAAGGCGAATACAGTAAAAATTTTCTTTTTATTTATTTATATTTCTTATTTTTTTTTCAAATCATTCAATACCTAGTACAAAAGTATGTACATACATAAGTCGTATACGTTTTATTTTTACTTTTGCTTTAAATTATATAAATTTAAAATTCATTTGAAATTATCATTTTTAGAATATCAATATAATAAAGTGTGTCTATTAAATAACAGGCGAGTCAGACATTGCTACGGAAAAACTACACATAAAACAAATTAGTGAGACTACTGATTTAGATGTTAGCTTGAAGTCTGCTTTTTCAATTAACTCCACTTCAAAGTCTGTGTACTTAGTGACCTTTGTTTGAACACATTTTGTTTATGTTTAAATAGGGCAAATATTGCACCTTTTTACACTATATATTGAGTATCAGGACGTTTCTGGCCAGGCAAAACGTTCTGTTATTTAATAGATGCACCTTTTATGTATAACATGTACACCTACCAATTTACTAGTTAAGAAACTTTAATGAATAAAATAATTTGCATTTAATTTTTATTATTAACATACTCTATTATATCAACTTGTGATTTGGACTAAGTCCCCTTTTCTATTTCTTTTTGTTTTAATTTTAATTTTAATTATTTAAATTAATTTAACGCTTAAGTATTTTATATGTACGAGTATATGTATGTCAAAGTAATTTGAATTAGTAGTTTCTTCTACCTTTTTTCTTTTATGGTTAAGGCAAAACAAAAATAATAATATGTATTTATATATTTAATTCAGTTCGTTATTATTTTATTTTAATTCAGTTTTATTCTCTTGATAGTACGTAGCAAAAATTATTATTAGAAAAAAAAAAATATTTTAGCTGGGTTCAAAAATTAATCATGGTTTTGGAGTGTTGCAGAAGTGTTGCCGAAGTGTTAGCGCAACATTGATTATATTTATGTTGCGATGCTGATATGATTTATGTTGAAACTTTGATGTTGCTGATTAATTTTACGACAGTTTTAAAATTTCGTTGTCTTAAAATTTGACACATCGATAAAAATTCACAAAAATCAAAAATAAATCAAATGAATAAACTAAACTTAAAATATTAAAATTTAACTCATTGTTCATTGTTCAAATTCATTGCAACATCAAAAATTATGATGCAAATTTTGACTTTGTGATAAGTTAGTGTTAACAATAAAATGCAAAAATGAACACATGATTATAAGCCATGATTAGTTTTTGAACTGTTGACTAAAGCCTCTTTTGCAACACTAATGCAGTGTTGAATTTTTGAACCCACCCTTTTTTTTTAATTTTTTTCAAACTTATAAAATAAATTCTTTTTATTAAGTTTAGGAATAACTTTTTAAAAATATAACGAAATATAATAAGCTTAAAAGTGTCTTTACACTATCATCATTGACAATAACTTGAAGATAATTATTATAACTTAATTTTCGTAAACATTTTTTAAACATTTTTAAACTATTCCGTTGTTATATTTGAAAAAAAAAAAATGATTTGATTTTAAGTCTCCATCTTAAATTATGTTAATATAAAAAAAAAAAAAAAACTTAATTATATGACTAAATAGAATAGTATAAAGTAAAACTATTATCACACGCACGATTCGGAATAATAATTAAGCAAAAGACTGAAAACAAATCTTTATTCTGCTCAAAAGCGACAATATAAAAATGATACCTTATAAGTTAGATTTAATTATTTTCGAAGAAAATTTAATTCTTTTTTCTTTTTTCTTTTTTTTTTCAAAATGTTCCTGTCTTTTCGTATTTTTCTTCAATTTTTCAACATTTATTTTTTTCTTTAAACAAAGCAAATTATAAATCTCTATATATTTCAAATATTATTATTATTTTTAATTCTAAGTAATTAATTAAATTTTAATTTTGATTGAAAAATTATTTACATTGTTATATCGCCATAATCTTGTGACCATTTTTCATAAGATGTTAAATTTTGAGGTGCTACAGATCGGCGAATACGTTTTAATGAATTGTAAAAATCTTGTTCAGTAATACAACGTACAGCACTTATATCTAATTGTTTAACTTGTTCAACATCTAATTCCCGTATTGGTTCTAATGCAGCATCTTTAGCTAATGCCGTTAAATCAGAACCAGAATAACCGTCTGTTTCAATTGCAAGTCTTTTTAATGCTTCTACATTTAATGAATTACCCTGTTTCTCTAGTAAACGTTTTAATAATAGTTCACGTGTCTGTAAATCTGGTAATGCAACATAAACACGTTTTGTAAATCGTCTTAATGCTGCTTCATCTAATTCTTGTGGACGATTCGTTGCCGCTAATACAACAATTCTATCACCGTCCGGATTACCTGGTATACCATCAAATTCAACAAGAAATTCTGTTTTTAAACGTCTGGATGCCTCATGTTCATTTGAACTGCGTTCCGATAATAACGAATCAACTTCATCAATAAATATGATTGAAGGTTGCATTTCTCTAGCTACAGCAAATAAAGCTCTCACTAATTTCTCACCATCACCAACGTATTTACTTGTTAACGATGCTGCAGAAATATTAAAAAATGTAGCACTACATTCGGTTGCAACAGCTCGTGCTAATAAAGTTTTTCCATTTCCTGGTGGACCAAATAATAGCAATCCTTTTGCAGGTGTACGTAATCCTAAATTTTAGATATTATATGAACGAAATTGATTTTTAAGAATAATTAGATAAAGTAAATAAATTTAATGAAAAGTATGTTTTGTTTAAAATTACTTTACCAACCTGTAAATAATTCTGGTCGTACTGACGGTAATATGACCATTTCTTGTAAAGCTTGTTTTGCAACTTCCTGACCAACAATATCTGTCCATTCAACTTTTGCGCCACCTTCAACAATTTCATCTAAAATTATTTGAACTAATTTCGGTTCGACACCTTTTACACTAATAGCCGTCGATTGAGTACTTCCGTTCGGCATTCCACCAACTGGTGTCCGAGATCGTTGAGGTGGTGTATTACGACCAGATGATTTACGAATAGGAGAATTTGATATCTACATGAAACATGATACATGAAACAACAAAAATAAAAATAAATATTTAAAGCATAGAATGAATATTAGAAATGGAAATAAAAATTACCGAAAATTGTCTACGTGTTGCTGGTGGTGTAGCTGCAGTTTTAATTGTTTGCCGTGATGTAGCTGACGATATTCCTGTACCGTTAATTGCAGTTTTCGATCCTAAATTTCTCGGTAATGTTTGCGATTTATTCATTACACCCAAATGCCCTGGACGTTTTATGCCAATTGTAAGTTTACGACCGGATGCTATATTGAACATAAATGTTTCAAAGAAAAAAAAAAAAAAAACAAAAACAATTCTTAAATATTTCCCTTAACACAAGTCTTGCTATTAGAGTTTACTTTACATGAATTAATAATTTTCGAATTTGATTATTTATATGTACAAATAGAACTAGTTCAATTATCGATTAAAGTTTAAAAAAAAAAAGGTAATGAACATGCATGCAAATCATATTTTCATATGTATAACTTTTAACACGCAAAAATTCAATTCTCATTTTACAAAACAAAAATAAAAAGTGTTGGTATGTAAATGATGCATGCATAATGTCCAAACATATTTATGTACCTATGTCTCTACATATTTTACATAAGAAATAAATAAAAATATAAATAATCAGGTAGCAGTGTAAGAATATAAATAAAAAGCCCCTTCCAATAGTTTTTGTGCACAAATCCATTTCATTATGAGAAATATTTTGATTTGATTTCCAGAATGTAAGTACAATTAAATTAAAATTTTTATTATTATATTATTGTTATGATTTTTATTTTTAGTTTTATACATATTTACATATTTTTGAGTTTTCTGAAATTGAAGAATTATTTCTTACCTGATGTTTGATTGGTATTATTATTATTATTATTATTAATTATCACAGTATTCATTTTAGTATTTCGATTTGATAAAATTTTTTTTGTATTATGATCACTTGATAATCTACTCGTTACTGTAACAGAAGAAGGTATTTTCTTTTTGGATCCAGATACATTAGAAGTAGATGTAGATGCAGATGCTGCTGATGATGATGATGATGATGATGATGATTTTGATGATGTTGATGGTTGTGTAGAAGATGAAATTCGTTTTGATGATGTTAATTTATTGACACTACCATAATTATTACTATTGTTTATGTTCATTGATAATAATGAAGTTTTATTTTTTTTAATAAGATCATTCTGATTCTTGGGTTGATTCTTATTCATCATCGGTGATACAACTTGAATATTAGTTTTTTTGTTATCATTATTACTTGATGAGGGGGAATTTTTTTCTGGTGTTATCGATAATCTTGTTGTAGCTATTTTGATTTGTTCTAAATTTAATGCTTCCATTTTAAGTACTAAATAAGCATATATAATTTTGATTTTTTTTTTTTTTTTGTTTTGGCATTTGATATTTTTGAGGACGATGGGATTATAGAAAAAACATTTATTTAAAATAGTAAAAAAAAAATAAATAAAAAAATAAAATAAAATATATTAAATTAAAATCAAAACAGAAATAAAATAATTTTTTATAGGTATATTATGTACATACATATTTATAAGTATGAGGACAAGAAAAAATTAAAAGAGAAAAAAAAAGGAATTAGCATAAAATCAAAATTTTAATTCACACACACAACCAACATTTAAAGGAAAAACAATTGACATTCTTCTAGGCATATATGTATGTATGTATATTCATTAAAAAATAATGTGCTATGAAGAATAATAATTATATTATGTAAATTTAATATAACACACATAAGATCTAAATATAATAATGATCCTCTAAATGATAAATAAATATTTCTTTCTTTTTTTTTATTTTAATTTTAACAAATCAAATAACTGTCTATTATTTTAAAACTTTGAACTAATTTTATGTACATTATTATCTAAATATTATGTACACATGTATGTATAAGTATTTGAATTATAAAAAATCTAAAAATAAATAGAAAATATCTTACCAAGAAAATGTAGACGATCTCTTGCCATCGAAAGATTTGTTTGCATTTTTTCATGTAAACGTTGTGCTCTGTCCCAAACTTCACCACGACCGCTCCAGCAATCCACAGCAATTCCATCCTCAAGCTCTTTAATACCCTTACGATATAATTCGATGGCAAGTTCTTTATGACCTATGGCAAAAAATAAAAAATCATACATACCTATATCATTCTAATTATTTTAGAAAAATATTTTACATAAATTTTACATATTCATTAATCCCGAATCGAAAAGATTTCTTTTTAAAATATAAAAATAAAAAATTTAAATACATAATATTATTGATTTTTGATTAGGGAACCGTTGAAATGAAAATTTGCGAATCTTTAAAAAGAAAATTTAACAGAAAATACTCGTAAATTTGAAATCTACTTATACTATTTAAATGTTGAACATTATACGATTTTAAATTAAAATATCCTTTAAAATTCTCTACTAGATTTTCATATTAATTTTTAAATATGGATAACAAAAACAATAGATGCCAGTTACCAGGTAGTATGTGAATTCATTTATAATTCATTGATTTGTTTTATATTTTCTAAAGGCAAAACTGTTAAAAAAAACCTTCATATATTCCTGTACTGTACCTGTACATACAAATATAACATATTTAGGTAGATATGATTTCCTGATGAATACATATATGAAAAAAATACATGACAGTCTTGAAGCCAACTGTCTCACTTCATACATTTATTATAGTCAATGATTTTCTAGTGTACTTTTGATAACAATACACAACAAAAACTTATTGGGTCATCAACCTTCATTTTTCTCCAAACATCAATATCCATAAAAATCATGAAGAAAAATGAAAAATAAAATATGAAAAAGAAAATCTATACCTATATAAGTAAGTACTTGTACATACATTTATGTACATATAATAAGTATATACGTATGTTATTTCATTTTTATCATTATTTTTTCTGTTATATTTTATGGATTAGACTTTATGCACAGTTTTACGTAGTAATATATGTAAATGTACATACAATAATAAAAATATAACAATGGAAATTTTTATAATACCAATAATACATAGTCATGTATAACAACACAGTAAAAGAATTAAAAGTTTTAGAATTAATATGGGGGAGAAAAAAATAACAGAAAATATACTAACTAAGCTAACATAAATGAAAAGTTACATACTAACATAATCAACTACCCTTACTAAATACTGTATACATACATATGTATATATCTCTTGCATGTAGATTTATATTTTTTGTATTTTTATCGATCATTATTTTATAATAAAAATATTTACACACATGCATATATTATGTACATACAAATGTGTATATAGTTACCGATTAATTTATGAACAAGCAAAAATATAATATTTTTACTTAAAAAAGTTTTCTTTCATTCATATATTTTTATTCATTTGGTAACGAATATACTAAGGTACAAAAGTATTTGATTTCCTAAAAATTGAATATGTAAAATGTGCTGTAATTTTGAAAAAAAATAATTTAAACCACTTTTTTAAACTGTATATCTTAGTTGTAAAATAATTAATGTAGGTATGTAGTAAATTCTTAAGTTGTTTTTTATTTATTCATGTACATATGTATTATTTTTCTTAAATTTATTTTTTTGTATTTTTATCAATTTTAAATGTAATACATAAATAGGTATACATAAATATGTATATATGTATATATATATATCTATATTCGATACGATTTGCATTACAGAATTATTTATGTTGTTATTATGTACATATATGTATATCCTCATTCATATATGCATTTGTACATTAATGATTATTGTTTTGTTTTATTCCTTGTCCTTGATCTAAAAATTATACATAATGTATACATATCTATACGTAATAATAAAAAACAAAGATCATCATATTCATAAATACTAATCTAACATTTTAGGTCAACAACAGTAAAGAGAATACATATATACATTTAAATCTTTTTGAAAAGTTTAAAACAAAAGGAAATGTATAAATTATGCATAATAATTTTTCTCAACTTTTATATATCAAATTTTTTATTTCTTTTATTTGTTACAAATAATGTAGCTATGTATGATATATATGTAAATAATGTTTTCGTCTTTCATGCGCAAATATTCATTTTTCATTCAAATGATTTTCAAAGCAACATTTATTGTTGGAAAATCATCATAAACGTATTAAAACTTAAAAGAATATGTAAATACTCGTAATATATACATAGTATTATATGTGCATATATATCATATTTGAATTTCATAAATGCATAAAGTAAAATAATTATATGAAATGTGCATTATAGATATGTGCATAGAGCACCTGTTGCATTATAAATAGGGGACTGTTTTTATAAATTTATAATTGCGTTATGATAAATTTTAAGTTTAAAATGAGAAATACCTTCTACTTCCACTAATCTGCCTGCACATATTTAAAATCGATGGAGAAATAGCCACAAATGATAATATACACAAATCGTCCTAGGAAGCTAAGCTAAAGTGAAGACAGAGGACAAATTGACAACAAACTTACCCATTAATACATTTATTTATTACTTTTATTGATATTATAACACAGTAATAAGCATAAATATAGTTAAATAGGCTAAAATAGATATGATTGATATAACTAATTTTAACATGTCGAGTACTGTGTTGTTGTTGTGTATGATAATATGCTAAAAAAATACAAAATTCATATTAACGTTATGTATAGATACAGATACAATAGTTGAGTACTGTAACGGTTATTTGTTTTAACTTTGAAAAAATCTAAGTAGGTACCTGCAAGCTGGCACCTATTATACTCGTAGTAATAAATAATAAATTATTGTTATCATCAGACATTATAAAATTATGGCTCACCTTCATTCTCTTCATCAATTTTTAAAGCTTTCGATATATATTCAAATGCTCTTCGATGATGGTGTTTCTGTTTAGCCAATAATGGATCTCCTGGTCCTGGACCAGAACTTCCACTGGATCTACCATTTGACATTTCGATTTCTTTATGTTTATTACGATGATGATGATAATGATGATTATTTAATGATTGATTTTGTTGTAGTAATTGTTGATTTTGTAATAAATCAGTATTAGTACCGACAATTTCAAGATTACAATCTTTACGAACTGGTCTATGTATTACACGACTAGTTGCACTATATATATACCGAAATATACAGAATAACTGATAAATTAATGAACGTAATATATTAAAAAGAAATATAATTGGGAATGAAACAATATATAAATTTTGTTTATGCACAGAGCCCCTTATATCATTGGAGCTACCATTTATTTTCACATCATCTGTGGCACTTGATTCACCACTACTACTATCACTTTTTCGGTGGGTTTTTTTGGATGGCGATTTACTGCTGCTTGTATTGCTAGCATTGCCTGATGACGATTGTGCGCTCTTATTACGCACCATCCGTCACTTATGATTATAAAAGTAAAAAAATTTTCTTCACTTTTTATAATCTTTTATGGTTTTCTCACTAATTTATTCCTTTAAACTTCAAGCACCACCAAAAGATTCCCACAAATAATTATTTACATATAAAACAAAGAAACAATTTGATATTTTTACAATTGAATATTATTATTATTATTATTATTATTATTATTATTAAGAAGTATGATTCGATTAAATTTTTTGTATTTTATTATGTTTTATTAATAGAAAACAACAATCCTTTTATGGAATAACGTAAAACTCGACTACGACTAAACTCCATTTATTATTCAATATCCTTGAGTTTGAATATTATTAAAAATAATTAAGGTAGACGTAGGTAAATACAGATAGCACAGAAATATAAAATAATCAAATCGAAATCAAATTAACCAGTCAATTAAAATACAATAATTCACTTATTGACTGAATTAATATATAACTGAATTAAAATTACTAAATGAAAAGACTGGATTGACCATGGATTGACTATTGTGTGCGATTTATGGATAGTGATAGTGAATTGCAATTGAATGTTATGAAAACTTTTATTAGAATGAAAATGAAAAATATTTTGATTTTGACAATTCCAATTCTGCCAATTCTGCTTCTATTTTATTTTGCTTGCAAATTTCTCCACAGTGGGCTATAATTTCTTATCTCTGAAATTTTTTTCGAATTCACTTCAATTTTCAATCCGATTCCGATTTCAAAATTTGTAATATTCTCTGTCTGATCTCTGATTCCAATAGAATAGAATCTGCATCAGATAAATAGCATCATAGATAGATATAATAACAAACATTTTGCTAAATTGTTTTTTTTTAACTTCTAATTAAAATTCTCTTTTTTATTTTGAAATTTAATATGAGAAGAGAATGCATGCATGTATAGCATATATTAATATTTTGATTTTGAATTCTTCATATAAACCAATTTCTACTGTTCTATTTGTTTTTGCAAGTTTTTAATCAATCAAAAATTATCAGCTGTTTAATATCAATTTTTTAATGTTTGTTATACCGAAACCGAATACAATAATACTCATATTTCCTATTATGAAGTATTTGTTCTTTTATATTATAACCTAAAATTTTTAAACTATTCGATTGTTAATTTATAAATTATAATATAACATTTTGGATATTAAAATTCTTTGAAAATGTCGAAAGCTGCTGGAAAATTAAAAGCAATGAAAAAATTTGCTGATAAAGTAACTCATACAACAAAACTGAGTACAAATATACCAGCTGGAATGGCTGCAGCCGGACCACCACTAGGACCAATGTTAGGACAGGTACTTAAATACAATATAAATTTTGAAAGATTAAATTTTAAATTTACTTTTTTATGCCTTATTAGAGGGGAATAAATATCGCAGCATTCTGTAAGGATTTTAATGAAAGAACAAAAGATATTAAAGAAGGAATACCTTTACCATGTAGAATATCAGTTAATTCAGATCGAAGCTATGAACTAGTTATACACAATCCACCAGCCACATTCTTTCTTAAACAAGCAGCAGGTATTCAAAAAGGTGCAATGTATCCTGGACAAGAAATTGCTGGTAAAATAACTCTTAAGCATCTTTATGAAATTGCAAAAATCAAAATACAAGATCCTCCAAATGCTCTTCTCACTATGGAGGTAATTTAAATGAAATTTTGAAGTCCAAAATAATTAGAATAATATTTTCGTTATTAAATTATTAATTACATTATTTTCATTATATTAATTTTAGCAAATGTGTAATATGTTAATTGGTGTAGCTAGAAGTTGTGGAATAAAAATCGTGAAAGAGTTAAGTGAAGAAGATTACAGTCAATTTCTTGAGGAACGAAAACAAATAATTGAAGAGCAAATGAAAGAATTACAAGAAAAACGTGAAGCAAAAATGTTAAGAACTACTTAAAATTTGTTTTATTAATAGAAATTAGAAATAAATTATGCACATTATAGACTTAGTCAAAACTGAATTTCTTTCTATCCTTTGAAACGTTCTTTTTCCTACGTTTTTCTAAATGTTTTTTCAATTTTCCAGTACGTTTAAGATCTTCGAATTGTTTTATCAATTCTTTAGTTCTACGTTCCTCTGAAATTAATAAGAAAAAAAAATTGTTGAGATTTAAAATTTTGTACAAATATAGCAGAAATCTTACTCTTTGTTAGATAATGCGGTTTCTTATTTTCCTGCTTTGCTTTTTTAATGTCTTCCTTTTCCTCTTTCAACACTTCTTCCTTTAGTTTACGTTTCCGTTCTTCACGATTTTGATTTTCCAATCTTTGAATTACAAATTTTATTCGATTTCTCTCATCTTCATTTATTTCATTTTTTAATTGATTTTTTAATGTATCAACTTCTTTTTCTCTAATTTCACTTATGAAACTATAGTTTTCTTTAAATATTTTCGAATTATATTCTCCACATTTAGTATCAAATCTTGGATCTCTTATAACCTTATCAGTTTTCAATTCATTTCCTAACAACGGAACTGGACGTTTGGCACTCATCTCACGAGGTCTATTTTTATTTGCTCGCTTAAAATCTTTCGAAACAGAACCTCTAGATGTTTTCTTTTTCATTTCAGATTGACCAAACAAAGCTTCGTTGTATACTTTTGATCCTAATTTTTCTTTTAGTTTGATTAGTTCTTCAAATGACAAAGAACTTAACTCTTCACGTATTTTAGTCTACATACAAAAAACAATAATAATATTTTATAATATATAAATAAAACAAATTAAAAAAATATATTTAAAATTACTCTTTCATTATCAGGATCACTCTCAGCGTCTTGATGATCTCTACTTTGTTCTTCCACCTTTATCTTATTGTTTATTTCAGTTTTTTCAATTTGAGGATCACAAGAATCATTTGTTTCACCACTTGATTCTTTATTCATTTTCTCAAAATATGTTATTTAATTTTTATTAGAACTAGAATCTGGAACTAATATTGGACTTGGACTAAAATCCCGACTAAAACTGTATATTATTATATTGGATTAAAATCACATCCAAAATCCATATGATTTCATACAATTACCAATGTAAAATATAGGTTATGTATGCCATGATTGTCAATATTGTCATAATAAATTTAAAATTCATTTCTGATAATCGAGAATCGAATCGTTTATGATTTCCTTTTTATTCTTCTTATTCTATGCAATTTGGAATTGAAACAATTATCACTATGTCAATTTAGTATTTTCAGTTTCTGCGATTGTGAATTATTGTATGACTCAAAAAAAACATAAAAATTGAAATGACTGTGAAATTGAAATTTAATGCGATGTAAATGGAATATAATATGCATGGGAATGGGAATATGTAATATTGAGTGTACATACATGCATACATATATATACTTCTTATATAGTCAACCGAGTCAACACAGCAAAAGCAATCAGCTCAGCATTAATTAATTGGTTGGTTGGTATGTTGGTAACATTTATTTATATTTATAGAAATAACATAAGCGAAGTAACAAAATTGTTTTTGATTTAGTTTTCTCATATAGTAAATTAAAAATTATCTAAAAATTACAAGATTTGAAATTATTTTTATTTATATTATTAAATCGAAATAAAGGTAAATTAAAATATAAATAAATAATTAAAAATATGTACAAAATTCTTATTCAATTTCTTTAGAAAACGTGCAGACAAATAGACCTCTTGCATTGTCTACACCCACTTACTTTTTATTAACATAGAAGAAAAAAAATGTTCATGAATGGAAAATAAAATGCAAATTTTATATTAATATGATTTTTTTTGCTTTTTTTTTTTAGAATAAAAAGAAAGATTGAATCAAAATGGACCAAATTCTTGAAAATACACTGTTAACGGCAGCCACACAAATTGAAAAGCAGTTAGATAGCCAACTTGAACGTTTAGAAAATATGGATGATGAGGAACTGAGGAAAATTCGTGAAAGTCGTCTTAAAGAAATGAAAGAATATGAAAAAAAGAAACAAGATTGGTTAAATAATGTAACAATTACTTTCATAAAATTATAATCTTATGAAATACATTAGCAAATGTTAATTTTTAATTATTTTTAGGGACATGGAGTTTATACAGAATTATCAGATGAAAAAGAATTTTTTGAAATATCAAAAAAATCACCAAATATTGTTTGTCAATTTTATAAAGATTCAGAGGAATCATGTAGAATTGTTGATATGCACTTGAAATTATTATCGAAAAAACATATAGAAACGAAATTTTGTAAAATAAATGCTGAAAAATCACCATTCTTAACACAAAGATTACGCATTAAATACATACCAACAATTGCGTTAATAAAAGATAGTAAAACGAAAGATTATATTGTTGGTTTCAGAGATTTCGGTAATCGCGATGATTTTAGCACAGATTTATTGGAATGGAGAATAGCACAATCTGGTGCAATTGATTACAAGGTAAATCATAAATGTAAAACATAATAAGAATTGATTCTATCTTTGAATAATTTCAATTAATTTTATTATCTTAATTAGGGTGATTTATTAAATCCACCAGAAGAAAAGAAAAAATCAAAATCATCAATTAATCGACCAAAAAAAGTCATTCGTGGGGGTTATGATTCAGATGATTCAGACATTGATTTTGATTGATTCCTTAATAAAAATATTTGAAATGTTCTAGACATAAATTATATAGATATTTATAAATCAAAATAAAACAAATCTAAATTTACTTTAGAAATTGTACGGAATAACAAACAGTAATCACTCACTTTGTCATAATTATTGTAATTTATTTAACACTTCTAGGACGAAACGTAAAATTGACTTTATAATAATGAATGGAGAATGGAGATTGGTAATGCACACTATGTAAGCATTAAAATAATTGACAAACTACATAAATAGTAGAATACATAATAAAGTCGTACTTATAGAAAATAAATGATCAATGTAAAATTTAACTAGTGAATTGCAGCTTTTTTGAAAACTACTTGAAATACAAATTAAGTAAAATCTAAATTTAAATTCCATTCAAATTATTTTTTAGATAGAACATTTATACATTTTGCATGAAAATAAGTAGAAACTAAGAACAATTATTTTATACTAATTGTATTTTTATTTTAAATTTTACACCACTATTTTAATATATAACATGACATAACAAGTTTTTTTTTAGTTGAACCAATCATATTTTAAGCAACAAAAAAAAAATATTAATTTATTTTCCTATAAAAAAGACATAACACAATTATAATAAATTAAGAATTCAATTACAAAATTTTGTTTTTTATTATCTAATCGATCAAAATTATTTGGGAAAGAGATAGTTTTAAAAATTAGAATGTTGGATTGAAAAAATAACAGAAAAATCATATTTAATTATATTTTACTAGACAAAAATGATCTTAAACTAGAGAAATTCCACCACCATAATATTCTATTCTTGTTTGTGGTTCAACAAAAGCTAGCCAATCAGATGCATGCGTCGGTAATAGTCCCATACTCTGACATTTATATAGTGCTAATGCAACATTTGCTAAATTTCCAAGAAAATATGTCAATTTTTGACCACCACCTTGTGATCCTTCAGCTAATTTTGATGTTGTAGACGTTGAAAACATTGCTTTAATGGGACGTATTAACATCATTCCAACCATCATAATTGGAAAAATAGATATCGAATTTCCGGACATGTACATTATTAGCAGATTCATAGGAAGCTGTGAAACAAATGTAATAATTAGGATGGATAATTAAAATTGTATACAATTTTTTATAAATGGCTATTTGATTAAAATTTGTACATAATGTACCTGTTTAATTGGACCCAGAGCTATATCCCATGATTTTTTTATCATTAAATGATGATCCCTTACTATTTCTGTATGATTTTGTGCAACTGACGGATTATATCCAGGAGGTGATGATAATTCACCGACTTTACTATGAAACATGAGAAAAATACATTTTTTTTTTGTTAAATTTTAATATTTTACAAAATAGAGAAAAAACACAAATTACTTTGAATTAAAGTCTAAAGACCACTTAAATTTTTTAATACTTGATTTAGACATTTTTATATTTTATTTTTAATTTTAACAAAAAAAAAACTACAAATTAATTCTAATTAATAAAAATTGTCTTTAATTTTAATTAAATGACATGACATACATAATGACGAGAAAAACAACACTAACAACAAAAACTCTCACATCATATGGTGTTTCAGTCATTCAGTGCTTATTGTAACAGTAACTAATTTCTACAACACTGGTAAGCCTAAGCGATTGTGAATGATGAAAATCAGTTCCAAATTCCAATTTAATTATTTACTTATTACTTTTCTTTTCGCTTGCCATTTCCATTGTAATTACTTAGTCATTGCCAGAGGTATTTTTTATAAATGAAAATGTGAAAATAAATTTTCCATATACAATCAGACGTCAGACGATCAGACGTTAGACATATGTTGTTAAAATAAATTTAAGTTTGAATTCAACAAAGAGGAAATTATATTTTTTTATTTCCAACAAAACAAAGAAGAAGAAATATTGGAAATTATTTGAACTAATTTTTTTTTTCTAATCTACCATCCTTAAAAAGTGTTAAATTTTACTTTCTGCAATACACATTTAAAAATTTATGTATATAATTTTCTTTGGCTGCCTATAGTGTCTGTTTGGATTTGTAGGTAGGTTCAAGTCGTAAAGTCGCAGCTTGTCGACTCGTAACTCGTAGCTGTAGCAAGCAAAGTAAATATAGGTAAATATAGGTTAGGTATATATACACTTTGGCTGTAGTGGCTGTGTTGTGTTGTAGGTTCAGTCTTCAGTGTTGGTTTCGTTGTTCGTTCACATTCACAAATCACAAGCACAACATCAATATCAAACACATCACATCACAACGTTCACGTTCACATTCACATATCACATCACATCCAGTCCACTTGCCATTTTGCCTGTTTGCCACTTTACCAGTTGTTTTGTTAGTGCTTGTTTTGTGGCTTGTGCCTTGTGGTGATTGTGATTTTTTTATATTAAAGTAAAGATTCTGTATCGTTAATGTGAAAATTTTGAGATTGATTGCATTAAAAAAATAAATACCAGAGATTTAAGAAATATAGTAGTAAAATAATAGTAAAATTAATTTGACAGAAAAAAAGGAAATATATAAAAGATATTACGTTTTTTGAAATCCTTATTCCTTACTGCATAATTTGATAATCAGAAGATTTTACTGTTCTTAATTTTTGTTTATATACATATATGTATTTTGATTCGTGCGCTATTTACAAAAAAGTAAGTACATACTTATTTGAATTAAAGTAAAAAATTTTCATGTTTTTTTTTTTTTTAAATTTTACTGTAAAAAATGAACAAAATTTTTGTTCGGATTTTTTTTTCTTTTCTAATTTCTAGCAGCCTACGTCAGCTTTCAGCTACAGAACTTGAAAAAATAGGAATAAATTTAATAAATGTGATTAATTATAGTATTTGTTAAATTATACATACATATATTTTTCTGTGTCAAAAAATAAAAAATAATAATTAATTAAGGAAATTAAATTTGAAAGCAAGTAAAGTATTGTATAATATATAATTTGCTTTCTTTTTTTTTTTTAAGAAAAATCAATTAAATATAAACATTAATAGAAATTTAAAAACACAAAAAAGTTCTATAGAATGTAAATTATATTTTATACCTATTATATTTTTAGAATAAAAAGCAAAAACGTAATAAGTGTATATTTATTTTCTAATTAAAAAAAGTGTAGAAAAATCAAAGGCACTTTTTTTCAATATCTGTTCTCGAATCAAATTGCGTAAGTGATAAAAAATTTAAAAACTAAAAAATTGAAATTAGTGATAAATTAAAAACAAAAAAAAACCACAACAACAAAAAACGAAAACGTCATGAATGTGCCCCAACAGCAAAATACCAGCTCATGGGCACCAAATCCTTCAGGTTCGACATCTCAACCTCCAATATTGTCATCAACGACAACAACAGCTACAACCGCAAATTTTGCAACATCAACACCAGCACGTGTTGAACCATTATCAAATATTATTATATCATCTTCATCATCCTTGACGTTGTCATCATCACCATCATTAGCGACAACAGCATCATCAGCAACAGTAGCTGGAATTATAACGAGCACACAACAAATGGGTGCATCATCATCATCAATATCAGGTACACCACCCAGTGCTGGATTTAAATATCCATGTGGTAAGTTGAGATTAATTATTCGTAATTATGATTTGTACAGTATACGAACAATTTGAAAATTTTATTATCTGCACTCAGTTTATTTACTATTTACTTTTTTTTCACCTATTAAATATTTCAAAACATTTTAGATTTAAAATTTTTTAAAAGATTTCTAAAATATATGCATTTCTAATCTTATAAAGTGATCCCAAACAATTTTTTTTTTATATTTAAAAATATTAAAAAATATTAATGCGAAAAACTGAAATACGATAAATCCAAATTTTATAAGTCAATTATGTAAATTTTTCATTTATTTATTCAAGAAAAATGTATGTATGTATTTATTTCTGAAGCCTTTTTATTGTATTTTACATTTTACATATCAATAATTTATGTTCATGTTCATTCATATCGATTTCATAAAATCCCTGCTAATTTCTTATTGATTGCTTCCTGACACCATACAACAACGCGCAAAGGTGTCAATAATCAATCAATGTAAGAAGCTTTCAATATTTTAATACTTGGTAAAGTACCTACCTACCTTATATATTTATTTTTTCACTTTTTTTTTATTCATTTTCATTTTATTTTATTTTTTTCCAACAGGTACCTACATATTAATTTACCTGTGTTTTATTATTTGCGGTTAATTTAATTTTTATTTATTTTTTGGCTTATTAGAAAATAAAAAATAAATTATAAAATTAATTGTTTATATTATTAGCTAGGTAAATTAAAAAAATTGTTTGGGTTCACTTAAAAACGAAATAAAAATCTGTGTCACTTTTCTATCGAGTAATAAAATCATATTACGTGATTATGTAAGTAACATGATTTTGAGTATAAAAAAAAAAAAAACTATATTTTTTTATCCTTTATCGAGAAAATCGTATTTCATGATGATTACATAAATACAGAAGATGATCTTTGTAAAATGTAAAATACATTTTAAATTTATATTTTTTCTACAGACATTTACAATAAAATCTTATTAAGTAATAGAATATTGTGCTTTTTTGCAAGTAGAGATGTTTTTTATGTATACGAATATGTATGGAATGTGGATATTTAAATAAAACTATATATTAAATATGCGGTTTTAAAATAAAAATCAAATGATAGGTATATTTTCCTTTTATGACTAATACTTAATGCTTCAGAATTTGGTTTAAGGTGAGATTGAACTGAAAATAGAAAAAAAAGTCGGTAACTTTGGCACCATAAATATCTCAGTTATTTTTTAAACATTTTTTTTTTTTTTTACTTTGAAAATGTTTGAAGAGAACATCCGAAACAGCTTTAAAAATATACTAAATATACTTTCATACTAAATATTATTCGATTTCCTTCGAAATTTGAACATAGGCGTATAAGTAATTTGAAAAAAAATTTATTAGAAATTGGGAATTAATGATTAAAAAAGTTTTCCTGTATACTTTTTGATGTTCATGTGATGATATTCGAAGAAATAATTTCAAACCATATAATATTCTCCTTCAATTGAACGTTTTTCTTTAATTATTAAAACATTGAAAATAAAAAAAAAAAATCGATTTTCATTTAACTAAGTAATAAAAGTTTTATCGCAGTTACAATTTTAAATTACACAGTACCAGTTTTGGTTGGAAACATGAATATTGTATATCGTACAGTACGAGTACACAGAAATACGTAAATATGTACATAATATATATATAAGTATATTATATGTATATTATATGTATATGTATGTGCTTAAGTGTAAAATATCTATAAATTAAATATGAAAAAGGTCATAAAATGTTATCAAATATAAAATTAGACAAGAAAAAATAATATTACAAACAAAAAAAAAAACATTATTTCCTGTTTATATGTCATGTAATATAGTAATTTATAACAGATTTATAATAATGTAATAGTAATAGTAATAATTTTTTAAAATTATTTTCACTCAATTACAAATATCATAGATAGCTACCTACATACTCATATACTTCGTATTATACACATATTAATGTAATTTTACTTTAAAAAAAATGAATTCGTAGGTTTTCATATTTTTCTTTTTCCTCTCATTAAATAAAATTTTTATTAACTTGTTTATTTTTATTTTTGAAGTGTGCAACATCTCTATCTCAAACAGTGTATAAAGTGTGCATAAATGCTTTATGATTTTTATGTACCCATTATCTTTTAGATATTATATTCATGTACATTTCTTAAATATGACGTAAAATTTTTTTTTTTTTTTTTGAGTTATTTTACTAAATGATGTAGGTACCTAGGTACTTACTTGAATATGTATGTATGTACATTATATTATATTATGTATAATAATACAAAATTATTTGCAATTATAACACTATAATGGAATATAGTACATATGTACATAATGCCTACCTGTTTTTTAAAAAAAATAAAAAAAATCAGATTTTTATTTAAATACGTAATTAACATGTAAATGTATATATTACATAATTCATATAACATTTATGCTAATGATTAAATTTAAAATCATATTAAGAAAATCCAGAAGAAAATGCTGCTAATTATATTCAAGTGTTCGTATTTTAATTGAATAATTTCATCCGGTATTATTTTGCTTTATTTATTTTTACATAATATTTTAAATGATTAACTGTTAAATATATAAACACGCATATACATATAAAATAGTACATTTATATACATACGATACAATAAATGAATAATATTGTCTACATAATATGTATATATAGCCATTTGCAGTCTATGATATAGCAATATAATGTATAAAATACATATCATCAAATAATGAAAATTTTTTCTTCTTCAATTATTTTATTTGAAAATGAAAACTTTAAAGATCAATTTACAATATAAATATTAGAATTTGAAATGATACTTACAATATATTAGCTGTAAAATAAGCAAATAAAAAATGTGCTTACCTACATACAATAATTATGCATGAAAGGATTGTACTGTTGATATTATGTATGTATGTACATACAGTACTCTAAGTGGACTTGCTATCTCCGTAGTAAAATGAATTATGAATTTATGATGATGATTTGATAAAATCAAATTCATTTCAATTCAAACAAAACCATAATATGTACATCTACTCTACATATATATAATACAAATGTATCATTGTTTCTTTCGGAAGTTTAAATTTTTAATTTTCCAATTATCTGTATACCATATCTACATATTTACATATTCGTATTTGTATACAATGTATCTATATATACATACATATGTATATAATATAGTAAAAGAAAAGGAAGTTGAATACTTCTTTCCATCAATATGTTTAGGCAGGCCTACTCATATTATATGTACTAACACAGATAAGGCTACTAAGTGTGGTACTATTTGTGGTACTCAACATCATACAAAATGGTATTTATGATGAATGTGTTTTTATTTTTGTAATAAGAGAAAAAGAATATTCGCAATTGACATTTTAAGTTTATTTATTTATGCTATACATATTATGATAATATGATGATGATAACGATGATGATTGCGAAAATTTCTAACGCATGTGTGCAGTATATAGCTAATATAATATGATACGATAATCTTTATATCAATATAAAAATGTTTATTATTATGAATTAATTTCATTTTATTTTCGTTTCAATTCAAATCATATGACTCATAATTTAATCTAATATAAAAATACTGAAAGCGTGAACTTTTCTGAGAGATTGTAACTATACACATACTATAACATTTATTTTTTATATTATAAACTATATAAGTAAATAAATAATAACGAACGGAAATACTTTATTATAACAGATTGCATAAAATCAATTAAGCTGGCTGCTTATTTTTAGTTTTTATATGATATGAGATATGATAGTTACACACGAAGAAAAAATTTTCAAAATAAAATAGAATTAAGACACATTTATTTTTATCATTCCATTCATTGAATAAATATTGAATGACGTGGTATGTATTTTCTTTTCTTAATATCTAATTTATTTAATGAATATTTTGAAATATAAATAAATAATATAAAATGTTGGGAAAACAAATGATAATCATATTATGTAGGTAGTGCCTGCACATATCAGTTGTCTAATCAGAAAATTAAATATTAAAAATCAAATTAAACTACAAATGTAAGAAAAATATATTATAGGTATTCAAAATTATAATATTTTGATTGTTATTATTTTTAGTAAGAACTTTTATTCTTCAAATGAAATTCTTGTATATAAATATATGTAATGTATGTAAAATTTTTGTAAAGTTTGGTTTCAAAACTTTCTTAAAAAATTATTTAATGAAATGAAGTGAAATGAAGTGAAATGGTTATTGTTTGATCGAAATTTATTATTAAAATGTTCCCTTATAAGAGTTTTCTTAAAGTAAACTTATATATAATACTCGTACCTTTTTGAGTAAGTACATATTTAAATACTACATTTATATATTCTTAAATTACATTTAATTCAAAGACATAAATATACGTTTCGTATAAAATTAATAATAATTACGTATAAAATTATTTTTTATACATAAGTATACATATTTTTTCCTCAGCTTTAATAATCTCTCTATTATTAATACTTGTATATTGAAGCAGGTTATTTTATGTATATGTGTACGTATACATCCCAGCTGACCAAGTGAACTCATAGTGAATTCGTTCTGAATTCATTTTACCCAAGTGATTCTTTATGTGAACGTTCACAGCGAATCATTAGTGAAGATATTTTATTTCAAAAATTTTTACGCTATAGCTGGTCATAGTGAATCCACTGAACTCATTTTGAAATCACTTACTGAACATTTAATGAAAACACGAAATGAATTCATATTGAATGCAGCTTGTGAAGGTAAAATACCATTCACAATATGAGTAATCAATAAATCCTAGCTCTAATTATTATATTCGTACTTTTCATTTTGATTTTTCTGAATAATTTAAATAAAAACTCTTTAATCACTTAATAATATTAATCACTTCGTTATTTTTTATTTATTTTACTTTTTATTTTTAATAAACTAATATTACACAGAATTTAAAACACTTGCTTATTCCTTATTCTTAGACTCAAATAACTAAGTACATTTTATATCGCTTCAGTTTACAAATTAGTACATGAAAAAGAAATACAAATTTCACTTTACGTTCACTAAATGATTCCATAGTGTTATCCTTTGTGAATCGCAACCATTTTACAAAGATAAAACGAATGAATTCGCCTAATCATAAAACTAAAATAAGTTTACATAAATCGTCATTCATCAAATGAATTTTATATGAATATAATTCATATTTCAATCACTTGGTGTATTCATAATGTACCCATATTTTTGAATAATTCACTTATTTTTCATTTCGTGTTTTCAAAATAAAAAAGAGAAAAATTATTCAGTTGGTGAAGATTTGTGGCATTCACTATGAATTCACTGTGAACCTAGTTCACTGAATGGTCAGCTGGGATATTATCAAGTTTTCGCATATAATATCTTTCCCAAAGTCCTTATTGTTATATGAAATTATCATTTTATCTACAAGTATTAAACATTTACATAAATATATGGAAGAATTTTATTAGAAATTAAATTTAATCTACTGCAAATGATAAAATAATAATGTAAGTATTTACGTGTAATAACTAAATAAAAATATGTGGGTCAAATAACCAATGATAGACCTTTTTTGCCTTTATTTTTTTATATACTCGTATACTGCTGTCGTTAGGTAGAAAGTCGTATCTACAAAATTTCGAAAAATAAGTTAAATGTAAAATCTTTATCTTAGACCAACAATGCATCTATTCTCTAAAGCTGTAAATGAACATTAAGGCACTTTTTTCGCCACTTCAAATATCGTATCCTGATAGAAAATCTTAACATTTTTCAAGTTAAAAAGTCGTATCTGGGCCAAATCTGACTTATTCTAATGTAAAAGGTCGTATCTGAAATTGTACCTACGACTTTCTGCCTTGATACATGCTCTAAATACAAATATTTGACTTTTACCAACTTTTACTGATATGATAAAAGGTCGTATGTGTCAAATCACACATTTCTAAAAAAAAGCTCATAATAACTCAAAATTACCTAAATGTCAGATACGACTTTCTACCTAACGACGGCAGATATATATGTATGTATGTACTTTTTTGTATAAGTATAGTTTTTCTATCCATTTACATATATGCGTAATCCTGTAAAAATAATCTATTATTATTATTATACATATAGTACTTGTAGAAAAATTAGACAAAGTGTTTATAACTATATATATGTATACGAAATTCTATTTTAAGTTATTTGCTATGAAATTAATTTTTGTATTATAATGTTCTTGTTTTTTTTTTTTTTTGATTTTTCAAATTATGATTTACGACGGGTATTTATTGGATAACCATATAACATTGCTCAATCATACATACATACATATATGCACATTATTTTACTAAAATTGATAATTTTTCAAATTATTTATTTATTTTTTATTCTGCATACGTATGATGTTTGTATGTACGTCTTATGTCGTATTGATTTTTAATTAAAAATATTTTATTTATTTATTTATTTTATTTATTTATTTAACTCAACATAATAATATTTTGTTAATAAATTTCATATTATATAGATTCAGGTGTGGTTAATTAATAATGACGTGTTGAATGAAGACAACAAAATAAAATAAAATAAAAATTACGTTTTATTTTATTAATTTTTTTGTTCTGTTTTATATTTAAATTTTATCTAATCAAATAAACATATATTTGATTATATTTATGATATATGTATGTATATACGTATATACATTTTTCCTTCTTATATCATTTATGTATATATACATTATGTATGTGAATGTGAATTATATTGTCATCAGCTATAATATCATTCGATAATTTTTTTAATTTTAATTTTAATTAATCAAAAAATTTGTTCTATATCTTTTAATGATTATTTTTTGTATGGTAAATTTTAATAAATTTATTTAATGCGAATATTTAGTATGAAAATATGTATTTAATGAATTGTTTCTTTCTTGTCTTCATTTTTTTTCCTTCTTTTATCTTATTTAAAAGTAATAAATTTTGGAAATAGGTATGTATGTACATATATATAAATATACGGATTTCGATATATAAATGTCGAATTTGATCGATCTCTGATCTCAAATAAATAAAATTTATAATTATAATTTAAATGTACATACAAACATACATGCATACATACATGTGGTATCTATATATATTCACATATTTTCATTACTACTTAAATACATATATGTAGATATGTACACATATAATATTTGTATAACATATGTACGCATATATAAATGCTAAAAATCATGACCTATTTTTAATTCACAAAAAAAAGAAAAAAAAAAGAATTTTTCAACTTTGTGGTACCTATATTATGAAATGAAAATGTTAGGTATGTATAGGTATGTAGTACGGCTGAGTTCTAAAATGCATCGATGCGGTTTAAATGCAAAGTAAATATTTTCTAAATGTTTAAAATAAAAACATTTATACTATTCACACACTGCAGAGATAAACCATGGTTATCTCAAATGGATTATCGATAACCTGGTATGGGTGACACATTTAAATTGAGGTGAACTAGTTTATATATTCATATGACACCTGTCGAGATATGTACATTCAAACACTAATTATTTTTCATCTAGTCAGCATGTTAGCTGAAATTTTGTTTGACAGTTTGTTTAAATATAATATAAAAAAAAAAATAACACAAACGTCAAAGATAACTGAATTCGAACTTGGTTAACAAGATAACTGAGTTCTAGAAACTCGGTTAACTTAACCGAGTTCTGAAAGTCGGTTATCGCAAAGATAAACCAGAAAACTGAGATAACCATGGTTTATCTCTGCAGTGTGTCAATAGTATTACACTGCCATAAGTTCCAAAATGCATTGTGAATGTATTTTTTACTCATCATTTAAGCAAACATTGCATTTTTTTTTATACAATCACAATCACTTCCTAATTTCATCGTCTCAAAATGTCAAATTTAAAATTATGCGTTTTTGATGCAATGTAATAATGATACGCATCATATTTGCATTACTATGGTAATACTACCGCATCGATGCTTATTTTTTACATTTTAGAATTCAGCCTATTTTGAAACAATGTGGAATAAAATTAAAATATAAATTTTCAATGATTTTAATTTTTATTTTAATTTTGGTTTCTTTTTATGATCCTATATTAAAACTGAAGAAAATTATTCATCCGAATTTTGGATTATTCTTTTATTAACATTTATTTTAGATATTTAAGAATAAAATATCCATAAAAAGTATATACATATGCACTACTTACATATTCACGGGTATTATGATAAAATGTATTTATAGTAAGTACTTATTTTATATATGTAAGTATACATTATTATTAGGTATATACATAGTTGCTTTAGATTATGGTAGCATCTGTATAGTCATTTCAATATCTCTGTTACTGATGAATGTTTAAATGTAATATACGAGTACCTATATAATACGTTTTTTCAAGTGTAAAATGACTATTTTTTGTCATTTATTCATTTATTTATCTTTATTTTTATTTTATTTTTGTATAAAAAATGACATTAACACAAAAATATATACCTACATATGTATTTGTATATTTATAATATATTTTATTTATTTTATTTTTTGTATTTTTCTATTTTGTTTTATAATCTTATCTAATTTTATAAATAAATTTTTATATTCCTGAAGCATAATATAATATTCAGCCAGCTATACCATTACGATATACGATGACATTTGTGAATTAAATAGAAAATGAAAAAGGAAAGTGAAAATCTGAATCTGAAATAAAATTTTCTTTTATATTATAGATGTAAAAAAATAAAAATATCGATCCATATATATACAGATACAGAAATCATAGATTGATATTCGTAGAAGATAGAAGTTAACTTATATTATGTAAAAAGGATGAAAATAAAATGAAAAAAATTTTTATTTCATTTTATTTTATCTTTTTTAAATTATGTAATTTGAAATACAAATGACTGTACTACATAAAAGTGTGTTTGTTTATATACCAGAGAGAAGAAAATTAAATTGAAAAAATTGCAAAAAAAAAAAAAACAAATGATATAGAAATAATAATGGTTAAGTAACAATCTATGTAAATTTATTATTATAATGATAATTAAAAGTTTGATTTTTATGATTATTTATTTATTTTTTTAACTGTTGTGTATATATGTATATGTACAATTGAAATGAATCGAATTGATATTTTTTAATGTCATGACGGTCACTTAACCACCAAACTATAACAACACTAATGATTTCAGTAAAATTATTTTTATTCACATGTAGGTTATATATACGAGATGAGTACATACATACATATACATACATCTATCTATATGATACTTTTAAATAAAATATCATACATTTTTTTTTTTTTTTCGTATAGAAAACTTCTATTAAAATGTTAAATAAATAGTGAATATAGAAATCGATTTTTCATGATGTTCAGTGCAGGATATTCTATAGTTATATTCTGCTATTCAAATTAAAGAAAAATACTTACATAAAAGATATGTATACTTGCAGATAAAATGTACATTACACTCACTTACGTATGTACATATGTATGCGGCTTTTGAAAAAAAATTCATTGCATGTGTATTAATTTATTTTAGAAACGCCTTGTAATAGTATTCTTTTGTATATATGTATGCATTCATTTATTTTACTTTTTTTTCATTTTATTAATTAGAAATTCCTACATACAGTGTCGGACAAAACTATAGCAACTTTTTTTCAAATTTCAATTTTTTGTGTTTGGATGGCAATATGTAACAGAAAATTGAAATAACTTCAAAAAAATTTATATACCCAAGTAGATTAACATGATTTTTATTAAATCACAAAATTTTACAGTTGTGTAATGGCTGTACAAATTTCTATAACAATTCAATTGAAGTTAGTGTTTTACAACCTAATGACAAAACTATAGCAACTTTTAAAAAATTTCTATTTCCTATCTTATAATTTAATTTTCACATATAAAGGTGATCCAAAGCTTAATATTTTGTTGGATATCCTTTATTTTTGATGACTTCATAGCATCTACGTGGCATGGATTCAATTAAGTTCTTGAGTATACCAGGCGATATTCTATTCCATTCGCGTTCTATTGCAGTGAAAAGTGCATCTTTTGTGTAGTTTTCTGTTCTTATTTGTCGATCTACGAGTTCCCATAAATTTTCTATGGGATTTAGATCTGGTGATTGGGCGGGCCACTCTAAAACACGAACTCCATTGGTTTGTAACCAATCAGCTACAAGCCTGGACTTGTGTTTGGGATCATTGTCTTGCTGAAATTGCCATAATAATGGCATGTTTTCCTCAGCGTATGGATGCATTTTATTTTCAAGAATATTTTTATATGAAACTGCCGTCATTGTGTCCGTTATGATAGTCATAATAATATAGTCCAATTAATATGGCTTCGTGCAAATGCTAACCGAACACGTCTATTCTTTTATAGAGAAAGATATAGAGAAAGAGGTACCGTAAACACATTAATTAAACACATTTATTACGATATAGAGAAAGAGGTACCGTAAACACATTACGTGTTCGGTTAGCATTTGCACGAAGCCATATTAATTGGACTGTGCAGAAATGGAAAACGATTTTATTCTCTGACGAGTCTAAATTTAATTTAAAAGGATCGGGTGGAATGAGCCATGTTCGCAGACCAAAAGGAAAAAGATTTCATCCAAAATACACTAAAAAAATAATCAAGCACGGCGGAGGCAATGTTATGGTGTGGGGCTGTTTTTCGGGTTATGAAATGGGTCCAATACATCGCATAACGGACACAATGACGGCAGTTTCATATAAAAATATTCTTGAAAATAAAATGCATCCATACGCTGAGGAAAACATGCCATTATTATGGCAATTTCAGCAAGACAATGATCCCAAACACAAGTCCAGGCTTGTAGCTGATTGGTTACAAACCAATGGAGTTCGTGTTTTAGAGTGGCCCGCCCAATCACCAGATCTAAATCCCATAGAAAATTTATGGGAACTCGTAGATCGACAAATAAGAACAGAAAACTACACAAAAGATGCACTTTTCACTGCAATAGAACGCGAATGGAATAGAATATCGCCTGGTATACTCAAGAACTTAATTGAATCCATGCCACGTAGATGCTATGAAGTCATCAAAAATAAAGGATATCCAACAAAATATTAAGCTTTGGATCACCTTTATATGTGAAAATTAAATTATAAGATAGGAAATAGAAATTTTTTAAAAGTTGCTATAGTTTTGTCATTAGGTTGTAAAACACTAACTTCAATTGAATTGTTATAGAAATTTGTACAGCCATTACACAACTGTAAAATTTTGTGATTTAATAAAAATCATGTTAATCTACTTGGGTATATAAATTTTTTTGAAGTTATTTCAATTTTCTGTTACATATTGCCATCCAAACACAAAAAATTGAAATTTGAAAAAAAGTTGCTATAGTTTTGTCCGACACTGTATGTATATGTATATTCCTTTATACATATAATATATCTTGGATGTTGTACAGTTCAAAACTGATATCCTAGATTGTGTTCTTTATCACTTTTCATACATATATATGTACTTGTACATAATATCAAAATGATATGTCTATAACATTTCTTATTCTTCTTCTTTTTTACTACATAATCACTTTGATGAATTAATGGATTCGATTATTTTAACGAGTTTTTCTTATCTTATGTAAAACAATATACAATACGATATACAAGTATATAAACTATACTATAAAAATAATTATGTGCATGTGCTCTAAACTCATATTTACACATATACGAGTATGATGATATAAAAACTGTTTGTAGTTAAAAACTTTGAATATATTTTAAGAGTGTGTACATTATAAATATAACGAGAAAGTATACACGAATGTATATATGTACATATGAATATACATAGTATCAGCAAAGAACAGAATTTTTTTTTTTTTTTTTTTTTATAAATTAAAAATCAATAATAATGACCTTATTTATCTTTTTATTTTATACATACATTATTCTCATTCTTTTCGAAGTGGTGATTTTATTCTTTGTGAAAAATTATTTCTAATATATAAAATATGTGTGTAAACAGGTTACATACATAATCTAAACGTATGTTTGTTTAATTCATATTGATTCACAGATAGCTAAATGTGTATGTCTTGTCTATGTATATAGAGTGATAAATATAATTTTCTTTTTTTCCATAATAAATACCATCCATATATCCGTGTATTAAAAATAAAAAGTTAACATTATAGAGAATTTCTAGATGGAAGAAAATAAACGAGAATAAAATAAAAAAAATAAAATAGAAAGATTTGAAAAAATATGAAAATAAAATTAAAAGAAAAGAAAAACAAAATTAAAAATGATGATGAGATAAAAGTATACGTATGTAGATATACTATGTACATGTATACGTAAATGATAATAAAAAAAAAAACTTGAAAATTTTCCAATTATATAAACAATTTTTTTAAGGACATAATAATCATCACCAACAAAAAACAAAATATAAAATAATTCAAATAAAACTCTAAAACTAAAAGGAAAATTACAGAAAATGTATACCTATATACAAATATATTTCCACACACATATACATATGTACGTATATTGTGAATTAGAAAAACTTTTTAATATGTTTTACACAGAGACACACATGAAATTAGTACACATTTTCAATTGACTTTTGAAAGTAATGTAATATAAAGAGTGTCCTCTTTGTTTCGAAATTACTTTCGCATAGTTTTTATTGTATAGTATTATAGGTATACATGTTTTTGTAGTACATATGTATGTATATGAATACAAAAATGTATATTTTTCCACAATAATATGTACATAACTTATATTTTTCTATAATAAAAATACACTTAACCATTACCAAAAATTTACTAGAAAATATTTTATACGCATTTCATATGTGACAATATTTTTTATACATACATACACTTTTATATGTATCTTATAGCAAATCTGTATACAATATAGAATGCAATTTTACTTTTATTTTTTTTTTTTTTAAGAAGAGTGAAAAAACTGAAGAAAAAAAAAAAACAAAAAACAAAATTGTGTAACGATGTGCAATGAAATTTTTTCTCTCTGTATTATTAAATTTTATTTTACTGTATAACTAACTACACATAACATAAATACACATGATATTTATGTTGTATACATACTTTAGTTAGACGTTAGACATGTACATTTTTAGAGAATAGAATATGCGACAAAATACTCTAGCATATGCAATTCTGTATTTATATTCTAGATTTGCAATAGATAAAAAAAATTTTTTTTCATTTTCCTGTTTTCACATTTTTGAATAATGTAGAGCAAACAAAAAAAAAAAAAAAAGAAAGAAAAAAGAAAAGGAAATTCTTAAAAAAAAAATGCAAAATGAAAATTTTATATTTTGAATTTGTTTTAAAAATTAGAAATAAAAATAAATAAATACTTACATACACATGGATGGAAATTTATACTATTTTTTAGTACACTGGTGAATGCGAAAAAATGTACCTATATATAATCAATTATGACCTATATTTTTATATAGTTGGTACATATATAAATACTGCTTGATAAAATCCTAAAATACAATAAGGATTACAAATTTTAGGGATTACTTTTCAAATAAAATTAGAATGAAAAGTATAAATATGTGTAGTATTAGTACATAGTTTTACATATTATTTCACATTCATCCTCTTATAATATTTGATCCATGTTTGAGTTTGAGTACTATTATATGTAATTCAGAATTTAGAATTATCACCCATGTTCTGTATTCCACTTTTTCGTAATTCCACTTGCGAAAGTAGAATTGGGAATTGGGTGTTCTGCACTCCAACTTCCACTCATTTTCAGTGAATTTGATTCCGTTAAATTTTTGTAAGTGGAAAAAATTAATTTATATTGAAATCAAGTATGATTTGAATTTTTTTTTTTGTTATACATAGCTACATATTATTTCATTTCAAATTTAACAATTTTAATATAAACTTTGACACTTGAAGAAAGGCTAACTAAAATAAAAATAAAAAAATGTTGACACTTTTTATATACAAATTACGTCAGATGATTTCGAAATTAATTTTCGAACTCCATAATTCAACATGGAATGCAGAACATCAATTTTCATTCGGCGTGGAATTGAATTCATATTCCACTTTCATTTTTTTGCGGAATCCAGAACATGAGTGTATAAAATGTGATGAGAAATCTTTTATGAATACTTTATATTCTATTCTTTTTACCACTTAAATCACTGTACGTTTAACATTCTGTACACTATATATAATACTTACCTTAATGAAAATGTTACTTTTAGCACAGATAAGAAAAAAAAATCAAATGTGCTTTTAGAAAGAAAAAAAAATCATAAGAATAATAAATGAAATTGTAGATGTTCACTTATTTTGATCATCATTTTAGTTTGATTCGACTTCAACATGTGCAATGAATTAAAGCTACGATAAAAATCAATATGGAAATTTTACATACAATATAATATACATATCTATATAAATGTATTCCTATCCTATACATTATATAAAGTGTATAGATATGTTATATGTTTATATACAAAAATTATATGCACGTATACATTTTTATTGCTGCTAAAAATATTTTATGCCACACATAATCAAATATTTATTATGCAATATTGAAAGTGATAAAATTCGATGTTTTATTAAATGAGAATACAAGGAAATGAGATTAAAAATTAAAGGAAATTACATTGCAGTATTTCCATCTGGTATATTTTAAGGTTTTTTTTTTTTTTGGGTTTATTATAGTGCAATACGTTAAATCAAGTTAAAATATTATGAAATTCGATACAGATAAAACATTTTTATCATTTAATAAATTATATAAAAAAAAATTGACTAAATTATATTTTAATATGAAATTATACTATAACGGATATTTTATATTGTAGACAATAATATAGATATGTAATTGATTGGTATGTACATGGGAAAAAACAAATTTTATGTTCGCATATATTTTTAATTTTTAATGTACATTTATATATCTACTATATATTCAAGTATACATAAAAACATACTGTATAAAATAATGATATTAAGTATGTATCTTGGGAAAGTGTATTTAAAATTCTGTATATGAAATATAAAATATAAAATATAAAATTAAAGAAAATATAAACATGAAAAAATTACGATAATATGAAAAATGAATAAAAATTTTATGAATATTTGATACACTATACATGAACAATAAACGTTAATATAAGTATATTCAGTCATTCAGCATATGTATATATGTACAGTCCATGGCCATCGAATTAGGACCATCTGATATTTTTTCATATTTTCTTAATATTTTTCGTTTCTACGTAACATCAATTACATATCACTTTAATCACTTTAACATTCAAATAATCAAGTAATTTTGGATTTTCCTCATATACAATGTAACTGCTTTTGGATTTTATTGCCGATTGCTTCTTCTTGGTAAAAATAGTATATAACAAGATCTGAGTATGTGATATGTAATGTGAGCTGTAAATGGTTGCTATGTGCCGGTTTGTGCACATTTATCGTTTTATTTTTAAAGTTTGAAGTGTTTAAGGTTAATAGAGTGCATATCTAGAAAAATGATTTTATTTATTTATTTAGTAAATTGTATAAGAAGCAGGCCTGAAAGAATAAGGGTTCCAATGAAACAAGGGCAAAAGCACAAAATATTAACGAGCCAAATTTATATACATATATGATGTAAATAAAATTAATAAATCAGAAAAATTAAAAATAAAACGTTTTTTGAGTTAACATTCACTTAAACTATTTTCTTTGACTTCGAAAAATGAATGATAGTGTTAAATTCTTTAGTGGTCCTAATTTAATGGCCATGGACTGTATATGTACACTGTATGACAAATGATTACTCTTACTCCACATATTTTTATTTTTTTTAATAAATATTGCAAATATGGGTGGGTTCATAAAGTTAACACTGCAGCAACATATCCAATCAAGCGTTCAAAAAGTAATCATGACTAAAATAAACGTGATTCATTTTTTCAACACATTAGAAACATTAACGTAACAAACACTGTATAAAACTATACAAAATTTCCAATTAAAAAATTTTAAGAATCAAAATTTCGAAAATATGTAAAATTCGTTTAATCATATTTCTTTTAAAAGTGATTCTAATTCTAACTTAATCAAGTATCGCACTGTACATATTTTTTAATGAGTTGCGAGTAATTATTTGTCGCACAGTGTATATGTGTACATAAAATTTGAAATTTGAGTACATTATTTTAAAATATAAATTTTTATTCGGTAATACGTAATACCAAATACATATAAGAAGCCAATATTATTCATGTATGTAATTCATTCATGTACTCATCGTAAGTATATATACTTATTAGGTGCTTTTGATTTGGCAATTTCAAGTACTTGCGAGTAGAAAAGGTAAATGTCTGTGCTAAACCATCTACTCACAGCTATCATGAAAAATTTTTCAAGTAGCTGGAAGTAGATGTAAGTAGTTACGAATAATTTTTGTGTCGTTCGTTTTAAAATTTTATCCTAGACATATTTTAGTACTCGCAAGTACTTGAAATTGCCAAATCGAAAGCACATATTGTCTGAAAGCTTTTATGGATTGACATTAAATTCATATAATACTACATAGTATATTGAAATTTATAATTTTTGTGTCGTTATATGATTATTATTATTATTATTGTTATTAGTCTGATGCCATTTATCAAAATATAATTTAAATTTTTTTAACTTTATATCTTATAATTTTAAAAGGACTTACTTCAAGGATAAAAATATCATAATTCTTTACATATTGATTTATGTATGAAACATCTAAAGATGTGTTATATATGTATGTTTGTAAATGTTAAGTTTAAAATAATAATAATAATAATTTTATATTATCGTTATTTTTGTTTAGTGTGTATTTTCAAACACATTTATATACATTTATGCACTTGCATTGGTAAATGTCATGAGAATTGACTGTAATTTTTCTGTTCACTTTATTCAAATTGATGCATAATGTACAAATATGTATATGGATTATATTTTTTTGTCGCTCCGTTTTTATATTTTCTACATGTGAATATAATGTATTGTATTGTACAAAATCAAATCGCAAATATATACATACATACATAATTAAATGTATGATATTATATATTCAACTATCAATAAAAATATGAAATAAAAATCTCATATATGCTGTGATATTTTATAAGGATAATTTTAGTAATTTTTATTTTTATATTTTCTTATAAATTCAAAACTAATATTAAATTTGTTCTAAATACGAATAAATTCACATGCTCATAAATTTTTAAATTGAATTGAAAAAAAAAGAAAGAATAAAAAGTTTTAAATTGAAAATTTATTATCTATCACTATTATTATCATATACCAAATTGATTATACATTATTACAGATATGTGATGATTTATGTATTTATTTAATTTCTTAATAATTTTATATTAGCTACTTTCGATTTAGCAATTTCAAGTACCTACTTAGGAGTATAAAAATGTGTCTGTGATAAATTATTATATCGAACGTCACAAAAATTATTCGTAACTATACTTGCATCTACTTGAAAGAATATTTATGAGTAGCTGGTAGCTGCGACTGCGAGTAGACACAGTGAGTAGTAGCACATACATTATTTACCTTATCTATACTCCTAAGTAAAGTACTTGAAATTGCTAAATTGAAAGCAGCTATTGTACGATTTTATATACGTACGAGTATAACAAATAACAAATTATTTGTATCACAGTCACAGAGTATACAGTGGCGAATTCCGATCCTTATATCTGTGCTTGTATACAGTGGCGAATTTAAGTGTCCCTATAGTCATCACTTGATATTTCAGAATGAAAATTCAAAAATGAGAAAACATAGCGTATACTTACCGAACAGTCATTCACCCCACTGCTTTAGAGTATGTATAGAAGAGAGGGGAAACAAGTATTAGTTGTTGTTAGTTGATTTTCCGACCCGTGTTTTGTCATGTACTCGTACAATATTCGCATTATATTCGGAGAGAAAATCAAATTTTTGTGAAAATAGAAAATACGAGTACACATGAAATGTGAAATACTATTAGTGTACCAGCTTAGCTTGTATCATTTTTATGTAATTTAATTTTCTCTGGTACCTACTTAAATATTCAATTTAGTTTTCCAAAAATATAGTTTAAACTGATTAATTATTTCACCTAAAAAAGAAAAATAAAAATTTAAGAAAATAAATTCTACACAAATTTAATTAAATTAAATTCGAAAATTTTCAATTAGCTAATAATAAATGTTTTACTGTTTTAATGTTTCTACCTATATATGCGGGCATGCGGATAATTAAAAATTTCAAATCTTTTAATTATATAGGTTCTAGATGGGTTGAGTTGTTAAAATCAAGATTTTTAATATGATTGCCTTGAAAATGAAATTTATTTTGTTTGAAACAAATAGAATAATGTACAAGTATATATATATACATTATGTATACAAATTTTATACATTTATCGTATGGTAATAACCGTATAACTGTATATAATACCAATAATACGTATAATACTTTACATAATGGTATATATATAGTTTATTATGAAAGTTAAATTCACTATTAAATTTTTTCATTTGTAAAAAATTAATATACGGTGCGGTGCGTTAATTGATATTAAAAGAAAGTTTTCCGTTTCGAATTTACTTTATTCTTTAAGTTTTCGTTTTAATTTTATTTGTGAAAAGGGTGATTAAACGAGAGCTGTATTTGTACTCGTAGTTTTTAATTTGAAATGTAAAAGGAAAATTACTTTCTAAAACACAAAATTTTGATAATTTAAATGTTTATGGTTAACTAGTGTAAACCCAGAAGTGATCCCAAAGAAGAAAGTTCAATGGAGTTACATCAACATCAGATGATCAGATTGGTTTAGCCAATTCACATTAGGATAAAAATGTTTTTTTTTTCCATGAAATAATGAATCTGTTTTAAGTTGTGCTAAAAATTAATTTTCTGTAAACTTCTTACGCAATAAATGATTATTTGGTTTGAATTTATTGCACAATGATTTTCCAAACAAAACTGAATTCAAAGTCAATTTTAGAGGGAATCTGAAAAAAAAAATGTAAGACTGTATGATGTCCAGAAATATGTACGTGGCGTGGCATTAATTTGATCGCCCTTTATTATGTTTTACATAAATATCCTCTGTACTGTGTACATAAATATAAAATTATATAATTTGTTCACTACCGGAAAATATAGGGCGCAGTTTCATATTTTATTGTACTGCAGTGCTGTGGTATATTATGTACATTATGTATGTATGTAGAATGTAGGTACCTAAAGTTAAATGGGTGTGTTAAAAATTTATGTTTACGTAAAAATTTATATTTTTTTATTTATTTTATTTTATTACTTGTGTGTGAATATTTTTTTTTTATTTTATTTATACCTAGAACAGTAAATATATGTACACTCGTATAATTATTCTCATTTTAATTGAAAAGTCATTATCGTCTTTTGTTATTTATATTTTAAGGAAATATTCTTATAAATGTATTTTTCATTTATTATTTCCTTTTGTTCTGTTTCTATCTTTTTTTTGTTTTTTTGAATTTGTTTTCAGGATATTTATTTAGTTTTTATTATTCTTTCTCTAAATATTTTAATATATGTATAGGTAATACATATTATACTCGTAACTTGTATTTTGTTATTTTTGTTCCCTTACGATTATTTTCTTTCTTTCGTCATTTTAATTGATTTCTCATAAAATACTGTGAATACTAATTACTAAACACTACTATCAAGACCAACTACCATACCATTATGAACAATATAAAAATAATTTGAAGAAGCAAAGAGATTAATAAGATACATATAGTATATATAAGTATATGTATAACATACAATAAATATGTACGTTATAAATTACATTGTATTAATAATTGCGTTCCTTTTGTCCAAGTACTTGTAGCCGTGATCATCTACACCACCTCTTGTATTCGAGTAATTTACTTGACAATTGCATAGTTAGTTACGCCAAAACTCGCTGTCAGAGGTTTTTGTGTTTCAATCGTTAGTGATTAAAGAAATAGGTTGAAGTCTGTAATATTTTCATTACACGTTTCCTTCAATAGGTAGGTGGCTTTTTATTGTTTAAGGTTATGGAGAATCTAAAATCAACAACAAGACAAATTTGAAATACATGACAGCTGAAATTTGAGCACGACCAACTATACCACTCCAATATTTATATTACCTTAGAAATGTTTATGCCTTGAAATTTGAGGTTACTTTTTACTTCCAAGTAAAAAAATTGTGTTCCATTTACAATCTACTCTCGAGTACTTGGAAGTACTTTACTTTGTCAAAAGGAACGCAGCTAATGTATACCTATACCTATACCATAAAAGTTATGTACATAAATAAATAATCTCCATACATACGACGAGTATAATTTAATTGATTTCTCTTGATAAATAAACAATTTGAATGAAATAATAGTATATCATTATGATACTTATTAGATGAATTTTATATACATACATATATGTATGTAATGTACACACGTATGAAAGTAAGTAGTGTGAATGTACGAGTACGAGTATACTTGTAAAATATAGTCTGAGCACATAATATATGTAGATAATATATATATGCTTATGTATGCGTATATATGTGTAATTAAATTTATAATTAAATAAGAATCATGTGAAATGATGTGAAAAAAAAATAAGAAAAATTTATGCTTGTATCTATATAATATGGTTTGTATTGTGTACATTTTTAATCAAAATTAAATGTATGTAATGTGAATAATTTGTATAATTAATAATAGACAATAATAGTTAAATAAATTTTATTATAAGGTCAAAATTTAACCGTAGGGAATTTAAATATAAATTAATACTGCACACGAGTATTATTGTTTATATGCCACTTTAATGTGTATTCGTATACATATTATATTATGTAAAAGTAAATCATAGATCATTTATACCACTTTAATGTTTGATTCGTATTTATAAATAAAAAAAAGTGACACAGATTATAATATAATAGGTACTCAATTTTTCTTATTAGGTGCTTTCGATTTGGCAATTTCAAGTATTTGCGAATACTAAAATGTGCCCAGGATATATTGTTAAAACGAAGAACGACACAAAAATTATTCGTAACCTACTTGCATCTGCTAGCAGTTATGTATACTTGAAAAATTTTTCACGAGTAGCTGCGAGTATATGGTTTAGTATAGACATTTACCTTTTCTACTCTTGAAGTATTGCCAAATCGAAAGCACCTATTATTTACAATACCTACTTATTTGAATTTTATTTTAATTTATGCTTTTATAATATAGAGTATACTCTTAACAATATATCTATAAGTAGTATCATATGTAGATAGGAAATTATAAAATTTTACATTAAATTTCAAATTAAAAAATATTAAAACAAAATTATTATAAAAGAAATATAACTACACAATTTTTTAAATTCTTTTTTAAATTAGAAATTTTTTTTTTATTTTATTTTATATTTGTTTATTATTTTTTTTTAATGTAATAATCATTTTTCTTAATACTTTTTGCTAGCATTTACCATTCAACATTATGCATTATACTTAGATACATACATTTTATAATGAAACATAAAAGAAAAAAGATACTTGCACACATATTTAATATTTTTAAAACGTCGTAATTATAAGAAAAATTAAAAACAAAAAATATATAGATATACATACATATATGGAACGTCATTATACATGTTATAATATTAATATGCATTTTTTTGTTTGTGAAAAATCGCTTTTGTGAATACATATACAGGGTGCTTCTTTTCTACGTACACACAATAGTATCACGATATTCTTTGGACTGTTTCATGAAAAAAATTGTACTAACAAAAATTTCTATCGATCCTATTTTCGACGCTAGACGTAATTTTATTTGCTGTTATTCTCTAGAACACTAAATTTTTCAAAGTAGGGTGTACAAAAAGTTACACATGATTTTGTATTTGAAGGTCCAACAAAAAAATCAATTTTTTTAACGCCCTCTAGCGTCGAAAATAGGATCGATAGACATTTTTGTTAGTACAATTTTTTTCATGAAACAGTCCAAAGAATATCGTGATACTATTGTGTGTACGTAGAAAAGAAGCACCCTGTATATTTCATTTCATTTTACAATAAATTATCATAATATTGTGTGTAAAATAAATAATTTTGGCAAATTTTCTTCATAAATTTTTTCATTATTTTTTTTTTTTACTTAACATGAGTTTATATTTATAGGATTTAGGATCATTCATTATATACAGTTATAGGCATTTTTTTTTTATTTCTTTTATTTATATGTACTTTTATATGTTCATATAAGATATCTAATAATTGCATAAGAAAATGAAAAATTAGAAATTTTGTTTTTTTAAATATTATGTATATTTAAGTAACATAATATTCTAGTCGTCATTTTATATTGGTGTACATAGTGTTCTTATATACGTTCACAATGTATATTACATAAATGTATAAATATATGTTATTTGTATTAAGTATCTATATATATATATATAATATGTATTTATATGTAAAAGAGATATAAACATTTATGTGTATCATTTTTATAAATTTTATTTTATTTATTATAATTTTAATTAAATTCTACTTAATTTTAATATTGAAAATTTTCTTTAAAATAATTAAATAAATTATGTTATAAATATATTGTACCTATATAAATATAAAATAATCTACAGTTATAATTGATGATAAAAAAAATCGTCGTACATCTCTGCAAGTACTACCACCAAAGTTACCATCATCTGATAGCTTGAGCAACAGTCCTGGTCCAGCGTCACCAGGTGATTTTGTCTTTTAAGAAAAAAAAAAAAAATTAAAAAATAAAATAAAAATTATAGAACACAAAAAATAAAAACACAATTAAAACTAACAATTAAAAAACAAATATAAAACTAATACAAAATGAAAAAAAAAACAAATTCACGAAAACAGGAAAATAAATCAATAAAAGAAAAACAGATGTAGGTGCATAAATCTCAAAGTACATATACCTATATTCGTAAAATGTAAAAAGTAATGCCCAATCACATAATTACACGCAATACCTTTGATGTTTTTTTTTTGTTTTTTTGTTTTTTAGCCCAAAGTAATCGTTAAAAAAATTATTTTTTTAAGTACATTATAAATATGTATGTGTTTGTGGTGTGTATTCCTTTCTGTATTATTTTGATTTTTTTTTTTTTTTATAAGCTATAGCAATTTGAATAAAATGTATTATAATAAATTAGTACATTCGTATTCGTACAATATACTACATATAAACTATACAATAAACTATAAAAAATTGATTGTGAGTTGCGTGTTTTATAAAAATTATTGTTCCTAATTATTTTTGTATTACTCGTATATACATATACACAAATAAATTTTTATAATTTATTATTTTTTGTACTTTATTTTTTATTTTGATTAGTAAATTATATTAATTTTGTTTTCCTTATTTTTAGTTTTTTTTTTTTTTTTGGTTCTAAAATTTATCGTTATTTTTGAGTGAATTTATTATGTTTAAAAGTTAGAAATACAGTTAATTATTTAAAATATAAAATGTTGATAAATTTATTGCATTTATAGCTAATTTGTTTTTTTTTTAAGTTTGTTATTGTAATTACATGTAATAGACGTTTTGTAGATATTAGATATGTTATATTAAATAAATAAGAAGAAAAAGAAGAAAAGAAACTCATTATGGAGGAGTTTTCTGTAATTCAGATCTAAGTATAAGATCGTAAGATATGTATAAAAAAAATTTTTCGTAAACCAGATTACATTTCGTATGAAAAAAATCTAGTTAATATAGATAGGTGTGTTGTGTGTTCATGTTGGAGCTGCCACACTATAGCGTCGATAACAGCTGCGACAATAATTGTGAGCTTAGCAGTGATGTCTACAGCTGGGCAGATCGATGCTGTGTTCATATTGGAGCTTCGATACCAATAGAATATGGATAACACAGTATACAAACTCACAGTTTACATTAAGAGCTCAACGTCTCAACAAAAATTTAAAAAAAAAAATGTCCAGTTTAAAAGACGAGTTATTTTTGATTGAAAACACGAATGTGAATTAATGAATTCCAATTTCAGTTTAAAAACAGAGATTATGTATTAAAGTAAAAGTATACATACATATTCTTTGAATTTGAACCCACAATGACTCTCTGCCTCGTCGTCAATATGAACACATGCATTTGACTGTACACATATTTTTTCTATGCTATTGTCGCAGCTTATTATCGACGCTAGTGTCGCAGCTCCAACATGAACGAACCCTAATACTAAAGTGTGTTCGATAAAAGCAGATCTAGAAAATTTTTCGAAAATTCAGATTCATACATATATCTGAAATTATACTAAGTTAGTTAATTTAGGTTTTAATTTTGATATAAAATTTTACTCAGACTAGATCTATTTAGTATCACAAATAAAGGCATAACTTTTTGAACTGAGTTTACACAAACTTTGTAGACTTGTAGTCTCTGTTGAAACAGTCAGAGCTAGAAGGATTGTCAGAACAGCATATTAATTATGTGTTTTAAATTATAAAGTATTAAAATATAAAAGTTAAATACGGATGCAATAAATATCCAAATTTTAATTTATAAGTTATATAGTATTAACTAATTTTTGATTTCTTCGATTCGATAAACAAAAATAATCAAAAATGTTTGCAAATATTATCTACTCTACATAAATCGTATTATAATCATTTATTTGCGTTATTTTATACATTCATTTTGTAACATATTTTATTCATTATCATTTTGATAATTGATATTAGATTTCATTCAATAAAATTATAATAAAATAAAAATAATGATGAATATTCATTTGTAGCCATAGCATGTGTACGTCTACGTAGTATATTAAGAGTAACATATAATAACATATTTTGCACATAAACATAATCCATAAAAATCTACATATTCAAAATGTTTTTTTTTTTTTTTTTAATTGTACGTCATATAATTTTTTTATTTGATTATAAAAATGTTAAAATTGAACTTTTTCATTTTCATTTTTAAAATGAATAACATAACATATCTATACATACTTGTATGCATATAACTATAGCACAAAATATAAAACACAAAAAAGTATTTTTTAAAAAAACACTAAAAAAAAACAAAATTAAAAACAAATAATATAACTACTAATGAGAAAAATTATTATTTATTAACATGCAAGCAGTATTGTGCATGAATGTACATATGTACATATGTACATCACTCCTATGTAGATTTGACGTGTGTAGCATATTATTTAAATACATGTATGCACTACGTACTACCGTACTACTAAATATTGTATTTTTTCGTTTTTTCTTTTGAAATTCTATAATTTTTTTTTTTTTTTTTGTAACTAAAAAAAAATTATTTTGGCAACTTTTCTAATATTAATACATAAAAAAATAAAAAATTAAAAAGTCGAAAAAAAAAAATAAATTATTTTTTTCATTTTAAAATAATATTGTATAATACCTACCTATATAAAATAGAATTTTATTTGTTGTTGTTGTATTGTATGCAAATACAGTACACCCACATACATACATATTATGTAACGCATAATATTCTGCTCGTAACGCAGCTTTGTATTTAATAAAAAATATTATTTAATTTTTTTTTTTTTTTTTTTTTTTTGCGGATGTTAGTTTTGTGTTTTCCTTATAAAATTTGTAACAATAATAATAATAATATAAACAGACATTTTTTTTTTTTTATTTTATTTTATATTTTATACAACAAAAGAAAAATACCATTATCAATTTTGTATATAAGGATAATTATGATGATTTTGTTTTGCTTCATAATTTTTGTATATGTTATCACATGTTATAGAGAAATTTCATTTTTGTTTCCATTCAAATTTGTTAGTAGCAAATTAAACTGCTAAGGGCAACTCTGTCTAGTAATAAAATATTAATAATGTAATAATGAATATAATAGAGAGAGAGAAAATGAATAAAATATAAAATATAATTTCACAGTAAAAAGAAATTTTGAACAATGAACAAATATTATTTGATTTTTGTTGATGTTAGTGCGTAAAATTACATTAATTTATGTACGTACATACACTATATAGAAAACGACTGTATGTTGGTATCCAGCAAACATTGCGATAAGAAAACAATAAGCGAAACATAGATGTGTTTCTTTCACATGAGCAAAGTACTTAAAAATCAGTTTGGTTTAATACTTTACTAAATTTTTATGTGTGAACTGCTCAAACAATTTTTTAGAAGTAGTTCACTCACTTTGTAAGTATAGTTACGTTACTTCTTTCTACCAGATGTCTTTTTAGTTTCACATTATCCAACAAATGGAAATTGACTGTTTAGGTTAGATTTCTTGGTATAAACAAATATCATATGGAGTGTTTTATATAAATTTTTCAAATTTAAAGTAAAATAATTTTAAGCTTATCTTTTGCTTCACTTGTGAAAATTATTTATGTTCCTTTGAATAGTTTGAGTCATTACTAAAATAATTGCTCGGAAGTACTTCGCTCACGTGAAAGAAACACAGCTATTATCGTAATGGCAAGTCTCTTATATTGCTGCAATATGGTATGGATTTTCTAGTAGAATGGAAAAAGGTTGACGCGCACTCTAATTGCTTTGTACGATTGCATTCTAATAGAAAAAGAAAGAATATTAATAAAAAAGCAATATTAATGTTGCTTGTTCAATGGTTTATTATGTTGCGCTTTTATCGCTTACTCGTATATAACCCAAAATATTCCCTAATTATTGCCCATTTATCGTTGTAAAATATTGCCCTTTTATTGCATCCTCGTACTATTGCCCAAATGTTTGCTGGGTAACATACATATGCACGTATTGTGGATGTGATTTTGAAATTTATTCATAAAATACATATTTTAATATCATCTTCATGTTTCATACTCGAATTACTCTACAAAAAAACAAAACTGATGATTAAAATCATAATGGCATTCATTTTATATATGAGATTTATGATAAATTCTGATTATTTATATGTGAAATGTGTTTATGTAATGCAATAAAATAAAGTAGTAAAACTATATAATATTAATAAAAGGATTTATATTAATTTATTATGTATGTACTTAACTAGGAAAATTTTCTAATTATTTTCAGAAATATTTTGACTTTGATGTGGCTTTTTTACCAGTAATTATGTTGTTGTATAAATGCTTTAAAGTTTTTGAATTCAAAGAAAAAAAAACAAAATTTCGTTTTACTTCGTTTATTATACTTTATAAATATACTCTGTAATGCATTTAATGTTGTGTTGTTGTAAAGTTAAAATTACTTTCGTAAATTTGTTCATGTTTATGCATAAAGAATTCACAAAAGAAACAAAAATTATAATATTCTCGTATAATAGACTGACATTATAAGAGTGCATAAATCTAAAATATACGCTTATTAATCATAAAATTTTGTGTAATACCTACCAGTAATACCAATACCGTATGTGATGTGTATTATAAAAGATGATATTAAATATGTATTTGGTACATACATAATACCAAAATTTTTATTTAGAACTTATATATTCAATTTTATACACGTATTTCAAAAAAGGAAATTAAAATGATTACATATACACAAAAATTTCATTATAAAATCGATTATTTTTTTAAAAAATTTTCTCAGTTTTCTCATAAATTAATATGCATTCTATTGGAATTGATTTTATGATAATATATTTTGATGTTTGAAAATTATTTCTCTTTTTAAGGAATAATTATAATTCTAGGTTTTTTCTTTTTTACTAGAATAAATTTATATTCAAAATGTTGAACTATATCATTATCATTCATTGTTAGCTTCACAGCCCGAATGTGGGCTGTGGCTTGTTTCAAGATTTGCTGCCATTTACTCCTCTGGCCTGCTAAATTCTTCCAGTTTCCATTTAAATGTTTAACCAGGGGTGGGTTCACGTAAGGTGATTGGTGATAGTTAAAAAGTGATCAACGAAAAGTATAATTGTTCGTGTAAAGTGATCACCAAAAAAAGTGATGAAATTTGAAATGCGACGAATTCCAGAGTATATTTATAGTTGTCAAACGTCAATCAAAACAAATAAAAATTTAAATTGTGAATAAGAATAAATTAATAAAGAGAATTCAATAACGTTTTCTTCTATAGCATTTTTTATTTCAGATTCTGAAAATGAATCTCAAATAAAAGTAATTAGGAGAAAAATGCGAGATAGCAATAATTCCTTGGAATTACAGGATGTTCAGTAAGTTGCAATTATTCATGAAGAATTTCATTGTAAAATTAACACAATATATTTTAAATTATAAAATTATTTAAATAAACTATATACCGTCAACAGTAAACACCAATTGATTATATGATGATTATGAGTATTTTTTGGTTAGGTAGAAGAAGAATAATAGTAAAAATTAGAAAAGTGACACCTCAAATGCTATCACCTCAAAGTGATAACATTTAGTGATAGTTTTTGGTGATTGTCAGTGTCACCATATGTGAACGGAAATTTATGGTGAATATCACCAATCCACCTTACGTGAACCCATCCCCGGTTTAACTATACAAAATAGAAAAAAATCTAAAATTATTATTGTTTGATTTCAATCGATTATTATGGGTATTCATATAAAATATCTAGAACTAAAGATAATTGTAGATATTATAAATAATGAATAATAAATATCAGTATCACATGTATACAAGATCATATTAGAAAAATAAGAAAAGAAAAAATAAAACCAGCTTATAATAATTGAAATTACTATAATAACAAAATGTAGTCGAAAAAGAAAAACTTTTAAAAATAATATGTTTGTACATATTATTATATTTTTTAGATTTTCCAGAACAACTAAAGAACTAAACAGAACAGAGCAACTAAAGAAAATTGTATCTAATGTAATATTCGTATTTATTATCTTTATTTATTTATTTTTTTTTTACACACGCACACACACATCATATGTATGCATGCGGTGTTACATTTTTACAAGCATCTTGTTATTATTTTCTTTTCATTTTCTTTCTTTTTTTTTTACATACATATATATGTGTATGCCTATATAACTATTCAATAATAATTTATAAATAAAATATAAGACGAACAAGCGAACGCGAAACCAACAAATACATAATGAATGAATTGATCATAGGCTTGGGAATTTAATTAAGAAAAATTATTATACATAATTGATTATTGTTGCCTTACATATATGTAATATAATACGCGAGTATCGAGTATATAATGTATGTACATAGCATGTGTGTACAATGTACAAAATTTATAAGTAACGAATACATAATATTTTATACATACATATTATAATGTATATTACCAAAATGTATATACATATGTACGTACTTGAAAAATGATTATAATGTATGTATGTTCAATCGCATGTATAATATAATAATGCACATACTCTTTTACATATTATGTATAAACGAGTTTGTAAATATGTACTTATATAATGTATATGATATTTTTGTGGGTGAGCTTTAAAAATATATAAATATACATATATATGTATTTATATATATATGAACATAAATTTAATATGTATGTGGTATATAATAACACCGTGCGTGTATGCATTATGTATAAAATTATTGTTTTAAAATAAAAATATAATAAAAAAAATATGAAGTAAACAAAATGATAATCATTTTTATTTTACTTGTGTATTTCATTTTTATGTATTTTTATGGTTTTTGTAATTCAAAACACAAACATTAGGTAGGTATTATTTGTATAAGAAAACGAAAAATGCCTTTGAAAAATAATAAATCGATGTAACATTTAACGAGAAAAAGTAAAAAACAAAAAAAAAAAAAAAATCAGAAAAAAATTAATAATAATAATAAATAAAACAATATGTATATATATGTATGTATATAATAAATCGTATTAGGTCACATATGTACATATGTATACGTACATACAACTACTTGTACAAAAATACATACTCGTATGTGGGTAAAAAAAAAATTATTCATATTTTATTTTTTTTTTTTTATTAGGTCATATTACATGAGTAATGTGTAAATTGAAAAGTTTCATGTCTCAGCAGTTCAGTTTTGTATAGTAGTCTGTTTGTTTCTTGATATGCATACGTTCATAAAAATCGCAGTGAAATAATTTATAATAAAAGTAATAATATTTCTGTTACCATATATCTATTACCTATATATGTACATATGTACGTGCAAGTGCCAGTGAACGTTATTATTACATTCATAAATTTGCTCGTTCAAAATATTTTATGTACAAAAAATGTTTCATCTGAAATTATTCATATACAAGATACAAAAATGTTTTACACAAATAATGTAATATGTTTTATAACAAATTTTATAAAATACGTGCAATAAATGAAAATAAAAAATTTTTCTCATTTACTACTACTCTACTATACTATAGTGTATTTACATGTCTATTATTTACAAAATATCAATTATAAAAATCAAATTTAAAAATTACATACTATACTCGTAAATAATTTTTATTATAAATGTAAATGAATTTAAAAAGATTCATTCCAAAATAAAAATAAAAAAAATATAATAATTTTATTTGGATGATACAATGTTTACGTGTGGTTTTTTTTTTTCTTTACTCATAAAATCATAAAGACTATACATATTTGTTAAAAACATACAAAGAATTTTTCATTAAAAACATAAAATTAAAACAATTTATTACAAAAAAAAAAAAAAAATATGAGAACAGATGAAGAATCTGATGTTGGAGGTGAAGGTATGTATGTTATCTGCTATATACATAATTTCATCATGTATACATACATAAAATATAAAAATAAATACACGCATATACAAACATTGTATATGTATTTTCATTATGTTAATTGTCTGATTTATTTTATTTGTGCGAATAATTTTTTTTTTATTGTTTTGTTTTCATCTATGTACATACATATTTAGTTTTGTTTTTTATTTTGTTGCGGAATTTATTTAAAATAAATAATATCAAATAAATAATATTCATAAAAGATGAAAGCTTTTAAAAAAGAAAAAATATTAACGTCTACAATTAAAAGCATTGATTTTATTTAAATTTATACAAAACATGTTAATAAAGATAAGACACATTAAGATTGGAAACAGAGCAAGATCTAACTTTATTTGTACCTAAACTTGAAATTCCGATCACTTTTACTATACTTCTAACTTCTAATAAAGCTTTGCCTCAAATTTTGTATAAATATATGTATTTTATTTCGTTCGAATAACTGACATTTGACTACAGTGATTCGGAAATATTGTCAGAAAAATTTTCAGAATTTTGCGAAATTGTCATGTCTAGAAAAATGAAAGTCGATTTTCGCTACCATATTGGAAAAGGTCTCACAAAATTTATAAAATAAAATAGAAATATGTAGTTCATATTCTGAATTATTATTTTTCATAAAATTTTAATTAAATTAACACATTAATCCATTCATTAATATTCACTTTTAATGAAAGTCACACACCTATAAAAACAATTAGATTGCCCAAATTTGATAAATACAATTTTTCATTACATTTCATCAATAATTCTATTCTATAAATTTCTCATATAAAAAAAAAGTATAAAGCACTAGATTATTCAAGGGTAAAAATAATTTTTATTAAATACAAGAAGAAGAAAAAAAATTAAAAATAAAAAATAATAACGATAAATAAATAAATAATAAGAGAAAACCTTCAATTTCTCAAAAAAAAAAAAAAATTTTTTTTTAAATTAATTTTTCATTTTCCATTAATGTAATTGAAGGATTTCAAAATTCAATTATTTATGCATATACTGCATACATATGATTTATTTATATTCTTGTATGTAAAAGTATGTGCAAGTGTATGTATGTATGCATGCAGTACAGGAGATACTCATATAATATTATTATAATATATACCTATACCTACTTAAAGTTCATTGTACATATTTCTGTTTTTAATCGTATTTCAACGTTTTCTTTCGTCGTTTTTTTCTTATAATATTACATTAAATTTTGTATGTGACATAATGTACGTATATTATACTTACATATAATGTGCTCTTATTATTATATAATTATAAATAAAATAAATATAAATTTTACCTGTACATCAGAAAATTTTTTTTTTATACAACTTTGCATATATCCATACTCCATACATATTCAATTCATTAGTTTTATTTTTATTTTTATTTTTCTTGTACATTCTGTTATATACTTGATATATGATCATATACATATGTTACCTAACGTAAAGTCATAATTAATGAATTTTCACTATATTTTTATTATTTTACATTCATACATTATACATATTTATTTATTTTTTTTTTTAATGTTTTCCATTCGAGCTTAAATAAAAGTATAGTATTTATACGTATTTTGTACGTCGTTATAATACATTGAACTTTTATGTTTATACGTGCATTACTCGTTTACATATGCTTGTACTTTGCATTGTATGCAATATGCATATTAGTTCATTTTATTTTTCTAATAATATACTTTATATATATTTTTTTTATTTATTTTTAAAAGTATTTTCTTTCTTTTTTCCTATTAATTTCTGTTCTGTTTTCTGTTGTTTTTTTTTTTTATTTTTTTTTAATAAATTTGTATAGTGTGACTTTTGCGTTGAAGTTAATTACGTTTTAAGAATGCTTTAATTTTCATTTTAATCTGACCAAAGTCGAAGGTGATTCTATTTACAGCTTAGAAAAATAAAATAAAAAAATAATAAATTCAATTAAAATAAAAGCGAATTATAAAAAACTTTACATTGTGTGTACATTATTGTATTATATACGAGTGCATACATGTATTTACTCTTTTTCATTATAAACGAAATTAAATAATATGTGTGTTTCGAAAATAAAAAATATAGGTTTACTTAATTAGATTTTGTTCATATGAAGGTAAATTTGTATACTAACAATAGGATTACAGGTATAGCTATAGACAATATTTCAATCATTTACTTGTCTAGTTTAAATAAATTCTAATGGAAATTGTTTCTTCAAAATGCTTCAGTTTAATTCTGTTTTGTTGCAAATGTTTTGTTCATCACTGTATGTATTATATTTGCGAGTTATAAAGGGTTTTCCAGTAAGGACATAACAATTTTATATTTAAGTAAAATACAGAATAATTAAGATATAAGATTGAAATTTATTCTAAGCGAAGTACACATATTACATTTAATTATGGAATTCGATCTCATTCATATGACCACCGCGAGAACCTTTGATTCTTTGGAGCCGATTTTCCACCACTCTTTCACACATATCGGCTGAAATGTTGGAAATTTCGCATTCGATATTGCCTCTGAGTTCCTCTAACGTTGTTGGCTTGTTGATATAAATCAACGACTTAATGTAACCCCATAAAAAGAAATCCAACGGCGTTAAATCGCATGAGCGAGGTGGCCATTCGATCGGACCATTTATCGAGATTACACGGTTAGCAGACTTCCCCTTCAACAGATTAATTGTTTGATCACCTATGTGTGGCATGCGGCACCGTGCGTTTGTTTCACTGGCACAGGAACATCCAATAGTCAATATTGATTCGAATTTATCCTCTGTAGCAGGCATAACCTTTCTGGTGGTACGATTATTACAACCGAAAATTGGAGTAAGCGCTCTGAAAGTTGCGACTAACGACTCAGAATTATTCCGGTAGTTATTTTGAACAATTTCCAAACGTCGTTCGTTCGTCAACTTCACCATGATAAAAATGTTAAAATTGACTGACGTTCTGACATTGATAGATTATGAAAAATGTTCAAGGCCTCCTTCGTATTAAAATACAAAATTGTTATGTCCCTATTGGAAAACCCGATATATAAAAATGAAATTATGTATCTATTACTACATGTTTTAATTTGATTTTGTTTTTTTTTTTTTTTTTTACTAAATTTTAAAATAAATTTATAAATTTTTATGTTTTACAGGTTTTTAATTTTTTTTTTCACTAAATGTCAATTTTACTATTCGATTATTTCAGTTGGTAGTTGATGAAGGTTTATCGTTTGCTATTTCTGAAAAAAAATAAATAAATAAATACAAAATCTAAAAGAAAAACACGTTTAAAATTGATAAAAATCCCAAAAGACAAAATTTGATGTTGATTTTACTTTTCAATTGATATTAATTTACATAATCAAATAAATACATAAGTACATACATATATGCTATTTGGCATGGTTTTGTTTTTGTTCTATTTTAAAAATAAATATATACATATATTCATTTATTAATTTTCTTTAATTGAATACTAATTTAGGCATTTTTAAGTAACTATATACATATGATAATTCCTATAGAAATGTACACATACATTTATGTTCATAATATTTTTTTGCGTCAATCATAATAATAATAATACATACTCGTATATTTGATCACATTTTATTCTTTTCATTATGTTCTATCTAAGTGAAGGTTTTCATCATATTATATACTCGTACATTTTTACGTTATGTTAGGTTAATTTGATTGATGACATATTTTTAATTTAATGTACTACATAGCATAGACATACGAGTATATATACATACTTACATCTTGTTTGTTGCATGTACTAGTATTTTAAATTTTTGCTCACAGTTGTTTTTATATTTTTATTTTTTTTATTTTCTATTGTAAATACCATTTTATGTTTCTTACCCTTAATTTCTTTATTATTGTGTAGTGTTATACGATTCAAATGGTGTCAATCTTTAGACTAAACACTAAATATAATGTACATAATATTAGACACTTTTTTTATATATTATTTTAAATTCTTTCATACATACATTTATATATTTGTTTTATTTACATTTATAATATAACTTCATATACATATATATGTATACATAAATTTAAATAAAGACATATAATGTATAGTATACGATACAGTGTACATGTGTATATAATTTTTAGTACTTTTACAATTTACAATACTTTATAATGTATCTATAATCTTGCTTCATTTTACATTTTATTTATATCTACGTACTAGATAATACATTAATATTTACCTATTTATCTATCCATCATATATATCATACACTTACAATCTATTATAATGTAAATACTCGTATCATAACTACAGTGAATCTCAAAAGTAAACTAACAGAATGGATTAGGCAAAAGGCTGTTTTCAAAGTTTGTAAACTTTATTTCTGCTGCAAAATGACAAAAATGATCGTGAAACTTCGAAAATGTTTACTATAAAATTGACGTTGATAAGAATCTGATAAGAAACTTGAATAAATGAACATTTTGTTGTTTGTACAAGCTGATTTAAATGAATATTATTGTAAAAAATGCACGCGCGTTTATCGCAGGCTTTCAACTATGAAAACAGTCGAACAACTTGAACTATGAAAACTATAAATACAAATCGCAAACATATAATTATTATTATTTTGATATCAATTAGGAAAAGTAAAAGATATTTATTCTTGATGACAACTTGTCATATAGATAATGAACAATCGATATCGTTTATATTTTGTATAAATTTTTTTTTTTTTCTCAAATTAAATTAAATAAAACTTGGCTTGTTTCAAGTATGTTTGGTGCTTTTTTTTTAAATTAATTTTTTATTTTAGTTTTTCAATTTTTAAAATTCACTGTAATGAGAATAGAAAAATTAATTTTATTTTTTTTTGTAATAAAATATAATATGTATGTATGTATACATAGATATATGTACATATAATTATAGTACATAAATAATCATATATGAATATGCCAATTTAACACATAAAAAAAAAGCTTTACATAGGTACTTATTATTCAAAAAAAAAAAATATAAAAAAATAAATAAATAAAAAATAATGAAAAAAATCAGCCCGGTCGGTAATACCCTAAACATATACATATTTACATATGTACATACGTATACTTGTTTTCTGTTTTTTTTTGTTGATATATTTTTTTTATTTAGTTATTTTTCTCTATTTGTAATTAATATGCATACATACATACATATACACTACACATTGTGACATAGTAAATACTATTCTATATGTACTTATGATGTGTTTTATTTACATATATACTACGTTATTCAAATCTATAATAAAAAAAGCTTCTATTTAATATTTTATCTATTTACACACATAATAAACAACAATTTCTCATTATACATGCACATAAAAGTGTATGTGTGTGTATGTAAATTTTTTTTTTCTACAATTTATAAGTTTTCAGTCGGGTTTGTTTGTTATTGGTGTCTTTACCGTGAATTCATGTTGTAAATAAAAAAAAAAATAAAATATAGAAAAACTACTATCAATAAAATAAAAATAAAAATAAATAAATAAATAAAAAATATTTATAAAATTTTTCTATAATACGTTTTTTTTTTTTCAATTTTTGATATACTTATAAAATTTTTTTTTTTTTAATTAAAAATACAAATTAATATACAAATGAATAAAAAATAAATTTTATTAATATTATCTAAATTAAAAAAAAAAATAATAATAATTTTTCATAATATTCATATTAAATAATAATACAGATCATTGTTCTTGCTTGCTTGTTTGTTCGTTCTCTATATCATCGAAAAAAATTTCAATATAAAATTAAAAGATTAAATAAATTTTAATTTAATTGTTTTATTTCTAAAAATAAAAATAATTTTTTGTACTTTAATTTAATCAACAATTTAACATAGTAATAATTAATAATAATAATAATAATAATAATAATAATAATAATAATAAATAATATGAACTATTTGTGTAGAAAAGTGATTTCAATAAAATTTTTAAAAAGGACGTTTAAAAAGTATTCAAATATCCTATAAAATTATATTTTTAATTTCTTTTAAAAACAAAAAATACATTAAAATTTAATAAATAAATTTTTAAAAATTTTTTTTCTTCCAAATTTGTTTATTTAAAACATTTAATATATATGTATACCTTCTTCATATTAAGAAATACGGTTGTTTTTTTTTTCTTCAAAATATTACTGTTACTTGCTATGTATAATGATTACATATTTGTTTTACACTAAAAACTAAAAACAAAAATAAAGTTTTTATCTTGTTGTTTGATTTTTTTTTTGTATTAGTTTTAAAAGTTTTTTAAAAATAAGTTGAAATGAAATTTTTTTTAGGTCCAACAAATTGGGGTGATAATCACAGTACAACAGCAAAATTTGATGGAAATTCAACTGAAAAAATTAATGTACGTACATAATATATGTATAGTAAGACGAAGAAAGTTTTTTGACAGTCATTTTTATCAATAAATAATAATTAATATTTTGTTTTATTTTCGATTTACTTTTTTTTTTATATGAATGTATATTCGTATCTTTATTGTTTGATATGATCGCAATACGAATACGTGACTGACTGCTGACTACCAAAACAAAAAAAAAAAAATAATGATTGTCATTGTTATTTTAATGACGTCATTATTGATGTTGTTGATAATAATATTTATCAACATTTTTATGTATGTATACATAAATGATGTATAGTCTCCAGATTCAACAAAATTAAATCGTAAAGAATCATATAAAGCTCAAAGAAAAAATTATCGTCGTGAAAAGAAACGTGTTGCATCCGAATTATTGAATTCATTACAAGATCCAGCTGTTATTGTACTTGCTGATTGGTTAAAGGTAATTAAAATAAATATAAAAAATTAAATTTTTTTTTATTTGCATTATAGATACTATTATCGTACCTTAATTAACTACGTATCTACATTGCAAATTTGCAAATAATGTATGCAATTGTTTAAAAAAAAATTAATAGATAGATAAATATAAGCACAGACATTTTTCAAATAAAAAGAAAAAAAAAAAATGTTTTTTTTGGCAATCATAAAATTTTAATAGAAATTTTTATATATGTATTAAAAAAAATATTATTTTATGTCGTTTACACATGTATGTACATATATACATTATTTTTAGGACATTTTTTGTTGTTGCATTTTTTTTTTTTTTTTTTTTTTTTTTTTTTTGGTTTCAAAAATTTAGTTTTTCTCAAAACTAATTATACAGATTGAATGTTATACTGAACTGACTCGTATTTTGTAAATGAAAATTCTAAAATTAGTAATTTGAGCTTATGAAAAATTTCAAAATAAAATTATTAAATTATAAAACATTTTGCACATACATACTAGACTACATACATACGATTATTTAATAACAGTCAGTTTTAGCAGTATAAAATTACAAAAAATTGAAGAATTCCATTGAAATGAAATAAAATAATCATACATTCAAGTAGTTGTTATACCTATATGTAATTTTTTAGTTACTTAAGTATTTGATGAATAAATAATAAGTATGTATAAAACAAGTAGGTACATGAACGTACCATCATCTACCATGTATGTTATGTTCACATATGTATATCTATAAAAAAAAAAATGACATTGAAAATATAAAATTCTTCCTTGCATATGTATACATAAATGCACAATATGTGAAAATTCTCAAATGAATTATTTAAAAAAATTTTTAATTAAATTATATTACATTATAATATGTAGTTGGTAGTATAGATTTCTGATGGCGCAAATATTAAATGAAATATGATTTAATTCTTTGGCAACTTAAATATCAACTGCAAGCATTATAAAAATGTTTTAATGTATTTTGTTATTGGAAAATTTGTTAACTTTTTATGTGCTTTTATAAACATTTTTGTACATATGTACTGTACTTTATTGTAAATTTCGATAATTATCAGATTTTGGTGGATATTGGTACATCCACGCAAATTTTATATGTATACTAATACGAATATAATGTGAAAAATAATTTATCGAGGATAATATTAAATAAAAAATTTTGTAAAAATTATTATTGATTATTATTACCAACTACTGCTGTTGCTACTTATCGATGAATGTTTTCATATTTTTATTTATTTTATTGTTTTTTTGTATTTTAAATTTTATATTGCCATACACATTTACATAATTATCCCATAACATACTGTATACTGTATTAGCTACTTACATAATTATAAAGTAATGTACATATACATACATATCTACAGAAATATAATTTTGTAGAGGCGTAAAATATTGCAAGATAATGAATATATATCATAATACAATATAATATTATACATATTATGTACATATCTGTAAAAAATAATTTTACAAAGAAAATAAAAAATGAAAAATGAAAAAAAAAAAAAAACAAAAACTAAATTTGTAATATATTTTTATAGATAAGATAGGTGCTGCTGCACATAAAGTGTTTCATGTTATTTTTAAGTACAGAAAGTTAATAAATAATATTGAAACAAAAAAAAAAAATAAAAATTAACTATCCATAGATAATAATAATTAAAAAATATTAAAAAAAAAAAAAAAAACAATAAAACAAAGGGCGCTTTCATAAATTCTAGCCTACCGCAATATATTCAAGGCAGATGTTTCATAAACTCAATCTTGCTCAATAGAAAAGTTCAAAAAGTTCATCTTGAAAGAAAATCTTGCATAAATTCAGTTCAGATTCAGAATGTTATCTTCAACTAATTGCCTTGCTATGGAAATTAAAAAAAAAAAAAAAGGAAGAAATAAATCTATATTGCCATTCTCACTTAGTTTTGATTTTTTATAAATACACGTAAATGATGGTGAAATATAAAATGAAATGAATTAAAATATATTGGCAACACTTAGGTTTTTTGTTAAATTTAAAAATAATGATGAATTGATTTCCGTAAAATGGAAGTAATCTTGCCGATAAGCTGACTTGTATGTTTTCAAGATGCGTGCAAGATAGCACAGACAAGCTGGAATTTATGATTGCATACAAATTTGTAAAAAAAAAAAAAAAAAAAAAAAAACAATTATTAGTTTTATTATTAAATATTTTTAATTTTCATAATATAAAATTTCAATTATGTAATTGAAATAAATTTCAGATACGTGGTACATTAAAATCATGGACAAAATTATGGTGTGTCTTAAAACCTGGCCTATTATTATTGTATAAAAGTCCAAAAACAAAAAGTAGTCATTGGGTTGGTACAATTTTATTAACATCATGTCAAGTTATCGAACGTCCAAGTAAAAAAGATGGTTTCTGTTTTAAATTATTTCATCCACTTGAACAATCAATATGGGCACCAAGAGGACCTGATAAAGAAACAATCGGTAAAATCATTTTTATTTATTTATTTATTTTGTTTTTTTTTTTTTTCATTCTATTATTGAAATTGGGTTATTCCATGAGTAATGTGGTTTTGTTTATTTTTTTTTTTTTTGGTTTTTTCATAAATGTATCTGAAATGTTAAAAAGCTAAAATTGTATCAGAAATGAAAATACAAAAACACCTTCAATATGTCATCATATTCTAATCTCTCTCAAGTTATTTTAAACTAGCACTAGGTGATAAGTTCTTCATTAAATTAAATTTATGGATGAAAAATGAAAAATAAGAAGAAGAACGCATTATTTATGTGATGACCCAATATTATATTTATGTTTTTTATTAAGAAAAAATAATTTTAAATAAAAAGATCGAACTACTCATTCTGAATGAAATTGTAAATATTGATTATTATTGTATAGGTGCTGTTGTTCAGCCATTACCAACGTCATATTTAATATTTCGAGCTCCAAGTCAGGCAGCTGGAAAATGTTGGATGGATGCACTTGAATTATCATTAAGATGTTCAGCATTATTACTTAGATCAAATAGTAATTCTGGTACCGGTATTAATACCAATGAACAGATAACATCAACCGGAACATCGATATCGCATGAAACACAATGGTCTGAAGCTGATTATGAAAAACATTTCGATGATCATGGTATGTAAAATTTTATAATTTTATACTTTCTTGTTATATATGTGCATATAATATTTTCTTTGTTTTTTTTTATATATATATATTTATTTAAATTTTTTCGTTTAAATTTAAATTGTGTTACACTTTTACTTTTTTAAATTTCTTAAAAAAAAAAAAAAAAAAAAAAAATTAAAAATCTAAATATAAAAAATAATATGGAAATTGAAAAGGAGAAAAACTTGCACCAAATAAACCAACGTTTCTGTGTAGATATATACCACCTACTCCACCACCACCAATGGATAGACGTATAACACAATTAACATCTGATTATAGCGCTAGTAATAGTTCAATAAATAGTCTTGTTCCGACACCAACAGCAACACCGGTATTTCATCAATTATTTTTAGCTGTATCACATTTAGAGAAAGCAATGTCAAGATCACCAGAACTAATAAAACAAAAATATCTTGATATAAAGAATATTGCCAATGGTGGCGTTAATGACGGTGGTGGTGATGTTAGTGATTCTGTTCTTATTCATAATAATAATGTTCGTAATTGCGATAATAGCCGTAATCGTTTTAAACGTAACCGTGCATATTGTTTAAATGTAAAACGATCAGCTAGTCGAGATGATAATTTTAGTGGAACAACAACACCAGATTTTTCACCAACTACAAGTCCAATAAAACGTGCAGTATCATTTACTGCATTGCCATGTGCAACTGATACTGATGATGGAACACCTACATTACGACGTAAAAGTACACCGGCATCATTACTCCACCAAAAACGTATTTATAAGACTCGATCAATTAAGAAATTGAAAATAAACGGTATAGAAATGAATTCGTTTTATGTCTCCTCTTAAAATTTAGGTGCATACGTATATTTGGCTTAGTTCTAGTGGTTCTAGTCTATCTCTGTACATACATTGAAATTTTTACATCTGTTATTATTGCTAGAGAATATAAAACAAGAAAAATATGAAGTAGTTTTTTTGTTCTTTTGTAAAAAGAAATTTTATTGATCTATTTAAAATCGAACTTATATTTCATCGATCCATTTTAAGCTTTTACGCTTTTATTCAATTGAATGGAAAATTAAATTTTCATTTTCTAAATAACTAGAATTTTCTTCGTGATATTAGCTAGAATTAATTAAATTAAATATGACCACATGAATGAATTACATTCTGTTATTAAAATAGGAGTAAATTTATAATTATGTATTATTATTTATAAGATAATCATTACTAATTAAATTGAAATAATTATGAAATTTATTACAACAAGTATCTATCGATTAGAGGAGGATTCATTTCACATTTCAATTTATCGAAAACTTTGTATTCTTAATCTTCGTAATTTTTCAGTTTTCGTAATTCATCTTCATACATCTTGATATATTTACAAACTACGAAAGTTTTAAAAGATACCTAAAATATAAAATGCTTTGCAGTTTCTAACTTTTGTTTTTCGAAGTTGATATTTGTCAGTTCTAATTTTTTGCTATTTATTCATATCTCGAATCAATTTAGACAATAATAATTATTTACTACAACTACAATTATTGTATGTTGTATGAAAATTGAAAAAAAACGACTACGAAGAAATTTAAGATAATCGTTCATGTTAACAGAACACTAGACGTAATTTCAAAACTGCAACATAACCACGAACTGAAAAGTGACGTGAATCTCCACCCCTAATTATATAATATTCGAAAATATTTAAAATGAAATTAAATAAAATTTGACAGATTATAATATAAACAAATAATATTCATTAATATTCCAGTATGATTTCGAACAGATCATTAAACAAAACTAATGATTCATACTTTGGAATTTTATTTTTTCTATTTTAAAGATGAAAAAAAAAAAAGAAGAAGAAGAAAATATTTTCATTTTAAAAAATGAAAAACCAAAAATTCGTTCTGTTACCATTATTTCCTATTGTGCTTAAATATCACTATATATCACTATAAAATTATGATTCGTTACAGATGATAACCGTAAATAAATCATTTTAAAGAAAAAAATAAAATGAAATGAAAATGAAAAATAAAAAATAATTCATAACTACACATACATATATCTGTATCTGCATTGTACACTTAGTATTATTAAAAACAAAACGAAAATTCAAATTTATGTCTCCAAAAAAATGAAATATTTTTCAAAAATAATTCAAAATTGGAATTGTAATTATTTTTGTATGTATTTTTTTTTTTTTCGAAATATAAATATTGTATTTTTAAATTTTGGTGTTGTTTTTTTTTTTTAAATATAATAAATTATAAAATAAAATAAACTAAATGAATATTGTTAAATTTCTTAAAAATTGTAATAATTAAATAAATTCGTAAATGTATTTTAATAATTTATTAGAATCTAATTAAGTATTTTAAAAAGTACTAATACTTACAACCAATACAAACATTATTGCTACTTTATCCTGTTTGTATTCAATTACAGCTAGAAATATTAGAAAAATATATTTTCATATTTGTTGTTTACATATTAGAAATTTTTATTTTTGGGAATTCAATTAATTGAAATGTTCGTTTATATAATTTTTAATAATATTTTTAAAATTTCAAAAAAAAAAAATTAATTTATAGATTTGGATGCCGATAGTCAAAATGAAGGTGCTGCTGCCATTATGTCTGGACTTGAAACTGAATCAGAATCAGATGTAGCAGATAATCAAGAACAAGAAGATATTAATGAAGAAACACCATATGTACATTTATCAGAAGAAGAATTTGGAGCAGTAAGTAAAAATGAAAGCAGACAATTTTTGATAGAAAAATTAAATGATTTTATTTTATATATATATATATATATATATATTTTTAATGTTAGGCTGGTGAACAGGTCGCTGAATTACCAGAAGAACAAAAAAGTCTTATATGGTTTTTAGTGAAACAAGTACGTCCCGGAATGGATTTAAGTAAAGTCGTTTTACCAACATTTATTCTTGAGCCAAGATCATTTTTAGATAAATTATCAGATTCTTATTATCATGCAGACATTTTGTCAAAGTAAATATTGTTTTATTTTTTCTTGTATTTTAATGAAAATAAACAAAATTTAATTTAATTTAATTTGTTTAGAGCTGTTGTAGAAGATGATCCTTTTACACGAATGAAAACTGTTGTACAGTGGTATATGTCTGGTTTTTATAAAAAGCCAAAAGGTTTAAAAAAACCATATAATCCGATTCTAGGAGAAACATTCCGTTGTTATTGGGAGCATCCAAATGGTAGCAGAACATTTTATATTGCTGAGCAGGTATCACATCATCCTCCAGTATCAGCATTTTATGTGACAAATCGTCAAGAAGGATTCTGTATCAGTTGTACTATTTTAGCAAAATCAAAATTTTACGGTAATAGTACATCGGCAATATTGGACGGTGCTGCAACATTAACATTGCTACCACGCGGTGAAATTTATACATTAACTGTTCCGTATGCACACTGTAAAGGTATCCTAATGGGTACATTATCGATGGAATTGGGTGGAAAAGTTTCAATTGAATGCGAAAATACTGGATATAAAGCTGACATTGAATTTAAATTAAAGCCATTTTTGGGTGGTTCGGAATATACAAATTTGGTGACTGGTCGATTGAAACTGGGAAAAGAAACATTAGCAACAATACACGGACATTGGGATGGGGAAATACGAATAAAAGATTCAAGAACTGGAGAAGAGACGATATTATTTAATGCTACACCAGAAATAAAAACAAAACGTTTAAAACGTTATGTGGTGCCGATTGAATCTCAGGCAAGTAATGAATCTGAACGTTTATGGCAGCATGTTTCGGCTGCAATACGACGTGACGATCAAGTGGCTGCAACTGAAGAAAAAACGGCATTGGAAGAAGCTCAACGTGCATCTGCAAAAGAACGAAAAGCAACATTATCGGAATGGGAGCCATCACATTTTCAACAAGATTTTGTCACAGGAAAAGTAAGAATTGTCTTTAAAAATTTCTTCAACAAAAATTAAAAATTCCTATCTTCTTTTTTTTTCTGGTTCTTTTTCATTTAGTGGGTGTATAAATATGCCGATCTACGTCCATGGGATCCACGAAATGATTTAAAACAATTCGAATGTAACTATCGAATACAAACGAAAACACGTCATCAGGCGCCAATGGTTAGAACAGCTAGTATCGTAAGTACAGAACCTCTAACGATTTTAAAGACGGATTCACGATCATCTCTGGTAGCTTTGAAACAGCAACAACAACAATCGAAAAGAAAAATGAACCCGAAACGTGTATCACAAGAATCAACACCAGAACATGGAGAACAGAATTCTGATTCTAGTCAATCAAATGAGAATATTGGTGGTGGTGGTGGCGGTATCACAATTCATTCTGGCGGTGGTGGTATAACTGCATACGCAAAAAATAAAAAGTAAGTCATCATTAAAATTTAACCCACAAAATAATTTTATGATTTCAATATTCAATAACAAGATATATTCTAAAATAAATTTTTTTTTTTTTTTTTGATTTAATAAAAATAGATTAATGGAAACATTAGAAAAAATCAACAGAACATTAGAAGAACATTCACGCCGTTTAACTAATATAAATTTAAATTTAGAGAGAATATCATTTGCACCAGTGTATAGAAACGATAATAAAACGATTTTTAATAAATTGCATTTAAAAACATTTGGATATATTCTATTTGGAATTTTATTAAGTGTAATTGTAAGGTATATTCTGAAGGTTTAAAAAATTAAATTTAAATTAAAATTAAATGACAAGAAATACATAGAAACATTTAGAAACTTTAAAGAAATATAGAATGTAATATGATAATATCTTTTTATTCAAATCTAATTTTATTAAAACAAAAAGCAAAAAAAAAAAAAAAAAAATAGCTAAAAGCAAAAATAAACAAAAAATCATGTAATTTAAAATTAAAATTAAATAAAATTCACCATTCTCATTCATGAAAAACGTTGATGCAAGACAATGAATACTTACTTCTTATACGCTTCGGCATTTTTATAAAAATTTCAAGCACATAAAATGTTGAAATGATTAAAACTAACACACATAAAAAAATTATTCAATGAAATATATAAAAGCACGCATTCACAAACAACACACAATTACATACACACAAAAACACTTTAATATTACAACATAATAAATATTAATCATAAAAATAAAATGTAAGCAAAAAAAAAAAAAAATAAATAGATTTTCTTCAAAATACGAACGCTTTAAATTTATTATTATCTATATGATCTTAAAGTTTCAATTATTAATCAAAGAATTAGATAACATATACGAGTACTACATACATATACATAAATAATAATCATTACATGATATACTACTACGGAAGAAATTAAAAAAATATTTCAACTTAAAAACAATATAAAATAATAAACAACTAAAATTATGTGTAAACGATATAAATTTTTATTATGATTTTGTTTTTCTTTCGTTTGTGTAAAAATAATTTGTTAAATATTATTTATTACTTTATAAAATTGTATATTTTTCGTTTTTTTTTTCGTATTAGATCACAGGCAATCTAAAAACAAAAATAGATAATATTGTGAAAAAGAAGAGATAAATAATAATGTAATGTAAAAGGTATGAAAATAAATTATTATTTTTAATATTGTTAGAAGAAGAAGAAGAAAAATAAGAAGATTTGACGATAAAAACGACAGTAATATTGAAAGTGTATAATTGATAGATGTTAGAAATGATATTGCAAAAAGAAAATAGAAGAAGTGTATAATGAAATAGTGAAATAAATTTCAATGTAAAACATACATAGTACCTACTACTAGAAAACAGAAAAAAAAAAAAAATAAAAAATATATATACATACATATATATAAGAATGAAACGAAAATAATAGTAATGATAATGATTTCAAAACGTTAACACAAACAATATTTTTATTTACAGTCTGTTCAAAAAGACACGACAATCGAGTAAAATACAATAAATGCCAAGATACTAAAAATGTTACATGAGTCATGTTTAGCTTGCATTTGTCTATTTCGCTGACCAAGTTCTGTTTATAAAAAAAAAAGGTTTGAAGTGATATTTGTATATAAATTGTGTACACAGTGGAAAGAACGAAATTGAGTTAAGGTGGTTGGACTGGGAGTCACAGTCTCCGGATGCCAATCCCATAGAAAACGTTTGGGCTTTGATGAAGCACAAACTACGCGGGAAACAAATAAAGAAGGTTAAAGAGACTGTGGAACGACTTTTCAAAAGAGTATGCCAAAAGTTGAGAAAAAGTTGTACCAGAAAATGTCACCTCATAATTCAAAACATTGTAGATTGAACTGTATACTAGTACTAACGCGAAATAGGTTTAATAGATTATTCTTTCAATAAATGTTATTATGTATAAGCTCAAAATCTTTTTGGTTTTATTTTTATAAAAATTCGTCTATTTTTGAACAGACTGTAAATTTAAATTTTAATTTTCATTCATTTTGAAAATAGTATAAAAAGTAAAAATAAAAAATACCTAATTCAAAATAAAAGGTGAACAAAAAAATTAAATAAAAATATAAATTATTGTGATCTTGTAGAATTATAATCTTTTATCGTCTTTTTTTTTATTATTCATTTTAATGTTTTATTAAAAAAAAAAAAAAAGAAATGAAAATAAATTAAATTAAATTTTTTAAATTTGTTGTTATGAAATTCATTTTTTATTTTTTTGTTCTTTATACTATACTAGATGAGGAAATATTTTGTGTATATTTTACATCTATTGTTTTATGTTTTATGTATAGATTTGGGTGAATTTGATTTGTAAAAAAAAAAAGTAATATTATTATAAACATTACATATTTATGTACATATATATAACGTGTAGATTAGAAAAAGAAAATTAACTTTTAAAAATTATGTATTGCTATATTAAATTAATCATAATGATTATTGTTAAATTTAAAATAATTAAATTAATGGAATAATGGCTTTAATTTTTTTAACGCTAGTCCTGTAAAAAAAAAATTATTTTATTTGTTAAGAATGTGGATTTGTTTTTTTGTTTGTTTGTTTATTTGTGGTATTCTTTATTAGTTTGTTCTTTGAATTAAATAATATGTGAATACAATTATTGTGATTTTTTTTTTCTTTCACGGAAATGCAGGGTGCAGAATACTAATTAAGCAAATCGATCGATCATAAAAAAAAATTTAAAACTTTACTCAAATCATTACAGTGACAGTTAACAATAAAATCATTCAAAATATGCAATTAAATTAAATGAAAGTCATCAAACTTTTGGCATGTTTGGAATTATCAATTCATTGTCATTTTAAATTTTCAGAATGTTTCTTATTAAAATTTTATTAATTGTCGTATTGAAAATCTGTTCAATCGTTGTTGACAATCACTTGACATTTTCAAAAATTGTCTCTGGTTGTGTTTGCAAACAAAACTTTTTTAATTGTCACAATTTTTGTGTAAAATTTAGACCGTTTTCACTTTTGCATGGTATCATAAAAACTTGTATTTACAAGTGTGTTCAGTTTAGCAACCGTGTAAAAGTTATATGTTCACTTTTTCAACCATGCAAACGTCATGTGTTCATTTAATAAAATTTGTTTTAAAATTAACGCAATCTATGCAAGTATTTCAAGTTGATTGCTTTTCTGAATAAGAAGAAGATATACTCTTTGTGTTGCCATTTTAATCAGCTGTCATTTTGTGTTTACTTAAATTGAATTGTTTTTTCTTTGTGTTTGATGTCGGATTATGTTCATTGTTCAAATATGCAAGTATTTCCACATGCGCAAGTGGATTTTTTTCGTAATTAATTGGTTGCTTTCTTTGACGTTTGCATGCGTGGTTGCTTACTTGCACCACAGACAAATATACAGACGTGCCGTGCCAATGGAAACAAAAATCCGTCATCATATAAAATGAAAAAATCGTGTGTCCCCATCTACTTTACATAATAAATCAAAATGCTTCAATTTAGTTTAGTTTTGAATCCATAAAAATAATATTCAAATAATACCAAACTTTGAACTTGAAACAAACTTTAAATGAATGTTAATATGTAGTACAATACATATTCATTTTTACACATTTAATACATATGTTCATAAGTTTGTACAACCTGTACAAAGGTCCATATGAATTTGATTTTGTTACATATTTGAATATATGCAGAGAAACATCTGTATCCTTATCTGTGCTTGCACGCAACCAAACGCATAAAACCATGCAAAAGTGAAAACGGCCTATTTTTATAAAATCAGTGCTAGATTTAAATAATAAAATAAAAAAAGGATCTATAATTTGTTATTTATGTATTTGAATCGATTTTTTTTTTCATAATATCGGTCGATTCCATTCTCGATCAATTGATTTGCGAAAATAGTATTCAGTTTTAGAGATAGACATTGTTGAATATGTGAAATTACTTATGAATGAGTTATGTATGTATGTATTTGATGAAAGTCAACGATATTTTTATGTAAGGAAAGAAGTATTTTTAAAAAAAGAGGATTATTACAAAGAATAATAATATTTTTAATTTTTGAAATTTCTTAAATTTTAATATAAAGTATTTACGTTTTTTCACTTTTTTTTTATAAAAAAAAAATAAAGAAATTATAAACATAATTGGTGTGATATGTAACTACAAATTTGTGGCGGAAAGAATTCTGTATAAATTTTTATTAAAACAAATTAGAGTAATTTATTCATTTGATTTTGATTTTTATCAAAATTTTGAAAATTTAAAATATTTAAAATGAAATAGAAAATTTATTTATAAATAAATTTCAAAGATAATTACGAAAAATTAAAGATGATAATTTGTTTAAAAAAAAAAAAAACCATAACGAAAGTAATTTTAATTTTTATTAATTAAATGTATCAGAAATTTAAATAATGAATTATTTTCTTCAATTTAAAAAAAAAAAAAAAATTATGTACTTTTTCGCGAAAGAGAGAAAAAAAAAATAAAAAGCAAATCAATTATATTATTATGATGATATTATATGATGATAATTTTTAAGGTGAAGTTTAAATTAATAAAAATACCAGTTATAACTAGTTTGTAAATAAGTATAATGATTTAAAATGGATGAAGCTAAATAAAAATGATTAAAAATGTTAAATGAAAAAATTATGGTAATTAACCATTTGAGTTTTTAATTTGAAAAAAATTTTTTTTTGTTCTTTTATTTTTAAATGAATACTTTAGAAAAATTTAAGGAGTAACATTGTAGGATAAAATAAACGACACTTTAATTATAGCAACAGCAAATTATACATTTACTCTTATACCATAGATAAAAAAAAAAAAATTCAAAAACGCCGATTAAAATGATATGCGACATTAACATGTTATGCGACTAGAAGAAGAACATAAATGATAAAAAATATCATAAAAATTCAAGTACTAAAACGAAAATCAGAAAGACCTCTGACAACATGAACACGCCAAAGATATAAAATGAAATGAATCAATTAAATTTAACATACGAAAACAATACAATATAAGAAATTATGTAGACTAATGATTAGTAGAACAGAAACAGAACCCTAAATAAATGAGAATAAAATCGAAAAGAAAAGAGAAAATATTTTTCAAATAGAAATCCATAATATTATTGGGATTATCTACTAAAAAAGATATCTACGATTTTTATAATTTACAAATGATTCAATTATCGATGTGAGTTTCCTGATAAAATGAAAAAAAAAATAAATAAATAAATGAATACTTGGAATAAGATTCTTATGGTATGCGTATAGTGTCGGTAACGGCGAAAGTAAGTAGGTAAACAGGAAATGAATCAACGGCGATGGTAAATTAAAAAGTTCAATTAAAATTCATATTGCATTCGTTTTCTCTTATTACTAAGCACATTTTACCATTACACTATTTGAATGGATTTCAGTTAAATTGAAATGAATTTTCAATATCAATTATTATAAATTTATGCGTATAATACACTATCTCCAGAAATTATTGATATTTTACCAGTTAACAGATATTAGTAATATGTGGTAATATGCATTAATTGTATTTCATTGAAGAAATATAATTATATTCTCAAGAAAATATATTATGTATACTTACATGTTAACTATTTTATTAATTTTCAAATATTTATTACACATGTGGTTAATTATTATTAATAGGTACTTTTCTCATGTAATCTCATATTTAAAAATATACTTGGCGCTAAAGAATCAACATAAATTTATTTTAAATGTATGTATACAACATAAAAAAAAATAAAAATAAAATTAAATAAGTAAAGGAAAAGGTGTGTGCGTTCACATATTTTTAATTGATAAGATAATTTTTTCGAATAAAAATAAATTGAACAAAAAAATGTATATAAATGTATATTCTATATACATATTCATATATACATGTAGGAATGTGTTAATTTTGATAAAAATATTTTTTTGATTGCGAATTATCTTTAGGAATTTATTAGAAACCAAAGGTGTACCTGTAGTACGATTTTCTAACTAAGTCGTTCATTTTAAAAAGAAATTTATAATTATATTATATTCAATTAAGGTGTAAATTTAAATTATAAATTTATAAATAATTAATGTTTCATTCTTCTGTGAATTATCCCATAAATAATAAATTATGTGAATTATTGTATTTTTGACAAGAATTTCGGTTTTTTTTTCTCTCAATTTATTACTTTTAAAATTCAAAGAATAACAAATTATTAATATAATAATAAAAAAAATGTTCGTTAAATATATATTATTAATTATAATATTAATTTATTTGAAATTTTTTACATTATTTATAAGATGTGATAGCAATAATACAACCACAGTAGAAATATTAACAAATTTATCTAATTTTAATAATATAATTATTAATACAACAGAAAATGATATTCAAATACAAATTGTTACAAATAATAATAATAATAATAATACTGATACACTATTATCATCATCATCATCAAATGATGATACAATGATTACAGAAAAATTGATAACTACAGAAATACCAAAGAATTATTTAGATTTGAATTTATTGAATTTTTCGATAACAATTCCAACAACTACAATTGTAGCTCCAATTACAAAAACAAAATTACAAAATAATTCAAATGAAAATAATAATAATAATAATAATAATTATCCAGATAAATGTGATGAAAATGAAAAATTATTAGATCAACCAGAATATAATAATAATGTTAAAATAAAAAAATGTTGTCCATACGGTGAATATTTAAATGATAAAGATGGAAATTATTGTTATACACAAAATATAGAAAATAATAATTTTAATGTTGATGTAATTAATGTAATTTTATATGATAAATGTATTGAAGATACTGAAGAGAATATTTCATTCGAATATAAAATTGGAAATCCATGTAATATGTAAGTAGTGATAGAGAATCTCTAATAAATTTTAAACATTAAACATTTTTATATTTTGATTTATAATTGAAAATTGTAACATTTTTATGAATAATTTTAATTAATTTCCTTAATTTTTTTTTATAAATTTATATGTAAAAATTTTTTATATTTTATATTTTTCAGTTCATATGTTTATGGTAGTCAACATGGTGATATATTATATGTTATACAGAATGGTTCATTATTAATACTTGATGAATTTCGTAATTATAGTTATCAAATTGAAAATGATTATTGTTTAGATATTGATTATAATACCGGTGATTTATATGCAATTGTTTGTATTAATTCAATATATGCGCATATTAGTGAAAAACAAACAATATTATTTTCAATATTTATGATATGTTCAATACCATGTTTATTAATTGTTAGCTATTTACATTTTATTATTAAAGAATTACGTACATTGCATGGTATATCATTAGGATTTTTATCATTAAATTTAGCAATTGGATTTTTTTTACATTCATTTACACAAATTTTCTATAAAAATATTGATGATGCAAATGAATTAGGATTCGGTCATTCTGTACAATTTTTTATACTTGGATATTTTACATGGCTTTTTATATTATGTTTAAATGTTACAATAACAATTTGGTAAGCAATAATAATATAATAATAATTATGAAATATTTTTATGTACACTATTTAATTACATATTATATTTTATTTAATTTAACATTAAATATATAATTTGTAAAATTATTTTTTATTTTTTTTCCAAAATTTCTTAAGGATTTTTATTCCACGTTATATGGTTCTTCCAAGAATTTTAAAATATTCTAGATTTGGAATTTATTTTTGTATATCTATATTATTACCTTTAATATTTGTGTTAATTACAAAGTATAAAGGATTTAATGGAATGCCATCATATTTTTATCAAGCATGGACTGAATGTAAGTTATAATAAATTTACATATATATAATGATGCAAAAAGATAATTATTTATTATTACATATTTAATACATATTTTAAATTAAATTAAATAAAATTTACTAAATTTACAGCTGTTCAATTATCACAAAGATATTTTATTCCACCAGTTACTATTTTACTAGTATTATGCATTTTACTTTTAATTACTACATATTTTGGTTTTAATCGAATTGAAAAAATTATTGAAAATCAATCAATTGACTTAGAAATGTACAGAGAAACAAAAAAAGAGTTAAGTTATTTAATTTATTATTATTTATGTTGCCTATAAAATTATCTAATGTGATTGGTTTTTTTCATTACAGTTTTACATGTATTACATATTTAACAATTATTATTGTTACAACATGGTTATTTGAAATAGCAACATTCTATTTACCCAGTATTGGAGATTATTTAGTGATGATGGAAATATTTAATGGTCTTCAAGGTATTTTCATTTTAATGATATTTGTTGTTATACGTAATAGAAGAGATCTTATCATAAGATGGTGGTATGATCGTGGATCATTAGATATTGAAATGGAAATGAAAAATTTAAATTCGAATTATACGAGTAAATAAATAATATTAGAATTTTATCAGATCGAATTATTGAAAAATGAAAATTAATTAGTTAAAAAATTACATAAACATATTTATACATATTTTTGAACAAAAAAAAAATAATATTTTGTAAGCAATTTTTATTAAAATCAACAAAAAATGATCAAAAAAATAAAATCTATAAATAAAGTAAAAACAAAAGCTATGTAAAAGAAAAACATAAACAATTTAACATTTTAGAATTACTTTGTAATTGACCACACTACCTAATCAACAGCCTCAAAACGTGGTGATGCTGGTCGTTTTTCTGCTCTAAAAATATTACTAATACCAGCTACGCTAGTTACACCACGTATTCCGGTACTTTGAAAATACAATAAAATGTAATATCCATTTTCGTCAAGATCAATACTTTCAGAGAATTCAAGACGCATAGATCTAGCAATCAAACGCTGCTGCTGCTGCTGTTGTTGTTGTTGTTGATTATGATGTTGCTCATGATTACTATGATGTGGTTGCTGTTGCTGTTGCTGTTGTTGATAATTAATACGTCCGATTGATCTTGGTGAATGATTTCCATCATTACTTCTATTTCGATTCGTATATTCATATGCAACATAATCATCCAAACCGCTATAATTACTTGGAAATACACCGATCCAATCGTTATTATTCTCTTCAAAATCAGATGAAATTTTGTATTCTATAACATTCTCCTCTCCGATATGCCATATTGGAATGTTAGTAAATTCAATTATTTTATCAACAATCGGTTCTGAAGTTACCTAACAAAAAGAAAAAATTAAAAATAAAAAATTATAATTAGTCTTTTTGTACTGCAATAATTCAAATTAAATTTTTTTCAATTGGAACATAATCTTACTCTTATTGTAAATTCACTTGTGACTGGCTTATGATCGCTAATATCATAATCCGGATGACTTTTGTATGATGCTTGTTCAGCACTTAAATTAATATTTTTAAATGTATCCGTTCTTACTTTATATAAAATGCGATCTGTCCAAGCAGGTCTTCTCCTTTTTTTTTTTTATTTTTGAAAACAACATGAAAAATAAAAATTGTTTTATTTTTTATTATTAAAATGTTAAAATGTAATTTGTTAATATAGTCTACTATTATTATGTATGTATATTGATATACGGTATTTACTTCATATCATATTCATTTGTACCGCGTTCAAATTTAAATGTTGGTGGAAAACAAGGCACACGTTCATCTAATTGATGAAAAGCTCTTTTCTCTTTTCGTATTAAACTTAATTGATCTCTTTCAAATAAATCATCTAAACGATCTTTATGTATAAGATTACGAATTTCTTGTGGAGTTATATATTCTCCAGTTAAACGAAAATTCAAATCACCAAACCAAAACACATATCTAAAATAAAAAACAAAAAATAAAACAAAATTATGTGGTTAGATGTTAAAAATTTTCACAATAAATTGTAATTCTAATTACTGATAGTATTGTATAGGCTTACTCATGATCAAATATTTCACGATATTTAGGTACATAATAATGATGATTATCTAAAATTTGATTAAAATCTACAATTCTTTCATCTAACTGATGGTCATGTGCAGCTAAATGAGCGTTAACAAATGTTGTACCGCATCCATATATATCTAAACGAATACTTATAGCACCCTTATTACCCTATAAATAATTGCATTGAAAAAAAAAACTCAAAAAGAAAAATAATAAAATAAAAATAAAACTTACCCATAGCCCACCCATACCAGTTCTTGTATATTCCGTTTCAATACATTTCAAATGTAATAAATGTTTACGTTTTGCAAATAATATTAATAATAAACCTTGCATTTGTTCCGTTTTAATCATAATATAATCTTTGTTCGAAAGTACATCACGAAATTTTGATGTCCATGGATCATCTTTAAATAAACCGATAACAACATTTTGTGGCTGAGAATTAACTTCCTGTAAACCAATCACATACATATCTGGAGGATATTGATCATATTCAATTGCATCAAATCCTAATAAACGATTAAAAGATAAATTTTCTGGAAATTTTGTGCTTACATTCCATGTTAAAATGTAAACGCTAAAAAATAAAAAAATACAAGAAAAATGAGAAATATTTTTAGAGATTCCGAAATTAATTAATGTAAATTTATGTTTATTTTTTTTTTATTAAAGATTTAAAGATTTTAATTTTAAAACATAATAGTTTTCGTATCCAGGCAAGATATTTTAAAAAAAATATTCTTTACAAATGTTATATATTAAAATCGTAATATAATTTATCGTTATAATTATTTGAAAGAATGAAAGATAAGAAAAAATTATAGATAAGGTAATTACGATAATTTCGTAATTATAAAAATCTAAAAAAACATATTTTTCGGATATATTAGTAAAACGTTTGTGCCTAATTTATCATTAATTTTGTGTAAGAATGAAACTACAGGGAATAACGATCATTTGAAATTTTTGTAGATGATATTGTTCATGTGTCTACCTAGCATTTGTACATAAATGTATTGTACGATATTATTAGTTGATTATTTCATCAATATAAAATTAAATGATGTAAGAAATTGAATTGATAGATAATTAGATAATTAATTTCAAGCAGTCTATAATATGAAATTTAAAAAAATAAGATTTTTTTTTTTTTACAAATTTTATTTTTGTTTTTAATTTTCTTCTATTCTATACTATATACTATACGTTTACATACACCAATATATACACACTGTAATTTATTTGAAACGTGTGTGTATAAAATATGATAAAATACATACATATGTACATATACATAGAAAATATTAACATATATGATGTAATGTAATCATAAGAGAGATTTTTTGATGATATAAATAAAAAAAAAAAATATTTGCCTTTAATATTATGAATGAGAATACTAAGAAAATGTTTATGTTGGAGAAAAAAAATTGCTTAAGATAGCTAGATATAATAATATATTTCTAACTAGAAAAATTACCCGTTCATACATGTTTATATGCATACATCACATACATATATATGCAAAAATAAAAATTACTACTTATATAAATATGTACATTATTTAAAAATTGAAATTCAGATTCAACAAAATTACGTTGTTTCGTTATGGAATATGAGTCATTTTTTTTTTTTTTTTTTACAATTTCAAAATAAAACATAAAACTGATAAACTTAAATTAGTTATTTATATTTATAAATTCTTTTCTATAGCAAAAAAAAAAAATTTTTTTTTAGATTACATATTAACAGAGATAATATAATATGTAGTATAATTTAGGTATGCAATTACAATTTGTTTTAATTAGATAGCTACTTATAAAAAAAAACTAAAAGAAACCTGTAATGTCTAATAATTATTTTCACTTACTTAAAATTCCATGATTTTGGTTTATTCATTTTGATTTTTTTTTTTTTAATTTGCACAATATAAAATTAAACTCTAAATACAAAATATGTATATATATATACGTATGTATATACTTATTAAAAATTTGTGAATATTAAAATACTTTTGTTACGAAATTTTAAAAACGAATATTCACAAAATGTAATCACAAAAATCACTTTTTTTTTATATTTAAATAAAATTGTAGATATAATATTTTCATTTACTATTTAATTTATATGACTGAAGACTGACTGAATTGTAGATTATTTTACATAAATAAACAATTTGAAAAAATAAAACACAAACACACAACAAATATAACTAAAACTAAAATTAGTAAAAAAAAAAACCTTGAAGGTACTTTACTATCTAATTAGATTTTTTTCTTTTTAAAAAAAAAAAATAGAAATTAGAAAATATTTAAGTTTCAACAAAATACTGATAATTTAGACGAAATTTTATACTAAATAAAATTATTTATTATATTTTATATTTTTTTTTGTGAAAATGGAATGCATATACAGTATGCAACAAAAATGAGATTATTGATTGATTTATGAAATCTAAAAAAGAAATAAATCAAATAATAAAAATTCACTACACTTCACTTGTTAAATTTATTTTCGTTTTTTAGAATTTCAATTTCTCTCAAATAATTTAATTGTTAATTTTCTAATTTAAATTATAATTCAAATACTTCTCTGTTCTCTCTCAGTTCCAATGTATTCTTATTATACCAATTGGCAAATTGGCATTTGGCAATTACACAAACAACAACAAAACAACACATCATACATCATTAGGATTCAGTGTTACCACCTCAAATGACAATTATGAATATGATAGATGCGGATGTATTGTATGTATTTTAATTGTCATTTGACAATTGGCAGTTGGCACATGGTTGGCACTATCTAATATCTAAGGGCGATCTAGGGATGCAAAATTTTATAAAATAATCGATTAATCGATTATACGATTAATCGGTTGAAAATAATCGATGCTGTAAATAATCGTAAGCAAATTAATCGATTATTGAAATAATCGATTGACGATTAGTAAAAAATTTTCCTTTGATAACCGTGACCGTAACTAACAGATAAATAAGGACATAGTACATGGTATTGAACGAATGAATGTATAAATTAAAGAAGAAATTAAATATATAATAATAAAATAATACATTCATCTGTTATTGTCAATACAATCGCTTTTATTATTGCAATTGTTATAAGGAAGGTTAACTTTATCTTTCTGCTTCTCATGGTCATGCTGTGTCTGCGACTGCAAGTGCAGCCACTCATTTATTGTCTTTGTCCCTGATGTAGATGAAGTTTTAATTTTAGAAAATGAAGAAACCTCTACCTCTATGAATACAATGAATTTAAAAATCTAATCCGTTATCATTTTGTTCATTTTGGATATATGTATCAATGTATGTGAAAATTAACATTTTTACCTTCTTTTTCATGTGATTTCCAGTGGTTTCTTAAGTTTGTTGTATTTCCTGATGTGACGACTGTTCTTCCACATTTATTACAAGATGCAGAATGTGCATTATTTTTTGTGAAATTCCGCCAGACATAGTAGTTTTATTTATTTTTATAAACTTTATGAAAATAACACGTTTTAACGTTTTACGCACTTCACTTCACTAATAGTAATTAGTAATAGATAATAGATAAAGAAACAGGAACAAAAAGAAATACTCAAGAAAAAAGAACAAATTTCTCTGATTCTTGAATTGTTGAAACGTAATGACAATGGCAAGGCAATACAACTGACAATTACAAGAAATAATCGATTAATCGATTAAAAAATCGGTGTGGAATAATCGATTAAGATAATCGATTTTATTTCTCCAATTAATCGATTATTTGAAATAATCGATTATTTTTTTGCATCTCTAGGGCGATCTTACACGAAATGATAATGATAGCAAGCTTTGAACCGACAGTGAAAAATTATCGCGACAATTTAATATAATGATGATATCATTGTATAAAGATAATACATCAGTTATTTTTAGCAATAAGTTGGTGTTACATCTGCTTCATTAAAATAAATCATTGCAATTGCATTGCAATTTGTAAAATTTTGATTTTAGAGCAGTGAAATTACATTAAAACACAAAATTCAACTAATTACTGTTCAATTTATTTTTCCAAATTTATTTGTATGTGATTAAAATTAAAATTTTTATTTCTTATCTTGTTTAAGTTTTGAATTAATCATTTCTTTAAATTGCGATAGAATTTTATTTTCTCTTTTTTGTCGTTCTTCTTTACTAAACATAGCAAGTGCACGTTTTTCATCAGCAGAATAAATTTGATTTTCTTTACGTATACGTACAGCTTCCATACGGCGATGTCTATAGAAATCAAAAAAAAAAAAAAAAAAAAAAAAAATTTAGAACAAATAAATTAAAAAATCTTCTAAAATCAAATAAAATTAAATAAATTCGTTCATGTATACATACCTGCTACCACTCATAACGTATCCAACACTTTCGAATCTTGCAATTTCATCAGACGTTAAACCAATTTCACCTCTTCTCGGGATACGTTTACCTTCAGCTACAAAAGCAGCCATTGCCGCACCTTCACCAGGCAATAAAGCATGTCCGAAATCTTTATGCGTTAATCCAGTTGTTTGTCTCAATACAGGACCGACTTCTTCTTCTGATGTAACTGTTTGTTTTGATGAATTTGGTTTTGATATCATTTCATCGTCTAATGTTATATCCTTATCATCGATATTTCCAGTTTTTTCTATCCAAACTTCTTCTTCATTTTTAGAATCATCATCAGAAGACGATGATGAGGACGATGATACTTTTTTGGCCTTCTTTTTCTTCTTTTTTGATTTTTTCGATTTCTTTTTCTTTGATTTTGAAGATGATTTACGCTTCTCTTTTTTTGCTTTCTTTTTCTTAGTGCTACCATTAATTGAAGCAACACTTGATTTATTTTCGTTTCCTTTTTTCTTTTCATCATTATCATCATCTGAGCTGCTGGTACTTGATGGTGGTGGTGGTGATTTACCCCAAAGTACAAATGCACCTTCAACTCCAATTAATTCTCGTTGAAAACGTCTTGAATCCATGAAATCTTCGAAATGTGATTGTTTTTTCGTTTTATTATGGAAGCTTGTGTCACGACGGCGTCCTTTTTCAAAAAACTTATCATTTGGCCATTTTTCAACATTTTTATGATTATTTTCTTCTTTTACATCTTTATGTTCGTACTTATTTCTGTCGTTTTCATTTCTTTTAGTGTGATAAGAATTATTTGAATGATTATCATATCTGTTACTGTTTTTGCTATTGTGTGGTGACCGAGATCGCGAATAATTTCTTGATTTAAAAGGATTTCTAGATCTGGAATGATTTCTAGATCCAGAACGATTTTTTGATTGAGAACGGTGGCTTGATCGAGAACGATGTCTTGATCGAGAACGATTTCTTTGTTGAGAACGATTTTTGGATGTGGAATGATTTCTAGATCGAGAACGGTGTCTTGATTGTGATCTAGATCTTGAATAGGAACGTGATCTACCATCTCGTCGATATTTTCGTTCTTTTTCTCTTGGTGATTTAGAATACGAACGTGAAAAATGAGATTTTGAATTTCTGCATTTTGTATTCTTCGAATCTCCAACAGGTGAACGTGATCTACTTGATTTACTAGTGCTCTTACGTTTTTGTTTTTCAACACTACGAGAACGACTTCTACTATATGAACCCATTTAATTAAATTACAATAAATTTCTTATTTAAACAACGTTTTATATTTATTATGAAACTTAGAAATTATTTGCATTTAAGGATTTACTAATTTGCTAGCATTTAACACGCACAAGCACAACATTTTGTTTTGATATATAAAATAAATATTGAATTGATTTGACAGCTTAATATTTTTCAATATGTATTTGATATTCTTCTTCTTCGAAAAAATTTACTAGCAACAAATATCTTACCATCTAATATCTTATAAAGTATCATTGTGAATACATGAATTATGACTGTGAATTATTGTTATTTCTAATTCTAACGTTTTTTTACCATTACCATTATCATTTATTATTATTTTATCTCTTATCATCATTCATCCATCTGTATCTGTACCATGCTATACACGTGCATTCGTAAACACTACAATTAAATGTCAAAATTCTTCAAAATATCAATAAAAAATAATTCTTGTGTAAATAAATTATATTTTAATATTATTAATTTTTTTATTCAATTTGACAAACTTTTCATTGCAATAAATTTACATATAAATTTAAATTTAATTTCTTAGTGTAAAAAGATTAACATCGTTTCTCATTAATTTTTCTTTAAAGTGCTTTTATTTATTTACAAATCTAATTAAAGTTTTAAAGTTCATAAATTTATAAATAGGTATATGTATTTTGTGCAATTATTTTCTTAAAAAAATTAATTAAAAAATTAAAAAAATAAATAAAAACTTTTCACAAAAAATAAAAATAATATTAAATCTTTTATTTATATTCATTAAGGTTAAAAATTTTAAATATAATAGATAATAGCAAATTTAAATTAGTAAAATTTGAATATTTCAACTTTAAATTATGTGATAACTAATAAATAAGAATAAATTAATGAGTAAAAAAATAAAATGTATTAATTAATTTTTCATTATTATAATAAATTAACATTATATTCATTGTAAATTCATTCATTCATCTATCACAATAACAGAGCTAATAGCTAATCATATTCATTGCCTGCAAGTAAAAACAGATCATGTAATATTGTATTGTAATATAGTTAAATACTAAAATATATATATATGCACATATATGTACATAATAAATATTAAAATGTAAGTATGGATAGAGTATAGTAAATGTGTACAACAAAATATACTAAAATCGAACTACATACACAAACACAGTACACAGAGTATAATAATATAATATACATACATTTTAAACTTTTGTTGAAGATTCCTACTCTATTCTAAAATATCATCATAATCGTAAAAGCTAAATAAATAGAAATAGAAACAGCGATACAGGCAAGTCAACCAACAAACATTATATATCACCATTCACCACACCACTACCCACTACCATTCATCTATCCAGTCCAGTCATCACATCACATTTTTACATCCATCCATATCGTATCGTCGTAGCAAAGGCAAAGTCCAAAGCAACTATAACGATAACGAATAATTCGCTGAAGCTGAAGATCACTTTTTTCTCGAATTTCGTTTTCGGTTATTTATATTTATTATTTAGCAAAATTTTAAAAATTTACTCACAACCACAACACAAATCATCATAATTTAATTTAGTGGTAGTCTAGTCTAAGTGTGAATGTCTCAGTCTATAAACGGAACGTGAACGTGATCTGATAACAATTCGAAATTTATTCAAATAAATATATTTTTTTAAAATTACAATTTATACTTGTACTACTTACTCGTTTACTTATACATATTACATATACATACATAACGTTATCAGCAAAATATATTTTTGTATTTTGTAGTAATAGAGTAAAATTAATATCTCGTTTAATATCTAATAACTTCCAAATAAAATTTAAAAAATATATACATACATAAAATGGCAAGTAAAACTTCCGTTTGTATTGTAGGATCTGGCAATTGGTAAGATATAAAAAAAATTAAAAAAAAAAATAACAAAGAAAATGTAAAAAAAAAAACGTGTAATATACCTATTATATAATTTTTTTTTTCTTTTTGTATTTGGTTTTTTTAATTTTGGTACATAATGTAATAATATGTAATGATGAAAAAAAAAAATTAGGGGTTCTGCAATTGCAAAAATTGTTGGTGCAAATTGTGCAAATTTACCACAATTTGAGGATCGTGTTACAATGTATGTTTATGAAGAATTAATTAATGGAAAAAAATTAACTGAAATCATAAATGAAACACATGAAAATGTTAAATATTTACCAGGACATAAATTACCTACAAATGTTGTAAGTATATATATATATATACATAATATGTTAAGTAGCTAGCTAGTAAATTTTTCTAATTAAATTTTTAAATAAATCGATTATGTAAGAATGATTACAATATAATATTATTTTGCATAATATATTATTACGTAAAAGATTTTCTACAAAAAAAAAAAAAAATTACATACATATTTTCATTAAGAGAGATGATATTCTTCTTCTCGCTTTATGCAATTGAAATTTTCTTTTATTTTTTTTTTGTTTTGTTGTTGTTGTCTTTTCAAAATTTAAAATAGAAAAAAAAAGAAAAAGACGATTTTACATAAATTTCATTAATCGTCATCATAAAGCTCACTGAAAATAATTTATTTTGAACATTTTATATATGTACTATAAAAATTACAAAGATAATTATTACATTAGTTTAAAAGACAATTTAGTAATATATTAGTACTGATCATTTATTGGACGATTTAAATCGTATTTAGATATAGTACCTACACACATGTATCACTATCTATATTCGTGACTATAGATGTACATATTTCTATCTATAGGTATTTTTTTAAAATTTAAAAGTGCAGTTGATAAAATGATCAAACAAATAAATTGCATACTACTCCAACAATAATTTTACATTTATAGTTGATTATATCTACATGTGTGTACATTTACATTACATTGGTAATTTTTACTTCTACCCCCTACATAAATATTTGGATATTATTGTAAAAATAGGTATAATATTTCGCGCCTCATGATTTTTTTTTTTTTTGGTTTTTTTTTTTTCAACTCAAGGCTGTTCACGTGTACGAGCATGTATAAGAAATACAAAAAAAAAAAAAAAGAGAAAGAAAATGCATACTTGCATGAAAATTTTATTATCAAACACTTGAGAATACAAACCATATGTGTACAATGTGCATTTCGTTCTTATGATGTTATTGCATATATGTATGTACATACTGTAAACTACTTTGTATGTACGTAAAGTTTTGAATAAGACAGGACCTTGTCTGTGATGATGATGATATTTTATTATTTAATGTGTAGTGTGATATTGACCTTGCCACAAATCATATCCTTCGCCTTTGAGAAAACGTTAATTCGATTTTCATTTTTATTAGATACACAGGGTAATTGATGTATCTACATGTAGGGTAGAAACATATCTATTCTACTAAAGCTTAAATTTGTGTAGCGCTAAGGTAGGTACTGTATATATATCATTCTTTAGGAGAAGTATTTTTTTTTTATTTTTCTAAAATTTCATTAAGTTAAAAAGTTTTTTTGTAATTTGAAAATTATTACAAGATTTAAGAATTTATTAATTCGTTCATATACACATTCACCTTGCACGATGACTGTATGATTAATGAAAATATAGTATTTATCTAACTGAATAAATTAATAAAAAAAAAATATCATCGCATTAAAAAAATAAAACGTTTAATTGTTTATAAAATTGTATTATTTATGCAACTGAAATAAATTATTTTAATGATATAAGATGTAATTTATTTTTTTTTTGTAGTCATCATCATAATTCATCATCAGGAAATTAAAAACGAATATATACATATATATTTTTTCAAGCTGTTTAAAATAATATTTTATTCAATAATATTAAACTATAATTTATTGTAGAATGCACTTACATAAGTAGATACTTATAGAGAAAAAAAGTAAAAATTTATTTTATTTTTAAAGAAAATATTTAGTATGTATACCTACATATTTTTTGACTATTATTATCAATTATTATTCTTTCGTTGGCCTTTTAATGATAAGAAAACAAAAATTAACCTAAGCATACCAAACCAACCAAATCATATAAAATAATGATAAAAATTCAGAGCAGAGAGAATGAGAGGTTTTATTGTAGTAGTAGAACACAAAACACAACACACAACCACAAGCAGTACAAGGTACAAGTACAATGTACAATTAATTCTTTCTTATTCATTACTTCACTAACTGAACTGAATGACTGAATTAAATTTTATTTTATCGTCTGCGTCCTGCGTCTCGTAGCTCATAAGCGCGCCTCTTTAATTACATAAAAGTATAAAATAAAGTATGTACAGTGAAGTGTACTCATAACTCAATATTTCATTCGATTTTCGATTATTTGTTATGAATGATGATGATGATGATGATGATGATGATGATGTTTACTAAAATAATTTTATCGTTTGTATTTGGCTGGTAAATGAAATGATATCAAGAAGAGAGCAAAATTTCTGTCTGCGTGTTTGTTTTTTTTTTTTTTTTTCAAATTAATTTTTGTGTTACATATTTTCTTTTTTGGTTTTATTTTTAAATATAATTTTCTAATAAATTAATTGCTCATAATAAAAATGAATTGCGAGAAATACCTACATGATAAAGGTAGATTATTATTTATATAATTTGGAATTTGATTTTAATAAAATTTTTATTCTCTTTTGTTTTCTTCTTTATTTTTATTTTTATCAATAGATAGATAAACATTTTATTTAATTAAAAATAAATTCAATTGCATAACATATTGTTTAAGTACTTGTATCTATGTGCGACTGTATTTGTATAAGTTTAATTTCTTTTTTCATATTTCAAATTTAATTTAATTTAATTATGATTATGATACAATAATAAAAATGTTAATTAAATATGAAAATTTTTTTTCGAGAGTTTACTCACAGATTACATTTTACAATTATTTGATTGTTGATTGAATGTTGTAATAATGGAATGTTTTGTATTTGTTTGTACATATTTGTATTTGTTGTCACGCAAATCAATTAAAAACACCGTGATAATTACTATTGTCATAAGTAAATATGACAAAAAATGAATCAATAAATAATTATTATTAAATGAAATTTATATCACAAACAATATTGATCTGATACACTTTACACAACATGTGTAAAATATTTTTATATTCAATAATTGTGTATATGCACATATGTATATCTTGATTTTTGAATAATAATAATAATTTACGGTCTGTTAATTTCAAATATTTTTAATTAGTTTCAAATTACAAAATTAAGAAGAAGAAAAACATTTATACATACATACATATGGATGCGCAACGCAAATAACGTGCATTGTTATGTGATCAAGGATAACAAACAAAAACTAGACTAGATAGTAGATTATGTACATAAAATATTCCGGTTGATTTTGATTTTTTTTCCATAAAAATTAAATAAAATGTTAAATATTTTAAAATTATGATTTATGCAAGAAATTTATTTCAGAACCTGTTTCTAGATTGCGGTGTTTATATATTTCAATTAATAATATTGAAATATTTGCTCCCAAGTTTGTATGTGTTTATGTAGAAAATTTATTGTTATGTTATTTTATATTAAAATTAAAAAACGAAATTGAAAATCAAATCAAAATAACATTCTTCTTATTTGTACGCATTTGTGTTTTTTTATTCTCTGTTAATTTGTTGTGAAACTACTTACGTACATACATATATGTAATCATGGTATGCATTGCCTTCTTAAAGCGACGTTAGACTATCAACTTGTCATATCAACATAAATTGTGATCATTCCAAGTTTTCAAAGTATTTAGTATTTATCATTTTTGTAAGTAGGTTTTTTGATTTTTTATTAATTTTTCAAATAAAAAATTTGTATTTGTAAAGTATAAATTTCATTTTTTTCAAAAATTAAAAAAATAAAAGTCGTCATCAATATTATTGTGCATGTTGACGATCAACATGTACTATTTTCAGAAACGTCAATTTAGTCTAAAAACATGTAAAAGTGAAGTGAAGACTTCAGTTACTCAAACTTGCCATGCAATCAAACGCAACCTGTGCAAATCTTTGAAATTTATTGCTTTTCAGCAGCTGAAGAAAAAAGAGAATGATTCATTTTGTTCAAGCTATTTACTAAAGCAAATGATATCAATCGATTACGTATTTCCTCATTTGCATACGAAGTTGATCATTGCAAATGCGCACAATTAAAATCTCCCAAACCCAATCATACATAATTTAACATCTCATTCTGTATATTTTGATCTTGAACAAAGTTTACAACTGAGTTGACAACTCTAAATTGTAAGTCTAGTCCTAGTCTAGAGTTTGCTTTATATTATAAATTGAAACTTATTTACATTTTATAGTTATTTATAAATAGAAGTTTAATGACCATAAAAAATCTTTTATTAAAATTTTCGAATAAAAAATAAATGAGACATCATACAGTATACAAATTTTTAATGGCAAATTATTAAATTTTTTTCATTTCTAATTCAAGAAATGAATAAGCAAATAAACAAATATCTACAAAATGTACATGAATAACTACTTTCATGAATTTTTTAGTAGGTATTCAATGAAAACAAATATTTATGACTGAACTTTGTTCTTGCAATTAAAAGTTTTATTATTTTTTGTTTCTGTTTGAAGTTTGAATAAAAAGTCAAAGATCATGATAACAACAAATTAAAATAAAAAGAAAAATAAATAATTTAGCCCATATTAAGTACGTAAATATTCATTTCGAATCGATTATACAACATGAATTTTTTTTTTTTTTTTTTATTTGGAAAATTCATCTTCACAGATGATTTATAATTTTCCAAAATGTTTAATATTTCATTATATACTACATATTATTCAAGAAATAAAGAAAAAAAAAATGTTTTATTTTTCATCATTATGTTTATTGTTAGGTTGCCATACCAGATATTGTTGAAGCTGCCAAAGATGCTGATGTTTTAATATTTGTTGTACCACATCAATTCATTAGAAATTTCTGTGCAAGTCTATTGGGTAAAATAAAATCAACAGCCGTCGCGATATCATTAATAAAAGGTTTTGATAAAGCCGAAGGTGGCGGTATTGATTTAATTTCTCATATAATCACAAGACATTTAAAGGTAATTTTTTCATTATTTTATGTGTGTGTATATAATATACAAATCTAATTAGCCATCATCATTTACAGATCCCATGCTATGTACTGATGGGTGCAAATTTAGCTAATGAAGTTGCTGAAGAGAAATTCTGTGAAACAACAATCGGTTGCCGTGATATGAAACTTGCTCCAATATTACGTGATCTCTTCCAAGCTCATCATTTTCGAGTTGTTGTCGTTGATGATGTTGATGCTGTAGAAGTATGCGGTGCACTTAAGGTATAGAAAAAAATTTTAATTTTCTTCCACTTCCAATATTTTAAATTCTTCATTTTTAGAATATTGTTGCTTGCGGTGCAGGTTTTGTTGATGGTCTTGGTTTAGGCGATAATACAAAAGCAGCTGTTATTCGATTAGGTTTAATGGAAATGATACGTTTCGTTGAAGTATTTTATCCTGGAAGTAAATTATCAACATTCTTTGAAAGTTGTGGTGTTGCTGATTTAATAACAACATGTTATGGTATATATATATATATATTTTTTATTTATTTCGTATTTTGAAATCATTGATTTATAGTTACTTATGTTGTGTCAATATTTTATTTTATTTTATTTTCTTTTTTTTTTTCAATTAATTGCACATAATTAGGTGGTCGTAATAGAAAAGTATCTGAAGCTTTTGTTAAGACTGGCAAAACAATTAAAGAATTAGAAGATGAAATGTTAAATGGACAAAAATTACAAGGACCATTTACTGCTGAAGAAGTTAATTACATGTTAAAGAGTAAAGGAATGGAAGACAAGTATGCAATATAATTATATAATTTATGTTTTTCTTCATTATTTATCTTTAATTTAAATTGATCTTAAACGATAACAAAAACAACAATAAAAAATAAATTTTTTTTTCTTTTAGATTCCCTCTATTCACTGCAATTCATCTAATTTGTACAGGAGTTAAGAAACCAGCTGAACTAATTGATTGTATACGTAATCATCCTGAACACATGTAAGTTCAATAAAAAAAAAATAAAATAAAAGAAAACAAAACCGAGATTGTTTTTCTTTTTTTATTTAAAAAAAAAAAAATTTTTTTTTCAAATATTTTTGTACAATATTATTTTATGTACATATCTACATACATATTTAATTTTTAGTTATTTACTGTATATGACATAATGAAGTAGTAATAATTAATTGATCAGATATTATTGATGAGTATAGACTATAGCTATAGACTTTTAAAATTCAAAACAAAATTTTTGTCACAAATTTTTGTTGATCATTTTTATTTCTCTATACATAAAATTTGTTATTCATTTATTTTCAAAGTTTATTTTCTTTTTTTTTTTTGTTTTTAGATAAATTTTATTTTTATTTTTAAAGAATTTTATTACTCTTGTTAAATGTTTAGCATGATGCATTAAACTTCGGTTACATAGCGAGCGTGTACACTCTCGCATACAAGTGCTCTTGTTTTCGAATATCTAAACATGGTATTCCATACAGCATGGTTATGCTGCGACAAATTTGAATTACAAATCGCGATAGTTTACTTTTTTATGGAACCATTTTAAATTATATTTGCTTACATGCGAGTTTGTTACACGCTTGCTATCGTAACCGTAGTCTTATTTTTTATACAATTTTTTTTTTTTTTTTAAATAAAATTTTTAGATGTAGACAATTGAAAAAAAAAATAGATAAATTTTGAATGTCACAAATTTTTACTCTTATTTATTAAAAAAAAAAAAAAAATTATTAAATTATGTTATGGTTTTGTATTGTAAATGTGTTACTCTGCACACATATAAAATGATAATTTTGCTATTAAAATGATTTATTTATTTCTATTCTATTTAAAATTTTATTTTTCTACATTATGTACATACATATTATTATTATTTTTGAATTTAAAATGCATTTATGTTCCTTTCTATGTAATGTTATTTTCATTAGAAATTTTTACTCAAAAATTATTCATATAAACACAAATAAAAAATACAAATTACAAAATTATAATTATCTATATTTTATATTAGTTACAAAATTATATTACACAAATTTACATACATACATACGTATACGAATGAAACACCTTCTTGTTCATATTATCAGACATTGAATATTTTCAATCCAAGTATAACTTTATCAGCACGAAATTCTATTGAGGAATAGCCGAGATAATTGGTAAAAAAGTTGAAAATTTGGTAAATGTTTCTCTTAAGAGATGTACATATTATGACAGATATCTTTTCAAACTGACCGGTATTTCTTTATGCGTTAAACACCACAATCAAAGCAGATAACGATAGCAGTAACAGAAATATGCTGGTATAGGCAGAAAATTTGTTGCAGTCAAATTCAGAAACACATTCAAATTCAAAGTAGATTATGCTGCATGCTCTCAGTTGTCAGTTATCAGTTATCATGCCTATTCATAGAGTAAAGAGATAAGCTTTTTCTATTTACTCTATGCTTATTCTTGTAATTAAAGTTGTCGTTCGTTATACTTGTTTTCCGTTAGCAGCAGCAGGCGGTAGATAAATTTGAATTTGAACATTTCTCAAACACGATAACTAGTAGATTTTTGTGCTTAGATGTTTCTGCCATCATTGTGTCAGCATTAATATTTATGAAGCACTAAACGATATACTTTGATTGTGTTTAGCGCCTTAGTTAATTGGTATATGTACCAGAAACGTTCAATGCCTGATAATAGCACATGAGTAAGGGGTTAATGCTTAGGTAGATCATTAAAAAAAAAAAGAAAAGAAAAAACTAGTTTTTTAAATAAAATCATAAACAGTAACATTTAAGTGTTTCAATTATTATCTCTGTTGTTTTATACATATTTTGTAAATTTGTTTAAAATTCTTATAAATGTATATTTTTGTTGAATTTATTTTTTTTTTTTTTTTTGATTCTTAATTAAATGTTTTTGTTTTCATTTGAATATACATACATAAATTTATATATTATATAATTCTTAAGTATAAAAATAAACATAAAATCGAAACAAATTAAAATTTTATTATACAATTTAATTTTGAAATTTAAATCAGAAATAAAAACTAAATAAAAATATACTTTTAATGAAAAATCTTTATAAATTTGTTTTATTTATTTACATTATTATTATTATTATTATTATTTTTTTGTATAAATGCAAACATTTTTTTAAATTATTTTTTGCATGATGTATTACATATTTGTACATTATTTATGTCAATAATAATAATTTGTTTTATTTCTTATGTGTAATTATTGCTTACTAACAATCAAAAAAAATTTATTAAAAACGAAAAATTTAATTCATTTGTAGTATAAAACCAAAAACACAACATTATAAAAAAAATTTCATTTTGTTTTTATCAAATATCATTTATTTATTTATTTTTTTTCTTCATTTGTAGGACAAAAATGTGTAATGCAAAACTCTAATCCAAGCCAAAACATTAAAAAAAAAACAAATCACAATCATGCTTTACTGTTCACTGTTTATCATGTTGAATTGTTTATAAAAACAAAACGAAATAAAAAAAAAATAGCAATAAATTAAATAAAAAATTTTAAATAATTTATAATGATTAATGGGATGTATACTCAAATTTTGGAATGCGAAAGTATTAAATAAACAAAAATAAATTAATAAAAAAAGAAAGACTAAAAAAAAATAATATTAATTTATACTTAATGTGTACGAATGAAATTTTGTCAATTTTGTGTCAAGCGTGTATGCTGAATGAAATATTTTTAGATAAGATAATTGATTGAATGATTAAATAAAAAAAAATTAAAAAATTAAATTTAAAATAATAAAAAAAAACTGCATTTTAACTTTTATGCCGATTCCACATTCAATGCAGTGACTTCAACTTCAACTTTGATTTAATGGATGTACATATGTATTAGAACTTCTACATTCGATGCGGTAGACTTGACAGCTACTTTTCCATTTACTACTCGAAAGTCAAAGTTCAAGTTGAAGTCACTACTGCGTTGAATGTAGAATCGGTATTAATATTTATTATTTTAATAATTTTTGTATGCATTTTTTTTACTGTATTGTATTTTTTGTAATTTATGTTATAATTAATGTAATTTTTTTATGTAATAAATTGTCAATTAAAATGTTTTGGAAAATGAAAATACTTTGAAAATAAAAAAATAATTAAATTGTATCATTATTATCATAATATTTATGTACCCCACATGATTTGCGAACCATACATATATGTATATGTACATATTATGTTGTATGCACATTCATAAAATTCATTTGTGTTTAAAACAAAAAAATACATTGTTTGTATGTATAATTTTGAATTTTTCTTGTATTTTCTATTATGTTTTATTTTTCTTTAAAATAAATTTTAATCATTATTAATGTAAATATATAGTAAAATAAGTAGATGAAAAGAAAAATGTTTTATTCATTAATTTTTTATACGTTTTTTATTTATTTATTTTTTTTTTTAATTTAATTGTTGCCATAAAAATAAATAAAAATCATAGTTAAAATTCTATCATATATATCTAGAATTATTTTGTTTGTTTTTGTTTATTGTTCACAATTATCATATTTTTTCACAAAATATACGAGACAATGACAATCAACATGGGCTAAACTTCCGAATTGGTGCCGCCCCGCCAGATTTTGAAACAAAACCTTCCGATAATGATATATGAAATGTGTATTTTTTTGCAGTTTTTTGTATATTTGTGCATTTATTTTTTTATCTATGTAGTTTCTATACATAAATGTAGTATGATAGGAAAGAGGTCAGAAAAACCTTTCAAATGACATAATAAAACAGATATGTCATCCTTCAAATTTAAAAGTTACATCGTCATCAAATGGAGTTGATAAAAGATAAAAGTGATTTTTAAAAAACACGAAATTTTGACTTTAAGTCCTTATATCTCGAGAACCGATAAACCAATAAAAGTGAAATAAACTGTGACAAATAGAACAGAAAGTTCTCTTTCAAATGGTATATGAATTAATTAAATCCAAGATCCTGATCTGGAGAAATAACGGATTTCGTAAAATCCACCATTTTGGACCAACAGTTTTTAAGGGTAGTTTGCGTCCTGTAGATGAATTTGTAGATGAATCTAGAGACATATACCACGTTAAAGAGGACATTTCAAAGTATCATTATTGGAAGGTCTCGTTTCAAAATCTAGCGGCATCAATTCAGAAGTTTCCCCTCAACATGTATGTAGGTATATAGTATGAATTCGAAAATTTCAAAAATATTTTACATGAAATTAAAAAAAAAAAAAAAACTACAACAACAACAATCAAACCATGTTTTACAAATTGGAGAATTAGAACAGAAGTAACGTTAAAAAGATTTCCAGAATGCTGCTTGTTGCTTGCTGACTGATACACTGATACATATTGATAAACTGTTCATTTATATATGGCACTTTTTTGTTGTGTTCTTTTCATTGTTTATTTATTTATTATTTTCATTCAAAAAGAAAAAAAAAACGCACACACAAAAACAAAAAAGATCAAAAACTTATTTAAAAAAAAATAAAAAAACGAATTGGAAACAAATCAAATTGGTATGAAATTTTAATTTATTTACATATATTTTTTATTATAATTTATAATTTAATTTAATTTTTTTTATTTTCGTTTTATATTTTTTGTCTTGTTTTTATAACATAAAAGATAATTTACATATTTTATTTTTCGTTTATTATCATTATAATTTTTATTTTTCTATTTTCATAAATTAAAATTATTTGTTCTTTTAATTAATTTATAAAATTTTTAACAATTTATTAGATAAAATTTATTTATTTATTTATTTTTTTTTTAATTTTTTATGTACTGTACTTATCTATTGATTTATTTATTTTTCTTATTTTTTACAGGCAAAAATTCTAGAATGATCATCAAAATAATATCTTGTACATACATATATTATATATATATGTACGTATGAAAATAATGTATAGTGGTATTAGTGAGGTATATAAATTCTGAAAAAAAAAAAAATTTTTTTTTTTTTAATGAAAACCAACAAAAGCCAAAGAAAAATATCACAAACAAAAATCTCATTTTTAATGTGAAAATTTTATACATAATATGTACATAAATGTCCTTGTCCTCAATTTTGAACAAAAATAGTAACACCGATAATTGAACACCGAAAAACTAAAATATTGTATAATAATCGAATTTATAACAAAACAAAAAACTTGTAACAAAAAAGAAATTAAATAAAAGAAAAAGAAATAATAATTGATATTTTTTAGTCCATCATTTTTATCTAGTTTTATGTACATAAATAAATAAATAATAATTTATTGAAAAATTTATTATATTGCTTTCAAATGGATTTTTTATTCATTTAAAAATAAAACCATAAAACATGTAAAAAAAAAATAAAAACTAAGAAAACAAAAAACAACAAAAATGATATTCGAACTTTATGATATATATACAACACAAAGTATTTTACTTTTTGAAGATAGATAGCAGAAGGATATATTTTTGTCGTTAGTTAAAATAGGAAAAAATAAATAATAATAAAAACGTATATGTACATTATGAAAGAGAATTTATATAGTTTTATTCTGTGATGTGTTCTTATTTATTTGATTAGTTAAAATTATACCTATATAATTTTTTTTTTTGTGTCATTTTAGACATTTTATTAGATAAAATTGGTTAATAAAAATAAAATAAATGAAATGTTAAAGAAAAAATAAAAATTTTGATGTTTTTATCTGATTTAATTTTTGAATGTTTGATGTACTACAAACTAAACAATTTCAGTTATGTGATACGATACCATCTACCAACAGATTTGTGCCTTATCATCTTATTATAAAAAGTCTTCTTTTCTTCTATAATTTAAGATCATGATGATACTATGAACTACGTAATGTATTTAATGTTGATTTTGTAAGAAATAAGGTAAGGTATATAATAAGGATAGGTAACAATAATTATTATCATAAACAAATAAAGAATATTAAAATAAATATCATTTTCTAATTAAATATGCATTTTTATTTAAAATACCTTTGATATTTTGAACATTTCTTTAAATAGCCATTATTAAAATCTATAGCTGACATCACTTTTTTACCTTCAACTTTAATTTTTTTAATATTCACATATCGTTTATCTTTACAATAAACTTTTAAACATTTATCTATTTTACAATATTCTATATATCCTGGTTCTGGTATAACATTATTTCTTGTATTTGTAACATCATTACCATCATTATTCTTATAATCTAATTCAATTATTTTTATTGTATAATCTTGCCATAATGTTGATAATTGATGAAATGAATATAATGCTCTGTAACGATTATAAATTTCATATGCAGTCATTTCATTCCATTTAATTTGGGCTATTGTTGAAGTAATTTTTGGCGCTAAAAGATAATAATATAACATCCAATATATAATTACAAAAATTTTTTATATCAATTTTAATTGAATGCAAATTATATTTACCGTAAGTTACTAAATTTTCATTTTGTTTTCTACCATTTTTTAAAATTTCTGGAAATTTTTTGATTGTATCCAATAGTAATTCAGCACCTAAATTCGCTAATTCTTCGTGAAGTTCTGGCAGTAGAATTTTTGATTTTATCGGTATTTCTTTTTGTGCTAGAATCTACATATGATGTGAATTTTATAAGAAATTTACTTTTTTTTTTTATTTTTATAAAATTTTAAAGTTAAAATAAATTTATATTTATTCATTAATTACTTCTCCGACATCAAAGTGATATGGTTCAACTTTCATAATGGTAGCTCCCGTTATTTTATCATCATTCATAATTGCATAAATAATTGGTGCTGCACCTCGCCATCTAGGCAAAAGGCTTGCATGTACATTTATCATACCGCTAATATGAATGTGAAAAGAAAACAGAATATGTATACATAAAATTCATCAATGTGACAAAAAGATTTTGGGATTTATTAATTGAATTTACAATGGAAAAGTTGTAATTATTTTATTCGGTATTAAATGCCCGAATGATACAACAATACCCAAATGATTTCCTTTTATTGATTCCGGTTGAATTGGCCATTTAAAAGTTTTCAATTGATTTTTATCAGCAAAATTACGTACTGGATTTGATGATGCTTTAAATGATGTTACAACTTCGATTGATGAAATTTTTGTATTTTTCTGTTTGCTGAAATGTAAAAATATAAAAAATATTTATAATAATTTATTATAAAAATATATATACTACAGAAAATTCATTTAAATTTTTATCATTAAAATTATTATCATTTAATTAATAAAAATTTTTTGTAATTTTTTACCTTTCGTTATATAAAGTTTGTAAACTTGGCAATGAGAAATTGTCTGTCCCAAAGAAAACAATCCTCAAATTCTGAGCATTTGTAGAACAGTATTTTAAATTAGTAATAGTAACAGGGTTTAATTTCCTTTTATATTTATAAAAATTTTTGAATAATTTTAATGTATAAATCATTACTTTTATTTTAAAGATTTTGTATGAAAAAATTTTTATGAGGTTATGTTAATTTGTTTACAATTTTTTGTTCTTTAACAACAATGTTGCTTCAAACTTTATTTTCTTTTTCAAACATCATCTGGACAAAATGATGTTTGATGATTCAATCATGTGCTGTGTTGAATAGGAGAACTAAATTAAATTTACTATTGTGAATTAATTAAGTTTTTTTTTTTAGAGGAGATAGAAGATGGAGGAGTATTTTACAAACAAAAACAAGATTATTTGTAAATTTTTTATTTATAAAAAACTTTCTTAAAATTAAAAACGACACTTGACATAACATAAGTGCGATACATTTTTTTTCTATCGTTTCAATTACTAATTATTAATTCTTATTAAAGTGTTCGTGTTGATTTGACCATATTTATTGAATTATTTTACTTATTAAAAATCTGATAATTTTATGACTAATTTTGTAGAATTTATTGTAGTATTTATTATTGTTTCTATAAAGAAAAATTAAATAAAATGGTTTAAAAAGTATATATAGCCATTTCCGTTTTCGAGATAAAAATATTAAAATATTAAAAAATAAAGAAAAAAACGTAAAAATGAGTAATAATAATAGTTTTTCGGGTACTGATAGTTTTGGAAGTACAACGATACCAGCAGCAGCAGCAGCAGTAACGGGAGTTGGAAGAAATGAAAGAATATTAGAAAATAGAAGTGCTAGTGCTACTAGTGCTGGTGGTGGTATAGATATAGCATCACAATATGCATTACGTGTTGCATTACAAACGATGAAAGAACGTTGTATAACATTACAGCAAAGATTATTGATTGTCGAAGAAGAAAATTCATTGTTACGAAATCAAAAAATTGCAGCAAAACAAAATAATGCACAACAAAAATTAGCTGAAACTACAACAGATTATTTACGTAAGCAAATCGATGATTTAGCTCAACAAAAATCACAATTAACTGAACATATAGCAATGATAGCGGCAGAGAATCGTCAATTATGGTCACGTTTATCACATATAGCTAAAAATGATACTAAAAAAGATGATCAACAACAATATCAGCAACAACAGTATTATCAGCAAAGAAAACAAAGAAATAATAATGGTGGTAGTGGTAGTGATAGTAATAGCCAAAATTTGATAAGATCAAGAACATTTACACAGAATTCACCAAATCCATTATTACGAAAAAAGCATTTAGCTGCAGTAGCAGCTGGTGGTGGTATAACTGATGATGACAAAAGTTTAGAAGATTTAAGTCTTGAAGAGATCTCTTTAAAGGATGTTGATTGCAAGTACAATGATTATGAAATTGAAGACGATGGTAACCATGCCACAATGATGATTGAAAATTCAAAATTACAACAAGAATTTATAAGATCTGTAACGAGAAGGGGAAGAAATGATAGTCTTGGATTTGGTTATTTAAATGATGATTCATCAGATGGTGACGGTATTGATGGTAGCAATGATTTGGGTATTGAAACAAAAAAATGTATTGATGGTATAGTCGATATTAAGAAGGAAATATTAAAACAGCAAAATGAATTGTCCATTCTGTTGAGTGTATTGAAAGAGAAAAAAGGTAAGTACCTTCATTCCTATGTATGTATTATTTATCATATCTTTAACTATTTATTTATTAATAATGATTTTTTATTTCTTTTCAAAATATCGATATCAGAATTACCACCACAAGAATGTGCTGAATGTAAATATCGTAGTAATAATAAACCACAAATGGTAGATAAAATAATTGAAACGAAAGATGATTTAATTGACAATACAAATGATCAAAAAATATCAAATAATCAAAATAGAACAAAAACCATAACAGACGAGACAGAAACATTACAAATAAATGTTGGTATTGGTAGTACAAATAATAATAAAATTGTTAATAGTGGAGGATTAGAAAATTCAAGATCATCAAATCATATTGATTTCTTAGATGAAAAACAACGTGCTGATAAAGTTGATAAAATATGTCCAATGTGTGGCGGAGTATTCGATAGTACAATATCATTTGATTCATTTCAACAGCATGTTGAAGCACATTTTATTGATGATACAGACATAGATTCAGCCACATATGAAAGAGGTTTCGAATTGATATCAAATGCTGTTAGCAATTTCTGACAAAGTAAAATATTTTTTTCAAGTGAATTATAGAAAAAAATAAAATATTTTTCGGATACAGAGACATAAAAAAAAAAGGAGAAAACCAGTCCAGCAGCTTTATAAAACAAATCATTGACAAAATTAATTTTATTCGAAAATGTTTAATATGTAATTGATTTGAAGTATTGAATATAAAGCGTAGGAAGGAATAGGAAAATATAATAATCTGTGGAAATGTGTTGTATTTGTATATATAAAAAAAATGAAAATTTTAATAATAACAAAAAAGAAGTAAATAATTCAATTGATAAAAAAATAATGGGTATTTATGTACATAATATAATAATGTGATCATTTAAATGCAAAATTAAAATTTAAATTAGATTCAAGCCTATGTAGCATGAGTTATTGTTCATTAAAAATAAAGTTAGACTGTACAGAGAAATTCTTTAATTTTTTTTCTATCTAAATATTTTAAAGTAACCTCAATTTTATATGTTAGAATTGTTATTTAACAAAAAAAATTATGTATCTGAAATATATTTAAGATTTTCATTTTTTTATAGTTTTAAGTTTATAATTTTATTAATTTCTCTGATTATAATTAATAAACATTCTTTACTACAAAATTATTTTTTTTATAAAACAAATTTATATCCCTACATAATGTAATTTTTAAATGAGTTCATTTTGATTTTTAACCAAGATCAGTTGGTTTCACCTCTTTTGTAGTAGCTGGTTGCTGTGTAGACTTCTGCAATAAATTCTTGCTGAACCACATTGGACGTGGTTTTTCCATTTCAATAATTCTTTTTCCATTTAAAAATTCAGTTGGCTAAAAATATATATTTATACATAATTCGAAATTTAATATTCAATCGGTATTTAAAACAAAAATTATCACCTGTTCCCTTTTCTCTCCTTCATATAAAACAACAACTTCTTGTTCGATTGCTTCTAAACCAAGTTTTTCTTGAATTTTTTCTTGCATTTGTTCTGTTTCTTCTCGAATTTTTTTATAACAATGTGCTAAATAAATTAAAATTAAAATTAGAAAAATAGAATAAAATAATTAAAAATTTTAATTTCATATTTAAAAAACTTACGACATAATACACCAGCTTCATGATCTTTACCACATGTATTACAAGATTTTAAATTTGTTTTTGTTTTTATTAATTTCCATACATAATCTGGATTACCAAATTTTCTTTTTAAACGTTTTTCAACTGTTCTTCGATGTTTTGGTACAGCCCATAAAATGCCATTACCAATTATATCCTTTAGCGAATAACGTGATTTTATTGATCTATAATCATTTGATGTTGAAGAATTTTGTATTGTTCCAACATAAAGTGCATCTGAAAAAAAAAAAAAAAACAAAGCGAATTATTTTAAAATGAAATTATTGTAATTCCAAATTGTAAATAAATTTACCTGGTGGAGGTAAGCCACGGCCAAAAATTTCTGGAAATGCAATTTCAATTCTTTGAATAAATTGAGAAAAACGAGTTACTAAAAATCTGTACATTTTCTTTTACGAATAGAAATAACTTTTTAATCAAATTTAAAATATCTCAATAACCTATTTAAAAATCCATATTCTTCTTTGAAAAACAAAATCAAGAGAGAATATTAACCAACCATTCTCCATTAACCTAAAATTATAATTTGACATTTCTTTAATATTGCCATTGCTTTGGTGGAATTAGGGCTACCATATGATGCTTTTAATAAATTGGATTTACGAAAATTAAAAATCAGCTGATTTTTGTAAATAAAAGCCAGTAAATTAATATTTTATACCATTTAAATTTTCAGTTTATCTAATTGGAAATTTGATCTATGGACTGTATCATCATTCATCATAATATCAAGGTAAATTTTTTGGATAACCTGTGATTTGATTGAATGAATTGAAATACAGGTTATAATAATCCTCAAGCGCGGAATTAAATTGTGTCCATCGTTTTATCTTTTTTCAAATCGTGCTATGTGATATGATATTTATAATATATAATGTTCCAACAAGTGTAGAACTGTTGAAAAATTCATTGTATTTAAAGAGTAGGGTGATATAATCATCATATAAATGAATAAAAATAAATAAAACAATAACAACAATAAAACGATTCCTTATTAATATTATATGATGACAATATGGTGACGGTGGTGATGGTATTTAATCACCACCGTTGTAAAATATGCAAAATTTTCATATGTATGTACATATGTTATAATATAATATTGCAGTAATGTTATTAAGTGATCAAAAACAATAACAGAAATTTATTTAAATAATCAAATCATAATAATAATAATAATAATAATAATAATCGAAATTTAAATATGTACATAAATAAAATATAAGTTTCTTTTTTTTCGATATCTCTAGTTATTACAGTGGTAGGGAAGTATACACACAATTAGTTTGGTTTGAAGCAACTGGCTGTGGCTGGAATAGCATGAACATGAACACAACATCAGTTTAGTCAGACATCAGTTGATATTATTTCGTTCATCATCTTCCTCATCATAAAAGTTTCTGTGGGTCCACTGAAAAGACCACGATACAAAAAACCGCGGACGGTTAGAAAAAAGAATTTATTTTTTTTTCTAAAATTCTAAATTACCAAATTGTAATCTATATATTTTTTTTTTTTTAAATAATATTTTTAACATTATTGTATATTTTGTGGATAGAAGACAAAACTTTAAATGTTGTATTTAAATTATTTAATAGAAATAAAACGAAAAATAATTCAAAAAATTGTGAATAGTAGAGAAGAGACCGTGATTTTTCAAAGGGAAAAATATTCACAAAAATAATTTTCCATAAATGTCGATTAAATTGATTTAATTTATTTTTTTTAAAAATATTTATTCGAATATTAAAACGAATTGTTTCACAATCTATAATAATTTTATTTATTGAACAATAGATAAAGTATTGATTCAATCAAAAAAAAAAAAAAAAAAAAATCCTGATAATAAAAAATTGAAAAAAGATAAAATTACTTTCATTTTATTTTAAAACTTGAAAATTTTAAAAACCGGGGAAAATTAAAAATAAAAAATAAATATGGCATGTTTCAGAAATTCAGGTAGATTTTGTGCTAGAGCTCAAGATAAACTGTGTCAATTATTAACAACAAATAGTAATAATTGTAATTTTAATAGTAATATTAAGACAAATCAATTATATTCAAATTATCAATTAAATTGTGGTGCTGGTGGTAATAATGTTTGTGTTAGAAAATTAACAACAATTGTATCATCTGCATCATCTACATCAACATCATCGTCTAATGCATCAAAAAGACAAATATCTTCGTCTTCTGCTGGAATATCATACAGAAGCAACGAAAATAATCATTATCATCATGATAATATTAATAACAAAACGATCAGTAACAGCGATAAAAACTTATTATTTTATAAAAATGAAAATGCTGTTGCTGCTAACAAAGGAATAGCAGTTATAATTAATTTACCTGTAATACGAAATTATTCAACAAAATCAAAGGTAAATTTAAATCGAAAAAAATTAATTACAATTACAATTTCTTTTTTTTTTTTTTTTTTTAAATGAAATTAAAGGTTATATAAATCAAATATTTTCTAAGTACATAGCTATGTAGTGGTAGTGCCTACTTTGAAAAAAAAAATTTTTTTTTTTTTTTTGATTACATAACTTTCTGATTAGAAATTATTTAATTGTTACAAAATAATGTGTAATATTTTTAAAAGTACATAAGTATTGTACAATCTGTCAAAATAATTACTTTGTTTTCTTAAAATTAAATCGATTTTTAAATTTTTATTCTTTGAATTCTTTAATTTTAAATTGTTTTGAATGAGTATACATAACAAATTTTAGCATAACATAAATTAAAAAATAAAAAACAAATGACAAAATATTAAAAATTTGAAATATAAAATGCGCTTGTCTCACAGAGATATTCTCATTATTTTCATAGTTGTTTGTGTTTCTATATCTTATGAATGATGTGCATATATGTAATTTTTAAAGTATGTACGTATGTACTCTCGATGTATTTATAAATAATAACAAGAACACGTTACGTATTTAAACTTAAAATACTTTTATACAATCATATTCAGATACAACAATTTTAATTCACTGGATTTATTTCATTCAAAAATAATCAAATTAAATCACAAACGATGCACTAGACTATAAGATATTATTACTACATTCCACAATAATATTATATTGTGCATTAAATGAAAAACGAAAAATAATAATAATAAAAAAACAGATATATGTAGCTATAATTTAACTATTTGAATTGAAAACGAAAGTGTTTTTATTTTTTTTTGAATAAAAAAAAAAAAAACGTAACAAAAACCAAAAAAACAAAAAAAACGATTATTTCAAATCGAAAAAGAAAGTGAAATGAATTTCTTTCTTTTTTCTTTTTCTTGATTACCAATTTGTTGCATTATATATTATTATATTTATGTACCTATCCTGTATATTATATTGTATGTATAATCAATTTATTTTTATTTTTTTCAATTTTTCACCTTGTAGTTTTTATTTAAAGTAAATTTCAAGTTAAACTTGTTTTATTAATTTATTCATTCATCATCCAAATCCAATTTCCAAGAGTATACAATATACTACATCAAAATATAAAAAAATAATAATAATGATGATGAAAAACAAAAACGTTTTATGAATTTGATGAAAATTAAAAATGTTTAACATATATTTTATAAATTAAATAACAAAAAAAATAATTTTAATTTGTTTAATGAAAAATGTAAAAAATTAATAACAAAAATAAAAATAATGCACTTTTTTAGTTATAAAATGTAGTTGTCTAGTGTCTCTCTGTCTATGATTATGATGTAAGAAAATTGTAAATTGAAAAATGTCAAAATGAAAGAATTTCAAAAATTCTAGTCTAGTACATACTAGTTGTACTAGTTAGCTAGACAGCTAGACGTAAACATTAGAAAACATATGATTGAATTATCATATAATACAGACCATCTGATATTTTCGAAATTTATATCTTCATGTTTTGGTATAAAATGTGTATAATGACATAAATGAATGAAATTTTAGAATTGGTTTGTGTTCAGAGTATATTTTTTCCAATTGGATTTGATTTGTTTGTTTAAAAAAAAAAAATGAATTAAAATAGTAAAATCTCGTATGAAAGGTAGGGAATAATTTTATTGGTATAAGAACAATATAATATAATTATATGTAATAAATATAATTGTTATTAAATTGGGTCTTGTCTTACATTATTTACAAAAAATTCGTTATATTTTTTTGATTTTTATTGTATGTACATATTTGTATAATGAAAAATTAAAAAAATAAAATTTATTAAGTATGTAGATAATGTAACGTACACAAATTAAAAACGACATGTTATTATGAAATGTTTTTAAGATGTTGCACTTTCAGAAATTATTTTCAAAATACAATTTAAATATGTATTATATAAATTATAAAAAAAAAAATTGAATTTTAATTTCATTAATTTTTTTTTTTTTACAAATACCTAATATTTTTTTAATTTTCACATTTTATAACAGTTATTTCATGTAATAGAATTTTTATATAATTTTTGTGAGGTAGTAGAGATAGTATCCATAATTTTCACAAGAAAATAGAAAATATGATAATTCATTAATAAGTACATTTATGTATATATGTATACCTTCCTATACATGCATAACATTTTGCTTTACTAAATTACAAATTTTTTTTCTTTATACTTGTGCACAGGTAAAATATAGGTACACTAAATATTTACATATAAATATCTGTGTGTATATATGAATACATACATAAAAATAAAAATATATACAAACTTACATACTTGTAGATGTACGTTATGTGTATGTACTACTTAAAAATTAATTAAAATTACTGAACGTTATTGATGTGTTTTATATACAATTATTATTTCATATAAGCACAAAGTACCTACATACATAAAATATCTATTCATTCATTTGATATTCTCTTCAGTATTTTTCTATTTTTCTTTTATTTTATTTTCTTTAAAGTATTTTTTTTTATTTTCATCAGTTTTGCTTTAAAATATGTAACATTACAAATACATATACATATATTATACTATATATTATAAACAGTTATGCACCTTACATTATTTATTTAAAAAATATTCAACGTGTAATGCATATAAAATAATATTATTTTAATATCTGTTTTTTTGATTTTTAGTTTTCTTATAAAATGTAGGTATATACGAGTATGTACGCATTTATAATGTGTGTATGCACATACATATTATATATACAAAAAAAAAAAAAAATTATATATTTTTATATACATATTATATACATATTTATTTATGTATATGAGTATATATGTACATATATTGTTGTATATTTATCTTCACATATATATGTATCTATACATACTGTACATATATGTTACATATACATACTCACTTATAACATAATATTTACAGTAAGTGAATAATGATTACTTTCACTAAAAATGTTATAAACTTTTCCTGATTTTTTAAGATGCGCAACTAGTTCATATAATTTGCGGAATGTATAAGTAGTTACGAAAAAAAAAAAAAAATAAAAAAAAAAATTAAAAACAAAAATAAAAGAAAACATAAAGGAATATGTGTAAGAAAAGAAAAGAAAAAAAATATTTTTTTTTTGTTTGTAGTTTATATACAATTTAAGCATAGATTTGGTATACATACTATGTATGCTATACGGTGGTGTATATACCAACATATTTTTGTACATACATATTTTATTTAATGTGTAATGCGCAGACACAAGCAAATACAAGAGTAAATATAAATACATAATTACGAATAACATAAAAGTAAAAAAAAAAAAACAAAATACAAATAACGTTTGAAATTTTATTTGGATTGGAATGTATTGTAATTGATTTCATCGTAAAAGAATGCAATCAATTTCCAAAATTAGATATAATAATTATTTTATTTATGAAAAAAAAATATATACACGCATATATGTATACATAAATATGCGTACATATGTATTTTGCTTTTAAGTATATAATACAACAGATAAAGTTTTGGAATTAATAGATACGGTAAAAATTATATTCCTGGAAGAAAAGTATATGTACTTATATTGCAGCACAATGCAGATAGAGGTACACAATTTTTGCTGTGATTAATATAAAATTTTTGAAAAATAAATTTTCAATAAGTAGGTACAATATATAAATCTAAAATTAATTATTCCAAATTTTTTATTCCCTTTTTAAGCTTCTTCAAAACGTTTAAATATCGTTTCGTTTCGATGAATAGTTTGAAGTTGAAAAACGTTAGAATTTACTAATATATGAATCTAAATTTTGTATATAAGTTTTGGATTCAAATATTACAATACAATACATTTTTTGACGTTTTGAAACTCATCCTATGCTCACCGCCATATGTTTATTTTTATAACATGTTTTTGAATTAAAAAATGTCAAAGACCAATATAACAAAGACCAACCTTGTTATATTATTGGTATTTGAAAATGTTTAAATTCTCATCATTATCATCAATTAGCACCATAATGTAAATATAAAATTGATAAAATTTATGATTCTCTACTCTACTGAATTGTTCTTTTTTTTACAAAGGAGCAGGACAAAATATTTTTCTCGCTGAAATCTATATGGTGCACATATTAGCATAAAACGGCGCGCTAAGAGTGCTAATTGAGTCTGTTTCTATAGAAACTGCGGAAGAGACTGCCACTGCAACCAAACAAGAACCAACCAAGATCAACCATAGTATCAATCTGATATATGTATGCATTTTTGATCTTCTTATATGAATTTTTTATTTTGTATAATTTCAAAAAGAATCATCGTATTTTTGCTTGTTAAAATATGAAGAAGAAGAAAAAAAAATATTAAAAATAAATATTTAATCTATTTTGCATTACATACTAATAAACTTATTTACGTTATTTAAAAAAAAAAATGAAATAACATAAAATTGAAATATTAATAAATTTCAAGTGCAAGGTTCAAATTCAAAAAAAAAAAAAAATTATATTAAAAATTAGAAAAAAATAATTTCTTCTATTACTTTTTAATATAAAAATGTATGTATTTATTGAAGTTTCAAGTGCACAAAAAAAAACACAAAAACTATACAGAAAGGTCGAAAAATAATTCAAATATTTTTTATGCATATATACGTACCAGATATACAGATATAGATATTATAGTATATAAACAGGTACTAATATTTTCATTGTTATTATTATTAAAATAATTTAAGTGTAATATACATATGTAGCTGTATATTATTTTGTAGCCTTGAATTAAACGACTTATACATTATAATATGTATGTACAGTACACATATTTCACATTAAAACATAATAGGTATAACATATTTTTATCATCATTAATTTAGATGTTTTTCTTCTTCTTCTTCTTCTCTATTTTAAATCATTTTTTTTTGTGCATTCATATATAACAAGTCAAATTTTCTTGTTTTTTTTTTTTTGATGTTAATAATCACTAAAGAAAATGAAGAAAAAAAAAAAAAACTTCAGCGAAAATAAACATTTTTATTGTGTGAGTTCATGTGCAATTTCGAAATTTATTTTTACATATACATACACATATACTTATATGTATAATGTTAATATTAATGTATAAATATCTACTATCGTAAAATGAAAAAGTGAGAAAAAAAAATTTAGTTAACATTTTTTTTTTCCTGTAGTGGCTGATTACTTTTTCTTTTCACAATGTAAAAATTATGTAGTTAAATACCATAAAAGCAAGTAATTTTTCAAAGTGTGTATGTACATTTATGTACATAGTATATATGTAGTTGTAGTTGCTGTAACAAAAGTATAACCTTGTAAAAATTTGCAATATAATATATAATAATATGTACATTGGTAAGAGATAGGGAGGTATCTTATACGAGACGATAAGAGTATAAATGTATATTGTGTTGTACTTACAAGATACTGAAACTCATACCAACATACATATCTATATATGTATATATGTATTTTCGAAAGATCGTATAAAAAATAAACACAGAAATAATAATGGATTTTAAAAATTTTTTATTAAAAATGCATGTTTAACTTTTGTTGATATTAAGTATATTGCGAGTATGTATGAATTAGTGGTCACTTTTCTTTTGGACTAGTACTAAAATAAAATGCCAATTTTTTATTTTTATGCAGAGGTCTCTTCTCTCTTCTTTATATTACACATTAATATGTGTGTGTCTGTATGGTTGTATCATTTTTTTTAATGTACAAATAATATGTGAAATTAAACATTTGGTATACGTACAGCACGAATAGAAAAAATTTATTGTCCAACATATATACATACATATAGGTACATAAATATTTTCAAATAAAAAAAATATATTTAAATATAAAAATTGATAAATTTTTATTTTGAAGAAATTTTCATTTTTATTTTGCAAAAATTAAAAACAAAAAAAAAAAACAACATAAAATGAAATAAAAACGAAATACGGGTGATAGTAAAATAAAATTTTCGAATTTTTACACATTATATATAGACTATACAGACACAGAGGATAGATAGATAGATAATGTAGTATAGCATCATGTATAAAAATTTGTCTTGTTTTTTTTCTTCTTCTTCTTGATTTCAAATCAAAAACCAAAAACCAAACTACAAAAAACATTAAAATAAAACAAAACAAAAATAACAAACTTTTTTTTTATTTTTTTTAAAATTAACTTTGTTGTTGTCATTATATGTACATATGTGTGTGTGTGTGTTTTTTTTTTTTTGAAAAACATGAACTTATGCAATCAAAATTTTCAAATATTTTAAGTGTACATTTTTGTTATTAACTGGAATACCTGAATATCATTAAAACAAAATATGTATATTTTAAGAAAAAAATATCTTTGCAAGAAATTTTTATTGCACTAGCACTTACACGAAATTCTTATTTTCTTGCATATACATACATACATTATATTTCAAATATTTCATATTTTTGTCAATGTTAATGTTCGGTGTACTGCAAAATGTTGCGAAATTTAAGAAAAATAAAAATAATAAGTATATATATTAACTTTATTGTTAATAAAAAAACAAAATAAACAAAAAAATAGAAAGTGCTGGGTTAAACCGTGGATAGAGAGACGTAGTGAGTGTGGAATTGTTGTTTTGTTCATTTTCTAGCAGCATTATTAAGCTTTTTACTTCTTCTTTTGTCCACATTTTTTATCAAATATATTTCTGTAAAATCAAAAAATTTTAATTTAAATTATTTCACCTGAATGTGAAACAAAAAATTGGCCAAATAATAGAAAATACATACCAAATTCACAAGAAGTCACAGCACAACACAACCAAAAGAATATAGCCTGATATGCAAGAGAAATATTTATTGAATGAGTTGATTGAATAAATTTTTCTTGCGCGAAATATTGCATATTTTTCTGCGTACACTATGCAATAAAAAAAATTGCTTGCAATAAGAAATATTGCATGAAATACGTACATATTTCTGTGCAATATTTCACCTTTCTAGGCAGCGTACACTTCGAAATAAATATTTCGTGCAATTTTATCTGTCAAAATCGTCTTGCATGCAAGAAAAATTGCATCGTGGACGAGTACCTTTATGGTTTTCTTTAACGTTGTTGTTGTTTTTTTTTTTTTTTTTCAAACATTTCTTTTTTTTTTTTGTTTCTTCATCAATTTTGCCATACCTTCATATACTGTGTACATTTATACATACATAATTATGATATCGACATGTTTCATTCAATTAATTTGTTGGCAGCTATTTAGCACTCTCTTTTTTATATATATAAGTATGTATGTACATTTGGGCTTGTCACAATTGGCTTTTGGTTGGAATATTTTTTTCTTGTTAATACATACATATATTTTAAAGATACAGGTACATTTCCATACAAACATATCTACTTAAATATTTATACTACATCCATATACAATATTGATTGGTTAATGCTTAATGGATATAGTTAATGATGGCTTTAAAGTCTGCCAATTCGTTGTTCATATAGAGAAGAGATTCTTTTAAACTATTAAACAGACAATAAAAAAATCAAAATATACTGAGTGTAAATTATTGTTTTAAAAGTGAACAAAAAAAGGGAAACTTCCGAATTGGAAAAGATAAAAGTGATTTTTAAAAAACACAAAATTTTAAGTCCTTATATATCGGGAACCGCTAATCCAATCAAAGTGAAATAAAGTGTGAAAAATAAAGCCAGAAGTTATCTTTAAAATGGTATATTAACTAATCCGATTCAAGATCCTGATCTGGAGAAATAACGGTTTTCGTAAAACACGCCATTTTGAACCAAAAATTTTTAAGGGTAGTTTGCGTCCTCTAGATGAATTTGCGCCAATAGAGACATATATCACGTCAAAGAGGACATTCCAAAGTATCATTATCGGAAGGTCTCGCTTCAAAAGCTGGAGGCCCCAATTCGGAAGTTTAGCAAAAAAAAAACAACGACAAAAAATACATATTAAAATAAAATTTGTAAGAAAAGTCGAAGAAGAAAAATAAGTAACAGACAATAAAGAGTAGAAGGAAAATATGAAAAAAAGAAAAAAAAAAATACGTATATATATGTACGTATATATATGTATATCAAAAAATTAATAACAAAATCAAACGGTTTCTGCACATATCTTAATCTACCAACCAAAAATGAAATAAATAAATTGAAAAAAAAAAAATATAGTAAATATATGTAAATATGAATGTATTTTGTAATTCAGTTAATACATATTATATTTAGTCAGGCAATTACAATACATTAGATATGCGATGATATTTACTATTAATAATAATTAACTATATAATGGTATTCGCAGTATCAGTGGTATATCAGTACGCTACATTTTAGGTTTAGTTAGATTATATTTTATTTATATGATTGTAATGTACTTGTATTATGTTAATGGTGTACATGAATCGTATCGTAAATACACTTACATACATATTTTCAATAAATAAAATAATAAAAATGATAATAATAATAAAAAAAAAATACTAAAAAAACACAACGTACAAGAGTATACAGATTTCACTTCTTCTAAAACCGGAACCATGAAAAATAAAATAATAATATATTTTGTTATTTTCTTTTTGAATTTCTTTCGAAAATATAGTGGCAAAAATTACGAAAAAAAAAAAAAATATAAAAAAATACATTGTTTTGTTGTTGCATTTTTTTCTTTTGTACTCTTGTATTACATATACTTATGTATGTATTTTTTTTTTTTCGTATAGGTATATATGTATAGCTTTTCATTCAAGAAACGTTTTTGATAATCACGCAGTAATGGATTTATATGAATGGAATACAGATAAATAGATAACGTATACACTATATTATAAGTATTTACACGTTGCGTGGCGGTGGCGTGAATAATTTTAAAGTGTATGCATACATAGTAAATGTATTGTACACTCTACTATACTTAAGAAAGAGTATATGTATATGTATATTATTATAATACGTATGAAAAATTTCATATTGGTATTTTATATCTGATCTAATTCGATTTTGAATTTTTATTTTAATTTGTAGCTATATACAAATAATTATTTCAAATTTATTGTATTTCTGTCACAATTTTTCATATAAGTAGTTAATTGCATAATAGACGATGAATGTTAACAAAACAACCATAATTTTATTTTATTTCGAAAATTTTTGCAATTTTTGCAAAATACCAATTTTATATTATTTGTGATTTTTAAATATATGTATACGTAAATGTCGAAAATTTTTATTTATTTATTTTTTCTTTTTGTTATTATTTTTTTTGATAAGTAAAAATTTATAATGAAGTCTAAAAAACATAAATTTTTCTGCTTTGCTGGTCTTGAAAATCGAATTCAAGGATTTATAAAATTGTAGTCTGGCAGACAATCTTAGTATTATACATAGATATGTAGAACAAACCTGTATCAAAATTATTTATTAAAAAATCATAAATAAATTTGTATTTTAATTAAAATTAACAAACAGATAAATTTGTGAATATTTTTATAATAATTTTAATTTTAGACTTTAAATAAGAAAAAAATAATAGAAAAATAAAAAAATTAGAGATATTTGTGCATATGTTTAATTGAATTCATCCAAATGACATGAACAGATTGGCATGTATACATAATGTACACCTATTATATTAGACCATCCTAAAATTTTATTAAATATACATATTTTTAGAAATTCTCTATATATATTATGTACAGATTCAGTATAATAAATAAAAAATGTTGAAGGTCAAAATTATTAATGAAAATTGAATGATAATTGCAAATGTATACAATTTTTGGTATTTATATTATGAATAAAGTAACAATAGAGATATGTAGTATGGTTTTTGCTTCTTCTTTGTTTGAAATTAGGGTAAAATTTTGGGAGTTATAAGGTGCACATGTATTTATTTCTGCCTATTTATTATACCGGATGTATATTTTTCAAATAAATTTTCAATTGTCAAATTTTATTAATACATATCTATATTACATATACTTACGATTTATGTATATAGATGTTTTCTTTTCATATTTTGCCGCTGTAATTAACAATAATTATTTATTCAAATAAAAATTAAACAGCGTACGAGTATATACTCATCGTACATAAAACATTAAAGTTACTTTTATAGAAGTTTAAAAAAACAGTTGAAAATATATGTTAAAAGATTTTTAGCAATGTGCTAATAAATAAATCGCTAAAAATTCTAAATGCAAATTATTTTAATTGATATAAACTGTGATGATTTTATCTTGTATCCTTTATCTTTTTATACTCATATATATGTACGAGGGTTTTTCAAAAAATTCCCGGATATTATGGATTTATTTTTCTAGGAAAATAAATAAATATTTAAGGCGAAATGAAATAATGCACTAATTGTTGAGTTTTATGGATTTATTTTTCTAAACCACCATTTATTTTTTTAAACCACTAAGTTTCATCTTCAGTCACTATATACGGTACGAAAAGTCTTCAGGATTTGAATCGTATTTGGTCAAAAAGTCAGTGAAAGCTCGGCACGATCACGTACGGCTATGTTTTAATAATACCTATAATTTTTCATATAGGTATCTGCGTATCCTTTTAAATAAAAACAAATGAATCATTTTTTTTTTATTACACAGCAGCAGTTACACTTTCAAAACACTCAAAATATAACCAAACTTCTTGATTGTTGGCCTGCTATATAGTTACTTACTGACATTGGTATTCCGGGAATTTTTTTGAATTACCCTCGTATTATTTTATATTGGGGCATGACGTCAGTTAAATTCTAAATTTAAAATCTTTCTCTTCATTTTTAGTTGAATTTTTATTTTCAATTCTTTATCTTTATAGTTATTTTACTTGTTAACCGAAAAATAAGAAGAAACTAAACATATACTTAGGTTCATATAAATACTTATACATATACATATATACTTGTATTTTAAAAAAATATATTTTTTATTATGATTTTCATATACATATTTTTATTTTCGGTAAAAATAAAAAAACTACCACCAAAGAATTCGGATTAAAAGTTTTTTGAACTTTATACAAAATAAAAACATGAAAAAATATATACATATGTACATATATACTCGTGCACACATTAATACGAATTTATCGTTTTTGAAATGATGCAAAAATAAAAATAATATTTTTTCTCGATTTAATTAAAACTTGAAAATGAACTTAACTAATTTTTTTTTTGATTATTTTTAAAATAAAATCAATGAAAATTTTGTTTGTTTGAAATTTGAATATAAATCGCCGTATGATATATAATTGCAATATTTGGTTTGCATCATCATTCTTGCTTTGGAATGATTTTTAAAGTTTGCCATTTACATATATAAAAAAAATATGAAATTAAATCATTCAAATATAATAGATGTATGTATTTTATTTTCAAATAAATTATTTTTATAAATACTCGTAAACAAATATAAATAACAAATATAATAAATGTATAGGTATTGCGAATTATTATTTAATACGATATTACACGAATATACAATTCACAAAAATTTGGAAATCATTAAACAAAAAAAAAAAAAATGTTTTTTAATGAATGAAAAAAAAAATTGAATAAGAAATGCAATGAATTGAATAAAATATAATATCGAATTTCTAATTAATTAAAAATTAAAAGAAAATTTTCAAATTATGTAATTTGTACTATAGTAAAATAGCCATATATGATGACGGTTACATTAAATATGATGACGATAATGATAACAATAATGATGATAATAATGATGATCGTGATGATGATCGTTATGATGATGGTATAATCATGTTTTGGTTATTTGATTTTTTTGGTGTAAGATAAATGGCCTTGACTATAAATTGATAAATTAATAACGTTTTATAAAAATTAAAGAAAAAAAAAATTGTTTTCATTTTTTTTTTCTTTTTAGTATTGATAATGGACATATACCCATTATGTTAAATTAATTAGAGAAAAAAAAAAGAAAACTAAAACTAAAGTCTTGCAATATATAATTTTTATAAAAAAAAAAATAATATTCATATACTCGTGTATATAAAACTTGTCCCAATTATAATATACTTACCACCGTATACAAATCAGATATACATCGCAATCATTTGTAATACTATTTGAAAGGAAAATTTTTTATATTACATTTTTTATTTCAAATTTTATATACACACTATGTGTATGTTCGTGATGTAGTTTTTTTTTTTTTTTTTTTTTTTTTTTATTAGCCTTAAAATGCGCTCTGATTTTAGGTATATTGAAAATTCAAAATCTTTAATATTGTAAATTGACGTTATAACATGATGTTAATGGGAACATTTTTATTATTTCTGTATAATATAGTTTTTCATTTTATCTGTTGACAATTTTATATTTTTATGCTTTGATTTTTTTTTTTCTTTTCTTCTTTTATGGCTTGTACTCACATCGAAAGCTAAATTTTTCTCTATATAAAAACTATGTAAAAAAAATGTCGCTAAATTGTTAGCTAAATTTTTAGTTTCAAATTTCGTTTTCTGGTACTCACTTCCAAACTAAATTATCACGGTGGGTCTTAATAGTGGAGTGTTGTGGAACTCATTTCTCACAATCATTTATATGGACGAGCATATAAAAGGCAAGCGAAATATTGACAACTCAAAAATTTTGACTAATAAATATTTATTTATTTATTTTTAATTAATTTAATTTCATAGTCTCCGCGATTTTTTTTCAAAAAATTTCAAAACTCTACGTAATCTACAAACGTTTCCTTCCACAATTTTTAGCTTGTAGAAATATATATGCAATTGCAAGCGACAAAATTTCACAGGAACTGAGTACCAGGGGTGGGTTGACGTAAGGTGATTGGTGATAGGAGATAGTTAAAAAGTGATCACCGAAAAGTAATTGTTCGTGTAAAGTGATCACAAAAAAAGTGATGGAATTTGAAACGCGGCGAATTCTACAGTATATTTATAGTTGTCAAACGTCAATCAAAACAAATAAAAATTTAAATTGTGAATAAGAGTAAAAGAAAATTCAATAACGTTTTCGTCTATAGCATTTTTTATTTCAGATTCTGAAAATGAATCTCAAATAAAAATAATTAGGAGAAAAATGCGAGATAGCAATAATCCCTTGGAATTACCGGATGTTCAGTAAATTGCAATTATTCATGAAGAATTTCATTGTAAATATAACACAATATATTTTAAATTACAAAATTATTTAAATAAATTGTATACCGTCAACAGCAAACACCAATTGATTATATGATGATTATGAGTATTTTTTGGTTAGGTAGAAGAAGAATAATAGTAAAAATTAGAAAAGTGACACCTCAAATGCTATCACCTCAAAGTGATAACAGTGATAATTTTTGGTGATTGTCACCATATGTGAACCGAAATTTGTGGTGAATATCACCAATCACCTTACGCGAACCTACCCCAGTCTTTAAATGTAAAAGCAGCAGTTGATATGATGTTCGATTTTGTATGTATGTATTCTACGTAATTAGAATCCTGATACAATTTTCATTACACTTCATTATTACTGTTCATTCTTTATTTTATTTTTTTTTTTAAATTTTTTTCTCGTTTTTCGAATAAAACTAGAGCAATGACTGTCTAATATTTACATAGTACATACTCGCATATGTTTCGGTTTAGAAACATACATACTTATATACGTGAACAGTGAATATATAGTAAATAATCACATAAATAATATTGTTAATTTGATTGTAAATTAATTCATATTATAATTAGTATAATAAATAATGATCATTTTATTGTAAAGATTTAGTAATTTATGTAGACATAATGTATAATGTCAATCTATTATAATATATAGTATGTAGGTACAAATTGTGTTATATATGCTTCTACCATAAATAACCATAAATAAAATTTAAACAATAGAAAGATTTATTTATCATCTTAATTATGTCATATAATGAACATTATTTTCTTTTTTTATTTTTTTTCAAACTTTTTCTTTTTTTTTTTTTTTAAATTTTTAGATTGTTTTTAAAAAATGACAAAAGAAAAATAATAAAAGATTAAGGGCTTCAGAAAGGAAAATTTATAATGTACTGTTGTGATTGTTTTGTTCAAAAATAAATAAATAAATAATGATAATTTCGGCCTCATTTCGATATATGATGTCACCTCAACATTGGCCGAGTTAAAATCTAAAAAAAAAAAAATTAAATAAATAAAAATAAAATAAATGAAAAAAAAAATAAATTAAAAAAAATATATACATACGTATATGCATATACATACATACATATATATGCAATCAAGTATAATTGAAAATAACTGTGGTAGAAGAAAATATACATATATGGGGGAGAGGGGTATATAGCTAAATGTTAAATTAGATATTAATTGATGAAATTTTCATTTGAATTTTCTAAAAATATACAAAAAAAAAGAAGAAAAGAAAAAATATATGTATGCCGGTTAAGGATTATTATTTTTTTTTTTTGTCAATCCAACTATTACATACTAGAATTTTCTTTGACAATTTTATAATATAGTATAACAACCATATCATAATAATGTCGCAAATAGAATTCCAGGTTTTTTTTATTGGTTGGTTATCATATGGAATGGATATTATTTAAGTATTTTGATCGATTGTTTGGTTGGTACCATTACCATGTTTATACCCTCACTTAAATCGACATAAAAGATAAATCGATTTATAACTGGTTTTATTCTGAACCCATTCCAATGTGTTTATACCCTTTGTAATTAACCGGTTCAAAATAAATCGATTTAAAAATGACATTTCATTTTCATTTGCAAACAGTTATACTCTTTTAAAAATCAAACTTTTTTAAAAATATTTTTACTTACTGCGAAATTTTCCAAAGAATTTAATTAAATAGTTTTACACAAAAACACTTTCTTCTTCTACGTCAGCTGATTTTGATTTATGTGTAAACCGATATTAGCTGACAGCCGTTTATACCCCTTGAAGAATCGACTGAACCGATTAGTTATATCGATTTATTTTAAACAAGCGTTTATACCATGGGTCTATTTTGTGTCGACACATTTTATGTCGATTTAAGTGAGGGTATAAACATAGTACATGTACCATAAAATGGACATTTTTATTTTGATTGGTAGGCTGGAGTTCCGAATGGATGTCAACCCCGATCCTCTTGAAATTTTGCCAACAGAATGCCCTTTCAGCCAATGTCATGGGTTCCTCGTCTTTTTTGGCGCATCGCCCTCTGTCGGCCGTAATTGACATTTTAATTTTTTTGTCAAAATTCTATTTTTGCTAATAACCTTATAACGGTACATGATACAGATATGACATATATCTTAAAAGATGCGTCTCAAGATGCTCTATAATCTGAAAGAATTTCGCAAAAAGTCCTAGTAAAAGGATAATAAAGGACATTTTGTGATTTTTAACTACATATTTTTACATTTTTGACATTTTCTCAAAACAGTTTCTCAAATATCCTAGAAAGAAATGATTTTAATGGTGCTAAATTTTGTTACAGTATTTTATTGAAGTATTCTCATATATATAGATATATATAGATATATATATATATATATGTGCGCGCGCGCGCGCGTGTGTGTGTGTGTGTGTGTGTGTGTACGGCCGTGTGTGTGCATTTGTAAAAGCAAATCTAATAGTGTGTGCATGCACGTGCATTGTGTTGTGTGTATGCATACATTTGTACATTTCTGTATGTACATTTGTATATATATATATATATATATATATACGAGTATATAGGTATATATATATGAGAATACTTCAATAAAATACTGTAACTTATTACAAAATTTAGCACCATTAAAATCATTTCTTTCTAGGATATTTGCCTTCTACAATACCAAAATTACTAATATACCAAATACTAATTCCCAATACCAAAACCTATAACCATCAATAGCTAAATTCACCATTACAATTAAGAGATCAGCTAATTGACACCTCTTATCTATTTTAACCAGAACTCCTAAAATTATGCAATCTGCAGTTAAGAGGTTAAGAGTCTCTTAGCCTCTAAAGTAGAATAGCACCGTAAATTTCTTTTACATAATATTAAAATAAATTTTATTTAAAAAAAAAAAGAATTACATATTAATATATAAGATAAATATGAATGTTATTTATCTGGATTTTTGATAAAAAATATATACATATAAGTATATGTATATAAGAACATCAATTATTTTATGGTAATATGTGCCACAATATATCAATAACCTATTAATGATTAAAATAAGATGAAAACTTGTATTCATTATGCAAATTATTCGCGGTTTTTATTTATTTTTATAATATATGTATTTTTTGGATTTTCATATATGATATTTGTTGTTATGATTTATTTAAATTAATTAAGTATATTGAAATTAATTTTGAAATTTTTAGAATTTAATAGTTTTGCATATTATATTATAGAGAAAAAATGACATACATGTATTCAAATTTAAACTTTAACTCTGGGTAGCCAATTTATATTCATATTAATTTTTTCTTTTTTAGAAAACAAAAATTTATTTACTCAATTAAATTTATATACTATTAAAATTTGCAATACAATACATGCATATATACATACGCGTACACCTGATATATGTTGTTTTTTGTATGATATTAAACAGTCAGTATATAAATAAAAAAAAAATAACTCTAAAATATTGAAGAGATAAAATGAATGTCCTTGGTTATAGGTGATTATATAAGATTTTTAATGATTTTTGCGGTTATAAAATATGTATATATGTATATATAATTAGGAATGCGTTCTTTTACGTGATTACGATTACATAATAATTTTGTCTCCTATACTTGTATAATACATATGTACGTACGTACATACAAATTTTTTGTTGTTGTTGAATTTATGGCATTTATGTTTTTTGTTCAATATATGTATGTATCTTCTATGGTGTACGTATTTAAAGGCACATACTATATGGTATTATAATAAAATATATTATTAATAGTTTTATGTTCTAATTTCAGTATGCTATATACCAAAGTACAATGTATGTTGATAAATAAACGATTGTATGTCGTATACATTAAATATGTATGTATGTATTACAATAAAAAATTTATCTAGCTATTAATTTTATCTAGTATACATTTATAATATTATACATCATGAATGCGTTCTTGTATATCTGTAATTGTATTCTGGTTTTTATTCACAGTGGCCTATACAATATAAAAATTATTTTGTTGTGACACATTTTGTATAGTATATAAACTGTTTTTATGTTGATTTAAGAGTAGGATTCGATTTTGAAAAATTTTGAAAATAACAAAAACGATTTTACATACAAAAATTTTAAAAAATGCTTTTGCATACCTTTTTGGTGCTAATAAAAATGGATTTTTGAATATTTTGATGAAAAAGAAAACATAATTTTATTTTGTTAATAAAAATGAAAATATAACAAAGAATTTTATACCTTTTTTTTTTGTAAAAATATCAGAAAAGTCCAAACTTTATTTTGATACCAAAATCATATAGATATAATGAAGATTTAATGTATGAAAATAGACGTCAAAGTTGAACGATTTTTAAAAAAAAAACCCTCTCCTTTTTTAAGAACTATAACTAAATTTCAGGACCTAAAATCAAAAATGTGCTCTATTCAAGCACCACATTATCCTTCAGGCTACTTACATTCAAAATTTCAAAGAAATTGGTCAATCAGTGTTTGCTGTACGAGGTGCATTTGGAAGCCGAAAAATCGCAATTTTGACAACTTTGACACCTCGTAAAAAGGAAAGGACATTTTTTTTTTTTAAAAAGAAATGCTCCATTAAGTACCACAATTCCTATCAGAGAATCTATGTTTCAAATTTCATTGAAATCGGCTAAGTAACTTCGGAGATATGTGGTGCACAAGATAACAGATATCTCGAATCCTAATCTTAATGTTTAGCAACATTATTTAGAAATCGAATTTTTAAAGTATGTATCTATATACAATCGTAAATAACAAACATAAAATCGATTATTTAAATTTATTTGTTATATAATTTTGTATTGTTTTTAATTCATTTTTATTTTATTTGATCGTTTAATTTTGAAAATAGTAACAATTAAAATAAATTATATGAAAACTATTTGCATTTTCATATAATTATTTCTAAGTAGGTAAAGTACATTATGTAGAACTACTCGTAAATATGAGTGATTGTTATATTAAATTTCAAAATTCAGAAATAAATATTGATTTTAGATTTTAACGATACCAACAATCGAATGATGGTATGGAATCACATGAATATGAGTATTTGTATTTATACAAAGTACATATAATACACACTAAATGGTTATAAATTTTGTATCTGCAAATAGTACCATATTTTATAACATATTTGATTGATTACTTGATTGCATCAATAAAAATGAATATGTATCCTTTTTTTGTGCTAAATGATTTCTAATCGTTTTATTATTTTAGTTTTAAATACGTCAGTAAAGTATTTAATGAAAATATGTATTTATAGTAGTGGGGAATACTTCAACATTCTTGAATAATGTGAATGGAACTTTGAGATTATTTTTATATGACTAGTTTTTCTTGTGCACATAATATTTTTCATATACAATATGCATATAGTATAAATATTTGGCCTTGGTATTTTTTTAAATTATAAAAGAAACAAAATACGTATAAAATATTCTCTTTTCTTTCATAATCTGATATGTATATAATGAAATTAGGACGACAATTTATATAATAATCATATATGTGGTAATTGTACAAAAAATCAAGTTTGTCAGAGTTTATTGAAAATTTAACGCAAAAAAAAAAAAAAATCGACACTGGTCAGTTAAAAACTTTGTGAATAATCTCTTACATATGTACGAGTATATGTATATTTAAATTCAAATTTAATTACCTTAAAATTTTTTAAATTATTTTTTCGTTATTGAAAATTTTGCATTTTTCAATACACCAACAAAATAAAACAAAAAAAAAAAAAAAAATTGTGAAAGTATAAATACATATTTGCATTTTGAAAAAATTTCATAATTTTATTGGGAATTTTTTTTTTTTTTTGCTTGGTATAGCATTCGTCAACATGTATGGATGATATTATGTGTGTCTGGTATATGTTTAGCTTATGTGTACATCATTCAATTTGTTCTTCGAAAAAATCAAAAACAAAACAAAAATAAATTTGAAAATATACATATGAAATTTTATGAGTGTAATGCCCTTGACTGATTGTCAGCTTCAGTTTTAAAAATATTTTAAAAATTTTTTTTTCAATTTCCATAAATGAAATAATTAATGAAATTAAACTGAAACTTATACACTGTTATTATATTTAATTTGAAGGAATTTAACATAAGGGAGGGTTATATAGGTATGCAATATATGTACATATACTATACATTGATTTTCTACTTTTTCATTACTATCGGCTTTCTTTCAATACCTTTATTGCTATATATCCATCATACATTCCAAACAATTATGTATAGTCGAACACATCCAAATAATATTTTATTTATAACCTATCCGGTATATTTTTGGTATTCAATTATATATATATATATACTTAAATATTTAAATATAGACTTACGAAAATTCACAGTACGAAATAAGTGTAAACAAATTTTAAAGTCTTTTTAAATGCTTTCTGAAATATTTTAATGGATTTAAATTGAAAAATTTGTCATTTCCATTAATAAACCAATGATTATATAAAAAAATTAGTCACAAATTTTTTTTGCTTACATTGTGTGTGTAATTATAGTAATTAGAATTGTTGGAAATATTATAGTATAAGTACCTACCTTATAAATGTACCTGTATGTTGAATGTATATTATTTATGTATTCGTATAATGAATTTAAAATTATTTATAAGTTAAATAAACATTTTTATTTATTTTACGCAGGCGTAGATATTATTTGTCTAACTTATACAATATCAAAAACATACCGATATAATTGGTATTATAAATTATCATGTAAGCAAGTACAAAAATATATAGATATGTTTACTTGTAATATTATGTTATTTGAATTTTAATTTGATTTGTTATATGCAACAAAAATTATAATTAATTAAAAAAAAATTGTAAAGGAAGATTCATGTGAATATTAAATGAGAATTTCATATTATGCACGAACAAATGTAATATGAACATATTTATTGAGCTAATTGAATTTTACCACATTACTATATTCTGTTCAATTGCAGGGATACAATTTGCAATTTGTACTACCTTTGCTATCGATCTATGTATAAATATGATGATCAATTGAATTTAAAAAAAAAAAACAATTAAAATTATGTATTGAGTAAATTTTCCATAATCTTCAGAATTTTCAAAGTTTTGCGTTTATTTTTGCATTGAAATCTTTTGTTTAATTTTATAATTTTGTACATTTGAAAAAAAAAAAAAATAAAAAAAAAAATTAAATAAAAATGATAGAATCGAACTGCGGAATAAAAATATCAAGGAATCTACAAATTTAATTTCTTTCAATTTTTTACAAGAGAATCCAGAAATAATCACAAATTGATATTTCAAATAACGTAAGTCTTTATTTCTTTTTCAATCAAAATCTATTTTACATTTTTTTTTAATGACCATTAATATCTAAATTCTTGTTATTTTGTTTTTTTTGCAAAATTAATGGCTTGACACTTCCGTATGATATTCACTTCTTTTATTTAATTGTTTTTTATTGGATTCTCATTGTTATTGAGAAATAAATAATTTTACTTTTACCATAACATAAGTTCAGATTTAAGTGTCATTCATTTTTGTATCTATGTATACGCACATTTTTTGCATAGATTATTTTTATGATTTGTTATACGATTTATTTGTATAACCATTTCAAAATCATGTATAACCATTTCAATTTCAGCAACAACCAATTTAATTTTAAAAACAAATTTTTTAAATTTAAGAAATTCATTGAAAAATAAGGTATTGTTATATTTTTAAATACATATTGTTTTTCTTTTGTTAAATTTTTGATGCGAAATAAGAAAAAAAAAAAAAAAATGAAAAAAAATTTGTACGATTAGTCTCATATAGAATTTTAATAAATTTAATTTTTAACTGATGAAGATTATTTGCATGGGATTTCCCCCATTATGTGTGTAAGATAGGTGAATGTGAATTAACAAAATAAAATATGTACACTAGTGTAAGTATGTTATTACGTACATATATGATTTGCTTTTTTGAGTTCTATAAATAGCTGAAGAAAATTTATGCATTTACACACATCACAAAACAAAAAAGTATATAAGAATGATTTAATTTTATAATACACACGATATATGCATGCTTAAATGCTTTATAAAACATATACACATTGTTAAAGGTAAGGTATTGAATTAAAATAATTGTGTAAATGTGATACATATACCTACATTTTTGTGTATTCATATATGTAAACATTTTATTTAATATTCTGTAATGCACATATTGTAGTTTGTACAAAGTATACGCATGATATATTGTAGTTAAGGTTCTTGAATTCATTTAATATTTTTTTAACGTTTTCAAAAAATACTAAGAGAAATAAAAAAACTCATGTGATAATACCATCAAAAAAACCTCTGTAATATTTATTGTACTGAATATATATGTATATATATATATATATATATATATAGAATTACGTATATGAAGGTCATTTTCATTTAAATTTGGTTAATTTTCCAGTAGTTAGTTAATTCAAATAGCAAAAAATTTCAAATAGTATTGAATTTCACAAAAAAAAAATTTTTATTTATATCACATTTTTCATTTATACGAAATGAAAATCTACATGCATGTGTACTACTATACTCAAAAAAATGTGTAGTAAATGTAGAAAAAACGCACTATTTTAATTTTTTTTTTCATCGAATAGAATTTTTCAAAATCGTAATGTGTGATTACAGGAAATTATTATTAGTAAGCACTTAATTAACTTTTATACCCATAATAATTATTCATTTGTGATTTAATTATTTAATTTAAAAAAAAAATAAATAAATAAATTTTTCTATTGTAGCCTTCATTTCAGAAATATGTATGTAGATACATATTAATTCTTGTTTTATTTGAACATTGCTCTTTTTTTTCTTCTATAATTGAAAATTAAAAAAATAAATAAATTGGAAATGCACATATTCATAGTTAAAATAAAGGCATTATCAAATTAATAATGAAATAAATGTAATAAATTTTTTGAAATATTTTGATATGATAAAATCTTGTAATTGATAAAGAGTTATGTATTAATTTTGATTTATATTGATTCGAATCTACTTGTATGACAATAAGCAAGTCATTCATAATTCATTCTAAAGATAAAATCAGTGTAAGGACCCTATATAAATGTTTACCATCAACTCAGTCGTTTGCAATATAAATTTAAAATGTATAGATGCATGCATGAACATGATAGTTATAAGTGTCTAGAAACCATTTCAGTTGAAGCACAGGCTTAAAAGACATGACAAGAGGCTGTATTGTTGGAGGAGGAGGAGCAAGAAGAATAATAATAATAATAAGAAGAAGATGATGATGATACATACAAATTTATTAAAAAATTTTTTTTTGAGAAATTTTATTTTAATTTCATATTCAATGAAAATACTTATACATGAATACTTATTTATTTTGTATGTCTGTTGATGATTTGTGTGCATTTTTCATGCATTTAGTTCAATTTATTTTATTCAAAAATGTGAATGACATTTACAAAATACTATTAAAATAATTTAATGTAATGTACCTATATATGCTTTCAGTTTTTATTTCATGTTATGTACAAGTACAAACGTACAAGTTAAGTGTATATGATATGAAAAACACATATTAATTCGTTCATACATGTACATATAATTTTCTATATTATATGTCTGGTGCATATGTATGTTTATTTTATAAAATATAAATACATATCATACGTCATGTATAATTGGCGTAACAAAAGTAATTTTATTTTATTATCATATTTTTCAATTTCAAGTTTATTATACATTATAATAGTTAAATAGTAAATAATATTAAAATTGTTTTTTTTTTTTTTTTGTTTTATTCAAAAATCATTTTATGTATATTATATTCATTTTTTCTGAAGAATTTAATCATAAATCTTTAAAAAATAAATAATATTACATTTGTTATATATGAATAATATATAAAAATATGAATTTCTAATGATATATTTTTGTATATATGTATATGTAGATACAAAAGAGTTATTTTCTTTATAATTATATGTATCTATTTTGAGTATACACGTTATCTACATATAATAATCTATAACATATAAGTAATTGTAAATAATATCAATATATGTATAAGATGGTATATCTTCTGCAAAACTACATGCGGAAAAATAATAGTGTGTACATGTATGAGTAATAGACATAAATGCATACGTATATAACATATGCGTGCGTGTGTGTGTGTTTTAATTTTTAGTATGTATATAAAAATGAAGATTCATAAACTACGCGTATGTATATAATATGTACATAATATGATGAACAGATTTTAATGTAATATGTTCAATGTTGAAAGAGAAAGTCAATAAATAAAGAAAAATGCTCATTAGTAAATACATAATGTGTGTATATAATACACAATATACTTATATAAATTAATAAATGCATGGATTATTTATATGTGTTTATGTATACATTTCGTTTCGGTATTAAAAATATAAAATGTATGGATTTATAGTGTTTTTTTTTTTTTTTTTTTTTGTTTTTACATTTTTATCTTTAGTTATTGCATTTCATTTATTATTTTTTCAAATACATACATGAAAAAATGCTTGAAATACATTTAATTTAAAAATTATGTGAACATTAAAATATATTATAAATGTTGCTTCATTCATGTAGTAGATAACTTAAAAGTAAGCATGTATGTACATACTACGGATATGTATCAATCGAACAAGATCATTTTTTTGATTATATACTTACTGCACTGTAATCGATCCATATAATATTATACAGGCTAGGCTGCAAAGTTGATGAAAAATTGTCTGCTATATAATCGTAAAATCATTGTGAAATTATATCTTAGATTAAATTTTAAATAATTCTGAAAAAGCGTCCAAATAATAATGAAATTCATTTTATTTTTTATACATATACAGATCATAGGAACATAATTTAATTGTATAAATGAAAATATAAATTTTTTCGTAATTTTATGTTCTGTATATTACAGCTCAAATATATTCGAGGATGTCGTTAATTATACTTTATAACATTCGGAGAATTTTTATAACAATCGATCATGCATGTCATAGTACTGAATTGAAACATGTTTGTATGCAGTATTACACATTAGTAATCTGTACTAATATACGAGTATGTAGTTTTCTATATATATTTCACAATTATATGTATATCTATAATATCCGTTAAATGAACAAGTGAATATGTCTATTATTTATATACAAAATAAAATATTTTTAATGCAAACACTTGCATTAATAATGTTTAAAGTTTTTTTTTTTTTTTTTTCATTTCTGTATCATTTAAAAAAAATCAAATCATGATCAATTTTTTCAACTTCAAATTTAATTAATTTTCTATTAAATAAATTTAAATTTATTTATTTTTTTACATTTTATATATTTTGCAATTTTGTATAAAATATACATTCTATTTTTTTATAAGTACATATGTATAATTTCAATACTGTGTAATTGCTATAAATGTATTACACTACTTATGTTTTAAATGTAATTAACAACATTTTATATTTCCTCCTCTACTCTCTATACATACCCTAGAGTAGTGGAAGTCATTGACCAATACAGAACCTACAGTATTCTCTACGATATAGTGCAAGTAGTATTTCACATTTCATGTGTGCTCGTATTTTCATTCTTCAGGAAAAGTTGTTGATTTTTTCTCTGAGTACAATGCGAAATATTGTATACATATGACAAATCACAGAAAATCAATTAACAACATTTAATAATTACTCCTCCCCTTCTGTACACACTCTAGAGTGGAGTGGAGGTCATTGAACTAGTACGGTACCTATACAGTCGATAGCATCGCTAAAGAAGGCGCCGAAACGCGTTGCATAGGCCCTTAACCAGTAATTGGTGTACCTATGACGGTTGTGAGAAATACTGTAGATGCACTCACAGGATGCACCCACTCATGAGAATCTATGGCAAAATCTCCAAAAGTGTAGGCAAACCAACCGCTTTATCAAAAAGCTAAACCGGGCTCTAGCGGCTTTTCTACTTAAACAGAGAAGGAAAGACTGCAGAGCTATGGTCAACGCTCTTACATGGCAAAATTCCTGTGGAAAGCATATCGCTATCATAGGAATCATCAGTGATGCACTGTGTGCTTCTTGTGGAGAGGAGGAGGATACCACGGAACACTTCTTGTGTGAGTGCCTGGCCTTCTCCTTTATTAGAATGCGCATTTTCGGCACTGATGTCATTAGATCCGAACAAATTGGGCCTGAAAGTCGAGTGGAACTTCTTCGTTATCTAAGAGCAACGAAGAACTTTGACTAGACGGGGTCTTCGAGTACAATGGACAGCGTTATGTCTGAGTGCTCTGGTTTCATACCTCCTCCCTAACAAACAACAACGGTACCTATAGTTATCGCTATTCTAGTACGACTAGTATTTGACACGTTATTTGTAAGTTTGCGTGATGCTTATAGGTGCGCTTAATCGCGAAATCCGCCACTGACTATGTTTATGGTAAATAATGATGCAATTGATTTCTTGAATTCGTTTATTTATTTTTCAGCTTTTTTTTTTGGGTGGGTTTAAAAAAACATTGATTAATAAGGATTTTTAATTTTTGATCTAGAAAAACTAAAATTATTACTATTAGTACATATACTATACTACAAGTATAACAAAAAATTTTAAAGATAACATTTTTATGATAAAAGCACATAGACAAAATTCAAAAAAAAAAATATTTATAAAAATATATGTAAATTCATTATTTATTTAAAGATAATATATAAAAATTATTACGAATAAAAATTTATTTTTACTATATACATACATACTTTGTACATATACATACATACGTATTATTTTTAATCATTTTTTAAACGAAAATCGAAAGCGTATTTCATATACATTGTACGTACGACTACAGTGTACATAATACACGTATCGCGGATATCAATTATATATACATCAGATATGCAAAATTTCAATAAATTTATATAAAATTATTTCACGTCTACTGAAAAATTATTCAAATGTTCATATGTACATACATAATATTTAAACCCGTATGTGTGTAATAAATACATATGATATCTAAATATATTTATATGTATCTGCTCAAAATTTGAATTAAATTTATGTATTTAAAATGTATATTAATGAAATTAAATTTACATATATTAATTACATGTCTGTCTGCATGTATACAGTTCGATTTAAATAAAATAAAATAATGAAAAATAAAAAGAAACAAAGAAAATTTACTCAATCACATATTTTACTGTGCTTTAAGTTTTCCTGTTTACATTTTATACATTCATATATACAAAGCTGCGTTGTATATACAAAACACGTTAATTATATAAAGAGAAAATGAATTTGTTTCGTTATTTTATTAATATTCTGCAAGCAAATTTTTTTTTTTTTTTGATTTCTAAATTTGTATTAGACATACATACATACATGTATTATTTCAATAATCGATTATATAGATATGTAACACAACAAAAGAAAACAAATTTAATTTTTAATTTTTGTTTTAAATTTACTTTTATCTATTTATTTTATATTATATGTATTTTTTTTTGGAAATACCGAAAAATGCAATTCGTGCACAAATAATATAATGATGATTATATGTGTGTGATGACGCACATCATAAAACAAAAATTATCTGTCTAAAATCGTTTCAATTTTGTTTTTACATTTGAAAGCAAGAAACTAAGAAAAAAATTTGTTTTTCAGTAGATCAAAATTAAAATCAAAATTTTACTCGTATGCATGTAATGAACCCGTATGCAGATAATTTGTGTGTAAAACCATAACATTTTTGAGTGTTTATTCTCGTGTTTTGATTTTTTAAATACTCTCGTATACGAATATGAGATGGTGTTGAATCTGTTCACCATATAAATATCCTACTAATACTCGTATTATGGATGTAAAGATACAAGTAATATCGTTTAAAATAAAATAAAAAAAAAAAAACAATTGAAAATTGTAACAAGTGAAATGTAATACGATTTCGTCTTTTTATGATTCCACAAAGTCAAATTTTTTTTTAAAAAATAATTAGAAACATAACAAATCAAAAAAAAAAAAACTTTCTTATGAATTTGTGTTCGACGAATGAAGAAAAAAAGATTACGCGTAGGTGGTTACATGTACACGTGCTTATTGTTTCTGATATCACATTGCGTGAATTCATAATATGATAGTACAAGTGAATACGAATAATTGTATAATGTGAGGTGTGCCTATAATAGATTTTACAGAAACTGAAGAAGAAGATAAATTTACCTAATGTCTACTACAAAAAGATAGGATACAATTGAAACGATTCGAATATAAGTGAAGAAAATAAATAAAAAATCAAAAAATACATACAAGTACATATTAAATTGGATGGAATTTATATTTAATTTCCAATTACTATGTACGTGATCTATTCAAAAATATTTGCATTTGTTTATTTGGAATTCACAAAAAGAAAGAAATCGTTTTATTCAGGTTAATTGGTTTAATTTTTAGTTTAGAATTACATATATGGAGAAAAAAATTAATTTGAAATTTTTAAAATGTGATAGAGTGTAAAACAAAAGATTTCAATGCCAAAAAAGACGACAAACTTTAGTACTTTCATATTGTGTGAACTTGTGAAGTTATGAAAAAGATTGCAAAAAATTTAATGAATCACCGGAGATATATTTTTCACATGTGATCCATTTTATTAATTTTTGTATCATTGTTATTTTGTAATTTGAAATTTTCCCCTCCTTGCAAATATTATGCAAATAAATATTAAATATTATAATAAATAAATATTATTAATATTTCAAATGATAATTTTGATCTTTTTTTTTTTTTAAAAATAACGAAAGATTTTATTCTATTTACATAAATAGGTATTGGTGTTATCATAGGTATAACTACTCTGCAAATCATTAATTTTTTTAAATATGTATTTATACCGAGACTTATAAGTATGTACACATTACATACTGTACAGATTTTTTTTTTTTTTATTATCTCTGCGGATATTATGTTTATTTGTCATTTATTTGTCAACAATTGACATGACTAAATAATAATACATAGTCTTTAAAGTATTTTGAATATTATTGATTTTTTTGTATATACGAGTACATTATAATACTCGACTCGTACATATTATATTTGTTTTTTAATCATCATTATCTTCTTCTTATACTACATTTTAAATATGCATATACAAACATACACTTTTTAAACAGTTTAATCGATCATCAGGTAAAAATTGAGTAATTCATATATTTGTATACATATGTACATTGTAAGTATATTTTATGTTTATATAAATATTTACTTAAATTATACTCGTATACGTTTATATATACAACTTCATTTTATGAATGTTAAAGATGCATGTTTGCATATACTTTATATGACTGCGTTAAGTACTCGTATTTAATGTACTCTATAATAAATATTATTGTCAACCATATTTGGTTAATATACTATCTACTATATATACAGACAATTATGGGCAAATGGGTTGGACCATGTTGTATATACTTACATGCTTACAGACAAAACCATATCCGTTGTAAGTTTATTTTAAAAAAAAAAAAAAAATTCAGTACTCGTAATTTTTTGTTATTTGTTACAAGGATGATGATGATCATCCAAATGGTTTGCAATTGTCACTTTATACTATACATTAACTGTTGTTGTTGTTGTTTCTGTTGTTATTTTTGTTTACATTTACTCTTAAGGAATGTTTTTTTTTTGTGCTTATTGATTTTAGTTCAAATGATGAGTATGAATATAGACGCGTTGCATTTTTTTATGCAAACATACAGAATAATAATTGTATATGATGCATTTTGGAGTCATATGAAAATTATATTAGTTACATATGTAGTAGCAGCAGATCGTGTAAAATTTTTTAAATGTTTATATAAAGAAAATGTTTTTGTATTTAACGGTGAACTATGTATGTACATACCACGTACATACTCTGTTCGTATAACATTAAGTAGCTTGTTAAAGTAATGTGGGTCTATATATAATGCTTACATTATTTGCATAATTATTATTAATACATTATTTGTATATAAGATAGTACAAGTGCATCTGTATATAGAATTTCCTTTTAAAAAGCTTAAAAATATAATTATTAGGGTATTCACGGCTTGGTCTTGTATCATTGTAAACTGTGTAAACTCGTACAATCCTATACACCTATTGTAAATATGTTCTATGTAATTTTTACTTACACTGCTTGTAAAAATTTACAATGCTGGAACCCATTGTATACGGTGTATATTATACTGTATTGTATATGCCATTCTGACATTATAAGGTAAAGTAATTTGATTAAATTAATTTTTGTAATACTTTAGCTGACATATATGTATGTTATTAATTTGCTTGCTTTCAATACAAAGTTTGCTATGGTGCCGTTCATGAAATAGTGTAAGATTTGGGTGTATGTTTACACTTTTACACTTTAACCTTGAATACCTCTATTGTTCTATTTATTTAGAACATTTTAAATAACTGTAGTTTGTTTGTTTAATAAACGCTTCTAATATGCTAAATATTGAGAAAAAAATTAAGTACCTAAATCATTAGAATTTACATTATTTATTTTCATTTATTTACATTATTAAATTTCTATTTTCTATATGTTTTTGGTATGATTAAAATCAAATTTAAAATTTTTCAAAAATCTCACCAATCCAATAACATAATAAAAAATATTTAATTTTTATTTAAGAACTGAAAAACTTTTTTCTCTTAGTTTTTCAATTAAAAAACAAAAAAAAACCTTTTTTTTATTCACAAGTGTATAAAAAAATTCAATAGTTAATGTTAACTATAACTGTTTTAACAAATTAAATTTCTTATGACCTTGAAAGTTCAAAAACAATATTGACGATCATAAATTTTCTTATATACATATATATATATATATATATACGTATAATAAATATATCATGATTATTATCATATATAATGTATTGGAAAATTGATTTTTTTTTTCTTCAAAAAGAAAATAATAAATTTCATCCGGTACATTGTACGATTTTGAAGATGATGATGAGGATGATGATATTGATGTTGGATTGTTTACGTGTTGCATGCATTTTATATAAATAGTATACATATATATTTATGAATATAATTTCTATTGAAATATTAACAAAAAAAATATATATATATGTACATACATACATGTACTCGTATATATACATAAATACAAAAATATAATTTGTTTTGTGAAAGCGTTTATAGCTGACAATAAAAACTAAAAGAAAAACTAAAGAAAATTTATAATAAAACATTTGGAAAAATCACTAATATAGTAGCTAAGATATTTATTTTCTTATGAACTTGTCTGTTTATATATATGTATGAATCTTAAAGAAAATATAAGAAAATACAAAGATATAGTACATATACATACATACACATACAGACTTTTATATAATATATGTAAGCTAATTGTTAAAATATCTTTCTATAAAACTGTGCGATGATTATGAAAATAAAATTATTATTCGTTCATACAAATATTATTGTATTATGTATCTATATATATTAGAACATATTATATTACTTATATATTATAAGCATGAATAAAGTTGTAATGCTGGATAATTTTCTTTTCAATTTTATTTTATTTTTATATTTATATATATACACTCACGGACACTTGAATCGGTTCATTCGTTTTTTTTGGTATAATTCTAAAATGAAAAAGGTATTTTTTTTAACCTTTACTGTTTTTATTTTCTTTTGTAACAAGCAGATGTTTAATGCAGAAAAACCCAAGAATTTGAAATGTATCTAAAATTTTTTTTGGATTTTTCTAAAAATCAGCAATAAATATGAGGACATTTTCGCTTTTAAAAATTGCAGATTTTTAGAAAAACCCAAAAAAAATTTTAGATACATTTTAAATTCTTGGGTTTTTGTGCATTAAACATCTGCTTGCTACAAAAGAAAATTAAAAACAGTAAGGGTTAAAAAAAATACATTTCTCATTTTAGAATTATACCAAAAAAAACGAATGAACCCATTCAAGTGTCCGGGAGTGTATATACACTGAACCCCCAACATTCGCGAAGGATACGTTCCGTGAAAACCTCGCATATGTTGAATTCGCATATGTGGAGAACCGAATGCAATACAAAATAAACAGATTGGTTCCAAGTTTTAAAAAAAAATACATATTTATTTATAATATGATTGCTAAACTGATGCACTTTCACCTTTTTCTAGACGATTAATAATTTCGAGCTTCGTTTTTAAGTCGAATACCTTTTTCTTCTTCTTTATTATTCTACCTGATAATTCAGCCATTCTAAGGGATTAAATATGTATGTATGTATTTAATTTTAAGAACGATTTGTAGAATTATATCTATTATTGATGACATTACCTATATGCTTGATCGCTGTAATGCACCAAAAAGAACTGTGTAATTACCACAAACAATATAATATAGTATTTATTTGTCTGTGGTATTACTCTAAAATTGAAAACAAAATGCGTACATTAATATGCATTTATGACAAATCTATGTAAACCAACAAAGACAAAACCAAACAAAAATAAACAAGTTAGAACAGAGTTCAAATCTCAAATCGCGTACAAAATCGCAGATGTTGAGGGAAAGTTCAGAAAAATCTATTCGCGAATAAGCGAATCCGCGAATACTGGGACCGCGAATGTCGGGGGTTCAGTGTATATTTTTTTAAGAAGATCGTTGTCCGATATTAGCTCATAAAAATTATTATGATCTTTCATTTTTCTTACAAATTTTTACAATATTCATTTGTACATTTGTATGTGTGAGATAGGTAGTTAGTTTCATATGTGTTTTACTACTTTGTATATTATATATTATATAGTATAAAATGTGTATGTATTTTGGTATGTTGTTGTCGTTATTCAGGTGTCAGATTAATAAAATATGCAATAATATAAAATTATATATTTATCAATGTAACAATTTGTGTTTACAATTTCTTGTTAAATTTGTTTGTATTTTTTTTTTTTCTAATTTCATATTAATATATTTTATTATTTACAAATATCACCGTTATTATGGTAAATATACATATATATAAATAAGATGTGTATATATAGATAATGTGTTTAGTTGTTTCAGTATATGTATTTATTTACTGTTTGTATTTGTTTTTTTTTTTTTTAATGAATAGCTTTTCCAAAAGAGCTATAGCTAGTTGTTAATTGGTATTTTTGAACTTTTTTTTTTTAAGCTTTTGTCACTTTGATTCCAAAAATTTATTAAAAATTAATTGGATAAATTTAAATTAGAAGATATGACAAAATATTCACGAAGATGTATACTACTATGCTACAATCATATAAAAATAAAATTTTAACATTTTATTGTATAATAATATATGTATATATATAATAATTGTATATATGTGTATCGATAATGAAATCAATACAATTTTTTACGTAATTTTATCGATTCATTTTAGTTCATTCACTTTTTGTATAACTAAGTATAAAGATTTTTGTTATTTTGTCACAGATATTGTATTGTATTGTGTTGTGATTAGTTAATAATATGATCTCGTATACATATTGAATTTTTATATACAAACAGATGTTTTGTATTTTTATGCATAACAATAAGAAGAAAATTTATAAAATACTATATTCATAATATATGCGTTTATTAATTATATTTTGAAGGACATGTAGTATAAAAGTGAAAATATATTAAAATAGATTTTATATATGTATAATGATGATGACCTAAAAATTTTTATATAAAAATTATTATTTCATTATAATTTTATTTAATTTTTTCAAAAAAAAAAAAAATTATTATTTATTTTAGTGTAAGCATCGTGAGAAAGCAATATAAAGATTGTGTCAATCTTTTCAAAATGACTCAATTATAATTAACTTTTTCGTATATAAGTAGTATAAATTTTAGAATAAAAATGAATCAAAATATGTATTCGAAAACTTTAATTTTCATTCATATTGTAATCAGAAAATACGAGTATATATTTTAGAATACTTGTGTTAACGTATTGAAGGATAAAATTATTATTTATCTTTATAGTTTTAATTTTGATCTAATTTGAATTTCGTTTTGTATAAAAAAATGTGCATAGTGTTGTTCAAAAAATAATTAAATCAATTAAATACTTAATTAAATAATAATTCAATTGAAATTTTAACAAGAAAATGTAAAATATATACATATACATATTGAAATATAAGAAAAATTATTGCAATTAATTTTTCATACATGCATTTATTTACTGATTTTTAATTATATAATATATTAACTACATAAATGTTTTTTGTGTTAGATCATTAATCAAAAAAATGTTCACATTCATTTATGACTGATTTGCTTGACATAATTATTGCCAAGAAAAATTTTTTTCAATAAATTATTGGACATTCGACAATTTAAAGTTGCATTGTATTGTATTTGAATATTTTTTGTATTATTACGTTTATATTATTTGTTATATTCGTACACTTTATAATGGACTTTCTAATGAACAGACAGATGGTATTAGAAAAGTCAAAACAAAAAAGGAGCTCTTACAATACAGATACACATACTACATTATATGTATATACGTATACATAATGTATGATAGAAACAAATAGTAATAATTATTATTTTTATAACAATTATGTATTAAATTATGTATTCTTATGAAATAAAATTATATTAAATATTATTAATGAATGAAAATGTATGTGTATTTGTAAGTGCTTATAAATGTAGGTCTATATATAATTGCATACATTATTATATAAATGATTTCTATTGTTATAATAGCATATATGTATAATTTTATATGTCTAGCATATTACACATATTATTTAAATTGGATTTATAATAATTATTGTTCGTTATTTTTATTATTTAAAATCGCCGTTATTCAATCGTTCATTATTTATTCATTACTTGACACTTATTTGTGGTTGTTTTTAAATTATTTTCAATACATATTTTGCTAGGACAAACTAAACTAAATATGTATATACTTACATGTGTATACGAATGTAAGTATTTATGTTTATATGTATATTTTGTTTTGTTCACTATTATAATAATGATGAAAATGATGTAGTATATATTTTATTTATTATTATGCATATAAATACTTAATCGTAGTATATATACGTGTGTGAACATGTCATGTGTAATTATGAAACATAATATAATTTTTGTATAGTAAATTTTTAAATGCTGTAATCAAATCAAATTTTACATATACTTATGTACATACTACTATACTTACATCAATCCAACATTAACAATCATTAATTATTATTATAAATTAAACAATTTTTTTGTGTTAAATCCAAAAAATAAAAAGACACAATATTGTGAATATTTGCGATTGTGAACGATTGAAATAAATTTAAAAAAACAGATGAAAACTTAAAAAACTATATACGAGTATGTATAAGAAAATAACTATAAAGACATTTATAAATATTTGTTGTTCATTATTATTATATACATATTGTATGAAATTTTAACAACACAAAAATATAAGTATGTATTTTGAAAAAAAAAAAAAAAAAAGAGAATGTCTTGAGGAAAATATTGCATTATATAAAATTTGCAAAGTTGTCCAACCATCCATCCAATTGTTATATTGATGTTTATTACTTATAATACAATTTTATGAAATAAAAAGAAAACTGAAAAATTATTTATTTTCATATTTAATATGAATAACAAGCATTATTATTTTGTAATTTACTTTGTGTGTATAAAGGGTAAATTATAATTATTAGACTTGTATACATATGAGAGCATTTATGGGAACATAAACTTACCTATGCTGTAGTATATGATTTTTATGTAATAAATACAGTTTAATGTATATAATAATTATTTATTGTTTTTCATTTTAATAAAAAAAAAAAAAAAAAAAAAACAACAAAAAAGGGATATTCATCATTGTCTTGAAAATCGAATTACATCATCTACATATACTTATACATGGTAATCGTAAGTATAAGGATGTTTGATAAAAAAATATACATATACGGAGAAATTATGTTACTTATAAAATTTTAGGTCATGATAAGTAAAAGAAAATTACAAAAAGTAGACAGTATGGGGAAAAAATGCATTATTTTAAGTTTTTTTATTCTCTTTGCAGAATTGTTTAGTTTTATATTATGAACTGTTTATATACATATGTTTAAATGTAATGAATTCAATTTTTACGAATTTTAATTAAACTTGATTTTCTATATTGTTATACATATGTAAGGAGAAAAAGTTGACCGATTTTTTTTTTTTTTCACTTTCCGTGTAATAATCTAATAAAGATTAAAATTAAATTATTCATTCGAATATAAAAAATAAATCGTCCGTAAAATTCTGTTAAATTATAATCAAATCTCTTGCTCAGATGACTAAATAAATTACATACGAGTAGTTTGATTCGATTTTATCACGTTTACTATTGAATGTGTGCAGGTGCACATTGTACATATACGAGTATAAATATTACAATAGTGCACGCAAATTTAATGATTCACATTTTCGCTGATTTTAATCTCTTAAAGCTTCATATTGTTTATGAAAAATGCTGCTGTTTGCTGTTTGTATATATGTACATAAATAAAAATTTAATAAATGATTCGATTAACGTACTATACACGTGATAATATTTAGTTAGTTATTTTTCAAAAATTGATTTTACGATATTAATGTGTATGTATGTACCTATATTTTTTTGTGAATGCTACTTTACTATATAAATTTTCATAATTAATAATTAAAGCTTATAATAACATATTTTATTACTATATTATTACTACTTATATATGAATATGATCGTATATAAATGTGTATCCATTATTTTACGATTTGATGATCAGTTTTGTTATTGTATTGAATTGTTCGTTCGATAAGTTCGCTGTTTATCATATACACTCAAGATCGAAAAATATATGTAAAAAAATCAAAATAAAATTAAAAAATAATCTCACAGCTGTCTTTAATATGCTGCACTTGTTTTTCATTTTAGTTGAGAAAGTAAAGAAAAAAGATTTTTTTTTTCTTCTTTTTTTAATGAAAAGTTTGAAGGTTGTCAAGATGCTTAAAATACATTTTTGGTTCACTTTCACATCAACTTGTTGCACCACGATTATTCGATTATTTTGCGATTACTTCCCAAAATCAATGAATGCACATGCATAATATGCATAGCATACATATACATACATACGTGCTTATATATACATATACGAGTATATATATATCTATGTACTGTAGTATGTATGAGTATATGTACATAAATATGTTATAATTCGCCAGACATTTATGTATATGCATACGAGATTATTATTATTTTTTTAATAACAACTTTATACATTACCTATGTACATAATGTACTATAATCTATATACTGTCACTTATTTTTCTAAATTTCTGACTTGCAATATAAAAAAAAATTATATAAAACTTGAATTTCTTTATCATTTGTTACAATAATACGTATACAATGATTTACTTACTATTTTTAATGTTATTACATATTTACATTCGATTTCATGAACGCTTCACATAATGAAATTCGATTGTAACATTTTCTTTTTGCTTCTTTTAAAAATTAAAAAAAAAAAAAATGTACAAAAACCGGAAAAAAAAAACCAATTTTTGACTGAATTATATAACAAAATCTTACACAAATTTTTATGCAAAATATTCTCCTATTATTTTGCTTATTCACTTACATAAATTTTGATTAATTTTATATGCAGAATAATCATTTCAAAAACATAAAATCCAAAAACAATGGGCCCTATTGTGAGTGTCGATAATATCGTCTCTTCATCGACTCGACAAATTTTGTATTATGAGTGTCGATTTGAGGCGAGAATATCGACATTTTGAGTCGATCAGCTAAAACTAATCGACAGGCATATAGTAGTAGTCTATGGTAATTTGACATTTTATGTATGCTTTGTATATAATATAAGGTGTATTTAATTATTCTGGTCAATTTATTTAAGTTTAGTTTAATTAATTTAATTAATTAAAGAAAAATTACCAAAAATGGTCATTGAGCTGTTTGAAAAAAAAAAAATGAACGCATTTCTTAATGCTTTTCTTTTATCCAAAAAAGTCATTATTAAATTATACTATGTTTTATATTTTCGCAATTAGCTAGAAATTATTTAAATTAATCAAATATTAATTAAAAATTATAAAAATTAATTAAATATTTATTGAAAATTGAAAAAAAAAAAAATGAATTATAAATTTTTATATCGAAATATTTGACAACTTTTATAGAAATTATATAGTAAAACTGAATGAAAATAAAATTTGATATGGCAATGTCTTATTGTCGAGGCGACCGATTTACATGATATAAAATTTACATCGTCTCGTATCGTCTTAATTTTATCGATAGTCGATACTATCGACACTCATAATAGGGTCCAATATTAAATCACAATAAAATAAATAAAATTCACAATCAAATGTGAAATTTATCATTTTTTAGCTTTGATATAATATGTATACACAGAGAATTAATGAGTTCAAATATCTTTTATTTGAACGTTAAAAACATTTTCAAATGATTGAGTATTTATACAAAATTTACGAGATACGATTACATGTATATAAAATTTTATACATACCTACGTATATGATAACAATTAATATTACAATGTAATTGATCATTATTACAATATCACATTAAATATATAGTATATATATTACGTTTGCGTTTTTGTATCAGTATTTTATATACATACATATACATTATGTGAGCTGTAGACCATATAAATGATGCGAATGTACGAGTATATAATATGTTCATATTTTAAATGTTTTGAAGAATAAAAAATAAAAGAAATTTTCAAGTATCTATATTTATAGTACTTTACAATAAATTATTACATTTTCATTAAATGAGAGAAATTTAATGTTATAGAGTTTTTTTTTAATCCATTCGAGAATTAATGCTGTTAAAAAATATATTTAGTATGAAATAAACTTGTACATCATATTGTATATTCATTAAATTTGATTAATTTTACGAAATTGTACTGTAGGTATATATATAAATTATATAGTACGTTTACGTAGTAAGTACTATCACATCATCATCACTACTGTGTACATGATGTATATGAAAATATGTATGTATGTTATGTACATACATATAAAATTTATTAGTTCATTCCTCTTTTATGAATTAAAAAAATTTTCATTTAATTTTATAGTAAAATCATTTTTAAATTTTTATTCATTTTTATATACTTGTTATAATATACTCGTATGTCGTATATATACATACTTTATATTTAGTTACACTTGTAAATATTTATATTTAATTATTTTATATACACCTACATATATAAGTACATATACATAAATACATTATAAATATATTTAATTTTCTTATATACATTTTTATATACTTTCGCAGTCTTTAATTACATCATTTAATCATAATAATCAACATAATATCTCATCTACACGATCATCACAACAGAAGCGACAACAATTGAAGCAACATCATCAACAATATTCAAGTATACGAGAATATAGTTCGGTGCATAGTACACAACAGCCAGGACCTGCTAGAGAAATACAAGTGGACCCATATCTATTACTTGAAGATGATCTTAAATATTTTTATGATGATATTATAAAGGTAAATGAATTAAAAATAAAATAAAAAAAAACCAAAAAACAAAGATAAATATAAATAGTAAATGAAAAAAAAAAAATAAAAAACATATAAATGTAAACAATAATTATTATTAAGAAAAGAAAAGCTTTTTAAACACTTTACGGTTAAAGTGTTATGTAGCGTCTAAAATGTAAGTATATTTATTTAGACTTTATACAGAGATTGAAAGAAGAAAAACAATTTCTTTTTAATGGATTTGCATGAACAAAAAAAAAAAAAAAAAATAAATAAAAATTAAAGAAAAAAGTAAAAAGTAAAAACCAAATATGAAAAGAAGGCATTGACCATTACGATTCTGCTACTTTTAGTAGTGTTGTTAGCTTTTTTAAAAAAAAAAAAAAAAATTAAAATTAAAACTTTTGCTGTTTACCGTTGTTTTAATTATGCAACACAAAGCAACAAAAATTACAATGTAATATGTAATGTTTGTCTTTCTATAAATATGTAACAACCCAGATATTAAATTTCTAATATTGTGACAGTATGAGCACATACATATATGTATAGTTTACACAGTGATATATGTATTTGCATTTTGAGTGAATGAAACATGTAAAAATAAATATAATTATATAATACTTAGTATCATAATATATGTATGTACATATATATTTTTCGTTGGTGTAGTTTCAATATATGACATCTTGCTTTTCACACTGTTTACTTTTATATTTACTTATTCAATTTAAATTAAATAATTTTTAAGGAAGACATAGTGAATGAATTAAGATTTCAAAATATTTTTGTAATTTGTTCAAATAATTGAATTAATTTCTAGCATTATATAAATGAGTTTTTGATTATGATTTAGCCAGCGGGAATATCATATATTTTTCTATACAAAATTTTCATAAGTAGCATAGCTAAAAGTGTAATGTGCTAAACAGACGAAAACGAATGAATGATAATTCATTGGGAATGGTCATTCATTTGTCGTCTAGTCTGTCACCTCAAACTGCTTAAACTAAGTTTGAAGTGTTTTAAATGATCGTTACATCTTTATTCTAACTTCATTCAATTCAATTATGTTCGAATTAAGTTTGAATAAAGTTTCAGGAAAATCGTTAAATTGGAAATATAATTAAAATGTTTAACTTAATTTTTCTGTTTAAATTATCCTTAAATAATTTTATAAATTTTTAATTTTTAATTTCTTTTTTTTTTTTACAGATTTTAAATAATAGCACAAGTCGAAATGAATTAAAAACAATTGCAACATATTATTTTGATGGTCAGGGTAAAGCACTACGACCAATGGTAACATTATTAATGGCCAGAGCAGTTAATTATCACATGAACAAAGAATCAAGGTATAAATTCAAAATTATATAAAAAAAAAAAAATCTAAAAAATTATTTTTCAATTTTAAAATTAAATTTATTTATAAATCTATATTTTTTTTTATTTATTTTTTTTTTATATTAATTTTATTCATTTTCTTTTGTATTATTTTTATTTATTTTTCAAATATATGTATAGAACCCTCCTATCTAGACAAAGAGAGATAGCAATTTTTTCAGAAATGGTTCATTCAGCTAGTTTAGTACATGACGATGTTATAGATCAATCAGATTTTAGGCGAGGAAAGCCTAGTGTTAATGCAATATGGAATCATAAAAAAGTTAGTATTTGTCGAACTGAAAAACTAAATACTTTTAGACTAAGTGTATTTATGTATGTATATGTATATAAGAACGATAAAATTCTACAAACCAAATATAATAAGTCAATGGTAATTAAGTATGTCTAACATTCCCATGCATATGATATAACGAAAAAAAATTTGATTTAAAATAAAATTTTAAAATTCATTTAAATTATTATAATAAATTTATTTTAATTTGTCAGTAGGTAATTAACTTGTCTATACGTATAATTTTTTTAATGATTTATCGTTGTTAGTTTAGTTTTTTTTTGTTTTATTTTTATTTTTCTTGCATTATATTCGAATCTTTAAGAGATTATTTGAGTTGCATGCATGCATCATAATTCGTTGTTATGTTGTACGTATACTTGTATTTTGATTGATATCTGTATACTGATATTAAGACAAAACTGTATAGTATCTCTATTATCATTAACGAGTGTGTATATGTAATTGAATAAATACAGACTATATAGTTAACCATAACAGAAATTACATAGTTTTTTTTTTAATTATGTGTATTAAATATTAGGTAATAAAATAAATGTATAACCGGTAAAAATAATTTTTACCTATTAAAATGGTGCAGATACTCGCGTATTTGTATAATTTCCGTTTGACTTTGAAACTGTCTTCTTAGAGTGAATGTACTTGTTGATAATGATTAGTAAATATGCAACATTTTATTTAGTATGTATATTTTTTTTTTAAATGATTAAGTGATATTTAATATTTGATATTTGAGTAAACTGAATAGATAGGATGATAAATAGCTAGTATTTTTTTCTTCTAGTTAAATGAAAATAATTTTTTAGATATTTAGTTAATAAATTAAAAAAAAAAATGATTTAAATACGGATTTTTCAAAGAAAAAATGATGTGTAAAACACTTGACACTGCTAATAAGTGGTTATTAAACGTGCATGTAAATAATAATTACCTTTATTTTTGATATTTTAATTTAATATTAACTTAAAAATTATGTTTGCAATTATGCGCCATGCGTATATGATGATAAGGGAATGTAAATAAGCCGTGTATTCATGTTTTGTTTGTTATTTATTTGTTTATTTATTTATTTATTTTATTTTTTTTTGGAATGATTTAAAAACTCGGATTCAGTTTAGATAAAGATGAGAGAAATTTGTAATGTTAATCAAATGAGACCTTGAATTTATTGATAAAATTTTATTGGTTATCTTTTATTTACTAAATTTTTAAAAACACAAAACAAATAAATAGCAACAGCAAGTAATTTAGGTCAGGGATGAATTTTTTGAAAAATATCTATTTAATTTGTGCCTAAATTTGTTTGTTATTTATATTTTATAATATGTATTTATTTTGGCGGGTTAAAAATTAAATAATTTTTAAATTCTCTTTGAACGTTAATAATTTTACAAATTTTTCTGTAATTTTTAAAATAAATTCTGATTAATGGAATATTATTATGCCTGTTTCTAAAATTGCAAAACTTTATTTCGCCAATATTTGGTCAAATTGAACAGTTTTCACAAGAAAAGAAGGATGATCAGAAGTCTTGCAAAAGCTTGTCTGAAGTGGTCGTAGGATTACAACTTTGAAAACAGCCTAATACTATTTACACAATGCAGAGATAAACCATGATTATCTCAGTTTTCTGGTTTATCTTTGTGATAACTGACTTTCAGAACTCGGTTAAGTTAACCGAGTTTTTAGAACTCAGTTATCTTGTTAACCAAGTTCGAACTCAGTTATCTTTGACGTTTGTGCTATTTTTTTTTTATATTATATTTAAACAAACTGTCAAACCAAATTTCATCTAACATGCTGTATGCTGACTAGATGAAAAATAATTAGTGTTTGAATTTATCTCGACAGGTGTCGTATGAATACATAAAGTAGTTCACTTCAATTTAAATGTGTCACCCATACTAGGTTATCGATAAATCATTTGAGATAACCATGGTTTATCTCTGAAGTGTGTCAATAGTATAACTTTATTACAGTTTAAGTTTTGCAAAATTTATTCAATTTGAAAAATTAGGAAGAAAATAAAATATAATGTACGGTTTAAATAATTTTTTTTTTTCAATTTTTAAATAACGAAAAACATTTCTATAATCAAAATTTATCATATAAATTCAATAAAAGTTTAAAGGAAATTTTCTTCTGTTTTCTGAATTTTTTTTTTTTTTTTTTGTTTGTTTATTTTGTCTCAATCACTATCACAAATCAAAATATAAATAATATTAATTTGAAAGATATTATGCAATCAATAATAATAAAATACAAGTGAGTATGAGTATGAAAATATATATTTTCATAATATGATGATAATTACGGTTAAAACATAAGTGGAACGTTCAATTTATAAACTTTTTTTTTTTTTTTTATTAATATTATTATTATTATTACTGTTTTTCTGAAGTTATGAATCGTCATTTTCTTACGTGTTTTCTTTTCATGGATCTTACCTACTTATATATATGAATTTATGTATAACAACTCGTATGTATGTGAAAGAAAATTAATATATAATCTAATATGAAAAGTCAATATGTTAAAGAAGAAAATTTCTCTTTCGATTTAAAAAAAAAAAACAAAAAAAAAAAAATATGTTGAATTTTGTAATGCATGTAGGTGGATAATAATTGCGGTTATGTATAATATGTTATAAATAACATCATACATTACACATGTACGCATATGTACATAGACGATATAAATATGATATGATGTATGTATGAATACGGTCTAAAATATATGTTACATCTTTATAATGATTAAATATTACTATATACATTGACAAAAAATAAAATAACGAAGAAAAATAAATAAAAATAAATTGAAAATAAAGTAAATTTGTATAGTAATGACATTACTACATTACAAGAATGTGATTGAAAGAAAGTAAAATGAATGAAATACGAGTATTAGTATAGAAATATTAAATGTAAGATAATGTAGTGACAAACAACAGTAATAATTAATAATAATTATAATTAGATTTTTACGGTAGATAAAGATAAAAGTACATAAATATGAGTGACATTTTTACAAATAAAAATGATTTATGATATACACGTATGTACGAGTATTATTTTTGTATAAAGATATCGATATAATTATTTATGTAATATATGTATGCATTTTTTTTTTGTTTTTTATTTTTGTTTAGATAATCAACAAAATTAAATTTTCATTACATTAACGTCATTCGAATTTAATTTGTATTTTTTTTCATTCGCGGCATAGTAATGCAGTAAATATTGTACAAATTTAATTTAATTTCAATTTAAATTTCATTTTCATTTTGGCTACTATTACGTGTACGTGTATGTCTACTCATACGAGTATATACAAGTAGTACATAATATTATGTACCAGTCGGAATTATGGAATTTAATATTTATTTATTTAATTTTCGTTTACGATATGAAGAGAAAAAAATAAAAAAACAAAACATTTTTTTTTTAATGTCTGTCTGTACATGTATGCGTATATGTATATATGGTAAGTAAAAATTATGTATATTTTATGAATTTATAAAAAAACGCATACATACATACTTATATGCATATATGTATGTATGAATATGTATTACTGGCATATACTTACATATAAATACATGCAGATATACATACCTTTGATATATTACTATACATGCAGATATTACCTTTGGTTATATATTACAATTTGATTTGGAATTTTTCTTTAAAACACCTATACGGATGAATGATGACGGAGAAAGTGAGAAGCATATTATTTTCTTTTAACAATATGTATATACATACACAAGTACATATGTAAATTTTTAATGATTATACTGTATATGAACTATGATACATGGTAAAGCGATGACCATAGTATTGATAATGCGGTGATGATGATGTCGATATATCGATGATAGACGAATAGACAGGTGATAAAAGGGGTATCATCTATTTGAAGAAAATATTAAATAGCTATGAATATATGAAAATTTTATATATATGTTGCATACATGCAACTTTATTTGTGTATGTATATTATTACGTTAAAATTTCAAATCCAATAAACACCATAATGAGTATATATGTACATTTTTTTACGTTACAAATTATAAGTTTTATTTTATATTTTTAAAGAAAATGCATATATTCAAATAGTGAGCGTCAAAAATGAGTAAACAGACTGTATTTTTTTTTTTAGTACATATATTAATGACTTTTATTTGAATACTAACCCACTTTAGATGCATATAATTTTATGATTATTTTTATTCTATATCTTATATATAATGTTTAGCAGATTTTATTCATTTAAACCGAAAAAATTCGACATGTTCACTCACTGTTGACATTCACTGTATATTTTTCTTTTTTTTTTTTTTTTTTTAATTAAAATCTTTAAATGAAAATAAAAAAAAAAAATACAATGACGACAAATATAAAAACAAAAATAAAAATAACACAGGTACATTATTTATGATATTTTACTGCCTATATAAACGTAATTTGTTACGTTATTATATTATTGATCATTGGTGTAGTATGTACATATGTATATTTATTTTTTGATATCGACACAAATAAAAAAAAATTCTTCTTCATTTTTTATACAAATATTATACGTGGTGGTAATATGCACGTTAAACGTGTATACGCTTGGTGTCTGTCTCATTATTATGCTAACTACAATCATATACTTATCATCATTTTGGATTTTGTAAAATCAAAAATAAAATTAAAAAAAAATAAATCTACTATGTATTTTAAAAAGAAAAAGTAAATATTAAAATAGTGCAAATATCAAATATGTATGTAATATGAAAGTAAATAAAAAAGTTAAATTTGATTTCACTTTATGTCTATGGATATCAAATTGGTATATGCGTAGATAAAGATTAACTCGCACTCGCGCATATGCATATACTGAAAAATATTCAATATCGAATTTTATTTAAATTTACTGAGTTTCAATATTCTGATTACATTTATTTAAAATTTTTAATTTTAATTCTGAAGGATATTCGTACATAAAAGGCTTCATTATCATGCTCATATTTTTATTGTAATTTTATTTTCAATTTCTGTAATTACATTTTTTTTTTTAAAATGTTAACAGGGACAAGTACATAGTTTTCAATACTTTGTTAAGAATGTGAGTACCTTTAATATGCATTTAGCATTTACGCGTATTTAATTATTTGAACCGTTTTCCTTGAAAGTGTTGTAAGTCCATTTTTATTATACGAAGATTTTTGAGCCTCTAGATTTGAATGGTAATGTAATTTAAATTAATTACGTAAATTTATATTGGTGAAATGATGAATATTTTCAAGAATTTTTTTTTTGTTTTTTTGGAAAATGTTTTTACATAAAAATATCGTTGCAAATTTCATTCATTTGTATTCCTTAATTAACTTTTTGTCAAAAATTGTCTTACATCACTTTCAAAGAAAATAATTTGTTTTTGTGTTTACAATTAAAATAAATACAAAAATTAATTCTTATTTATACATACTTACTTATTAGATATTAGTAGTCTACCAACATGTTTATTATTTCAACACGTGTTGCAACATTGTGTACATACATATGTATGTACATTAAAAGTAAATTTATATATCCGGTTTTTTAATTGAATTAAAAACAATCAATAGAAAAAATAAAATATCTATACAAGTTAAAATATTTCCTAAAATTCATTTATTTAATTAAATATAATTAACACATTTTAGTAATTCTTATACCCGCATGTACAATGCATGTACATATACATATAGGTAAAAATTAGCTAATTATAATATTGTATACACTGTACCGTGTATACCATCAGTGTTATGCCTGAAACAGAATGTGTAGCTGTAGTATGTAGTACATGCAGCACTACAAGCTGTCAAAAATACACTACATTAATGTAAGTTTGAAGCACCACAATGCGTAGCTGTAGCAGTAGTAGTAGTAGAAGCTGCTGCTCAAAGTAGAAACTTTTCTACTTCATGCTACAGCTACAGCTACAACTACAGCTACATACTACAAGCTGCACATTCTGTTTCCGGCTTTACTTCTATTGCTATCAATCGTTCAATTATTATTGTTTTTTTTTTTATTTTTTCAAAATTTTATGATTTCTGTTTTATGAGTTTATGTTTTAATAAATTATTCATTCATGCACGAAAATTCTTAAGAAAATTTTATTAAATTAAAATTTTATTTGTACGTATATTTATAATATTTTTCTTTAAATTACATTTTATTTTATTTACATGAAAATTTTTTTGAATGTATATGAATCAATAATATTTTTTTTTTCCTAGAAAAATAACAAATATGTATATGTATGTACGTACGTGTATATGTACTACGTGCATTCGTTCCGTTTTATTTCAATATCATGACATAGGAACACCCTGTATAAAGTTGATGTAAACTTTTATTTATGTATATTTATATACGATATTATTTCATAATTTCTCGCACTCAATTTTTTGTTTTTTTTTTTTAATTTTGCTTTTCAAAAATACTCGTATGTGTATATACGATTTTGAAATCAATCAGTCATCATAAACATTACACTATCACTATGGAGTGTATTGTATACTGTATAGTGTAGTTCATATCGATCGTTTTCGTGTCATATATTATGATTAGATGAATATTTAAAATTATTTAGAGTGAATATGTGAATTAATAACTAAATTATTAAATTACATATATATACGATATGCCTACTATATCTGTACACGGGTATAAAATGAATACTCGTAGATTAGAAGGCGAAAAAAAAAATGAATACATACATACAAGTTATACATAAATATGTATGTACATAGTTGGAAGTATGTTTTAATTTGAAATGAAATTCAAATAAAAATTAATAAATTTATGTACTCGTATAGCTACACACATGTTAGTATACACAATTAAAGTGTTATTTTTTATTTTTATTATTTAAATTCACCATTTATTTTATGCACATACACATACATATATTTATGTATAGTTAGCTTAGACCCTTAGATGGTCATTCATAATGTTTGCAAAAAAAAAAGAAAGAAAAAAAAACAGAATGTTGCAAACAAAACATTCATATAAGGTTTTCTAAAAACAAACAAACTAGAGCAGAAATATATTTTAGATGTTCATTTTGTTAAATTCAATGTTTTAGTTCATTGGATTAAAGAATAATTGTATACATATAGAAGTTAAATAAAAAATGAATGTTCAATATTTTACTATAATATGAAATTTATAAGGTCAGTTTTTATGAAATTCGTATACATATTCAAAGGTAATTTTTAATTAAATTAAAAAATGCAATTAGTAAATTTAATGTTATTTTAAAACGACGTACGGGTAACAAAATATTTTATTTGAAGTTTACACCTTTTTATTTAATAAACATTTCTTCATGAATATTAAGAAATTCGTCTAATAAAATGTTAGAATATTTTTTGATTATATCTTTGAATTTCTTATTTTACATAATATTTATAATAAAAATATTTTTGATTTTTTTTTTTTTTTCTCAATTTTTTTCAGGTAACAATGGCTGGTGATTTTATCCTATCGATAGCATCAGTTATAATTGCACGCTTACGAGATGAGGAAGTCACAATTATTCTTAGTCAGGTAATTAAACAAAAAAAAAATAAAAAAAAAACATAAATAAAAGTATTTTAATTTTAATTCAATTGATAATCTTAATTCAAGTCAAAATGATAGTTATCTAATTAATTAAATATCTTGACTGAAATTCAAAAACAAAAAAAAAGTTACTCTCATTAATGCAACTAAAAAAAAATGTAAGATTCATTTTTGTTTACATTTTTTACAAACAATTTTATATCTTAAATTTTGTATTTATCTTTAGCTGCGTTTGTATCCACTTACGTAGATTTTTTATGCGTGCTACATGTTTGTATACTTTATAAATTGTTGTTGAACTGTTTACACATATTTTATGAAAACAATATAAAAAAAAAAAGTCAAGTACATTACAATTTTTATAAAATATTTGTCTAATGATCATTAAAACATGAATGACGTAATAATGGAGGAGATTAGGATGTTTCGAAAATATAATTTGCAAAATGAAAAAAAAAAATATTGATTGATAAAATTAAATTTTTTTTTCAATTTATTTAATTTTTTTTTAAACATTTATTTTATTAACATTTGAAAATTTTGTGTTTTTTTTTTTTTATTTATTTTAAAAATACGGAAAATTCAATTTATGTTTGTTCAATAAATTTATTACATAAATTTCAAAATAATGAAAAATAAAACACACCCGCCACTGCTATATGTGCTACTATAAATAGTATGATTACATACATGCATATGAAGAAAAAGGTGTGCACACTTATTTGAGTAATTATTTATTGAAATATTTTAAATTCTTATGTAATTTTTTTTTGAAATACCTAAAATGAAAGATATGAAAAAAAAACACAGAACATTTAAAAAAAAATGCAAAATATTGAAGTGATTATATTTCAAAAATACATATTTCATATATATTAAAGGATGACATCCTTGCAATTCAAAATTTATAATCCATTAATTCATTTTCATTCCACATATAATTCTAATTTTATTTACTTGGAAAATCATCACTTACACAAGAAGTCATTTGAAAAAGTCACACGATTAATTTGAAAAAGAGGAAAATATCTTTAATTTAAGTATCTTAATAATGCGGCAATTATATTGTGCTATTTTATACAAAAGATTGATTAATCTTAACAAATGATTTGTGTTCGTATCGAATATGTGAAAGAATTTTATATACGCAAATAATTATTATTGATAAAAATTCACGTACATCACCACCATACAATATAAAATACAAAAGACCTATACAGTTGTCAATTATGTATGTTTAAAAAAAAGTAAATGTATGTGAATTAATTGAAAAATAAAATAATTTTGTTATATAATTGAAAAATATAATTTTTTAATTTATTAAATACAAAACAATCATAATTTTTAATCTGCGAATGTACATATACATAATCTTGAATTGAATACGAATTAGATTCAAATTTACGTCAACTACATGATGTACTAGTACTTATACTTATGGATAGAGAATAGGTGCAAAATGAATGGTGGCTACAAGTATTCGAGAAACAAATGAATACAGATAATTAAAAAAAAGTTGTAAAATATCACATTTTATTGTTATTTAAAATTTTCAAAATGATCAATTCATCTTGATCTTATGTACTTACTTAAACCATATAGTGGAGGATTTCCCAATTAAGCGCCCCTATAGGCATCTCTTGAAGTTTTAAAATAAAAATCTAAAAATTAATACAAATTATGTGTAAAATATTAGTCGTATTAGAATACCGAATACTATAGGTAGCGTCCGTATTAGTCAATGACTTCCAATGCTACAGAATATGTACAGAGGGGAGGAGCAAGTATAAAATGTTGTTGGTTGATTTTCCGTATTTTGTCATGTACAATATTCACATTCTACTCAGAGAGAAAATCAAATTTATGTAAAGATAAAGATAGAAAATACGAGTACACATGATGTTTGAAATCAAATACTACTCGTAAAAGCATAGCGATAGGCGATAGGTACTGTACTTGTTCAATGATCTTCATACTGATTCAGGGTATGTGCAGAAGGGGAGGAGCAAATAATAAAAATATTGTTAGTTAATTTTCCGTGTTTTGTCATGTACAATGTTCGTATTTTACGAGAAAGTCAACTTTTTCTCAACAATGCAAATAGTATACATAAAATCAAGAGCATTTATTACAGTTTTACTAAGTACATTCTATATTATGAATAATATATTTATTTAATAATTATTGGCATATTTATTTATTTATTTTTTTTTTTTTTCAAAATACAGATTTTAACAGATTTAATACAAGGTGAATTTATGCAACTTGGTTCAAAGGAAACAGAAAATGAAAGATTCGCTCATTATTTAACGAAAACATATAGGAAAACTGCATCATTAATTGCAAATACATTGAAATCGGTAAGTAAATAATTTTCATTTTCTTAATTTAATAATCATTTCGCGTTTCATATATATACTTTACAAAATAAAAAATTTTTTTTTTCAATTTTGCGCAATGACCATAAATTCATACACAAATTATTTTTAAAATAAGTGCTTTCGATTTGGCAATTTCAAGTACTTGCGAGTAGAAAAGGTAAATGTCTGTGCGCTAAAACATCTGCTCGCAGCTATACTCATGAAAAATTTTTCAAGTAGCTGCTAGTTAGATGCAAGTATTTACGAATAATTTTTAAAATGTCGTTCATTTCAACAATTTATCCTAGATACATTTTAGTATTCGTAAGTAATACTTGAAATTGTCAAATCGAAAACACTTAATATCTAGTTTTAAAATACTTTTGCATTGTATTCTTGTCAGTGTACGCAAATTTTAATGTAATTTATAAGAATTTCATACTTTAATTCGTTGCTTAATTTTTTAAATTATATTTTTATTACACATTCTATTTAATATCATATTATTATAGTTTTGCTTGTACTTGTACATAATAATATCAACACACGATTCTTACGTAAAAAGACGTAAACTAAATTTACATTAATGTTACACTCATATTTTTTTCTTTTAAATTTTTTTTTGTAATACATATTCTTTTATTTATACATATTTATGTTTTTGTTTTTTTTTTCTTCATTTATTTATTTACAAAGGTTGCTGTAATCGCTGGAGCTGATGAATCTTTATCAGAATTAGCTTTTCAATATGGTAGAAATATTGGTTTAGCATTTCAATTAGTTGATGATCTTTTAGATTTTGTATCATCAACAGAGGCAATGGGTAAACCAACAGCAACTGATTTAAAATTGGGATTAGCAACAGCACCAGTACTGTTTGCATGTGAAAAGGTTAGTACACAAAATAATATAATAGGTATATATATTTTTTTAAAAAAAAAAAAATTTTTTTTATGATAATTCTTGGTTATGACATAAATTTGTAAAATTTATTATTTTTTTATGTTTTTTAATTAATACATTCTTACACACATGAACTATACATATATAATTTCAATAAGAATATAACAAAATCTCTGAACGTGTTTCTCGAATAAATCACGTTCCATAAAATACAACACTCAGCATGTACATATCACATTAAAATTATTGTCAAATTAATTATGAAAAATTCTTCGGTCAGTTCATCTGATATTTTATGTATATATGTACATATGTATGTATGTGGTGTGGAGTAGTAAATAATAGTAGAATAATAAATTGAGTATTATGTTTTTGTTTTTTGTCAAGGTAAAATTTGTAATATATTTTTTAAAAGTGCATTTAAACAAGTGTATAGTATATAAGTACTATCGCGCAATATATCCTTGAGAAATTGCATTAAATTTTAAAAAGGATTTCTTTCCGGTTATCGTGATCAAATTTAAAGTTGTATGTACGAGTATGTATAACAATTTCAAGAAAAAAAAAAAAAAACAATTAAATTTGAAATTATACGTTTTATCGCAAATACCTATATTGTATAAATAAAAATGTAAATCATTTTTTATTTGTTTATTCAACACGCATACAATTTGACTAAGCTCTATATCAAGTCAATACATAACAACATATATAAAATACAAGCAAAACAAAAAACAAAAACCAAAAAAAAAAAAAAAAAGAAACACAAAAACACATAAACAAATACGAAAAGAAGGAAAAAAAATTTCAGTTTTTTTTTCTTGCATTTTAAGAATTTTATAATGCTTAGCACGCTTACAAGAGTAGATAATAGTACATACTCGTATATTTGTATGCTGCACTGAAATAAAATAAAAATTTGAATTATTTACAATAAGTTACATATGTATGTATACAAAAAAAGATACAGATACAATTATGCACGTATTATTATATACATATATTACTGTTGCAAACAATATACGAGTATCTTTATGTACGAATACGAATTAAAAATAAATTATATATTATATGCTAATTCATTTTCGTTTTGTAGGGTAGTAGCATGTACACAGAAAAAATAATCATGCCAATGGAGAATACTAGTATACTCGTAATTTCAAATAGTAGATATATGTTACGATTGTCGGATTCAAAAATGAAACAATGCACCGCTAATGTGAAACCCAGAAGCGAAAATCAAAATAAAATACAAATATTTTTTTTTTTATTTTATTTTTTTTTATGAAATTTCGTTTTCATTTATATTTCCTACACACGCATTTACATGCACTACTACTAACTATATGAAAAGAAAAATATAAATATTATGCACTTATATTTTGATATTACATATTGATGTGCAATTGCATACACAGGTAATTGACACTCCTTTCAATCATCATCATCATAATGCATCGAAAGGTGTTGTTATGGTTTTTGTTATGCACTGTATAGTCACAGTACTGTGTACATATACATACATACTCGTACTGTGTAAAATGATGAGCCAATAAAATTACTAAATATTTGCTATACTTACGAATTAATAGTCATTATATTTTTATTGTTATTAATGAATTTTTCATGAATTGCGGGTATATACATACTTATTTTTTGTTATAATAAAAAACAGAAAAAAAAATTGAGAAGAAAATTTGTCTATATACAAAGATATGTTTTTTTTTTGTTTTTTGTCATTGTTGTTGGCAATGTGACAAAATTAATCGCGATGCATTTTAATCACTTTCATTTTTAAATCTAGAAAATATTTATTTATTTGGTATGAGTCTGATGTATTCGAATATTAATTTTCAGCGCACTGAACATACAGTTTTACTACAAAAAAAAAAAGGTGCGAATGTTTTTTATTTATTTTTGTTTTTTTTTTTTTTTTTTTTTAATTTTTAGTAGGTCATTTTAGTGTAGACTATTGAGAATATTTTCATACGGTTGTTATAGGTTATCGCCTATTAAATAAAAAAATTTTTTTTTTGTACGTTTTTATGTAAATGAAAGAAAGTTTGACCTTTATATGCAACCGTATAATTTGTATTCTAAAGTGTATCGGCAAAGGCGACAAAATCATGTACAACGACAACATTATAATATGCATTATACAAAACATATATGTTTGCATACTTTTCAATTGATTCAAAAATTTGAAAAAAATATTTCGGAAATCTTTCTAATAGTAGATGAATAAATTGTAAATTAAATAAATTGTTCTAGTAGTACCGCGTAGTACCGTATAGTACCAATGTCTTACTTTAAAATTCCAATTTTTCTCATTAAAATTATAAAATAAAAAAAAATTAAAAAAATAAAATCTGTTGATAAACATTTTGTTCATTTTAAATTTATGATGAACAACTTAATTAAAATTTAAAGTACACAAACATTTGAATAAATTAAATTGTTATCATTGATATTAGTTATTACACTTAGTATGTTTTTCTTTTTAGTATTTTTCTCATAAATTTTTTTTTAAAAAAAATCCAAAATTAATAACTTTTAGGCCCATTAGCCCATTATTACGTGTGCTTACATTTTGTGGTTTGTTTTATAGACTGTAATTTATTATGTTCGCTCGCTTTTATCTGAATATTTTTTAATTTTTGGTGCATCAATTAAACATGAAGAGCAGTTAATTTCGATGAATATTTATCAATTTTGAGATGCACATTATATAGAAAATTTCATTATCATTAATTTATTTGGTACTTCGGTATACATCAGATACCTACTCTTAACATAAGTAGTTCATTACGATATGCTCTAAATATATATATATATTTTTTTTTAGTAAAAATATAAAATCTTTAATTGAAGAAAAATTAAAATGTATTTTTTGTTTTCAAATAACAGTTATGATTTATTTTGTTTTTTCTCGCAATAATTATTATTGATTATAAATTTTTTTCATTTTTTGAAAAGATAAGATAAAAAAATTAAGTACAAAATTATTAACAAAAAATAAAATACTTAAGTGCCACAAATTGTATCATATAAACACTGATATAGAAAGTATTAGTATCTGTCAATTGCTTAATTTTAATTACATTTCGTTTATTTTTGCTTTTTATTATAATTAATTAAAATTTAAAGATTTTATTTGTAATGATTGAATTATTGGGTACTGTTGGTTTTTGTGCATAAACAGAGTAGAATTTTATATGAATAATTTGATTTTAAACCTTTCAGAGGATATTCAAAAATAAATTATTGATATGGAAATTTTATCATATTTTTTCTTGACCAATTTTTCAATTTGTGTTTTTAAATTTCACTTTTAATTTTACTTAAAATTAGTTTGTTTCTTATGAAAAAAAAAAACAAAATACATATTTTCCAAATGTAGGACATTATGCAAAAATACAGATTTATTCTTTAGGTCATTATTGTATGATCAGAATACAGAATGACAAAAAGTGTATATATATATACTCGTACATGTTTCTTCATACGCTTTAAATAAATATACCTAACAAATAAAATAAAAATAAAAATGAAAAAAAAGAAAATGAAGATAAAATTCAATTTTTACAAAACATCTACATACATATATACAAAATGCATAATATGATTATCTTTCTTTGGCCTTTAACAGACATTTTTGTGCTTTATAATTTAAATGCAATTTTATGTAGTAGCCCGCACATAAGTACATATACGATATGTAGTGCACGGTACGGTAAATGATACTAAATGAAATGCAATGAAGATACATAAAAAAAAAAAAATCTGATTAAAAGTTTTTCTTTTTTGTTGGATCTTATTATTTCAAGGACAGTTACTATATAAATGGTAAAAGACAAAAACACAACATATAAACATTTTATATTCTTTGATTGTATGTACGAGTATTACACCTATTATATTGCACATAAAAATTAAATGTATACATATTATAATTTGGGATATTAAAATTTCATTGATACGATAAAAGAAGTGTAAACGTATTGCAAAATTGAAAGATATATAATATTAAATAAAATTTATCAAGTTTGTTTTTTGTATATGTATAAAAATATTAAATATGCCAAGGATATAGTTGTGCAGAAAAACAAGACCAAGCTAAACAAAAAATTAAAAAAAAAAAAATGGAAATATATAATACTTTTTCACGTATATAAGATACTTGTATTATAAGACAAAAAATTAATTTAAAAAATAAATAAAAAAAAAAATTATTTAATTTAAATACATATATGTATTTATAAATTTTATTAATGCAGTTATCTGTTTAATTTTTAATTACTATCAAACAAGTATTTTTACCTTTTTGTAATATTTAAAATTTTAACTAACTGAAAATAAAGTTGATGTTCCTCATTATATTTTTGTTCTCATACATAAGTAGATGACATCATAAATTTATGTAGTTGTTACACATATTCTAAGTATGTATATATATTATAAAGTTTTAACGTTAATTGCATAAGGGGTTTTAGATTTGTTTTCAATAAATTTGTCATTGTTAATATCTTTTTTTTTTGTATGACTTGTCTTTTGAGTCTTTGTTATTATGTTATGTTATAAAAAACAAATTCATATTCTTTAAGATTATATAATTTCGACTCATTAATAAGTTGAAGAGCTCTTCAAACATAAATCATTGTTTAAAAACAACAAAAAAATACCTTTAAATTGTAAAGATCATGATTTTATTATACTTTGCTTGAAGAATTCTTTCAAAGACGTCATTTTGATGTTTTCCTTGTTATTTAATTATATATTTATATTATCATATTATCATTTATGAAAATTATCGTTAATTTTATAAAAAAAATACGTTCCACAGAAAATTTAAATTTTGTGTAGATTGTCGGAGCTTTTTTTTTTTTTTTTTTTTTTAAATTTAAATTAATTGATCGTTTTAAAATTGAACATTTTGTTTCGCATTTGGATCCTACAAATATGCAATATATTTTTATTTTTACACTTTAAATTCGTTTTGTTTTCAAAATTACATAAATATATTTTTTTGAAATTTTATCTTTTAATTTACATTATCTTATTTAATTTAATTTTATTTTATTTTATTTAATTACAGTATCCTGAATTAAATCCAATGATAATGAGACGTTTTCAAGAGCCTGGTGATGTTGAACGTGCATTCGAATTAGTTCATAAATCACAGGGCTTAGAACAGACAAGATTTTTAGCCCGTAAACATTGTATTGAAGCGATTCGATTAGCACAAGAAATGACTGAATCACCATATCAAAAAGGTTTAATTGTAGTCAGTGATTTAGTTATTAATCGAATGAAATAGTAGTATGTACATGTATAGCAACAGAAACAAAAAAGCATTATAGAAATCAATCACAAAAAACAAAAACAAAAATTAAAAATAAATGAAGCAAAAAAAAGAAAAATGAAGAAAAAATAAATAAAATTTTACGTAAAAAAGGTAAAATTTTTATTTTGTTTTTAATTTCAATAGTCATATATTAATGTAAAATGTAAATTAATAATTATTATAAATTAAATAAAATATGTATTTTTAAAATATAGTTAATAATAATACAAAAAATATAATTATGTAGTCTAATTTAAAACAGACAATAAAACAAAGTATAAAACATGGTAAAACACATTAAAAAATTCATTTAATTAAATTAATTTTAATTATAAATTTATAATTAAAATAAAATTAATTTGGGAAGTTTTAGTTTTTTTTTATTATTATTATTTTTTTTCTTATTACACATATGTATGTAAATGCGTATATACACTTTTAAATATGTATATTGTATACAATAATTTTCATTTTTCTTTTTTGTTATTATTTTTGAAAAAAATTCTAATTCAATGTGAAATAAACAGAGTATAGATAATAGAAAAATTTATTGAATTTAATTCATATAATTATTTGTTGTTAATAGTAAAAATAATTATTATTTGTTTAAATAATTAATATATGTAATTTGTATTATGTATATGTAGTGTACTTAAAATGTGAATTTAAATATTTAAAAAAAAAAAATGTAAAAAATACAAAATAGAACATTAAAATTTAAATTAAAATATGTAAACACAAACAAAGCAAATATTGTTGATCAGAAAAATATATTATCTATCATCCTGTACATAATGTAATGTATATATGTACTACATTTAATTCATATATGTATTTTAAATGAAAAAAAGATAAAAAAAAAATGTAATTAATAAAAAGAAATATTAAAATATGTATGTAGTATACTATACATAAATATGCATATATTAGATGTTGTATGAATGTGATGATATTGATGATTATATTATTAATATAAATTTATTGAGTGCTTTGATACTATATTTAATTTTATCTATACATACATATGTATCTATAATTTTTATTTTATTTTTTCAAATATTTTTGTTTTATTATTTTATTTTTTAAATAATCAATGGGAAAAATAGCGTATAAAAAGACGCTTCAAATTGGTATAGGTATTACAAAAAAAATAAAAAAAAAAATTTATTAAATAAATTAAAATTCGAAAATTTGAAAAAAAAAAAAAATTAATTAAATAAATTAATAAAAAAATAAAAATTATATGAAATATGTACTACATGAAATAAGTGAGAATATTAAAATAATAATTAATGCATTATGAAAGTGTGTTATTGATACCAAGATTAAATTGTGTGATATTGATATACTGCACCATAATGTATAGTATACAATAATATACAACAGAAATTTAATAGTTATGCGCCCTTTAAAAAATTATATGATTTTGTATTGGATCCTGATCAAAAATAATTTAGTTATGATATTTTATTTTTTGATTAATGATTTAACTGGCACTACAATTATTTATGGTATCAATACCCACATATGTCTGCTTGAGGTATTGATGTATGAATGAATGAAATTGAAATTGAAAAAAAAAAAAAAAATTTCATTTTCACATTATATACTTACTATATACTGTTTATTTAGTATATAGTATATAGTATTGAGTAATATGGTATTCTATTTCACAACAAAATGAATGTATTAACATCATAAATTAATCTGATAGTAAGAATTTTTTTTTTTTTGAAGAAATAGAAATTAAAAAATAATTGGAAAAATGCAAATACATAAAAAAGAAAAAACAAAATATGTAATAGATTATTATATAATGTATGTATGTATATAAATTTTTGAAATTATATTGTTTGTAACTAACTGGGCTAAAAAAAGTAAAATAAAAATGAAATAATTTTAATCAAATTACCATTAAATAATAATAAAATTTGTATGTATAAATAAACGATGTGGTATAAATAAAGACAATGAGTGTAGAAAAAAAAAGAAATGAAAATAAATAAAAATAAAATTAATGAATTGTGAATTAATCAATTGTTTAAAAAAAAATTTTATATACATACTAATATAATGTATAATAACAGAAATAAAATAGATATATATAGATAAGAAAAAAGTGAATGTATTTTATACAATACCAAAAACAAAAAAAGCAAAATACAATAAAAAAAAAATTATAAAATAAAATGAAAAGAAACACTCTCTCGTAGGAGATTTAAAGAACAGAAAAAAAAAATAAATAAACAGTAAATAAAATATAAGAAAAATTGAAAAATTAAATGGTACACTCGACTTTAAAAGAAATCTATTATTATTGTAAAAATTAATTACATATGTATTTGTTGTTTCGTTTTTTTTTTCTATTTCTATTTCTATTTATATATATATTTTTTTGCTAATTTTTATTACGTTTTCTAAATTTTTGTTTTTGTCAAAAAAAAAAAAAAAGAACAAAAAAATCATAAGTTGTTGATAACGACAAAAATATACATACTTTCTTCTTATACTCGTTCTTTTTTTATTTTTTCTAATTTTGTTTATATTTATACAAAAATTAAATTATGTTATACACTACATTATGATGATCCAAATTAAAATACAATATGTAATTGACATGTTTATAAATGTTTCATATTGTACATGTACACATACTAGATATATAGTATAATAACATAATAATGTATTTTTTATATTTTTAAAAATTAAAAAAAAATTATAAATGAAAAAATGAAAATATGTAAATGATGATGATGATAAATAGAATAAAATTATTGTAAAATATTATTTATTATCGATTGTTGTTTATTATACTACAAACAAAAATAATGTGTACATCTACATTTACATATATGTATTACATTTTTCAAAAATTAATTATTTTTTTTGTTTTCTTTTTTAAATACATACATACATATTTTTGATTTGATGAAATAAAACAATTGATTAAAAATAAAAACAGACAAAAAAAAAAACAAATAAATTTTTTAATAATTGTAATAAATTGTATTATATAAAAATACATAATTAATATATAAAATCTTGAAAAAAAAAAAAAATAAAAATAAAAAAAAAAAAAATAAAAATTGATTTTCATTTCTTAATATTTTTATTTTACAGATCATATCAATTGAATAATTCTAATTAATTAATTAATCAGCGTAGAAATTCTCAAGTTTCTAGACTAATTGCTGGCAACAAGTATAGATCAAGTCCCGAACATTATTATTAGTTAACAGATCATTCTAAAAATAGATGAAACTATCATGTGAATGCCTACATACATACATATATGATTCTAAATGTGTTGAGCGGTTCTGAGTTTGATTTGAATTATAGCGCCACAAGAAGAAGAAGAATAATTCTATTAATTGATCTCACCTTGTGCCTATTTTAGTTAATGTTATAGGTTATGTTATAGTATTCTGTTGTAGTACTATACTGTGTTACGTGTTAATCATACTGTAATACGTATATATGTACTTAATTTATTTTCAATTCGAAAAATTGGGGAAATGGATAAAATATCTTACAAGGTTATCTAATTTACATTTTTGCCTATACATTTTTTTATGTATTCTAAGGTATGCCAAAGACCTTTTTCAAAAACATTTAATAACATATACATACTATGTAGCAGTGGAGGTCATTGAACTAGTGCGGTACCTATTGTGTAAGCTATGCTATAGTACGAGTAGTATTTTATACATTATGTGTGCTCGTATTTTCTGTCTTCATAAAAAGTTGATTTTCTCTTTGAGTATAGAATGCAAATATTGTACATGACAAAACACAGAAAATCAACTAACAACATTTAATATTTGCTCCTCCCTTTATACACACAGATACACTTTGTAGAAGTGGAGGTCATTGACTTTTATAGTATCTATAATATACTCTTCGATTGTACGAGTAAAATTTCAAATATCATGTGTTAGTCGTATTTTCATGTAAAACTTAGGGGCGCTTAATCGGAAAATTCGCCACTGATTACACTAGCATTGATCATGATTTAAGCTTTCAGAGTTGACATACTTTAATGATAAATTTTCTTGTTCTTTTACTATTTCAGTTTGATTCTTTTAATTTGATCAAAGATTCGAAATATGTACATATATCATTTAGGCATATTTAGATGAACTCAGTATGAAAAGAAAAATAATTTCTCTGTTTTAACACAGACAATGATATCTTTGTTTGTGGTTTTAATGACTTAATTTTACTTTACCTTATTTTATAGTACTCACCCATCTCCTTGAAAGCATTTTATTTTGGCAAGTAGTAATATTTACACTTGCTTATAGCAATTTTCGCTTGCATATTATTATAACAACGACGATATGAAATGTGAACAATGCAAGTATTATAATTCAAGATGATTAATTATAAAAATATTCTTGAATATTTTTTTGTTTTTTGTTTTTTATAAAAAATGAGCTTAGCATAATTAAATGTAAATAATAAATATTTAAAAAAAAAATAATATATGTATAGAACTACATTTGTAATTGTGTAAAGTGATATAATGCCAATTAAAGTCAAATCTGACTACGGTTCATTAAAGATTCTATCTTATAAATTATACATAATTTACATATATGATTACTGTGTTATGTACATATATGCATACAAATGAGTATTGTAAACATACACATTATGTACCTATATATTTTAAAAAAATATATATATGTACATACTCTTGAAAGTTTTAATTACAATTACATACAAATTCAATTCATAATCTATAGAGAAGAAAAATAAAAATAAAAATTTTAATCTAAACAACAGATTTCTTTTAGAGAGATTGACTTGAAATTGGAATAAATGAATATCCGATACCGATTATTATCGTAAGCAATCGCAAAGGTATATAAAGCGAATCAATTAATTTTTTAATTCAGTTAAATTTTAGACTGTTGATAAAGTTGTATACAGTGCATTAAAATCTCTGAATTATTTGTGCTATATTAGGAAAATTGTAAAAGTTTAAATTAAATAATAAAATTACAATAAAATAAAAATCAAAATGTCGAAAGCAAATAGTAAGTTCTTCAACTGTTTTTAAAAATAATAATAAATTACATTATGTTAATTGAATGAAATGAAAATGGATTTTTTAAATAATACATACGTCATTGTTTTTTTTTTTTTTGGTTGTAAATTAAATACTTAATTTTTGTATTAATTTTTTTTTAGCTATTAGAGTTGCATTAATTCAAATGGACACTGTTCCTGATAAAACAAAAAATGTTGAACATGCTATTGAATTAATGAAAAAATGTGTAAAAGAACAAAAAGCCAGAATTCTTTTATTACCAGAAGCATTCAATATTCCATTTCATACTGATTATTTTGCTGATAATGCTGAATTTGTACCGAACGGATTTACATGCCAAAAATTATCAGCATTAGCTAAAGAACTTAAAGTTTATATTGTTGGAGGATCTGTAATTGAAAAAGATGAAAATAATAAATTATATAATACAACAACTGTTTATTCACCAACCGGAGAATTAATTGCAAAACATCGTAAAGTAAGTTTAAAATCAATATGTATAAAATCTAAAGAAATTAAATGCATAATATTAATTTGAATACTTATGTGATGTGTTTGTGAATACGTATATATGTTTAGCTTCATCCTTTTGTCATGAAATCATCAGAATTTGTATTTAATGAATCTGACATTGTTACATCTGGAAAGGAATTTACTATTGTTACAATCGATGGCAGAAAATTTGGAATCGGAATTTGTAATGATTACAGATTTGATGAATTGGCAAAAATTTATCGTAAAGAAGGTAAATAGAACATTTAAAAAATATACGTATTTGTACATCTTATGCATATATTGTTTTTCTATTCTTTTATTATTTTATTGAAAATATTGTGTAGGTGTTGATGCGATTATTTATCCATTTGCGATTCCAACTTGCCAATCAAATTATTGGGATCCTCTATTAAAAGCTAGAGCTGCAGATAATCAAATTTTTGTTGTAGCTGTATCCGTTGCACGTGATGAAAAACAAAAATTCATATCATATGGACATTCAATGGTTGTAGATCCATATGCAAATGTTTGTTGTGAGGCGGCTGAAAAAGAAGAATGTCTTGTTTGTGATCTCGGTAAGTATACCAAAATAATTTTGAAAAAACAAAAAATCCTGTGTACCTATACCTTTTGTTTTACATTTTTTTTTTATTTATTTATTTTCTAAAAATTATAGATTTCACAAAAGTTGATAAAATTAGAGAAGAAGTTCCAATATTCCAGCAGAGAAGAACTGATCTCTACGACACAGTCAAGAAAAATTAATTTTATTTGCCATATCTAAATGAAAATAAATTGTTGTTATATTTTCAATATTTTTTTTTATGTAAAAAAAAATAAAAGCTGTTTATTTATTCTCAATGATGAATTTAAAATAAAATAAACTTTATGATTTTGTTAAAAAAAAATAAAACTTGTTTTTAATACTGATGTACATATTTAGATATGATGAGCTTTGTTGAATGAATGAAGGTTTCGTTCGTTGAAGTTGAAATTGTAATACATACTTGAATAAAATGATGAAGAAATGAAAAAAATAAATATTAATTAAGCTTCATTAGCTTTATCACCCCAGTTTTGACTGGCAGTAAAAGCGATCATTTCCATCTTCTGCATGTTCACTTACCGTTTCGCCCAAGGCTTATCCATTGTATAAATAAATGAATTATAATATAATACTAAATTCATAAACAAACTCATCTCATGCACGTCATGCACAAATACACAATACATAACCCAAGGCCAAACGGCCAAACCTACCATACCACAGCTCCCGCAGCTTATCATTTTAAAAATTGTTGACTGCTGACAGTCTGTGAGCTGTGGCGCTGTAGTCTGTGATAAGATAACAAATACTTTTATTGTCGTAGATAAAATTTCTGGTCTTAAAAACATTTAAGTATCAGTGGTGTTGAAATAAAAATTATTTAAAGTTAGATTTGAACCATTTGAACTACAAAGTGCATAGTAAAAATAAATTATTATTATTTTTTTTTTGTGGAAAATAATATCAGTCAATAATAATAATGTCCGAGTCAGATAGTAAGTACCAAATATAAAATGAAATTTAGGAAAGAAATTGATTCAATAATACATATATATCTATGGTATTATAGTTATGAAAATTGGGTTACTTCAACTGAACGTGACTAAAGATAAAATAAAAAATGTTGAAAATGCTATACAAAATATTCGAAAAATTGTTAAAGAGAAAAGTCCAAAAATGGTTGTATTACCGGAATGTTTCAATTCCCCATATGGAACAGAATATTTTGATGAATTTTCGGAATCAGTACCAGATGGATATACTTGTCAACAATTGCTCAACCTTGCAAAGGAACTTGGCATATATATAATTGGTGGATCAATAATTGAAAAAGATAGTGATGGAAAATTGTATAATACTTGTACAATATGGTCACCGAAAGGAGAACTAATCGGAAAACATAGAAAAGTGACCACAGATAAATAATTATAATAAAAATAAATATAATAAATTTTCACAATATATTTTTCTTGTTTGTTAGGTTCATTTATTTGATATTGACTGGAAAGATAAAATAACGTTTAAGGAATCAGATGTTCTGACACCCGGAAGTGATTATACGATTATAACAATCGATAATCATAAATTCGGTATCGGTATATGTGCTGATATTGGCTATGAAGAATTCTGTAGAGTGTATCGTAATGAAGGTAACCATAAAACAAAAATTTTCTATCTCTAAATTTATTTGATGTACCTAAATAATTATTTGAATTTTATTTGTAGGCTGTGAAGTACTGATTTTTCCATCGGCTTTTGAAACAGTCACTGGTCCTATCTTTTGGGATGTATATAATAAATGTAGAGCTGCTGATAATCAAACTTATGTTATATCAGTAAGTCCAGCTCGAGATGAAAACTCTTCATACATAGCATATGGGCATACAATGGTTGTTGATCCATGGTTAAAAGTTGTTTGTGAAGCATCAGAAAAAGAGGAAATTCTTGTTGCTGATATTGGTAAAATTTTTAAAAAATACGCGGTTTTATTAACAACCAATTTTGAATAATTTCTTAATAATTTTTTTTTTTTGTTTGTTTTGTTTTTCTTTAGATTTTACGAAAGTTAAAGAAACTCAAAAACAAAATCCATTATTTCAAAGCAGAAGAACTGATATGTATGAAACAATCAAAAAGAAGTGAACAAAATTAAAAATAAAAATTGAACAAAAAATTAATGATTTAAATTGATAATTAATAAATTTATAAATTTTATTTGTAATTGAATGTCAATCACATATAATTCGAAATATATACAATGTGTAATAAATAAAAATGAAATCTATATAAAATGTATACATAATGTATAAATTATTTGTTTATTTTAATTTTTCTCTTATCATTTTATATACATGAATCAAAAGAAGCCAAAGAAGTTAAATTTTCTTTCAGAGATTATATTATTTTTTAATAATGGATTTCTTATTATAAGAAAATAAAAATAAATTTTGTTCATGTATTGTTTTTTGGTGGTCAAAAAATAATCTATTTGAAAAATTCAAAATTAAAAGAATGTTTATTTATATGAATATTATATTTTTCTTATTTAAAAAATTGAAATCTAATATTTTCGCTCTTTACATACATATGTATGCGTAGTAAATTTTATTTTTGTTTTGATTGCAGTTTGAAAAGTAAAATGAACAATTTAAATTTGAATATGACGTGATTAGGTTGACATATACATTTCGTTAAAACGTTAAACTGTATAGATTGAATATCTGAAAGTAAAAAAGTAAATAATATTTAAAAGTTCTTAAAGTATCAAACAATTAAGATTTTTTTTATTGGCTATACACAGTCACACATAAGATTCAATTTTCCGATCTTATTAGAAAGTGCTATAGAAATATAATTCATCTTAAATAATTGGTGAGGCGACTATTCCTATACTACATATTATTAAAAGTACATATACTTGTTATTTTTGTTCAAGTTTGATCTGCTTAAATCAACCTTAAACGCAAAATAACAACAAACAAAAAAATAAAAAATAAAAAATATTGATATATGAATCACTCATATGTTTCGGTATTTTGTAAGAAGATCAAATTTTATCGCATTCACATAATATGTAATCGTGTATGATATGTGCACACAAACATACATAAAATTTTAATAAATATAAAATGAACAAAATAAAAAAATATCTACTATTTGCTAGAAATAAAACCAAAAAAAAAATTATATATATATAAATTCAGTAAACCACATCAACTTTTAATATCAAGACTGCGATGTTTGTTTTCTTTATAATGTGTGATAAAAAAAATAAATATTTTGAAAACAGATTACAATGATCAATTTTACGTTGTATTTGTATGAATGAATGTACATATACGTATGTATGTACATTGTAATATATAAAGTATCAAATAATAAACAAAAAATCCGCCTATCATATTCATGTCAGATGCATTATAATTTTACGTACCTAAATAAATTATCTTGTGAGATACATTCAAAATATTTTAAGTATTTAAAAATAAATTATTTCAATTGAATATATTATGTATTTCAATTTTATTTTGTCGGTTCTTTTTAAAATATATGTACATAAATGTATATTGTTATATTTATATTGGAAATAATTTAAATAAATACAGAAAAAATTTCGAAATTTTATTCAGTTCTATGTTGGCTGTATCCTGGTATACTCAGTAAAAATAAAAATAGTTAAAATGTCGAAATCAAATGGTGAGAGTGATTTAGAAGAAAACATTTTCTTTTAAAACATAGAAATAAATTGTCAGAAAAATAATTAAATAAATTGTCACTAATTTCAGTTATTAAATTTGCACTTCTTCAATTGAATGTTAGCAAAGATAAAATAAAAAATGTTGAAAATGCTGTACAAAATATTCGAAAAATTGTTAAAGATAAAAGTCCAAAAGTAATTGTACTACCAGAATGTTTTAATTGCCCGTATGGAACAGAATATTTTGATGAATTTTCGGAATCAGTACCAGATGGATATACTTGTCAACAATTGTGCAACCTTGCAAAGGAACTTGGAATATATATAATTGGTGGATCAATAATTGAAAAAGATAGTGATGGAAAATTGTATAATACTTGTACAATTTGGTCACCGAAAGGCGAACTAATCGGAAAACATAGAAAAGTGACCACAGATAAATGTTGTTTTTTTTTTTAATTTTCACAATATATTTTTCTTGTTTGTTAGGTTCATTTATTCGATGTCAACATTAAAGGGAAGTTATCATTCAAAGAATCAGATGCTCTAACACCTGGAAATGATTGTACGATTGTTACAATTGAAAATCGAAAATTCGGTATTGGTATATGCAATGATATACGTTTTGATGAATTTTGCAAATTATATCGCATTAAAGGTTATTAAATATTTTCTATTCGTTTTCTTAAATATTTTTCAATAATTAATTTTTTTTTCAGTTGCAATCAATAATTTTATTTATAATTTTTTCATGTAGGTTGTGACATGATGATATTTCCGTCCGCTTTCGATACTTATTATGGTCCACTTTATTGGACTCTTCTGCAAAAGGCTAGAGCGGCTGATAATCAGATTTTTGTCATGTCAATATCAACAGCTCGAGATGAAAATGCTTCGTATGTGGCATATGGGCATACAATGATTGTTGATCCATGGGGAAATGTTATGTGTGAAGCAGCAGAAAAAGAGGAAATTCTCGTTGTTGACATTGGTAAGTTTTCAGAAGATTTTACTGTAAATGTTCATATTTACACCTATATGAATAATTTTTTATATTTTTAAAATTTTTACTGTTTGATTAGATTTTTCTAAAGTTGATGATGTTCGAGAGCAAATTCCACTTTTCGAACAGAGACGAAATGATTTATATAATACTGTTAAAATAGAATAAGAAAAATTTCTTGATTACATTATCATACTAGATACATACAAAGGACTATTTCATTGGTTAAAATTGATTTCAAAGCAATATTTTATTTCGATTCTGAATGAGATTTGAGTTTGATTAAAAATTATACAAAAAAAAAGAAATCTAAAATCATTTTGAAAAACGTTAGTTAAATTTTTATTAATTTCATTTTCAACATTGTTTTTTTTTTGTGATTTTTTGTTTTCTTTTTTTTTTCTAAATACAAATACATACATACATATACACATAAGTATTGATAGGATCATTGACAAAAAGTAAATGATAGACGACAGTTGTTTTATTGTTTTTGTTTTTTTCTTTTTCTTTTAAATACATATTAGTATATAGAATTGCAATATTTTATTCTATTGTAATTTGGTTGCAGTAAATGTTTCAATATTATTGTTGTAAATTAATTTACTATATGTTTTCATTTATGTAATTTTATTATAATTTTTAAAGCAATTCTATAAAATACCACAGTGTTAAAGACTTAATTATATTATTATTACAACATTTTACAAATTATTCAAATAAAACTTACATTCATATACAAAAAAAAAAAAAATTTAAATGTTTTTTTTTTTTAAAACTAAAAACAAATAAAATTAAAAAATAAAAAAAAATTCTATACAAAAATTATATTTAAAATAAACATTACATACAAAATACGTATTGGTCACGTTATTATATGTATACTGATTATGACAGTTAACAAAAATATTATCTCCTCTCATAAATTTTTAATTCTTTCATCGTACCTTTGTTGGTACTAGGCTTAATTTAGTTGAAATTGGATTTGTTTCATTTGATAAGGGATTTGAATATTCTGTAATTGGATTTTGTGATCTATGATCATTTTGAATTTCTGTGATTAAATGCGGATTATTTTGTGGCGCATCTTTCGATAAGAAATGTGGAACTGGAGGAGGTATTTCACCTTTGAAAGGACCAAATTGTGGGGTACGTAATAATTGTTCTGCTTTTGAGACACCATTATGGCGTTCATTACCTGTGCGAATACGTGGTGGTACACCGTTTACTAGTGATCTATCTAGAACAGCTTTACCATCATAAGTAACAACTGCCCCATCTGGTACTTCCGAAAGTATGACCGCTGCCATTGGTGGAGGTGGTTTATTTCGAGGCGGCAAATAGTACGTATCTAAACGTTCTGCTGCTACAGCCATTTTATCATCACCATTCTCAATTTCCATATCAGCCAAATCTCCAGATAATCGTGGTAAACTGATAACTGCTTTTCGAATGACTGTTATATTTGTGCTGTCTGGCGGAGACGGTATAAACATTGGTTCAAAAGATTTGTTATTATCTTCGTTGTATATTGGTGCGTCTCCTTCTAGAGCTTCATCAATATCAGATGCATCATCTTTTCTTCGATTTACACTTTCTTCACTTTCACGACTGTCATCATTTTTTTGCTTACGAATAATTGGTCTGAAACCTCCTTCTACGACAACAGATTCTGGTTGAAAACCTGTATTCACAGCCGGTCTCAATGTTGCAGCATTTGGATCTTCCTTGATTTCATATGGCTTTTTATATAATGCTGGCTTTGGAACGATCTTCTCAGCGACTGATGTTATTGGAAGTCTGATAATAGGTTTCTTCGTTTTCAAAGAAGAACTATCTCGGGAAATTGTGTAGGTTTTTTTCGAATCTAATGGTGCAGAATCAATATAAGGGACGGGTATGCTTCCTGGTTTTCCTTTGAGAAGCGGTTCGTTTTGCCTTTGAATTGATCCCAACTCAGTTTGCTGGCCTAGAAGTAAGATAGATGTGGGTGGTGTCTGAACAGGGAATGGCTTCTTTTTAATGAAAGGTCGAACAATCGAAGTCACAGGCTTTTGATAATGGTTGAAAATAACTGAAGGTTGAGGTAAAATTACTGGCCTTTGTGGAGGACGGTTTGGTCGTCTTTCAATTTGAATAGAAGCTGGCGGGTATCTTCCAGGTAATTTTACTGGTCGTAAATGAGGCGGATTTTGAGGTGGAATTAAGAAAGTTGGAAGGCCAGAACTACTTAACGAAACGTGATTTTGAGGTACGTGGAGACTGGCATTGGAATTAGCGTGATTGATTTTTACAGTTTCTCCAAGTAAAATTGTTGACTGAGTAGTTGACATTAGAGTTGATTGTGTTGGAGAATGAGTTTTTGAAATACTTTCTTCTAAAGCTTCAGCAGCTCGAATTCCATCAGCAATAAGTTTTGTGATCTCTGATGATTTTGTTAATTCAAATTGTACCTTCGGGGGAGATCCGTTCATATTGTGGTTTTTGATCAGATCTTTTTCATGTTGCAATAAAAAATTGTTGCTTGGACGAATTTTTGTTTCATACTGGATTGATGATTCGGCTATAATATCTTCTTCTTCTGGTTCAGCAAAAACTTCATCAACCTCTGAAGCTTCACTCTGTTCACATGTGTCGTGCACATGAATTTTCCAACCGAGATATCTGTGAGTGAAGCAATGATAGTAGACTGTGTCTGGTGTATTTTTGTCTGGCGTCCATGTAATTATTCCTGGTTCACCTACTTCACACATCAATGTCAGAATTCTTTGATATGCGCCAAATGACGAAAATTCATCAGCTGGTGGACTGTCAGGATTAGGTGTCCAGTTACATAGACGACCAACACCAGTTGGAATTAGTTTTCCAGATCGAGATCTTTGAACTCCAGCAAATATTTTAACTTTCTGTGGAAATAAAAAAAAAATGGTTGCATATAGTTTAATAATGAAAATAGAAATAGAAAATTGTATTTTTACAGATTTTTCTTCTTCTGTTTTGTGTTCATATCCTCCAATTGAATCATCAGTAATATAGAATGGATGATATTTGGCTGGTATTTCAGGATCATTTCCACCCTCCGTAACAAATGTATAAGTCTTACCGCGTACTACATGTATCTCTGGTATGAGTAAACCATTGATATACCATGATATTCCCCAACCAACATGACCTATATTTGTTACCAATGAATATATGTAAGAGATGTTTTCCTTGATACAAAACAGAAAAATGCAATTATCTTACCAGTTATTGCTGGATAACCATGCTTTCCTCCTGTGGGTCCCATTTGTGCGTAGAAAACGCCATCTTCTGGTTCATAACATTGAATTGGAGGAATTTCCCATGCATCTGTAGTGTTAGCTGATTTTGGTAGAGGAACAGTACGTTTTAGTGGCCTAGCGCTTGTCATTTGATTTTGTTGCTGTTGCTGTTGTTGTTGTTGTTGTTGTTGTTGCTGCTGTTGTCTTCGATTATTATCTGGTTGTCTAGTTGTTTGTTTTTGTGCTTGTTGTCGTCGATCGTAATATTCTTCGACATCTTCTTCAGTTTCACTTTCAGAACTTTTCGAATCATTTTCTGGCATTGGACAATTCCATGTCGGTTGTCTACCGAAATGAATGAATTGATCACTCTTTGCATATTTTGTATGAAAAGAAACTTCATTTCGTTCATTTAATGGACCGATTGCCCATACGATTGCTTGCGTATTATTTATTGAAATCGGAAGATCTAATTTGTCAGCTGCTTTCAATGATCTTTGATATGTAACTATTGAATAACCATTAACCATAGCTGCATTTAATAATCGAATTGAATTTGTGTTATCTTCAATTCTAGTATCTGGACAACTGCCACGACCACCAGAACATTGAGATTTTCCTTCTAAATAATAATCTTCAGCAAATCCTTTACCAGTTTCTTTATCTACCCATGCGACTACAACATCAGCACCAATCATTTTGTTTTTTTGTAAATTTGGTGATATTCCAAATGACATGTATTCATTATCATCTAAAATAAAAATAAATTTTTTTTTGAATAAAACTTTTCAAAGTTTTATTTTTGTTAATTTTTTTGAAGTAAAAATTTCGATTTTGATTTAATAAATCATATACGTAGTTCTTTGCCAATATTATGAAATTTATAATAAAGAGAAGGTATAGCTTGGCACTACATATTTGATTTTCATGTTCGTTTCTCTTTGTTTGGTAATTAAATTATCATATTGTTGCAATGCAAGCAAAAAAAAAAGTACAAAAAACACAAAAACAAGACAAATTTGTGTTTTATTAAATGAACTTAATTTGAATTTTTATTATCCATTTGAAATTTATTCAAAAATAAATTGAAGTTGGTGATCATTACAATGAGTTATAACGTGGTATAACATATGTTTATCTAACAAAAATAAAAAACAAAAATGAGTAATATATGGTTCGTAAATCATTTTGTTACATAAAGGACTAAAAATTTGCATTTTTATATACTCGTACATTCAAATGAGTGCACGTAATTCAAATTACTGTCTTATGTAGTATATGTTGATAACGTAAAATGCAAATTATATTATTTTATTTAATTTTTATTGTTTCGTCTACAATTTGTAAAAATTAATTCAATGTACAGTATACTCGTACAGCAATAAAATAAAATATGTATGTAATTCATTTTGTAAGATTTCCTTTGATTATTATAAATGGAAGTGTATATAGATTGCCAATAAGATTTATTTGTTCATTGTTTGTATGATTCAATTTAATTCATTTTAATCAATTATATAATAGACATATGTATTATATGCGCATGTAATACAAATGAAAAAGTGATATGTACCTATATAACGAACGAGTATTTCATTTAAATTTTCATTTTCTGTTTAAATATTTTTTTTTTACTATTTCAATTTACTTTGTCAAGATCTTTTTTATGATTAACTACATATACAGACAATTATTATATCATTAGATGTCATCATTCTTTTCATATAATGTATTCGAACTCTGATGACTTTATTGTCATCATTATCGTCTAATATTTGTATATGCATTTTCAGTTGAAGTCAAGAAATAGTAGGAATATGTATGTATGTTTAAAGATTGAAATTATATATGGCTAATTATCACCTGCATTGATTGAATGTAATTTGTAATTAGATATGTTCCATTTTTCTTTATACCACACGTGAAATTTGAAAAAAATTTAAGATAAAAACTAACTAACATTGTCGGACGGTATGTAATCATTAATCAACCTAAATTCAATATTTTAAATATTTTTGTCCTTATTTTAATTATCATTTAATATTATTTTTTCGTTTAAAAAATTTATAAAAATTTTGTATACCTATATAATTTGAAAATAAAATATTTTGTTTTTTGTTTTTTTTTTTTTTTTTTTTTTTTTTTTTTAGTTTTTTTAATCATGCGGTTTAATTTTTCTTGACAACGTTATGTTATGGTTAAGTTAAAGCAATATAGATTGAATGTTTTCAATCTGAAATTTTAGTATTCGATGCAAGGTCATATGAATGAGTGTATAAATGATTAGTCTAGTGCAAGGTTAACAGAAAATAAAAGTTTTTTTTTTTTTTTTTTTTTTTTTTAAACATAAACAAACAAACAATGACAATAAATACATATGTACCTACATAAATATGTACGTGCATATGTGTAGCCATAATAGTAAGTAAATAAATACTTAATTAAAAATTATATACATATATTTATAGTTTCAAATACCAAATAAGAAAAGATAGATATTCATCAATCACTTTGGAGTTTTTTGTTTTTTTTTCTTTTGTATTTATTTTCATTTTCGTATTTTTGTTACATTCAATTTTAAAATTAGACATTTCTATGTGGTTTTCTGTGATTGATGAGTGATGATATTTGAATTTGAAGTTAACATGTTAAAGATAAAAAAATTAAAAAAATATATGTATATATGCATGTATGTACATATAAAATTATTTATTCTAAAATCATAAATCAATCTTTTCATGTTTTCATTATTTTTTTTAAAAATTTTTGTTTTTAAGTCATTTGAGATTATGTAATTATATACTTCTATCCATTATCTTGTACCCAGTATACAAATAAATTTTGTGTTTTTTCGAACTGAATATTGCAGTGTATATGATATCTATACAAGGTATTAAAGCCATATGTTTGTAACACAAAAATATTCATTAATATTTTTGTTTATAAGATTTCGCAAGTTACTATTCTGTATATACTCGTACATATTTAATTTATATTTTTTTCATGCATAAAACATTTTTTTCGATACTGCACGAATTAATTAACTGAGAAACATTTTTACAGATTTAGAAATGACAATATGATCGATCACATATAAGTACATATACATACATACATCTAGGATGTATAATTATATATATTTTTTTAAATATAGACAATTTTCAAAAATTATATGTATCTACCCTACCTTTCATTAATAATAAGCAGATAAAAAAAAAATGTTTTTTATCAACAAAAAAAAAAAAACAATCGTGTCTTATTTTTCATTTTATCTTCCTTTCTTTATAATGTACGAGTATAATATTTTTTTTTATTTTTATTTATTTTTTTTTTTTTTATTTTTTTGCACTTACCTAATTTAGCAACAAGTTGTACAACAACACTTTCACCAGCAACTGCCCATCTAACTTCAAATGCCAAATCATCATAAAGTACTTCACAATTTAATTTTGACTGTAAATAAAAATTTTAATGATCGCCATATATGCATGTATGTATTGTATATGTATGCATGTTTGTATGTATTTTTTTTTTATGTATTTGTATTATGTAGAAATGTAAGAAAATAATAAGTATTATATAAATGAATATACAATGTAATGTAAATGTAAATGAAATTATTATACACCATTAAAAATAATCGATTAAATTTAATAATAATAATAATAATGAAATTATATAGAATTAAAGTGAAAGGAAAACGATATAAAGTCGGTACCTAAGAAGCTATTACATTACATAAAGTGAAAAATTAAATTGAAAAAAAAAAAAACAAAAATATAATAATAATTCTGATTTAAATTTAAAGTCAAGTGATTATAATTTATATACGCTTATCATCATTTCAAAAATATGAAAGTTTTTAAAATGATTATGTTTATGACATGAAATGAAATTTAAGCAATATTTTATAATAATACTTAATTAAAATTTTTTTTTTATAAATTTTCATGTACATACTCGTATATGTACTTATATGCATTCATTTAAATTAATTCGTATGCACTTAAAATGTAGTAATATGAATTTTTAATTTTTTTATAATATACTTTTTTCAGGTCAAATTCAACAATTTTCAAGACAAATTAATCATTTTTCAAATCAAATTCAACATTGTTCCAATCAAATTTTCGATTTATCAATTCCAAATACTTGCGAGTACAAAAATGTGTCTAGGATAAACTGTTATAACGAACGGTACAAAAATTATTCGTAACTATTCGTGCAATTACTTGAACAATTTTTCATGAGTAGCTGCGAAGTATATAAAGCTTGGCTTTAGCTTCATATTCTTTGGTAGCTGCGAGTAGATCTGGTTTAGCACAGACATTTACCTATTCTACTCGCAAACTTAAAATTTTTAAATCGGAAGCAGCTTATCGTTCCAATCAAATTCAACATTTTTCAAATCAAAATTAATACTTTTCATATGAATATATCAATTGAATTTGGTTGATTTTGATTTAAAAAACGTTGAATTTGATTTGAATAACGTTGAATTTGATTTGAAAATTTGATTAATTTGTTTTTAAAATTATTGAATTTAACATGAAAAAAGTATAAATAATTTGGAAAAAATATTATTAATTTATTTTTTTTAAAGTGTATTATATTTTACATTGCAAATTATTGTTTTGCATTTGTATTATTTTCTGTGTAATTGTTTTCATTTTTAAATCTAAATAAGTAATTTGTAAAATAAAAGTGATTTAATATAATAATTTCTTTTTTTTCTTTCTATAAAATATTACTTTTTTTTTGTTCATCATTATTATTATTATTAATATTATTATAAGTATTATAAGTAAGTATTCATATATAGTACAAGTATTTTAAATTAGAAAAATAGATAATATTGCAAAAGTTAATTATATTATGGTAGAATAATACAAAATGAAAAATTGTGTGTGTGTGGAATTATTATTACATTTATAAAAAAAAAAAAGAAGATATAAAATAAGCATGAAATATAAATGCTATATAAAATTAAGTATATAATAATTATATAAATAAATATTTTAATTTAAAGTCTTTTTTTTTGTTTATATTTTGTAACAAAAAAAAAAAAAAAAAATACATTTTAAGATAAAAGAAAAAAAAATTTACGTAAACAGTTAAGATTTAGGTGAAAAAAGAAAATTAAAAAATACTATAAAAAAATTATGATAAAATGTTTATATGTATATTGTGCAAATTTAAAGAAAATTCAAATATAAATTAAATAAATATAAACAATGAAAATATTAATAAATGATTATAATAATAGTACATAAAAATGTATGTATGCGGTTATGTTTTTTTTAAATGAAATTTTTTAAATATGTTTTCGAAAAATTTTGTTAGTATTAAAAGTTTCGTATACATATACATTTTTGAATTTTATTTTGTAATTAAATTAAAAAAAAAATTTTTAAAAAAACCAAAAATTTAAAAATTTATGTTATGAATTTATAAATTACCATAGCATTTCTATTTGGAAAACAAAAAAACAAAAAATAAAACTATAAATTGAAATATTCATTTTATGTAAAATAATGTGAATCCTTTTGGAATATTATATATTTTTTTTTCTTTCAGGAAGAAAACAATTTTTCATTTTGCATTATAATATATTTATTTATTTTTTTATTTCATTTATATTAATATTACTTTTTTTTTATATACGTATATATATTTTTCTAAAAATTAAATAATATAATAATAAAATTATGCACATCATGTAATATGTATTTATATAATTATGTATTTATATATATGTGTAGATATGTTTATGTTTTATATGTAAGTGTATTTTTAATGTAATGTACATTTTGTATTACGTGTAAAATTATTGTATATGTATAAGATTTTTATGTGTCCTTTTTTTTTTTTTTTAAATAAATATTTTAAAAATCATGCTTTGAAGAAATATCTTTTTAAAAGTTTTTTTTATCTTAATTTATCTTCTTTTTTTTTTTTTAAAAAAATTAGTTATTGTTTCTTTGATATATTGTTTGTTTCTGTGTTCTCTTACTAATATTGTTTTTTGTAATTAATTAAATTTGTTTTTATTTATGAGAAGATTTGTTTTGTTTTTAACTTTCATTATAAATTCAACTTTAAAGGAATTAAAAAGAAAATTTGAAAAAATTACGTATTTAAAGACGTTTTCTTTGAAAGTGGTATAAGTCCAATTTATATACTATATATTGAAATGGACATATTTGTATTTAACTAATAGATAAATTTATGTTAGACAAAATTGTGAAAATTCGTTGTTGTTAAAAATGGACTTATCACACTTTCAGAGAAAACTACTCCATTGTATCTACATTTAATGTGTATTAAGTATTTACATTCTATTGGTACTCGTATATTACGATTTTGTTTTTTACTTTTAAAAATTATACAATAAATTATGTACAAAAATTTAAATAATATATTAACTGTCGAAATGAATAAAATTTTTTATATTTTGATCGATTTAACATTTCATTCCATTTTATCAATCAATTATCGAGTGATAATAATTTATAAAGAAACTATAAAGTTTATGATAATGAATTTGTAATTGTCAATGTAATTTTGACAGTTAAAATATTCAAAATGATAAGTCTGTATAAATTATATATTAACAAATTTATTATTTAATAAATAAATAATTCAAAGTATCGATGATTTGAATTAATCAAATTTAAATTTTGAACAATAATTATTCAGTGTATGTAATTTTTTATTGACAATTTTTTTCAAATTTTTGACCATTACTATAGAGTTACAGTTACAATGACTCAAAATACCGTTCACGAATTTGAACAAAATCAAGTTAGCTGATAACAAAAATATGTATATGAACATATTTGATTATGATTTGTAATAATTGTTTTTTCTTTATTTGAGTATAGACATTATTTTGCTGATAAAGAATTTTGAAGCTAATTTTATTTACATAATTCTTGCTTAGCTGGGACTTGAATAGCTCGATGGTTGTGAGGTTGGACTGGTCCGCTTAGGTTCCAAGTTCGATTCCCGCAGCCAGCGTGCTACTCACGGCCAAGTCAATAATTAATTTCCCATCAGTAATGTGCATCAGTAACTGATTACTGATGATAAACTGGATTGATATAATCTGACAGAATTACTGATTGGCGGTGCCATAATGGACTGAGTATCCGTATGCACTTAATATACTTACATTCGGTGTATATTATGTACATTGTACATAAGTATGTACTCGTACATATATGTATATGAGTCAAAAAAAAAAAATTCTTAGTTGTACCCGAAAAACCTTAGACGACATGAACAGCATTTTGAATCAATGTAAAAAAATATAATTAAAATTCTAATTACACTTTTTGTTTTTTTTTTCAAAATTTAATAAATAAAATGAAAAATTAAAAAAATTATATAATAATGTATGTACAAAAAATAGGAAAAATATTAAGACATTTGTATTCTAATGCGTTGTAAGTTGTAGTGTATATTACATTTAAAAAAATTATAAATCAAATAAAATGGAAAAACGAAATGAAGTTAAAAATAAAATAAAAATAATTAACAAAGAAAAAAATCATAGAAAAAAATTTTAAAATATTTTTTTCTTCAATTATGACATTGCGAAAATGATTTACTTTTTTACATTAATATATTTAAACAATAATTAACAACTTATGTATTAAAAAAATGAAGAAACGCTATGTTTTTTGTTTTTTTTTTCATTATGATGGTTGTTGTTCAATATATTTTTGTGTGTAAATTTCTTTGTTTTTCTTTTTTCTTATTTTCATTCGCTTAAATATAACGAGTAGTAATATTTGTAAAAATATATGTATGATTGTTTTAATCAAATAAATTAATTACATATGTATGTATATTGATTTTTTTTTTGTTAAATTAAAATCTCGATGTAGTTACCTGAGGACTAATACCGAGCATTTTTAATGATGGTGGTACATTGAGACCCTCAGGTATACGTATATGACCGAAATCTACAGTAAATGCTTCACACCATACACCAAAATGTCCTATATCGAATACTGTTAAATCACCAGGTAATGTTAATACGATTGTTTTATGATCGTAACGACGTAATGGTTGTTCTTTTCCATTTTCATCTGGTATACGAATTCCTTGTGGTGATGGTTTCGGTCCACGTCCAACCCAAAATTTAGCATCTATATATATGTATATATTTTTTGTTTTTGATGTAACAAATAAAATGATAAAAAAAAATAATAGATAACGTTGTAAAATTACAAGAAAATCGAAACAATTAAATTGTGAAAAGTATATACGAGTACATGGTATATAGGGTCATCAAATAAGAAGTATATATTTTCAAATTGAAATAAAAACTGAACGGTGTTGGATATTAACATGATTTCTTTTTTATTTTAAACGTTAACTTGTGGCATTTTTATTTAAAAATAATTGCTTTTAAATGGCTGACTCTATAGACTTTTTCAAAATCTTAATTCTGGAACACCAATTTTTGGACACTTTTCTACACAAATCAGCATTTCTTTCACCAATTACAAGAATATAATGTTCATTTTGAGGACACTGAGTGTTTGTGGTTTATTTGAATACACAAATGATTTCACATAACCCCACAGAAAAAAGTCTAATGGAGTTAGACTAGTTAGAGATCGCATGATCTTGGTTGCTATAGTTCACATCGGTATTTCTTGAAATTACTCGATCGTTGAACTTTTCTCTCAATAAATCAATATGTTTTCACAATTTCAACAGGCTGTGCAGCTTTATATGTTTCCATAATGATTAATGAACACAAATGTCAAATTTGGTAGAAATCGGACAAAAACTTTGCCTGCTAGAATTTTTCAAAAATATATAGTCCTTATTTGATGACCCTATATAATATAGAATAAAAAATAAAATTTTTCTTACCGGGTGCTTCACCATCATAACTAAAATTTGGTACTAATAATGTTTGAGCATCAACAATAACAATATTATCAGAGCTGACACCATGTACACCATTTAATGGTGTCAATTTTTGTGGTTTTGGAAAATTTAAATTATTTGAAATTCGAACATCACCAAAATTAACTGCAAATTCATCACACCATACTGAAAACCATTTAATATCACGTAATGTTTTTCCTTCTGGTAATGATAATGTTATATCTTTGTTACGATAACGTTTTGTTAATGGTGCTGTACTGCCACGTTCATCTCTTAATCGTATACCATTTTCATTATTAATTTTATTTGAATTACCAACATAAAAGTATGCAGCTATATAGAGAAAAAATTAATAAAGAAAAAATATATATAGGTATGTATGTATAAGAGAAAAACAAGAAAAAAGAGAAAAAACAAATGAAAGAAATATTAGTGAAAAGTTGATTAAAGAAAGTTTTTTTTTTTTTTCTAATTTATAATACAATTTAAATAATAAGGAGGTACATGTTTCTAAAATTTTCGATTTACCTGGAGCTTCTCCATCATAATTAAAATTTTTTAAAAATAATGTTCTTGAATCGACTGCATATACATCACCAGATACTCCATGATGAAATTGTGTTAATGATCCAATTTTTGTACCATAATATGGGTATGCAGCATTCGATTGCAGTGTAAAGACTGTAATTTGAATTAAAAAAAAAGTGCATAAAATTTAAAATATGATGCAATTGAGCAAACGTTTTTTAAAATTTTATTAAATAATTTTGTACAAGATATACTACTCGTATATATATTTTATATAAATATATATTTTTTTGATTTTTATTTATACAAAGAATATTTATCCATTTGTTTATGTTTGTGTATATGTACAAATTTAGCATACTTTAAAATATTTCTGATACGATTTTGTTTTTTAAAATGAATTCCAATTTATGTAAATATGAGAATGCATTTGATATAGTAAAATTATTTCAATAAAATGCACTATACTGTTTTTTTTTGCACTATACACGAATAAAACAAGTAAAATAATTAAATATACTTATTAGTGTTGTTTATTTGTTACATATTACTGTCTTTGGTATTTGGCGAAAGTTTTCGAAACGATAAAAATACAACATACCGCTGAAACATAATACAACACAAGTATTTCTCGAAAACTAAGATAAATACATATATCATACATACATACATATACTGTATATAAAGATGCTGATGTTCCGTAAAATTGAATGTTTTATGACCATACATTTATACTTTTCAAATTACATACATCAATTTATATACACATTTTGGCATTGCATATTATTTTCACATTCGTTTTACAGTCGACGACCACTATAATGTATAATATGTAATTCTGTGCATATTATAATTTATTGCAAATTACATATCATTTGTCACAGGAAATAAGTAAATAATAAGTTGATTCTTTACTTTCATTTTTATGTTTTTAATGAAAATGCTACTAATTTGATGAGTGAGTTGATCGTCTTACTGAACTATATATTTCCTTTAAATTAAAATTTTATTTAATTCAAATGAAGCAAGAATGATGTGAAAAATTAGAAATTTAAAAGTTCATTTTGAAAAGTCTAATGTATGATACAATATAATGTTAAATTTTTATAATAAACTATTTTTATTATGTAAAATATACTACAATGTATCTTTTGTATACAAAATGAATGAATTTGTTAAGTTTCAAATGAGATATATGTATGTATTTGTTTGATTGTTAAAATGTTATTTACATATTTTTGTACACGTTATTATGCATAATAATGCGTATCACAATATTACGTTCCCACATAAAAAAAATAATGTCTGTTATCAATGAAATTAAAGTTAATATATATTATATACTTGTAGTGTTGTAGTATTCATTTGAATATACTTAAGTAGTTTATCAAGTTTTACATAATTTTATCTTTTTATATTATATGAATGTGAATCTTTGAAATGAAATGAATTTTTATATTTTTATCGAAATTTTTTTTATATGATTGTACTATATTTATATACATATATACATTCATACATTTTTGATGTAAGTTTTCAAATAAATATAAAAATATAAATAATAAAAGCTAAAAGAATGACATAACTGATGTTACTAATAATATAATTTTATAATCTTTTTTGAAATATAAATTTGAAAATTATATATAAAAATATTTAGGTTAATCAAAAGGTAAGTGGGTATATGCGCATCATAATCATTATTATTCAAATTATAAATTTAAAAAAGAAGTGTTCATTTTTTTTTTTAGAAAAAAAAAATTATATTCATGGCGAGTTTTGTTTTTTTTTTTTCATTTTTAATTTAAATGATTTAAATAAATAAATAAATAAATAATGAACTCAAAAGAGAAAAAAAAAATAATGCCCAATCGATTTCCATTTAGTATTTTTTGTTTTTAAATTCAATTCAATTACAGTTATAATTATAAAATAATTATAATTTTTATTAACGCTATAATATTTGTACATCACTGAATTAATTAATTTATATTATTAAGTCACGAATTTTCATATTTATGATGCATTTAATTGCAATAATTATTTAAGAAAAACGTAACTAGGTACATGCAGCATATACGAGTACTCTTACAACACATTACCAACCCGTACATAATAATTGTTCATTTTCATTATAAAAATATCAGAACAATATGCCGGCATACTGTATATACACCGCCGCATGTATAATGTACTTTATAATATATAGAAGTATTAATTATTAATTAACAATAATACACAATTATATGAATGAATTTATATCTGATTATATTTTATAGCGTTCGTTGGGTGTATAACACAACAAAAATTTTATCTTATAATTAATTATTTTTCATATATGTTTTATGTACTATATAGAAATTTCTAATTGAAAAATATATCATTTTTTATTTAAAATTATTTGAGTCTCTTTGAAATCTTATATGAATGAGCATTTTTAATCGTTCACCGAAAATAGAAAATAAATAAATGAATAAATGCATGCATGTATTTATATTCATTGTAAATGTATACATAATAGGTGTTTTCGATTTGGCAATTTCAAGTACTTGCGAGTAGAAAATGTAAATATCTGTGCTAAACCATCTACTCGCAGGTACTCGTGAAAAATTTTTCAAGTATATAACTGCTAGTAGATGCAAGTAGTTACGAATAATTTTTGTGTCGTTCGTTTTAACAATTTATCCTAGACACATTTTAGTACTCGCAAGTACTTGAAATTTGCAAATCGAAAACACCTAATAGGTTGATTTTTATGTAAACATTTTTAATAAAATTTTTGCCTCTAAAAAATTGCTTTAAATTAATATTTTCAATATGAATTTAATCATCATACGACTAAATAATCTGATACTGAGTACCCGATATAGTACATTGGAATCCTCTGTATGTATGGATACAATACAATGTAAATCTAGGTAATAAAACGATGACCATTTTTGAAAATATTTCATTTAATATACTATTACACCTCTCAAATATTTTAATATATTTTATTGAAATTTTTGCACTTACATATTATGCAGATTTTATAATGATTTGTTAGTCTGTCTGTACTCTGTAATGTACGAATACTTATGTGTGTAAATAATATTATTTATTAAAAGATTGTACAGACAGTAGGTTATAAATTTTCATGTTCGTTATGTTGGACGTTGGACATTTAAATGTTATTTTTCAAAAGCTTTAAAATGTATTCGAGTATTTACAATTATTTTAATTTATTGACATCTTTATATTTTGTGCTGCGCTTCTATGCATGTTTATGTATTTGCAATGTACAGATAAATAATATTAGAAATTGATAATGCAATCGTATTATTAGTATGTAGGTATTTATCAAATTTAATAAATCGATATTTGAATGGTTGGTTATTAAAAATAATGTCACTGATATTTAAATGTCAGTTCATTATAATGTATGAAATTGAAAAAAATAAAACTAAAATGAAAAGAAATTTTTCAATGAGAAAATTTAAATTATGATTGTTTCATAAATTGTATTTTCGGTATTTTATAATTATTTGAAATATTGTACAAGACAAAATGATAAATACGGGAGATCAACTAACAACATTTAATATGTACGTATTTGCTTCTCATCTTTTATACATCTCTGTAGCGGCGGATGTCATTGAACTAGTAGTGCAGTGTAACTATAGTATAAGTTGTGCTAGTACGAGTTGTGTTTTACACATCATGTGCACTCGTATCGTATTTTCTATTTTCACAAAAAGTTGATTTTCTCTCTGAGTACAATGCGAATATTTTATACGAAGAAAAACACGGAAAATCAACTAACAATATTTAATATTTGCTTCTCCTCTTCCATACATACTCTGTAGCGGTGGAGATAATTGAATTAGTGCGGTAGCGGTACCTCTATAGGTGCAAGCTATGCTAGTACGACGAGTACTATTTCACATCACACTTCATGTGTACTCGTATTTTTTTCTTCACAAAAAGTTGATTTTCTCTCTGAGTACAATACGAATATTGTATATACGACAAAACACAGAAAATCAACTAACAACATTTAATACTTGCTCCTCCCCTTCTGTACTCATATTCTCTTGCAGTGGTAGTCCTTGAATTAGTGCGGTACGTATTGGCTATGCTAGTACAAGTAGTATTTCACATTTCATTTTATGTACTTGTATTTTCTATCTACACAAAAAGTTGATTTCCTCTCTGTAGCAGTGGAAGTTATTAAATTAAACTAGTATACTACTCATACAGTATTCGCTATACTATAGTACGAGTAATATTTTACACATCATGTGTACTCAAATTTTCATACGGAAGGAAAAGTTTTTTTTTCTTCTCAATAGATTATTTTGAATCCCGTATGGTATACGTAACGAATCGTTTACTTTGATCGAAACTTTTTTCAATTTATTTATATAGTGTTTCGATTCTAATTCAGAGAATAATCGATATTATATAATGTGCAAATACATATTTGCAATCTACAAAAAAACTCTGAAATTTTGTAGATCACTAATCAATGCTTTTCGGCTTTTTGTTTTGATTAAAGGAAAATTTTTATTCTACATTACTTGATATATTTTTCTAATTAAAATTATGTACATTGATCCTCCTTTTTTTCATACACATATTTTTTTTTTTTAATTTCATTCATTATTCACGACAATATTAAACAACAAAAAAAATTTTTTTTTTCAAGAAATTAAATTTAATCTTTTATGTCTATCTTCTTTTCTTTTTTACTCTTTTTCCCAGACATTATAGCAAATTTTAACTATGTCTGTATACGTATACATACATATATACGAGCTGTATTTATGAGTACATACGTAATTTATATAGTGAACTGATACGACTTATTTGAAGATAATACAAATAATTCATAATAAATGTCTACCACGCTACGCTGTATTATTGATTATATTCATTTAAAATTTATAATCAAAGCAGCAGCAATAATAAATAACAATCATTAATATTTTTTTCATTACACAATCAAATATTTTGAAATCGATTATATAATAATAATAAGAAAAATACAAAAAAAAAACATTTGCAAACGAAACAAAATTATAATGTAATATACTCGTACATACATAATGTAAGTATGTATGTTATATACGACTAGAAATGAACTTAATAAAAATTAATATAAAATATGTGATTTTATTTTCTTCTTCCTTCAAACTTTCGTTTTTTTATTTTGAATACACGAGCACGAGTTTTCAAAATTATTATCGTTCAAAGTTATTAATGTACTTAGTTTATTTTGAAATGAATATGATATATGTACTACACACTTATCTGTAAGCAACTGATAGAGATTTGTTACAAATTAAATAAAAAAAAAAAATCAAATACGTATGTATAACTCAAAGCAATAGTAAAAACTATTAAGTATAATCTATAATTTTCGCGATTATAAATAAAAAATAAAAAATGTGTTATAGATTATTTTTAATTAATTTTCATGAAAAATACTTAGCATTATCATGATCTTATAATTTATTCAATATTTATGTTTTAGGAAATTATGATAAAATATTAAATCTTATTAATTATGAAAATTAGTTTAAAAAAATTTGTATTAAATTCTGTGAATATAATGGAAATCAAAATGAAAACTATCTACGGATACAGAATTTTTGTTATTTATATACTCGTACTTACATAAACAAAATTATAATCGCAGATTATAATATCAAAAAAAAAAAAAAATACATATTTATTAAAGAACATCAGAAAAATTCAGCATTATATTCGTATAATAGTAGACAACGTAGTGCTGTAATCGCAGAATCTATTATTCAGCGTTAGAAAAATGAAAGGTATAAGCACTTAAAAGTCTTGATATGTGTATGATATTTATTCATGTACATATATGTACTTATACATATATCATATATTCGTACAACATAATTATTAATATGTTCCTTTCTATCATGAAGATTTTAATCATTCTAACAATAGTAACCTTGGTAAGACATCTTGATTAATAAATTATCAGGTGTGTTTCATCAGATTACATTTTAATTATAGAATTTTAAAGAATACACTATAGTATGTGTAATATGTATATGAAGGAGCACTGCTTTAAAAATTGTTATACACCTTCTTAATAAATACAAAATGATTTTGTATTTTTTTTTTTCTACATACAAACATTCTCATTATTCGTAATGTGAGAAACTAAAAATGTATATAATTTTCTATCACAGTTCAAATGTAAATACACATTGAAAAGTAGATAAATTTAGTCTTCTAGATATTAAATTTAGTTGTAATTTCAGGGGTTAAACAAAGCAAGGATGTAATAAAATCTAATATCCTTTCAGTATTTATATGTTCATCCATTTCACTAGTGAAATATACAAAAATCGAATATATATGTATATATGTAACAATAAAATGTGAATTTTTTTTTATGAATTAAAAAATTAGTAGGTATACAATGTTAGCAATTAATCCTACACATGTTTCACATGTATTCACATACATGTAAATATAATGTTAAATATGGATAATGTTTTGTTGATGCTATAATAATAACGATTAAGGTCAGAATGTCAAGGATTCTATATATATTCATACATGTACATATTGGTACTGATATGTGCATATTTATATAGATATATAATCAGCCTCAATATAAGTTTGTATGTTTAGGTGTATAAATATAAAGTACATATACGAGTATGTATACGGAATTTGTAAATAAAAATGAAAATAAAAGACAAATACAATTGTTTAAGATATACATTATGTTGCATTATATAGAAAGACACTGAAATGAAACAATATTGACGGCCTAATGTATAGATACTCGTATATGTATGTAATGCACCTATCCTATAATCAACAATCAGAGAGATACATATATGTATAGATTCATTAAACTAATACTATAGGTTAGATTAGATTAGAAAATAGATTTTTCACGAGCTTAATGCATGTATTCAATATACACACAATATATACACACCGACACAACCAAATATAATAAAATTTATGTTTACACATAAAAAAAATAATTTTTCATATGTATGTAAGTACGTTATATTCGATATAGTCAAGTTCAAATGATAATAATGCACATTATTTCGCATTTAATATATATACATAATATACATTAGAATGTATGTAATGCGCATATAAAGTAAATACAAATGCAGTAAATGTATTATAATAAGATTCAAAATAATTGAGATTTTTGTTCAAGACGCGAGAGAAAAAAAAAATTATAATATTTTTTTTTTTTTCAATTTCATAGATTTCATTGAAAAGTTAATATTGTTTTGTGATACCGTACGTAGTACATATTTATAAGTATAAGCATCATGAATTTGAACAAAAAATAATATTAAAAAAAAAAAAAAAAAAAACAATTCTATTTGATGTGATGATATGACCGTAATTGAATTATTGTTTTCGGTATTATTTTTTCATTAATTTCAAACTGGTAAAAGTATAGAGAATTGCTACGTTATAAGAATGTTGAGAAAAAAAAAAATATTGACATGAATACCTATTTGAAAAATTGATGAATGTTAAAATGTTGATAGAAAATGAAATTCTTATTTAATTAATACTAAATTTAGATTTAACAGATTATATATGTATATGAATTTTGAAATATTAAGTATTTGAATTTTAATTAAATTGAAGTGATAAAAAAAAATTTTTTTTTATTTTTATCCATATATGTATGTGTGCTTGTATTGCTTATGCATCTTTGATTTACATACATGCATATTCGTGAATTTGTTAGTTAATTAGAAAATGTTTAATTTTTTTTTTTCAATATTTGTAAAAGTTTTTTTTTTATGAATTTTACATGAATTCTTGGAATAAATTTTTTTAATTTTATTTTTAATATTATTCGATCAGTCACGCAAACAATTCATTTATATATGTATATAGGAAATTTAAGTAATAGGAAATAAATTATAAATTTTATTAAAAATTTCTCAGAATTTATGAATTTTTTATTAATTTGAATTCGATAAATTTGAATTTTTTCTTTCAAGTTTAAATTGCTGGCTTTTTTTTTTTTATATATATGAGTATTGGTTAGAAAAAGTTATAGACTATGACAGTAATTTACAGTTCACATTCTCTATTTATTAATTTTTAGGATTAGTTAAAATAGAAGAAAATGTTTTCTTAAAAAAAAAATTTGTGAAAAATAAATTTGAATTCAGAGACAAATAGAAACGATGATTGAAAAGAACATTCACTTAGGTATTTAATTGACTACAGGCATTTTGTTTTGAATTTTATAAAAAAAAAAAAATTTAATTGTCAACGGAAGGATTTGAAATTCTTAATGAAATCTTCAAATTATTTTTGACATTTGATTTTTATTCTTTAATTTCTGATTATATTAGTCAAAGTATTTCAATTTCACATTTTTAGTACATTTTTAGTACAACACTCGATATACATATGCAAGTATGCAGAAGAATTCCTTTTATGCAGTAGACAAACAGGCATTTATTTTCAATTAAATTTCTATTTTAACAACAACAAAAACAATAAAAATAATTTTCATTTAAGTATTTAAACATATCCAATCTATACGACTACGAGTACATAACCTTGTATGTATCTACAGATAAAATACAAGTTTTTTTTTTTTTTTTTGTTTTTTTTAACAAATTGCATAATACAGTAATATATTTTGTTTTAACATTTTTTTTTAAAGCAAAATTTTTATATCTGTTATTATTTACATATAATATTACTTGAATACCTTGTAATTTTTTCAGTCTTTCGTATTTTATGTAAATTGTAAATATGAATATTTTTGCTAAGATAGAAAAAAAAATCAAAAAAAAAAACAAAAAACAAATACATATGTACATGCATAACTATAATATGTATTGCGAAAAAAAAATTTATAAACAAATATTATATGTACTTCCGATCTTTTATTGAAAAAATGACAAATACTTACATATATCACTATAATGTATGTAAAAATATACTTATATCTCTATATATGGATTGGTTCAGTTTACTTGGCAATGGTTAATACCAATACTTATTATTATTATTATTATTTTTTTTTTAAATTAAATTTAAAATTTTTGCTCTTATATAGTTTTACTTAAAATTTAAATATTGCATTTAAAATTAGTTCCGATCTGATAGGATAAAGTAGAATAAAAATTTAAATAAGTATGTATGTATTTATATACATGTGTGTATTGTATATCTACATATATTTTCCGGCTTTATTATGTTTTTATAATTATTTTTTGCTTTATATACAAGATATTCAAATTCAAGGCTATTAATAAAAAGTTGTGTAATACTACTGTAATTAATTAATGATAATAAAAAAAAAAAGAAGTTTTTTTTTTTTTTTTTGAAAGGCTGCTTCGATTCTACAGAATTATTTTGAAAGTATGTGTATACATACATATTATGTGAATATATTTTTTTTTAGATATAAGAGTATAATTATAATATGCATTAAACTTTATGTGTAAATAATACATGAGAATTTGGAACTGTTCATAAATTTTTTTCAGTAATATCACAGGTAATATATATTTTTTCTTTTCAAAAATTGCTTTGCATTTGATGTTAAACATATGTATGATACGTAAAGTCTTTACCATAAAAATACGAGTACAATTAAATGATTTTTAATAAATCAAAAAAAAAAAAAAAATATAAATAAATAAATTAATTGATATTTTTTCAATAATTTTCAACGTTTTTTTTTTATTATTTTCAATTTATTATCGTTTTATACATTCGTGTACAATAAGTGTATACCTATTACCATTACATATGTATGTATTTATTCATTTTGAAATATGAAAAAGACAGTTACATTTTGATATGCCATGAACAAAATGATATCTAATTATATCCATTATTAAATTATTAAATATACTATATACATTTATACCTAATCTGTTTATAATATAGTAAATATTTTATAATTTAGTATTTTATTAGTTATACATACATATATGTACATAATCTACGTTCATTCACATAAATAGGTATATAAGTATACTCACAATTCAAATGCATGTACCAGTATAATACTCGTATATGTGAATATAATATTTAATATTTATGCCTTAAGGCAACATAATTGACCAACTTTAAAAAGATAGTATATTATTCACAAGCTATTCTAGTTTTTCTTCATGGTTTTTTGTTTTTTCTTCTTCTTCTTCTTCTTCTCTTCGTTTTTATTTTGTTATTTTTTAATGTTGCATAGATATTTTCTATAATATCATATATAATGTTATTTTCATAAGATGATTGCTTTTATAAGTATTTTTGTATTTTTATTTTGAATATTATAAGACATAACTTTACACAGTTTTATGTAAACTACTTCTTAGATAAATGTACAGTAATACTATGTATGTATATATTGTATTTATATACAGGGTGTCCCAAAACTCAACGATAATATTTAAAGGGGTGAAAGTAGAGTGCATTTGCAATCGAAAATGTTATATGACATTTTTTCGTTTGCGCTTTATTTTCGACGCTAGAGGGCGTTTAAAATTTTGAGTTTTTTGCAAGACCTTTCAACACAAAATCACGTGTAACTTTTTGCACACCCTACGTATCCAAATTTAGTATTCTAAACAATGATAGAGGATAAAATTACCTTTCCTTTTGATATACTACAACAGGTAATTAAGAATTTGATTCGTAGCAAAAGAACATCTTGAAATCAAAATTCATTATGTATTTTTTAAAACCACTTTTAGTATGAACGGGTTTATCTGAAAAAAATTGCAGTATGGCAAATGTGGCAAACCTAAAAAAAAACTGTGCGAAAGTGTCCTCTTTCAAACAAAAAAAGTTTGACGTCGATTACCTGAGCCGTTGTTGAGTTATTAAGGATCAGATATGTGCGGAGAGGGTCAAAAATGAGCTTACAAGCGCACATTATAATCTATAAAAAGGATTTTTTTATCATTATTCATATAAAATTCCCTTTTTCCGCGATTTCAAGCTCATTTTTTACCCTCTCCGCACATCTTTGATCCTTAATAACTCAACAACGGCTCAGGCAATCGACGTCAAACTTTTTTTGTTTGAAAGAGGACACTTTCGCACAGTTTTTTTTTAGGTTTGCCACATTTGCCATACTGCAATTTTTTTCAGATAAACCCGTTCATACTAAAAGTGGTTTTAAAAAATACATAATGAATTTTGATTTCAAGATGTTCTTTTGCTACGAATCAAATTCTTAATTACCTGTTATAGTATATCAAAAGAAAGGTAATTTTATCCTCTATCATTGTTTAGAATATTAAATTTGGATACGTAGGGTGTGCAAAAAGTTACACGTGATTTTGTGTTGAAAGGTCTTGCAAAAAACTCAAAATTTTAAACGCCCTCTAGCGTCGAAAATAAAGCGCAAACGAAAAAATGTCATATAACATTTTCGATTGCAAATGCACTCTACTTTCACCCCTTTAAATATTATCGTTGAGTTTTGGGACACCCTGTATACATATGTTACATTAGATAGGTTAATACTTATTTATACACACAGCAGTGTTAAAAATTAATCAAACTAAATTCGAATTAATTAAAATCAAATTTCTATAGTAGCTACGTTATACGCATGCGTAATATATTAACTAACCGTATATGTGTATCCGATGTAGTATTTTTTTTCTGTTAAAAATTTCTCAGATGTATCAATAATTTTATACATTACTGTATATTTGCTATACATACACACAAAATTCGATAATATTATTATAATATACGAGATAAGGTGTCATCATCATCATCATATTTTATAAACGGTTTCTTTTTTTTTAAAAAATCTTTTTTTACTTAAATAAGTTGTTGTTGTTGTTGATTGTGATTTGATTTGTTTTAATTTTATTTTTCTGTTGCACGTTTCTTTACTTTTTGTTTTATATTCATTTTAACTTTTAATTTGACACAAATGCATAAAAAATAATTATTAATAAATGATGGCAAATAAGAGTGTTTAGATATATATACTAGTAAGTAAGTACATATATACACAATCACATATTCACATAAATAATATAATTATTACGGAATATTTATAATCATATACAACATTAAATATATTATATTTATTATTATTATTATTTTTATTTTGAAGGATGCGATATGTATTAATATATACTATACTTGTATCAGTAAAATATGTATGTATAATAAGTATGAAAGACAACGTAGAATATTTTTATAATAAAATTACAAAAATTCAAATTTCTTATTATATATACCTTACATATGTGCATACAGTTAAAAATATTAATAAAATTTTCATAATATTATATACTTACATGAAATTATTAAAATTATTCCACAAAATATTGAATTGACTTGTGGCATATTTTTCATCATTTTTTTTTTTGTTTCACCACCGCAATATATTGAAATATATACCAAAAATAACAAGAAAAAAACGTTGAAAATGAAACAAGGTATTTTGTTGTTGTTGTTGTTGTTTTATTCTTGTTTTAAATAGAAAATGATTATCACAAAAATCTTATATGTGAATATTTAAATTATGCTACAAGAATCTCAACAAGTTTAGAAATCAGAAATTATAACAAGTAAATGTATTTAAATATTTAAATATATTTTTTTTTGCAAAAATTTTTTTAAAACTTTTTTATTTAATTTTTAATTTTTAATTTTAATTAACATCAGTCCACCACAAATGCATATGTTTAAATTTTTGATCAATTTTTATTTGTTTTTTAAATACATATATTATGTATATTACAAAATATAAAATAAGATCATCGACATTATAAATATACTCTCGTTATTTTATATTGTTATTGTTCAAGATCAATACAAGATCTGCTATAATATTACAAAAAAAAAAAAAAAAAAAAAAAAACAATAAAAGATAAACTAACTTAATTGTTTGAAGTTTTGCTTCAAAATTAAATGAAAAACCACAAAATAATGTCCTTGACACTTTTTTCTCTTATCTTTTCTTTTTTTTTTTTTCAATATATAATTTTTCTTAACATTTTTCTAAAACTCATATGAAAAATAAAGAAAATTTATTTTTAAACTTTTATTTGTAACTATCTAAATGTATTTTTATAGGAATTTGATCTATAATAAGTTTTCTTTTAACTGTTTTTATTTCCTCTTTTATTTTCTCTTTTAAATCGATGATATTTTTTTATTTAATTTTATGAAAATTAAAAAAAAAAAAAAATAAAATAAAAAAAAAAATTGATTACTTTTCAATTAATTAAAAAATATATATTTAAATATTGTAGTACAGAAAAGATAAAAAAAAATAACATCCAAACTGTTCTGATGACCAACTAAAACTGAATTTTTTAAAAGATTGGATACAGGTGACTATCATATTATTAAGTATTATAAATATATGTATTATTATTATTATTATTATTTTGATTTCTTAATCTTTTTTTAACTTTATATTATAAAGTTAGTTAGGTTTAGTTTTAAAATTGTTGTGTTTTTTTTTTTTTATCCGCACATACAGTCTCCAATATATCTCTGACAAGATTAAAGATATATAAGGTGTTGTACTATATGTATATACATAAATGTACATACATATGATATTAGAGTGTGGAAATGGAAGTTAATACATATAGAGAAACTTGCATTTTAACTTTGGATTTAGACTATAATATATAAGGCGCTAAATATTAAATCAAAGCCAGCTAGCAGAAATCTGCTATAATCTCAGTAACTTTAAAGTTTTTTTTTGTTTTTTGTTTTTTCTTATTTCAAATTAAGAAAAAAATAAGTAATATGCATATACACATACATACTCTAGCTTGTTTATGTTCATTATTGTATGTAATATCTGCAGTATAAATAATAGAGAAATATTATTATAAAATGAATGATTTGGTAGGAGAATCTGGTTATCTATAGTTTTAATATCTATATATCTACTACACTATATTGTACTAAGTATATATATATAACTGATGTTTTATGTTTAGTTTTATTTTTTGTCATTACTCTATATTATACTATCGTAGATACAGTATATTAGAAATAATAGTGCACTATATAGTAGTAGTGGTAGTATAGTAAATGGTGTAGAAAATATTGATAGTACGAGTATAAAAACATAAAAATAAAAACTAAAATAAGAAGGAGGCAAAAAGTTGAAAATTGCGTTTATGAAGGTCTACCAGCTTTTTTAGCTACATCTACTATATATATACCACTGCAAAACAAATATATATACATATACGCATAAATATTAACTTTATGTGTAAGTGTATGTATTCTGGTATTCTCTACAGAGATCTTCAACAACATGTCTTACCATCTTCCCATAAAGTTGATTTTATCATTTATTTATTATTTTTTTGTTGTTTTTTTTTGTTTTGTTTTGTGCTTTTGAATCGTATGGAAATGATGTTAATACATATGTAAGTACATATTTACTGATATTATATCCTCTGTTGTTGATTATGAGGAAAATTTTCAATAAAAAAAAAAATAAAATAAAAAAAAAAACGAATTAAAAAATAAATGAATATTTTGTATAAAAGTTGATGAAGGTTGGGTTGGATCTATAACTTACAAAGAGTTTTTCTTTTACTTACGATTATACTAGTGGTATGGTATGTTTACGTATGTATGCATATATTTTTTAATTTTTCATTTTCAATTTATTTTTTTTTTTGTTTGTTTATTTTAGTATTGGTAAAAGAAGAAATATTCCAGTTATTTTGAATTATTGTTGTTATGGTAGCAGAGTTTATACATTAAACATGTATGATGTTTGATATACAGTATCATAATATGTATATTAAAAGAAAATTATTAAAAATACTTTTATATTCATACATTCTTTTATGTGTGAATATAATGTATATACCTATACTACTTACAATATAAATACACTAAAATACATACTATACATATGTATATAAATACACATATGCATATGTATTTTTTTTAATCATTATTATGTGTCAAAATAATTAAAATTGCGGTTTTATAACATATCTACTTTACTTACTTATAAAAAAAAAACACACACACACAGACATGAATAAACACATAAGTTAGTTTTCTAGTTTTTTTTTTTTTTTTTTATTAACATATGTGTATAAATTGGTTTTGATCTTTTTCATATATTTTTTTTTAATAATAAATTTTGAAGAAACGATGAAAATTATTATAAAAAGGAAGAAGTAGAGAAAATATTTTGTTCAAATACACATACATATATATCATAGGAGTATATTCATACGACAATATATGTAATACACCGCATGTATATATATGTACATATTATTTACACATTTGTGTACATACATACTTACATTGTGCATTTATAGCAATAGTTATATTTTATGAAAAGTGAAAATTCTTTTATATACAATTTTTTTTTTATATTTTATACTCATCGTATAGGTACGTAGTATGTTTGTAAATAATTTATTTACAAACGTATAATGTCTTCATAATGTATGTAGGTACGTTTATTATTGAATAATCACTATTTTATTTGTATTATTTTTTTTTTTTTTTTTTTACATTACATTAGAATAATAGAAGGAAGTGAATTGAAATTTTATTTTCCCTTTTTTTATTTCTGTTTAGTTTGTTTCATTTGTTTTGTAAATTTCATTTATTGTTTATGCTATATTTTGTGGTTTAAAGTTTACATATATAGTGGCATATCATTACATGATGTATGTATTACATAGTTGGAAATTCAGTTGAATATAAGTATACTCGTATTTTTTATGCATTTAAAACGTTTTATGAATCTTCGTTATGTACAAAAATGTTGAATAACAACAAGAATATTATTATGATCGTTTAAATGAAATGCAAAAATTATTATTGTAATCTTTATTGAATTTTGTTGTATTTTAATTTTTAAATTAAATTTTTTGATAACTAAGTACATATGTACATTAATTGATATCCTGTGGTAACGATCTTTAAGATATATTTTCAAGTTCACTTTTTAATTTTCTTCTATAATTTGGGTACGTATAACTGTATATGCTACATTAATACACAGAAATTTGAAATTTTTAGAAAAACGATTAATAAATTAATTTTTAAATATTCAATACAACAATCTGCTTGTATCATGAAATATTGGTAATAAGTAAAATTCATTTTCCAAACTTTTTTTTTTTTTCATTTTTCAATATAAAAATTACTCTAAAAGTAAGATTTCAAAATAAATATTTTTTTAAGCAATCATCAACTCTATTTAAGTTCAATTAACTCAATTCAAATTTAAATATTTTTTCATAATGCGAATTAAGGTAAATTAAATATTATTCATTCTCATAATAAAATATAATTTTTAGCGCATGATAACTATGAGAATTTAGTTTTCATATACCTACATACGATTATGTATTGATTATATACATACTACAACAATCATTTTGTTTTTTTGTTTTTTAGTTTTCGTGTTTATATTACGAAATTATGACACAGAAAATTATTATATTTGACTTAATTTATTATTGTCTATCGAATATTTTATTTCTTTTTCATGCTAAATTTAGTTTTTCGTTTATTCATTTTTTTTTTATTTTTATTTTTATTTTATTTTCTGAAGAAAATGATAATTAAGTTTCGGTTTTCTATTGTTTTTGTTTAACATTTTTTTTTTACTTCTTTTTCTTTTAGAAGTAGATAATGGATTATTTAGTATTGTGTTCGTTTTCTATACATAAAAATACATGAATTCACTGTCATTTGGAAGTACTAATAAATGCATACATACATATATATATGTATATAGATTAGATATAATTTTATGCATTTTTACATATTCTTTTATTCATTTATGTAGATTTATATGTTTGAATGCAGAAAATTTTAAAAATTCAAAAACTTTATTTCAGTATTCACAGTCTTTTTGTTTTTATTTTAATTTTTCCGTTCTCACATATCAAATGAAAATTTTTAAATTAAAATTTATTAATTACTTCACTTCACTTACATTATTATACTGAAAGTATGTCTATGTAGATATGCTGGCATATGCACAATGTAGTTTTATGCATTTAATATTCACCCAGATAAATATGTAGATTTTAGCTTTGTGATTTAATTCAATTATTTCATAAAGCTAATTATAAAAACTAAAAACTATTTTTCTTACCAATTACAGATTTGAAAATTTCATTTAATGATTTTTAAATTTAAGTGATATAAGTATTTTAGATGATAAAAGAAATTTTAGAAAGTTTCACACCCAATCACATTTATACATTCATTGCACCATAATCCTATTAAATAAAAGTTAAAAATTAAAAAATAATTTCATTTAAATTTTGAATGTTATTTCACATTCGAGATCATTTCACTGATTAAAATAGTTTTTTACAAATATACTCGTAAAATGAATGAATATCAATGGATATAGTACGGATATCAGCAAGTACATACATTATACGAGTATGAAATTTGAATTTTTATTGAAGTGGAGAAATTTGTATTTATATTTATTTGGGTTGAGGCATTTTTCATTCATTCTTAATAGATTTAAGTATTTGAATTTTAGGACACATGTATATGTAAACGCGTATAGGAGGCTCGGTAGCGAAAGTGATAGAGCAAATGGCTATACTGATCTCGAGAGTGCAGGTTCGATTCTTGTCCACCGTAAAAGTAAGAAACAATTTTTCTTTGTTTATTTCCATCTTTCATTACCCCCAAAAGTTCACTCAACTAATGTAGTAGCTGACCACAAGTAACACAAAGAATTATTAGAGCATTACCACATGATGTATCATTCAAATTTCTAATAATAGATCAGTCTAATCGTCTAACCCTATCATGTAAAAGAGTTTGCTTCTCTACCAACAACTCAGTGGTTCGCAATCCACGTTAAATTGTAGGTGCACACATGATAGTATAATAAAGTCATGAAATCACTTCCGTGAAAGCAGTATTATGAAAGAAGAAGTATGTAAATGTGTTGATTATACGTAAAAGGTATGCATAATAATTGTACATTCGTATGTAGGTAAATGTATAAATTGTAGATTAATTTAAATTAACATGTTTATACAATACTATAAATAATTCGCTTTTTTTTTTGAAAGTGGTATGAGTCCATTTTATTAATTTGGTAATATATAAGCATTCACATTAACTAGGTAAATTTACATTGACAAAGTGATGAATATTTTGAAGAAAGCAAATAAGAAGGACATATCAATAACTAATTTCTTTTTCAATAATGGACTCACATCAGTTTCACAAAAAAAGGTTTTCAAATTAATTATCATTGCAAAGATTTTGTATATCAGAGTTAATGTTTATTTAGTCTTCTTTTCAAATAACCGTACTTGTATTTGTGTGAGCAAAGTGTATGCAGTGAAATTAAATTAAATTTGAATTTAAATAATTATATTGGGTTAATAAATTTTTAATAAAATATTCTAGCCATCTTGTATTGCAAATTTTTTGTAATAGTTTTTATAATTCTTTTTCATTTTAACAAACTTTCAAAATTCAAATTATATTACGTACATATATAAATTACGGATACTTTTAATAAACAACACTTACCGTATAGATTGGAATGAGTAGTTGTATTATTTTTGTACGTTGTCTGTTAGTTTATTATTACATTTGGTTTGTTGTCATCGATGCAATTTTTTGTCCTTGTTATTGTGTTGCATAAATGATAATGTACGTATGTACATATGAATTATGTGCGCATATTCAGTGTAATAGCAAACGTGTAATATGTAATATAGTAAGTAAAGCCCTAGACAGACATCTAGTATCGATACCATGATATGAATACCATGGTATGAACAATACTAGCATGGTGACAGACATGTAATCTAGTATAAACCTAGTATCATTTGACATATTTTGTGAATTTTGTTATGGTGTCATATAGAAAATTTATATTTGCATTATATTACTTTCAACTTAATGCCTACTAATTACTTTCAACTTGATGCTAAAACTACTGTAAAAACTAATTTCTATAATTTCACTACGTTCAGTAAATTTTGTGAATACTAAATTCATACTAGACAAATCATGCTGGTTTCAATACCACGTTTATACCAGCTTGTTTTCCTGGTATAAAGCTAGTATAGGGTGACAGACATGTAGTATAGCCAATACCATGTTATCGATACCACGTTTATACTAGATGTCTGTCAATGGCATAACATGATGATGACTGTATATGTTCGAGGATCAATGATCATCAATAATGACTTTCGCCACAATAATCACCACATTATAATCTGTTAATAAAATAAAGACCTGAAAACTGAATATGTATAGTTGATAATTTTTTTTTGCTTAAAATTATACTGTGTATATGATCATTGAAACATGAAATTATTATTTTCTTTTATATTTTATTTTAGGATTATGTAAGAATTTTTTACATGTATACGATTACATGTAATCTCTATACCTTTACCCATAATAAAATTATTAAACTGTATTTGAATTCATGTGCACATTATATATGTACATACATATATTAGTACATAAGTTTATAAAATTTTGCTATATAAAATTATGGATGTGCATCTACATATATGTGTTTATGTATGTAAATAAAAATGTTTTAATATTTTTTCCTATGGGATATTGCAATATTAGTAAAGGTTACATGCGACAATAAAAGAGTATGCGTCATATTTGTCGTTTTAAATTTTTGCAATGTTTACTTGCATATCCATACACATCTGTATGTATATAATTATGCACACGTTTACATAAATGTACGTAGATAGGTAACTAAATTGCAATTAATTTCAATTGAACGAACGAATTGTATATAGGTACTTACATATATGCAAACGTACACTTATATTTGCTTATATGTATGTTACCTGCATTCACATCAAACTTATGTACTCGTATACGTATACCAGTTGGATATAAAGTGCGATTATAATGACATTTCGGTTTTGTATAAATTTTAGCTACCTGTCGTCTGATGGTTTATTTTTTTTTGTCGTTCCTGTTTGTATTTGTTTTTCTTCTTCTCATGATTTTTCTTCTGCAATAATATTTTCCTATAATATAAACTGTTGTTAGTTTGTTTGTAAACATGTATGTATTAACATTATTTATATAGATGTATGTAATATGTACGTTAAATAATGTTTAATTAAAATATGTATAAAAATGTAAAACACATATACCCGTCATATGTACATAAGTATGTACATAATATTACGTACAGATATGAGTATTATATGAAAGTAGGAATTAAGGAATTACAATATACTGATATAGAGACTAGATTTTTATCTTGAATCGTTCATTTACGTACTTCTTTTTTTATATATACTCTTTTATTTATACTGCTTATACATAAATATCATTTATTTGACTATGTATGTACATCCGTATATATAATATTATTGTAATTCATTCCCGAAAGAGATTGATATGTGAATTCACTTTCACTTATTGGCTTATTATACGGTATTATAGTGGATGTTGATGATGATAATGATGATGACGTTTTGATGATAATGTGGTGTTTGTAATGAATATGAATATGCATATATGTATGCATGTAAGTACTAACTAAATAATCATATAATCCATCAGAGAAAACTTTCGTAATAATAATGTGAAAAATAATAAATTAATAAAAAGCAAACAAAATATTTATTTTCCATCAATAAAACTAAAGATCGTCGCATATTATACATACTTATGTAGAAAAATACTGGTAGAAATCTCAGAAGTTTCGTGATACTAAAGGTTCGATTGATAATTTTTCCTTCTTTTTTTGTTTTGTTTTATTTATTTTTTTTTACACATGTGTAGTTTTTTTGTTTTTTTTCTTTTCTTTTGATTTTGATGAATAATTCACTACACTATTTAGTATTACAGTAGGTTATATTGTATGTGTATTATCGTTTCTTTTTGATACGATTTTCTTTTTTATATATTTTTTTTTCTTTATAACATTATATTATATTTTATAATACATATTTGCATTCATAGAGGTACATACATTATATTTATTATCAGTTATACATACGTGCATTATGTGTATTATTGCACTGCATAATAAAGGTGTATTGACCTTTAAGTTTAAAGTGAAATGAGATTATGTATTTTACATATCTATACATACATATTATTTATTCATGTACTTTAGTCAGAAAGTATAACAACGATAAATAAAACATATATGTACATACGAGTATATGTATGAATTTTTATATTTTTATCACCATGAAGAAAAATGAAATAAAACAAATTAAAATATTAAAAAAAATTTGCTTTGTGAATAATATGAATAATCTATATCATTTACATCTATATAATATATCTCCATATGTTTGTGTTAAAATTTAATGTACATATGGTGATTCTTTATGACTTTTATACCAGTTTTATATAATTTTTGTTGGTTTTTTTTTTTTTAAAAAAAATATTATTTGGTCAGTTTTTTTTGTAAATATTTTTTTTTTTGAATAGTTGGCAGTTTAATTTATTTTTTGATGTTTTAAATAAAATAACTGGTTTTGATTTATAAAAATTTACGATCATATTATTTAAAAAGTAGATATATGTAGTGTATAATGTTTAAATTTACAATAGTGGTATTTATGATGTGTCGTAAAAGCCTGGTAAACGTCGTAATCATTGTAAATCGTAAACAATCGCAATTGTACGAAGAAAATTCAGGCATATTTTTGTATGGTAAATCGTAATCGAATCATTTGTTCAAGGCTAAATCGATCATTTTAATTTCACTCTTTTACTATTTTTTGACATATTTTAATTTTATAATGAAGATATGGATATTATCAAAAACTATAGAAGAATAATCGTATTGAATTTCGCCCTTGTTCTGCTGATAAAAACAATTTACAGTGAACTATATTACAGTGAACTGAGTTATTAACATCACATTCACATCAGTGAAAAAGCTATAGCTACCAATAGCTCTAACTATAATGATCTTAAGATGTCATAAGATAATATAAGATTTCGTACGACTGTATGAAGTGTCATATCGACAACTATAATGGTCTTAACTTATCTTTCGTTAACTTTCAAAGTCTTTTCGTTAATCTTTATGTGTACGCTTTCTAGCGTACAAATCTTTAGGTAACTTAGTGGAAAGTGAACTTTTCTCATCTAATCTTCTTCTTTTTTAAGATAATTATAGTTGACATTAAGATTGATTAAGATTTGACAGCAACTTAAGCAATCTTTAGGTGATTTAACGAAATTTCGAAAGATTGGTAAATACCATTATAGTTAGAGCTAATGTTGGGATATAATCGTAAAGCTCTTTTTTCGATTATAATGAACTTGGCACACGTTCATCCATTGGATCAAAATCGATAGGCTAAAAGGGACGGGACATATAATGCGCATGAGCAATAGTAGTGTGACCAAATAAATGCCATTCTCGAAACCGGATGGTCAAAGAAATCAGGGCAAGCTAAGGATAAGATGGCTAGATGCCGCTGAAGGGGGTATAAGAGCTCTCGAAATAAGTAACTGGAGATAAATAGCGATAAATAATGACTGTTGACGATGCAAATTGGAGGAGGTCAAGATCCGACACGGATTGTGGAGTGAGAGGATGATGATGATACATTTTATTTCAGAATAACACTTTTATAAATCTATGGATTCTGACAATTTAATCATTAGTATGCTTTTTCTTTGACATTTACGGTATGACATAAATTTACTATTTACTATATTCATTACGATTTTTTTCTCAGGTGTACTCACGATGTATCCTTTATGACTTTTACGATTTACAATAAATTTATGATTTACGATACATCATGAATACCACTAATAGAAATACATTTTAGTATTTTGAAAAAAATATAAAAATTTTCGAAAGAATATTGTGAGTATGTGTGTGTTGCATGTAAAGCAGAAAATTAGGGAATTTTTATTTTCCAACAAAATTTTTTAGAAATGTTTTTTTATAAAATTTTTATATATAAAAAAGAAGAAGTAAAATAGCATAATTTTAGTTTAAAATTTCATCCTAATAATATCTGCAATGTATAATATCGCATGTACATATTATTACATATACTTTTTTTTTGGAATAAATTTATCCAAAAAAATCTTAAAATTATACCATCGTATTTTATTAAAAAAAAATTTTTTTTAGCACGATAATAAAATATTTTTAAAAAAGCGAATTAACCTGCTTTTATCTGATTTTTAACACAATAATTTTAATTAAGACATTATATTTTTTTAATTGCACAAGAAAATATGTAGCTATGGTATACTCATATTAAATTTGTACATCATCATAAATGTATTACCGTATTACCATAGACTATGGTATTATACGTTTTAATTGCAAGATAATTTTAGTTTTAATACCACAAAAAAAAAAAATAAAATTTTGCACTTTATATAAAAATGAGTTTTTTCTCATTAATAAATTTAATTATTTTTCAAATAAAAATTTAATGAGTTCAACGGGATTTCCTTAACCTTCTTTGTTTTCCATAAAAATCAAAATCTACGGATTTAAACAACATTATGTAAATTATTTCGGATTTGAAAGAAAAAATTGTAAAATTTTTATTTCTTGGACCAAATGAACATGCATATGAATGAATGTTAAACATCGATTCAGAGAGGATATTTTGAATGTGCATAATACGTCTTTCTTGTTAATATGTATATGTTTCATAAATATATATAAGTCAACAAAATACATTTAAAGTACACAATTTACAGTTCTGTTAAATGTTTGAAAATTAATTTTTATGTACATATGTATTTATATATTTTAAATCATTTTTTAAGTGTTTCCATACTTTGACCACATGTATATTACATGATATACTATACTATACTGTTGTCTTATTTTATTTATCTAAATAACTAACAATGTGCGAAGATATATCTAAGTACTTAAGTATGTAGATACATTATTTACTATTTTTTTTCATAAAAGATACATGCATGCATTATTTATTACACTTAAAACATTATTTAAATTTAAATTATAATATGCATCACATATGTGCTACTTTTCGTTGAATATGCATTGTAAAGAACATTCATAATATTTTTTTATTTTTATATATTTCATTTTATCTGCGCACTAATATGAGTATATGAGTGTATAATGTATGTATATACTATATATACTGTGTATACATTCATCGGATTGTTATTTATTAAAATACTTAAAAATGAATATTTTATAAATGTAATGTGCATATAGATAATATGTATATATTTTGATTCATTCATATCTGTTGATCACTCATTGTTGAAACTATACATAAACGATAATAATGATAATATATGATGCATGATGTTGTATTTATTCATTATTCGGTTATAATACATAATGTGCATTCATTCATTCAATATATACATGCATAATACCAATAATACGTACATTAAGTGCAACAATAAAAACATGTAGTACATTTAGCATATGTCCATATTATACACTAAAATTATTTTCCTCAAGCATAGAGAAATGTTAACTACAATAAATTTATTTCAATAATAAGAAAATATTTTAAATATTCTTCAATTTTGTATATTATTTACAATTTATTTGTTCTTCTGTATTATTTATTTCCCAATGGAAACTTATCACTCATATGCTCTGGCAGTCAGCAGTATACTTATAGATAGTCATTTATGTTATTGTCGTTGTGTGTGTGGGATAAGTTCTTGTTAAATCACTTTTTTTTCTTATTTCATTTTTTTTTTCAGTCAAAAGTCAAAAAAAAAAAATATATATATAGAAACAAACGCATGATCAGATAATTCAGTTTAATGTTTAATTCAACTCATGTGTACGTACACTACACTGTAATGTGTGTCTACTATAAGTATGTACATATATTCACAATATATGTTACGCATTGTAAACGAATTTCTTTTGGCGGCGGAGGAGAATATTATTAAATGAGTAATTCTTATCAATTTAGATATGATTGCTTCTCTCATAAAAAAAGAAGAAAAAAATGTTTTTTTTTGTTCTGTACATATTTTTATATAAGTATTTGTAGTCACCACATGTATGTACATATAGTTAAGAAGGAAAATTTATTTCGTTTATTAGTTTTTATGAAAATCATATCATTCATCATATTATTTAGATTTGTGTGTTTAGAGTGAGAATAAAATACTTAATTTATACATATATAACGGACAGAAATTATATACGGACATTATACAGAAATTTAAAAATTAAATAAAATTTTCCGTTCACTTTTTGCTTATACTATACAATACGAGTATTATATCGGTTTGGTTTTTATTTTTTTTTTTTTTTTTGCTTTTAAAATTTATAATTTTTGCAAATATAATTAAATTCAATCACACCCAATTTAAAATTATATGTATATAGTTATACATTATTTACATATTATGTACTACTTAAATAATGAAGAGAATGTTAGCTATACAAAACTTTTTACGTTTACATATTTTATAAATTTTAATTAATGCACAATTTATTTGTAGTTGAATTATTGTTTTTTTTTTTTTTGTTCAAGTGAATATATGTACATATGGATGTACTTTATACTTTATTTGTATATATAATACGTCATCATAATATGTACATGCTTATTTCATATCCGCAGTTTGAGTAACGTGCGTTCAAGTATATTATAATAATCAAAAAAAAAACTATAAATAAATCATCTGTTTTGCTTTGTGTGTCTAAAAAAAAAAAAATCTTTTTGTATTTATTCTATGTGTAAAAGTATGATGACAAAATCAACATTATTACATTTCGTTAATTTAATATAGAAATAATTTGAATATATAGAATTTGATGTACATACTCGTATATTATGTAGTACATTATATACAAAATACAATATATATTTGTGTATAACAACTCTCAATTTCTTATTAGTACCATTAGTACGTTAAAATATCTCAATGTGAGAACATTCATTCGTTAATAAAATAATAATAATAATAATAATATTACAAACGAAAAATTAAATTCAAATTTAAATTTAATTTTTGTATGACTGTTTTATAAAGATAATCATTTTAATTTCTTTGTTTTAATTATTTTACAATTTTGAATTAATTTGAATAAAAAATTTTTTATTTTAATATAAATTTTTGAATATATACTTCAATACAACACTCGTCGTATATAAAAATATTGATAAAAAGACAATCGATTCAATCGTGATAAAATTTTAATTTAAATCTGTGATCGTTCGTACATAAATACCCACTCCACTCGTATTTATATACTCGTATATATTATATATTTTTGTCGTGTGTGCACATTTTTATATACATATACATATTTACAAAAAAAAAAAAAAAAAAAATAAAAATTTATAAAAAATTTTTAAATAATAAATAAATAAATAAATAAATAAAAAATTAATAAATAATTATTATTTTATTGTGTTATTTAAAAGTGTTGTATACCTATTATTAAATAATCGTATATTTTATATTTATAATCTATATTAATAAAAATTTGAAAAAATTATTGGTAACAAAGAAAAATAGAATCAAAATAACCGGTACAACTTGTTTTCTTCTATATACATTATAAATATAAAAAAAAAAAGTAATAATAATTAATAAAATTTAAATAAAATTTAAAATACTTTTTTTTTTTTTTTGGTTGCTGTTGTTGTATATTGAAGTGAATATAACAAACATTCATAAATTTTTTATTTCTTGTGATCATTAATTTTTTTTTTTTTTGCATCAAAACAATAAAAATAAAGCATTAAAAATGAGGAATACATTACTCGAAGAGGTATATAAATAAAAACAATATAAATATGTATTATAATAATAATTATTACTATATTTATAAAGACACAAATGTTATTTTTTAAATTTATTAGTTTTTTGTTTTATTTTGGGAATTGTAATTTACAGTGACGTACATAAGTATATACGTACGTAATTTTATTGCAAATTATTATATTCGAGTACAAAACATTTTTGTAATTAATTTTTATAATGTAAAATTAATTTATAGATCAAGTACAAAGGATATTCTAGTAAAATATGAATTTGAAAGTTTGATATTAGTATACTATTGTGCTAATGGAATTAGCGGTCACATACATAAATTATTATTTTGGTTGTTCATTCATTTTTTTTTATTTTTTTTTTTTGAATCACTGTATAAACATAAAAATGATGCAAATTTTTCTTATTATGTATTTATTTTCGTTCGTTTTGTATAAAACGGCTAAAGTAAAAATTTTGCAAATAAAGTATTTAAAAACAAAACATACTCGTATATTATAGAGATTCATTCTAGATTCTTGTATGTATATGAGTATGTATACATAAAATATCTGCTAAAATTCTGATCATCATCATTTTAATAATTTCTGCATTTTTTTTTTTTTTTTTGTGTTACTAACTGGAAAAATATTTTTGCCAATTAATTATTATTAAGATATACATACATATATACGTATTATATTATGTTTCTCTTTTGTTGATAAACTTCCGATTTAAAATTTTGCTTAGGTCATTTTCTTTTGTTTATTATACACATTTTTTTTTCTTTTATTTGATTTCAGTTTAAATTTATGTCTTTTTAAATTTCTTTTTGTGTTTTTTTTTTATCGAAAATTTTTGCTAAACTTGTTTTATAAAATACGATTATTTGAACTGAAATTATAATAACGATAATAATAACGATAATTTCTTATAGAAATTTTTTAAAAATTTCGTTTATCATTTTTAAAAATGATGCAAACATAATTAATTATAAAAGAGAATTTTTATCCATAGTTTCCAAGAGAATCCATATTTTCCAAAAAAAAAAAAAAAAAAAATTATATTTACATAAATATTTGAAGGAGATATTCTCTACGTTCAGGTACCACTAAAAAATGAATTTGAGAAATGCTAATTTTTTTAAAAACAAATGAAATTTTAATTTTTCTATACATAGAATTATATTTCCGTCTTTTTTTCTGTCTATTTTACTGTCGAAGTTGTTACATTCATTTCAAAATTGGCTAAAAGCCATAAATATACTGACTTTGATATTTTATATTGAAAATAAACTTTAAAAATATTTAAAATACATCATATGAAATTTAACAAATTGTTATTATTAAAATATGATATTGAATTTTTTTTTACATTCTTTTTTTTTTCAAAAATGGTAAAAATTATAAGTATGTATAATGTACATATATTTTAGGATTTATTCATTTTACTTCATCAAATTTTGTTTGCGATGATTATACGTATTTAAATATTTATAAACAGAAAATTGTATAATCGTTAAAAACAAGAAAAATTTAAAATAAATTTCTTAATAAAAAAATTCCGATAAATATTATTTCTTGAAATATTTATATACCTATATGATATGTATATCATAATATTGTATACAATATAAAAATACAGCTGATCAATATTCATGTATAAAAAGTGAAATTATATCAAAACACGTATAGTAGAAGAAATTATAAAATAATTTATTTAAATGTTTGTTCATAATTTAATAGATTTTTGTATGTATGTATTCGATATATGTAATTTATATGAATGCTTAATAAATTTGTTACAATTTTATATGTTTAGGGTCATCATATAGAATCATAGAATTATAACCACTAGCCTAGTTAACAAGCTGTGTAGGGTGTAGCCAATCAAATTTGATTTGGGTTTATTCCATGATTCTGACACAAAGATAGTATTTTTTGTTAATAATGATAATTTATATAATAATTTTATTTAATAAAAATATATATACATATATATACATATATACATTTTTTGTATATAATTTATTTCAATATAATTTTTAAGGAGAAGATCATTTTGTCAATTTTATAATAAATTGTACAATTGTGTCTTTAGAAATTTATTTGAGCCAAGAGTTTATAGTTTCTATCAATTATACAATATAATTATTAAACGGATATGATGAATATATATACGTACGTATGTGTGTGCTGTGATATCTTGATTGAGATTTTGAAAACGAACTTAAATTTACTTTTCTTATAACAATTTTTCTTCTTCACGTTTTCGTGTGTATATTAAATGTAGAAAAAAGTTTGTGATTCTATAGTTGATGTTGATGTCAAGTCAACAAATAATAATTCACTAAAATTTATTTATGTATGTTTTTCTATTTAAAAGAATAATATTAATCTAATCAAATTTAAATTTGTTGACGTAAATGCATTTATTAAAAATAATAACCTTGACAATATTTTTGATTAAGATTTGAAAATTATTCATAAGCCATTCTAATTTATTTGCTGTCATTAGAAAAGTATATATTTTGTATACACATATGCATATAAATGACAGAGAATTTACATATACATATATGTTTACATCATTAATTAATTAATTTTTTTTTTCTTTTTTATTTGTTTTTAAAACACTTATGATGACGATTTAGTTTTAGAATTTAGTTTGAATGTGATGATCATTTATTTGAAATTTTTATTTTTGATTTATAAATTAGAATGGATGAATCTTATTTTATATGTACACATACGAGTATATACATATACTTATAATTTGAAATTTAAATTTTATTTTCGTCTATATAAATGTCATTTTTTATTTACGAATAGATGCGTGTGTTTGAGTACAGGTATAAAAATACTATAATACAATTCATTTTAAACAATATAAAATTTACATTTTCTCATCAATTAAAAATGTTGCTATTTTAATGATCATTATTCATTACAAGATAAATTCTTTTATCTACATTTCATTTAGTATTTAGTACACATAATATGTATGTATATCGAAAATAAATAAATGAAAAATAAATTATGGTATTTGTGTCTCTCATTCCTTTACATATATGTATGTACGTGTGTATGTAAAGTAAAATGTTTTAGCTGTAATTTATTATTTTATTGTTTTTTGTTTTGGATTTTTTTTTTATTAGTTTGTTTGTAATGTTTTATTTTTATTTTCATTTTGATTTATTTACATAATGTATAAAGTGAAAATTTTTCTAATTTTAGAACATGATTACCTGAACGGAAATGAACTTTTTACAAAAACACACATACACACACATTCATGTATGTTCGTTTTTATTTTTTTTAAATTATAAAATTTTTTTATATTTTTTTTTTATATTTTCAAATCTATAAGATTTTATATAAAAAGATACATATGTATGTATACGATTACATTACGTATCCGTATGTATATTAAAAATATAATGTGATGTGATCTAATATAAGCTCTTTAAATTGCCGAATTTAATTTACATAAGTACATATATATACTCGTACATACAGTTTCATTAAAAAAAGAGATCATGAATTTGAATGAATCATACATGAATGCATATATACCTATCTATACATATGTACATATTAAAAATATATTTTTTCTAAAAGTAATAATTACTTTTCCTTTCTTCTAAATTTAGTTTATGATCAATATAATGTCTATATGTATATGTACATACTTTTTTCGTTATAAAAAAAAAACAAATGTAAGAGATACAAGATACTCATAGCATAGTGTATATTAAGACATGAAGGTGGTACATAATTAGACATTTAATTAGAAAGCAGTGAGTGGAAAATTATTTTATAAAATTTACACTTCCTACTATACACATTATACAAGTATACATTGTGTATATATTTATTAATTTATTATGGAAATACAATATGAAAACAACATTTTTTTCTCTGTATATATGAACAGAGTATGTCTGAACAGATTTTATATCTTAAAATTTTGTAACAATCCAATCAAAATTCCTAAAAAACAAACTAATGACTAATATAATTTCTAATTTGTATTGAGTGTAATCATTTTATCTTTAATTTCTTTTAAGGTGGTATAAAGTACCCGCAATGTTTATGTACTCGTTAAAACGTCGTACATTAATGTTCACTATGTAGATTAATTTTTTTTTTCTAACTATAATGTGAATTCATTACAAAATGAAATGATTTTTAATGAAAGCTATATATGAGACAATGCATTATAATTAATTTAAAATTTATAATTTCATAGATGTGATTTATTTTTGTACACAGAATTATAAAAATCCATTAATTTATGATTAGTTACATAAAATTAAGTAAAAGACTATTTTAGAAGTCATTTTTAGGACAATAAATAATATGAAAAATTTTATTTTTCATGATACAAAATTAAAATAAGATATATTTTCTGATTATTTTTATTTATTGTTTATGTAGATTGCTAAAAATGGCTATGTTGTCATTGATGATTTTTTAACATCAGAAGAAGTTGATGAATTGCATGCAGCCGGTAGAGTATTATGTATGGAAGCACCGCAAGAAGGACGTAAAATATTTAGTACAATTAACAGTGAAGACACACAAAATCGTGATACATATTTTATTGAATCTGGTGATAAAGTACGTTATTTTTTCGAAGAAGGAGCTATTGGAGAAAAAGGTGAATTACTGGTAGATCCATTAGTTGCTTTGAACAAAGTAAGTTAACTGCAAAAAAATTTAGAAAAACAATTTTTGTTAAAATAAATTGTATTTTACATTAAATTCTATTAATGATTTCTTTTATCTTTTTTAATACATTTTTTAGGTCGGTCATGCATTACATACAGAAAATCCAGTCTTTAAGAAAATCACATTCAGTGATCGTGTCCGAGAAGTTTGTTGGCAATTGGGTTTTAAAAGACCAGCAATAGCACAAAGTATGTACATTTATAAGAATCCTGGTATTGGTGGTGAAGTAATATCGCATCAAGATGCCACATATTTGTATACAGAACCATCAACAACAATAGGTTTTTGGATTGCTCTAGAAGATGCAACTGTACAAAATGGTTGTTTACAATTTATAAATGGATCTCATCGTAGTGGAGTACATAGAAGGTGAAAAATCTAAAAGGAAATTAAATAAATTTATAAGTTTTGATTTTTAAATTGATTATATTATTTAGATATATTCGAAATCCCGATAAGAATTCTTCAGAATTCATTATTTATGATAAGCCAGCACCAATTTATCCTCATTCTAGCTTCACTTCTGTACCAGTTAGTAAGGGTAAAGTGAAATTTATACATTTATTTCCTTATATTTTTTATACTTTTATGCTAAATTATTGTTGAATATTATTTTTTTAAATGATTTTTTCAGGTACATGCATTCTAATTCATGGACATGTTGTACATAAAAGTGATCATAATCGATCACAAAAAAGTCGTCATGCATACACGTTCCATGTTATTGAGACTAATCAAACAAAGTATTCAGAGGATAATTGGTTACAACCACCAAAGGATAAACCATTTCCTATTCTATATGAAGATAAGAATTTAAATTAAATGTAAAGAAAATGAAAAAAAAAAAAATGATATATTATGAAATATGAATATATAAATAGGACAATGTATAATTTAATGTCGAACAATATAAATACGATATACAAAATGTATAACGAACATAAAATTTAATTTGAATTTCAAACTGTAATTTAATTTAAATTCAAATGTTTAAAAAATTACTCCATCTATAATTTGATAAATAAAATATATATTACCATTTCAAACAGATTCAGACAATTTTAATTTTCATATGTCGGAATAGTGATAACAAATAACATTTATGCATTTCACCATATTTCACCATTAAACATAAACCACATACACCATACATAGTTTAGCTGCTTTAAATAATTATGATTATGTATTGTCACCCTGTCACCTATTTTACTGACTGTGACTGATTGTTTTTGACGTTTTTGACAAAATTGAATTGCCTTATCAATTACAGTTTACAGCTGATAAATTATGCGGCTTACGTATGGTGTGCTTTAATAATTTTCATAGGTAGAAAGAGAAAGTAATGTAGAAAGCCAACAAGTTATCATATACATATGTATTGTGTATTTCTTATCAGCTATTGTGATATTAAATTTTTACTAAAATTAGGTTTCATATTTTATATTCTGTGTTAAACAATTTTAAACAGTAGTTACCAATTTTCAAGAAAAACTGTGATTACGACCATAAATATAATTTTCTCGCTTGGATTTTGCATAAATTTGCTTTATAATGGACAAATTATCAAGATGTAAGTACTAAGTAGTAACAAGAATTTCAAAATAATTTGGATTTAAATAAAAGAAAATTATTGAAAATTTCTAATATTATTTACATATTATTATTATAACCTTTTATTCAATAATTTTTATTGAGTTTAGAATTAAAAAAAATCAAGACATATCTTTGTTCCTTGAACTTTTGGTTAATCTTTTAATTATAAATAAATAAAAATATAAAAATCTCATACATCTGTCATGGTCATCTGTCTATGCATGCATGCATGCATTTGTCAAAAGAATGAGGTAAATATTAAGAGAAGAGAAATCAATTATTAAATATTAAACAAAAACAAACAAAAATATTTACATTTACAAAATACATACTATATATATATAGTATACTTATTTATATATCATGTGATATCTTTGAAATGAAATTACTCTTAATTTTTCATATGAATTCAGCATTTATATTCTGAATCTGCAAGTGATTGTAACGGTTTAAAGTTTTTGAATTAAATTTTCAGTCTACCGTTGAATTTTTTTTGAAATATGTATACAAATTTTTTCCTCATTCACATACGCACAGATACATATTATGTTTATTTCCTTTAACGTTTGTCTGTGTACTTATCACAAAAGTAGTGTTTGAAACAATCACACAAGTGGATGAACGTTTGTTACTTTTATTTAAAAATGTTCTATCATTTCATAATTAAAGATCAATAAATTAATATGCTTCGGTAAAAATGACCTTTTTTCGAAAATGCAGTCAGATGTGACGATCATCCTTGCATACTGTCATTGTATGCCATCAGTTGATTGCAAAATTACATGTATTACAGATTATATGCGTTGATGCACGCTTTTTTTGCGCTTGTATGCAATCTTCATGTATTTTTAAACTTGTGACATTTGCATGTATATACATTTTCGAACATTTGATATCCGTCACTTAACGATCTGATCTGACTGCATTTTCGTAAAAGGCCAATCATAAATATATTTTTACAGGCTTTAGAATTGCATTATTGCAGTTAAAAGTTGGCAAAGATAAACAATTGAATGTACAGAATGCAATTAATCGAATTCGATCAGTTGTACAAGAATCAAAACCGTTAATTGTTGCATTACCAGAATGTTTTAATTGTCCATATGGTACAAAATATTTTTCGGAATATTCTGAAACAATACCAGACGGAAATACATGCCAGTCATTATCGCAGATAGCTAAAGAGCTTGGAATTTATTTAATTGGTGGAACTATACCAGAAAAAGATAAAAATAATACAATATATAATACATGTACAATATGGTCACCAACTGGAGATTTAATGGCTAAACATAGAAAAGTAAGATTATAAATTTTCTAAGTTTTTGTTTTTCGATTATTTTTCTTGAAAGTTACACTTTTTTACATTAACGTCTGTAGGTGCATTTATTTGATATTGATGTAAAAGGCGGTATAAGTTTCAAGGAATCTGATGTATTATCTCCTGGAAATGATTTTACAATAATTAATGTTGAAGGAACGAAAATTGGTATTGGAATTTGTTATGATATAAGATTTGAGGAGATGGCTAGAATTTATAGAAATGAAGGTAAATGCTTGAAAAATACGTATGCATATGTACTTTAATTGATTATTGCATTTTTTTCATTTTAAAAGGATGTGAAATGTTAATTTATCCAGCCGCATTTAATATGACAACTGGACCTTTACATTGGGAATTATTGCAAAGAAGTCGAGCAAATGATAATCAGTTGTATGTGGCAACGATATCAGTTGCACGAGATGAAAATTCTGATTATATTGCTTGGGGTCATTCAATGGTTGTAGATCCATGGGCAAAAGTAATTCAAAGTGCATCAGAAAAAGAGGAAAATGTTATTGCCGATATTGGTATGGTTATTTGATATTAATGAGGTTTTTGTTTTTTGTTTTCAGTAACTAAACATTTTTTTCTTCGATTACAGACTTATCCATTGTTGAGCAAGTCAGACAACAAATTCCGGTATTTTCTCAAAGAAGAACTGATCTATACTCAACAGATAAAAAGAAATAAAAAGAAAATAAAAAAGAAATTGAAATTATTAGTAAACAAATTATATTTTTTGAATTTTATTTTATTATTTTGTAAAAATAAAAAGAGAAATAATTGAATTTTAATTTTTTTTTGGTTTAATTTTAAAATTACATAAAATACATTAAATAAATTTAAAAACATCAATAAAATTCAATCTAAAACTTCCGTTAAGTTACTTTCATTTTAATAATTTAAAGAATAAATTTTATTTTGAAAAACTTAAGTCAAATAAAAATTGTGCCTTTAATGTTTTTTTTTTCATAAATGTTACTGATATTGAATAAACTGAACTTTTGTAATGTACATCATGTAAAAACTTATTCAATTCAAAATTGTAAATTTTGCACGAATTTTTTATCCTTGAATTTTCAAATTTTTTATTCATTTTTGTAGTTATGAAAAGAAAATGTTAATTTCTAAAGGAATAATGTACAAAGATTGCAAGATACAAGTTTAAAAATAAAATAAATTTACAAAAAAAATATGATTATAAAATGTATAATATTTCTTTTAAAGGATACCGTCAAACAAGCGAAAGCGTAAGTATGTACAACAAGAATTAAGAAAACGAAAAAAAAAACAAAGTTCAATGTCTGTAGAAATTTAAAAAGTTTTTACTAAAAAGAAAAAAACTCTCATTCATTGATTTAATTTATTTTATGAGAAAAATATAAATGAATCACGAAAAATGGAAATTCTAAAGAAAGAAAATATTGTAGTAAATATAAAATTTTCTAAACAAATAATTACTACACTGAATTAAAATAAAGAAAAGTATAAATTTCAATCTAAAACGAGTTGTATCGCAACTCGCGATCACGCCCGACGAACACTCAAATGATGACCGATTTTGACCACCGCGAACTAACTAAACTTTAATAAAAAAATATTAATCTAAAAATAGTTTCACAATTTCTATATATTCTTCAACTAGAGATCAAGACTAAGGACTAACTTAACTAACTAACTAACTATTTTCTCGTATTATATATCCTTTTTATTTTATTTTAATACTATAACTAATTTCCCACTTAATTCCTAACAAACCAATAATATTACTTTTTCTAACTTTAAATATTGTTAACTACTAATCTCTATCATACGTTTCTCTCATTCTAACTTTCTTTCCTATGTTTCAATTCATTAAAATCCTACTTCTTCTTTGATATCGATTTCTCTGTCATCAATAATCAGTCATCATTCTGTTCCGTGATCGCGAGAAGGATATACATCATCTTCCATATCCTTTATAATTAAATCTCAACACACCAAGCGGGTTTTCCTTGGTTACCTGTACATATCTGTTTTTATGGTAGCTACCTTCACATTCTTTTTCTTAATATCTCAGGCGCCTTATTTTATTACATCAACAAGATCTTTCATTTCTATTCTATTCTATGTATCATCAACATACATACTTCCAGACTGGCGACTCTTTTATTGCAATTCTTTAGAAGCAATATCTGTCTATAATTTACTTTCTACTTAAATAAGGAATAACCATTTCTTCCTTTGATCATTCCGTTTATATCATAAAATAATATAATTTGGAATTCCAGATAAAAATGGTTCTTCCTCAATACTTCTGAGTATATGTAAATTATTCGCACATACATTAGTCTGGCTATTCGATTTGTCAATATGGTCCTTTACAACAGTCTTAAACATGTAATAAAATACATTAGAATTATTATACGTTTTATAATTTTGGAAATACCAATTTTGTCCTTTTGAAAAATTCCGTTCATATCAAAAACGATTTATAACTTAGAATTTTTAGGATCAAAATAGATTTCAAAATTTCTAAAACTTCCACTCTAGATCTTGTTTATCTTACAATATGATGTTATAAAAACGGCAAAATGAAAAATTTCAAATTATATTTTGCATCTATACATTCAAGTATTTTAAATATGGAAATTTAAAATAATCTTATTTTGTAAAATGTATATACATACACATGAATTTAATTTTATGGAATTTGTATGAAATATTGTTCCCTGTAAGAGAGGATTATCCTACTTGATGATAAGGTACATATACAGGAGCATTTTTTTCAGCTTGGGAGTTTATTTCGTTTTCAAGAATTAATTCTTTTTGTTAGATGACTGCAATTGGCTACCATTTGAGAAATTCTATTACATTATGTTCAATTGATTTAATATAAATACTTAATTTGAATGAAAATAAATTTACATTGGATTAATTTACAAATTTTTTCAATTGAATATAAAGTATGTGACAAATTCGTGACATTCACTCTAGTGCAGTAACCGAAGATAGTAAACAGATAAGAAGGTTAAGAGAAAGGATGGTTCTCTCATGCTCCATGTTTATGTGTTGCTGACGGATATGGTATGAGTGCGAGAGGTGAAAGTAAGTAAAAATATTTGCAATTTTTTACTGTTCAGATGGCAGTATGATACATCAAAAAGAAATGGAAGGGTACTAAGAAAGAGAAAAAGAGAGATAATTTTATTTTTTAAATAAATATATTTTTAAAATTAAAATTTTCTTGTCAGTTGCGTTCACAAAACTTCAAAATCATTTTATAGGCTTAATTACGGCATCTGCAAACTTTCTGTGAGTCACAATAACCACCACGATATCCCATTGCAATACAACGAGCTGCACACAATCTATCACTTCCAATAATGTCACATGTTACTCTTGGTTCAATCATTTCAAGTGGAGCTAGAGAGAATTATAAATTTATTTTATTAAAAATCAAATTATAAAATTTATTAATTTATTCTTACCATCATTTTCTGGTTCAGGAACATTGTTTGCGTAGATTGCAGCAACAATTGCAGAGAAAATAAAGAAAAACTTGAAGAAATGCATTTTTTTTTTTTAAATAAGTTGTTGTTAGTAAATAAAAATAAATTAATTTTGTTTTCAGTTAATTTTTCAGAACTTCTGAAGTTTGGTAGACTGATACTGATACCAATGTCCAGAAATTGGCTGCTTTTATACAGTAATTTTACGATATTGAATGCGTCATTATTTTCATATCTTATTCCATATCAATCTTATCTTTACGATAAGTTTGATAGATTACAATAAATATAACCTGTAAACCATATTAAGAGCAAATTATTTGTTTATCATTTTGTTTAGGTGAATCCCGTTAATTATCGTTAATTATCGATTCGGTATTTTTAGAAAGGAGAAATTGAATATCAGAATCGATAACGGAAAATCATGATTAGTTTCGTGATAAAACAAAATGAAAAAAGAAAAAAACAATTTATAATCTGAAAATATGAACCTAACTTTGTACCAAAAACAGTCAAATTTTTAATCCTAAATCGGTAGGTATACATATAACCTTTTGGTAACCACATGCACACATAGAAATAATTTTTGTAATATTATGATTAGTAGTTATTGTTTTAGTGAAACCCCTTTTTCATTTAATTTCTCATTTTATGCCATTTTATTTTCAAAATTAAAAATTTTACATTTTTTTCAATTTGTGAAATAAACAATAAAATACATTGACATTCGCCTTTCGCGTTTTGATCTATGTTGGTACTATTGAAAAATCATCATAATCAAATTTTTCGATTTCTATTGGTTCCATGAACCTGACTTTTTCAATTTTCGATTTAGGGCTACCTTCGTTAGTTAACCACATTTGCATTTCATATATTTGTGTTGGATTACCTTCAATTATACCCTGAACAGTTCCATTTTTAGTATTTTTACACCATCCATTAATACCTAAACTTTTTGCTTTTTTTTTCGTACAATTTCGAAAATTAACATCTTGCAGACAAACAATAATTATTCAATATTATTAAGTTAAGTTTTTTCATAAATATTTATACATATAAATTTTAAATTTTATATGTAAATTGATATGAGAAACTTACTTTGAACTTTCCCAAAAATTTCAAATTTAACGCTTAACATCGTGTACCATATATGGATTATATTTTTTCTTTAAAATTTCTATTCCAATGTTTTAACTTTAATTTCCTGGAATGTAAAAATACATTACAAATTATCGAATTAATTGATAAAAGGATAATAATTATTGAAAAGTTTTGCTTTGACAACAAAACTTAATGTTACTAAGATGCAGTAAGATTTCATTAAAGTTTATGGAGTATGGAATCAAAGGGATCAGAAAGTTCAATTGTAAAAATAGTTTCGAAGTAGATATTTTTTTTATCAAATTGCGCAGGGCTCACCTTATTTAATTATTGTGTTAATTAATCAATTCATTTGTTTTTGTTCATCTTCCAATAACAGAAAAATCTGAAATTTTAATTACTATAAAAGTGAAGAAATTAAAAAGTAAAAAAAAAAAATAAATAGAATGAGAAATTGAATAAACAAGGAAATTTTTCATTATTGATCAACATATCATATGTAATATTAAATAATATTAAAAAATTGATTTGAAAAATATTTTAGATACCGGACTTTAAATATTACTTTGTTTTGTGGTAGAAACTTATCTTGAGATTTTTAGATTATGAATTGGCTTTATTTTGTTTTCTTCAGTTTTAGACTTTAATTAGAAAATAGAAACTAATCATAATTTTTGTTATCGAAATCTGATATTTCATACACACAAGCATTTTTTTTTAAAAAAAACTATAATGAAACGATAATATATACGGGATTCACCTAAACAAAATTATTGTAAACAAACAATTTGATCTTAATAAGGTTACAGCTTCAATTTATTTCAAACTATCAAATTTATCGTTAAGATAAGGTGAACATAAAATACGCTTTATAAGATATAAAATTAATGACGCATTCAATATCGTAAAATTACTGTATAAAAGCAGCCAATTTCTGGACATTGGTATCAGTATCAGTCTACCAAACTTCAGAAGTTCTGAAAAATTAACTGAAAACAAAATTAATTTACTTTGATTTACTAACTAACACAACAACTTACTTTAAAAAAAAAATGCATTTCTTCAAGTTTTTCTTTATTTTCTCTGCAATTGTTGCTGCAATCTACGCAAACAATGTTCCAGAAACAGAAAATGATGGTAAGAATAAATTAATAAATTTTATAATTTGATTTTTAATAAAATAAATTTATAATTCTCTCTAGTTCCACTTGAAATGATTGAACCAAGAGTAATATGTGACATTGTTGGAAGTGATAGCTTGTGTGCAGCTCGTTGTATTGCAATGGGATATCGTGGTGGTTATTGTGACTCACAGAAAGTTTGCAGATGCCGTAATTAAATGATTTAAATATTTTATAAAAAGAAACATTTTTTATTATTATGTGTATCATAAATATACTGAAATAAAATATTAAAAATAAAATGTATTTAAAGTGTATTCATTTTCAAAGATATTGGGAACATAATTTTGGTTATAGAAAATTGGGAATCAACAAAGGTTTCATTTATGAGATTTTAAATTAAGTACATATATACATTTATTTAATGCATAAGAATTTGTTAAAAAATTAAATTGTTGCCATCGTTCGTTGTTCATATTTATGTGTATTTTATATATTTATGGTCAAAAACATAAGCATATATCTACATACAATATGTATGTACTATATAAATATGGTCGGATAAAGTGTTATTTAAAGATAATTAGAATTTGTTTTGCAAAATCTACAATATAAGCACATAACAGCTATATGAAAGCTAATTTAAATTTAATTATAATGGTTAAATTTCAATAAATATTAGATAAAGTTTTTAATGTAATTTACATAAAGTAGTAGATATTTTCAAATATTATATTATATGTATATGTGAATTGTAATGGTTGTACGTATAGAGTATAGACAAGTAGCAAATTAGAATATTTACATGCATAATCAAAAATTAATTATTCAACACATTTGATGATTATTACTTAAATATGTGTGCCATTTTTTAGATAATTACATGCATGCATAATATGTATGTACTCGTACATAAATATTTATAAGGTAATACATAATTACATGTACCTACACAATGAGAGTAGGTATTCTTAGTTAAGTGTACGTGGTCTTGTAATATTCAAGATTATAAAAATATATTTTGAATCGAAAATATGCCTTAAAAAGTTAAGCTGCGATTCCACTTATTGACAATTCGTCAAATATTTGACAAAGAAATGCCAAATATATGGCACGGGGAGTTTACAGTTTACACTACAGAACAATTTGACGTCAAAAATTTTGACCAAGAGAGTGTCAAAGTAAATATATGGCATCATTATATGACGTTGGTTTACACTATTTGACATATTGCGTTAATTTTTTGTTTGACATCATAGTCGACATTTTAATATAATGTGTTACGACAGTCGTGAAGTGAATTAAAACGAATTTTGAGTTAGATTATTTAATTTTATTTTATTTACAAATAATAATTTATAATTTTATTTCTGAATATTGTTCTTTTTTAAATAAATCTGAATTATTTTATTAAACAATTTTATTAAATTTTTAAATTAAATCAGGAACAGTAATAAAATAATAGTATATAAATCCTTTTTCTATTCAATATTTTTTTTTACAAACACAATTAACACCAATTTGAACAAAAAAAAAAATTCAATTTTATTAAAAAAAATTCAATTTTATTAAAATAATTCAATTTTATTAAACAAAATTTTATTAAATTTTTAAATTAAATCAGGACAGTAGTAAAATAATATGTATATAAATCAAAATAAGTAGTATAAAGGCGGTAGAACTATGACGTTGTTTGACACTGTTTGACATCCAATTATCAAATATTTTATTTGACAAAATGTTTGATGTCAAATATGAAAACAGGAGTTTACACACAACAAAATATTTGACAACAAATATTTGATGCCATACTTGCCATACATCATTTTGACAATATTTGACAAGGGTTTACACGTCTATGACATCAAATATGGTCAAATATTTGACAAAGTGTCAATAAGTGGAATCGCAGCTTTACTCGTTGTTTATGATAGTCGGCTATTTTGATATAAAATTTATCCTCAGATTTCAATATTTTTTTTGAGGTTTGTAACTGTTGTATACTTATTGTAACTGTTGCTGTGTACTTACAGAAGACAGACAGAAGCAAATCAATAATCATTCTTTCAGTTTTCGTTCGTGTAAATGGATCGCTCAGAAACCTCTTAAAAGATGACGTTGTTTTAAAATCTGGAGCTTGAATAAGGATAGAATGAAAATCATATATACATTTTTAGAAAAATAATTTTACAAATGACAGTAAAAAAATATTCTCTGCGAAAATTTTCGCTTAAAAGAGTTCAATGACCATGTTTGTTAACAAATGAGAATATATAGGTAAAAACATTTATCTGTTTTTCTTGTTTACACGGATCTTGTTTTAATTTGAAATTCTACTACGGCGTAGTAACAAATATAAATAAGAAAATAATAAGGGAAACTATAGTATTCAGGTAACTTTTTACTTTTCTTTCTACTTGTCTTTCTATGCGAATAGTAGTTTCTTGTCTCCTTTTCTTATGTAAATTATGTACTACACTGTAATGGGCGTGTGTACGAAGAAGAATTCAGGATTAAAACAATGTCCGTGTATACAAGAAAAAAAAAACTATAAAGATGTTGACTTATATTTTCATGTGTAAACAAACATGATCATTGCACCATAGAATAATATATACGAGTATTTCATAAAATCTACTTTATACAATGGGAGCGTTCAGTTCCACACAGCGATGGAAATATTTTGCAGCTGAAAAAAAGTTCGCTTTAAAATTCATCGTAAACAAATTTTAACATGTTTGAAAGATGAATTTAATGGTTGAAAAGTTAATACATATTTATTAGTAAGGTGTATAATTTTTTATTATGAGAGTGATGAAATCACAAATTTGAAGTTTCTCAGGAATTTAGGCAGCAAATTAATAAAAAAAAGTTTCATTGCATTAATATCAACTTATTTACTTACTATCAACTGTTCACAGCGGATTACGGTGTACACAGTTCAATAAATTGTATATAGCGATTGTCTAAACATCGCTGCATTTTTATCGCTGACTTGCATCGCTGCAATGAACTGAACGCACCCAATGATTACACTTTTGACTATTTTGAGAAATAGAAAAAGGAGTAGAAAGATATATACAAATATTGGTTTTTCTTCTCTTTTTTTGTGTAAATTATGTACTGTACGGGCACGCTAAAAAAAAAATAGAAATGAATAAAAAAAAAATAATTCAAATTAAAATTCGAATAGTAAAGTTTCAATCTAGATTACTAACTGTGAATACCCTGAATATTTTTGAATTTGTAGTAATATCAGTAATACTATAATAATTTTATGTATATGTGCGAATGTACTTCACATAGAACAGATGCTATATGGATAATAAAATGCGAAGGTGAACAAAATTTATTTAACTTTATTATTGATTGATTTATTGATCAACTTGAGCGAGATAATCTATAATTATTATTATTTGTTATTATTAAGTTTATTTTCAAATGATTATATGGCATCGCTAATAAATTAATGATAATTTCTAATCAATTGTATTATGTATGCAGGCCAATCGTTCACGATTGTTGATTATACATACATTTTTTTTTTTATTGAATTAATAGCCAATTTGGGCAACATAAATACTTAATTATTATTATTATTATTATTATACAATCGATATTTAAAATGTAGGTACTTTATAATTTTATATCACATTTAAATTTAAATTTACCATTATATTAGTTCAATTCAATTTAAAATTATTCTTTTTTTAGCATTTATTTATGGACAATATACAAATAATTATAATTCATACATAATATATATATAAATATGTGATAATATTTAGATAGAAATATGTACGTACATATAATGTATAGTATATAAAGTACGTAAACAATTTTTTTCTTTCTTAATAATCTATATATAAGAAAACTTATTTTCGTATCATATTGTCAAAAAAACTTTTAAACAGCTACTTAGTAAACAAAAAAAAAACAAAAATGTTAAATTTTATCATGAAAACTTTTTAATATATTGCCTATTCAATATACATATGTATATATGTATGTACTTATATATATACAAAAAATGTATTTACTTAATATGTTGAAAAATTTTCTATCTATCAGACTTTTAAAATAATTTTAATAAAACAAAATAAAACAACACAAAAAAAATATATTTTTTAAAGATAAAATAATTCTTATTTTTGTTCTTGTTCATGTCTTGTGTTTTTTTTTTCAGTATCTGTTTATTTATTATTTTCTAGTCAAATATTATATGTATGTATTATATTTTTTTGTTATTGTTGTTTTTTTTTATATATATTTGCCTTATTATTCTTTTTTAAATTTGATTGCTTTAGAAACTTTTCAAAGTACATAATTTGTTTTTTTTTTTTTTTTTTTTTTTTTAAAAAAAATAATAAAATCTAAGAAAAAATCGTTACTTAATGTCGAAAAAATGTTGTGAAAAGTTTGATAAGAAGAAAAGAAAATTTTTATTATTGGAAAAGTTTTCATTTTAAAAGAGACGAAATGAAAAAAGAAGAAAAATCCAAAAGACAATAATAAAATTTCAAAAAATCTACGTATGTGTATACATATAATGTTATGCGGAATTAAATATCAAATATTATAGTAAGAGTGTTACAAATTTGAATGAATATACAAGTTATTTTTGTAACTGAATTTCGATATGTATATGCACGTTAAATATGTTCCATGTATAAGTACATAGGAATATCTATTTCAAAAAAAATAAAAAAATAATAATAAAAATTTGAAAAGATAAATATGAATATTATTTTTTCGATATGATTTTTTAATAAAATTTTCAATCACAAACATAAATAACTATAACAAATATGTTTTCGTTGTTTTAAATTATTTATTTCATTATGTATTGGTGTGTTGATGTTATTTTGTTGAATTTTTGTTATTACAAGCCTATACATTTACTTAATTTTCTTCATTATAAGTATACCATAGATTAAAATACATTTACATGACATACATTTTCTGTCACATCTTTTATGTCATACAAATTATTTAGCCGTTACTAATAAAATATAAACAAAAATGGTATTGAAAAATGATATTGTTTTTGATAAGATTTATTGATTTTTGATAAGATTTATTTTTAAGTTTTATGAAGGTAGTAATTAATCTTTAAAGTGTAATTTTGCAAATCTTAAATTTAGTAGCTACTTCAATGCTAAATAATTGAATTAATAATAATGAACGTTATAAAGTCAATTTAACGGTTCTGCTGAAAACACTTTATGGTAAATTTAAATTTATAATTAATTCTATTATTATAGTATTATCAGCAAGTTTATTTAGTCAGGAAAAATACAATTAAAAATCAAGGAAATTAGTTGTTTGAAAAAAAAATATAAATATAAAAATTTATTATTTAAAAGTTCGTTTGTTGTATGAATAATTATTGTTTTTTTGAAACTTAAAGATATTAACTGAACATATGGATTTTTTTAAATATATTTTATTTTTTACTCTGTTTCTTGCAGTTGCTGGTAAGAACTTTAAACATTATTGAATTAGAAAATACTAATAAATTTAATAATTATAATTTTAATTAAATTAAAAAAATTTTGTTTTCAAGGTGAATATTGTACAATAAATTGTATGGAAAGATGTCGTGCAAAAGGATATAAAACTGGTCTTTGCAATGGAAAACAAGAATGCATTTGTATCAAATGAAAATATAAATAATTTTAATTGAATTAAAAAAAATTTTTATGTTTTTAAGGTAGCCAAACTCATTCTTGTGCAGTGAATTGCTTTAAACAATGTCGTGTAAAAGGACATAAAAGTGGTCAATGCAAAGACAAAGCAAAATGCGTTTGTATCCAATGGTAATATAAGAAAAGAAAAATAAAATGTAATAAAGTACATCTAGATGATTTTTATTATCAATAAACCGATTAATTCCTATACATAATGTGTTTGTTACTAATTTTATTGAATAAATAAATTGAAATTAGAATGCTTTTCTATCAAAAATATTGTATAGTAAATTAATAAAATTGTTGTCGTTTCAAAAATATCAAATGTACATTATAACTCTCAATTAAAAAAATGAAAATTTAATACAAATGTCCTACATCTTTTCCATCTAAATTTATACTCTTCCAGTTGCTCGTATACATTTTACGGTGTGTATAGTTGCTAATGGTTGCTAATGGCATCATTTTTATTGCTTGTTGTCTTGTCTTTTCCTATTTCTTTTTATGGAGAGTAGTGAGGTGCATGTGTAAAGAGAAAATGAATATTTTTCATTAATCAAAATACGATTACATGGTATATAGTGTACTGTGTACTCTACTATTTGCTGTCATCTCACCTGTTTCTCGTATACTTCTTTCGTGTGTAGTGTGGAGCAAGTATAAAGAGAAAATGGAATTTTATAATGAATGAAAATACGATTGCATGGTATGTAAGGTATTAAATATTCGAGGAAAACAAAAAAAGAATATGTATACGGGTCAAATGTAACATCATGAATATAGACATCGAAAATTATATTGAAAGATGAAATCGATAAAAAGATTGACACATAATTTATTGAGATTTTGGGATCAGAATTTTCTTGTATTTTTTCGGAATTGTTGTAAAATAAATTATTTGAAATAGTTGTGAACGATATTTAATCACAAGAATTTGTATAAAATTATACATGTCTGATTTTTGTTTCGAATGAATTGCATTTAAAGAAAATAAATGATACATAAGGTGTTCACATGGTTGGTTCTTATATAGATTGAAATGGTTCAATAAAATCGGCCGTGCAGAGCAAGAATAAAAAGCTAATAGACTTTTCTCATGAATGAAAATGCGATTACATGGTATACGCAAGGAGTAGCGTATATCGCACTATTGTTAGATGCCAATAACCTTATTTCTACTACTTACTGTCTTTTCCTGTTTCTGGTATATTTCTTATGGTGTGGTGCGAAGTAAATATCATATAAAAGGAAATTGGGTTTTTCTCATGAATGAAAATAAGTGAGTAGAAATAAAATAAATATAGCGTACTCGTATATAGTACTATAGTTAGCTATAAACTTATAAGATTTATTTTTAAGTTTTATGAAAGTAGTAATTAATCTTTAAAGTGTAATTTTGCAAATCTTAAATTTAGTACCTACTTCAATGCTAAACAATTGAATTAATAATAATGAACGTTATAAAGTCAATTTAACGGTTCTGCTAAAAACACTTTATGGTAAATTTAAATTTATAATTAATTCTATTATTATAGTGTTATCAGCAAGTTTATTTGGTCAGGAAAAATACAATTAAAAATCAAGGAAATTAGTTGTTTGAAAAAAATATAAATATCAAAATTTATTATTTAAAAGTTCGTTTGTTGTATGAATAATTATTGTTTTTTTGAAATTTAAAGATATAACTGAACATATGGATTTTTTTAAATATATTTTATTTTTTACTCTGTTTCTTGCAGTTGCTGGTAAGAACTTTAAATATTATTTAATCAGAAAAAACTAATAAATTTTATAATTATAATTTTAATTAAATTAAAAAAAAATTCGTTTTAAAGGTGATTATTGTACAATGAATTGTATGGAAAGATGTCATGCAAAAGGAAACAAAAGTGGTAAATGCAATGAAAAACAAAAATGCATTTGTATCAAATGAAAATATAGATGATTTTCATTATCAACAAACCGATTTATTCCTATACATAATGTGTTTGTTACTAATTTTATTGAATAAATACATTGAAATTATAATGTTTTTCTATCAAAAATATTGTATAATAAATTAATAAAATTGTTGTTCTTTTAAAAATATCAAATGTACATTATAACTCTCAATTAAAAAAATGAAACAAATGTCCTATACATTTTCCACCTAAATTTATACTCTTCCAGTTGCTCTTGTACATTTTACGGTGTGTAGTGCGGAGCAAGCATAAAGAGAAAATGAATATTTTTTATTAGCGAAAATACGAGCAAGATATGGTATGTAAGTTAATCCTAGCGTACTCGTATATGGCTGCAAATGGCATCATTTATACTGCTTGTTGTTCCTTCCTGTTTCTCATATACTTTTTATGGAATGCAGTGAGGAGCAAGTATAAGAAGAAAATGAATATTTTTCATTAACGAAAATACTAGTACATGGCATTTCGTACAGAGTATAAATGTGATATGATGAAATGAAACATTTTTTTAAGTTGATTGTACAAAAGTTCATCAACAAAGCAATAAATACCGTGAAATTAGTGAAATTATGATTTGCATTTAAAAATAATTTAAATGAAATTAAAAATTCTAATTTTTGAAATAACCGTAAAATTATTTTTGAATAGAGATTTGTTAATTATATAAATTTTAAGCGATAAAAATTTTAGTATAATAATCGACTACTAAAACATTGAATCAAACATTTACTATATTTCAGTTAAAGTTTTAACGAATATTAAAAAGCATACGAGTATATATCTAGAATTTACTATAATGAATTTGTGTTTGTTGAAATTTATTATAATTCTAATTCTTCTTATTAGCGTTGACGGTAAGTTATTATAACAAAATTATTAATTTCAATTGAAAATTTAATGATTATTATTTATTTTTATTTTTAAATTTTTTAACGAAGCTGTAAGATTAAAGAATTGTAGTAGGTCTTGTCATTTAATATGTTCTTTAGAAAAACGAAGTAAAACTGGTATATGTAATGTGAAAGGTAAATGCATTTGTATTAAATAAAATTCAATCAGTAATGAATGTAAAAAATTTTGATATATGTATACAAAAAATGAATTGTATGAATTTCGGAAAAGGTATATCTTTAACGGTGCATATACATATACTTATTATCTACCTATAAGTATTTATAGAAAAATTATTACATATTTTAAATTTCGAAAAAAATTGATATGTGTTTTGTAAAAATTAATTTTGAATAAATCTTATATGAAAAATTTGTGTTTTATGTTTATATATGTAGTTTTGAAAATTTTACATAGGCTCTATATGTAAGTAGTCCAAGAAAAAACCAATAAGTTAAATGTGATTACGGCACGAAAAATTCCATTTAAAATTGAAAATCAATTACAATTTACAAAAAACAAAATGAATTGTTTCGAAATTAAACATTCGATTTGATAATGAAATTATACGGAAGTTTTTCATTTATAAAACAATTTTGTTAAAACAAAAAATATTGAAAAGAGAGAAATGAAACGGAAATTAATTTTTACCTTCTGTTTTAAATGCTTTTAGGCGAACAAATTGAATATGTGTGCCAAAATAAAAATAAAAAGAAAATGTTTTGAAATTAAAGATTTTTCAATTTATAATTTGCTGGAAATGATGGCCATATCAGCCTATAGAGGATATTGTGCTATAAATCAATTTCCAATTGCTCTGTTTTTTACTTAGTCTTTTTGGCTCGTATGTTAACCTGTCTTGGCTTGTCTACAATCTAGTAGACAGAAGTTGAATGTATTTAAATTTTCAATTTATATAAAGGTATATAGATGACACTCTTGTGAAACAGAAGTAAAATGATTATTGATTTTTTTTATTGATAAATCTATAATATAAATTTAAATCACGAAAAAAAAAATTTGATATTTGAATAATATTGAACTTGATTTTAATTGAAATGCAATAACATTTTTCAAAATATTACTAACTCTTGGGTAACTATATACAATATTTGCAATATTATTATCTTTTTAGGCTCGTCAAAAATTTAAAAAATATTTTACGAACTAAACCAAGTAATATACAGCCACACTTATGTGTAAATCATTGAACATTTTTTTAAACAATTTATAATAGTTTTTATAGTTTTCATAATTAAATTTGAAAAATATTATCAGTTTTGTCCATCAAAAAAAATCAATAGGTATAGTAGCCAAGATGATCCTTAGATCATAAAATTTTTATTATATAATGCAGTCATTAATTCTTGAAAAATATTGTACATAGTACTCGTAGTTAGGAAGAAAACAGGAAAACCAAAAGAATACAAAGTCAATACAGTGTTATTTCCTTTTCGAAATAAAAATCGAAAAAAAAAACAAAAAAATATGAAAAATCGTATTCTTTTCATTTTCTTCATCATCATCTTTAAGTTATTTTTCGATGGAAGAAAAAAATGAAAAAAAAAAAAAAAATAAAAAAAAATAAAATAAAATCAACTGAAAAAATTCGTATATTTCTGTCACGTACAGCTAGAAAAATTTTTTTTTCTTATCTATTGTTATAGATAGAGCATAGCAGAATAAAAAATAAAATACTCTACTTATATTTTTTCTTTCTTATTATTAATATACATATACACATTACACAGACACATACAATACAAGTAATATAGAATGCATGTAAATAGAAAAATATTATCATTCAACTAAAACTTTTAGCGGTATTAAAATTCTTGTCTGGTATTATAGATATACATATATAGATGTGAAGTTGTGATTATGGTGTGATTTCAATCAGTATATTATATAGAAATCTGCAGTGCGGTTTTTTCTTATATAAGCAAAGGAATTCAGTCATCTTAAAATACTATGTATATACATACCAATAATATCAAGACTTAAGAATTAACATTTTTATGTTAGTATTATACTCTTTATAGAATAGATATTTTAGAATATTTTTTTTTTTTTTTGTTTTTAAATCTCAATAACTATGTACATATAGATAGTATGTAAATGAGATTATTTTTTAAATTTTTTTCTATGTTCTAATAAATTAAACAAATAATCTTTAAGTACTTTAATTCATTTTTTAAATGGCGATATAAGACTTTCAAATAATTAAAATAGCTATGAAAGAAAGTCTAAGAACTCAACACACTTTTGTTTCTTTTTTTTTCTCTCATTTTAATTTAATACTCATATGAATTTGTTGATTTAATTAATACTCGTACATAGACGGACTACATAAAGCTTACTACATTGTGTACATTTTATGGAGATTTTTAATTAAATTTCCATGTTCTGTCTAAACTACATATATTTTATTATGTTCCATTAAAATATATAGTCTAAGATCTAAGCCTTTTTACTTATATTCTTTCATAAATATACTATATACATATGTATGTACTGGTACTGATACTCGCATCACACTATTTCAAAATATGTAATTTCCTATAGACTTTTAAAATGCAAAAAAAAAAAAAAATATGTATATAACAAAAAATTAAAAATGAAAAATTTTTGATCCTGTCTGTTAAAAAATGATAAATGTGTAATCATAAATTTTAAAATAAAGAAATTCTAAATGAATCTGTCACAATTTCTGTACAATAGCAGTATAATAGCACAATATGTATTCAATGTTATGTATATATGTATGTGTGTAAAATTATATGCATGTAGCTACATTATAATATGTGTTTGTACAGAGAAGAATTCCGAAAGGATTTTCATTTATAAATTTTTCGATTTCACAAGAACATAAATGTAATGTACTACATAGTATACTTGTGCATGTTATATATCCTCAACAACATGACCACTAGATTTCATCTTTTTTATAATGTGTGTACTACGTAAGTATGTGCATGATAATACGATACATTGTATTTCTGACTCATGTCCTTGTGTATTATGTAGATATGTACATATGATTGTATTGTATGTATTGTAGTACTAAATGTCCTTTATTTCATTGACACAATTTTACATACAAGCATTCTTAATACATACTATACTATATGTCTCGTGTATACGTATGCATATGATTTATGATTTTTTTTTTTTTTTTAAATTTTAATTTGTAACATAACCATAATCCTATTATTTTGTCGCTAGTCCTTGTAACCATAAGATATATGTACTTTATTAGCGTAAGTAATACAATATCGCAGTCAGTATAAAAACGATGCAATTTAATATTGCTAGGGTGCTGGACAAGTGAACATTCAATAAATATATGCAATAATATTGTGCAATATATCCGTATAAGATGAATAAAATGATCGTTTAAAAATGTTTTATATTTGGGTCATAAATTTATATCCTTATATATATACATATATATTACGGTTTTTGATGTAATTTTAATTGTTGCAGAATTTAATATACTTAAGATGAATGCAAAGAAGAGAAAATATATGTACGTAATGTATTTGAAATGATTCTGATAATTTACCAATTCCACGGTTATTTTTTTATTTCAATAATTAATTAAAAAATCTTATACTTAATTAAAGACATAGATTTTATGAGGTAATATGCAATATGTTATAGAATTGTTAGAACTCTTTCAAGGTGAAAATATAAGTAGTCAAATTTGTAAAATCAGTGAGAATAAGATAGTTGGGGTGAATGTGTGGAGAATGAATGATTCAAGAATACCTAAAATAGTAACTGAGAAACGAATCATTTGACACTAGAAGTAAGGGCAGACCAAAAAAAAGCGGCGGGGGCTGGATAGTGCATGTGAGGATCTGTAGATCATGAATGTCAGGTGCTGGAAGAACTTAGTATAATGGATAGAATATACTGAAGCTCATTAATGGAGTAAAATAAGGTCCATCAAGGACTGTGATGCTTATGATGATGATGCAAAATGTATGTTATGTTAAAAATGAAATTCATATAAAAATATAAGAGTATTAAAAATATATTAACTCAGTTGTTTTATTTAAATTCGAAAAGTATACCTACATATTTCGAAAAATAATTCAAGAAAATTTATTTTGATTTTTAGTTTATCTGATATTTATGGATAAGAAAAGCAAAAACCTAAGGAAGTTAATTTTCATTTTTAATTTGCTGATAACAGATAATTATTTTAATGCTAAATCTCATTTTTAGTGGATATAAATTATTATACGAACAAAATTTTGAATCATTAATCATAAAGATAACAGCTTTTATTTAACGTAATTTGAAAAAAGGCTTTTAATTAACGTCTAACGGTCTAACATCCTTTTCTATTATTTATAGTCTACATTATGATGTCGTTTATCCCTTCCATTTCATATCATCATTGGTCATACAGTAATTAGTGACACATATTACAAAAAATCGATATCATTTTCCTCTTGTCTACCTTTTGTATCATCAAAAATTCAATCTATTTCATAAATATAGAAAAGAATTTCTTTTGAATTGAACTCTTAATTAATGTTCAAATGTCAAAATATGTTCACATATTAAATACATAAAATAATTAAAATAAAAGCTCAATTTTGTTTCCTTGAAATGACATCATTTTTATAAAATTAAATGACAAACTAATATAATAACGATGAACAAAGTTAATCAGACACTATTTTATTTTTTTTAAATGAATTAATTTGCGATAATGAAAAACATTAAATTGAATTTTTTCCTTTTTACATTTCAATTAAAAAATTTTTCACTCTCGTAACAAATTAGACATTTAATGTTTAATTTAAATTTCATGTATTTTAATAATTAAAAAGGGTATAAAAAAGTTTTTTAAAAGAACTGATATTATTATTATACCTATTTATACCTACAGCTACATAATTTCCGGTTAAAAATCTTTTATATTATTTAGCAGAAAATTATTTAATATTTTAATTATTTTATTTTCTAGTTAAACTTCTTACTTTCAAAGATATGTTATTACCCTTGTCAAATTTAAAATTACAAAAGAGATTTACTTACGAATATAATAAATGAATGAATAATTGTAAAATGAGTAGTTGAATGAGTAGTGGTTATGAAAGATTCTGATTTTGATTTTTGTTTTGATTGACAATCACTCCATTTCCAAATAAGAGGAAAATATTTTAAAAATGTTGTTGTGACAAATTTGAAAAGTAAGATATGGTAAGGGTAAAAATAATTTTCTTGTCATTATGCATAATTAGACGTGTACATACAGACGTGATAAGTATTTATTATGCTAATTTTGAAAGAATGAAAAACAATTTTAAAGAAAAATAAAAGTTTTATAAAGTATTACAAAGTTTATTTTAAGGATGTAATTACATTAGAATCATTAACAATTTATAAACATCTTAACATTTCTTCTATTAAATTCATAATATTTCGATATTATCATCATATTAAAATTATTCATTATTTCATTATCTATTATTTGTTGATAATTACTATTTTTCTATATACATAACTCTTCAGATGATAGAAATAGAATAGAAATTAGCTATTTTGTTTGTGCATGGAATAAGAGCATAGGCAGTGAGTGTATTTGTTTTGTATATTATCCGTCCTCTTAAATTTTATGACAAATACTACAACTACAAATAAGATTCAAATATAACTAAATATTTTGAAATTGTTATAAAATTTTAATTGTCATTCCATCAGCATATTATGCATAAACATAAACATTAATGTAAAGGCCAACATATTAAGTGAATAAATAAACAACAAATATTTATGTTGTAAATTGCTTGTAATGCACAAATATTATATCAAAATATGTGTTTATTGTTTACTGAAATGAAACTAGTTAAATGTTGACAAAGTGAGTACTGACTGTTGAGTGGGTAGAGCAAACAATGAACCCGAACGCCCAAACCCAAAAATGAAGTATATTACATTACGAATCAAAGTATGTATGTTGAGGAAAATATAAATAAAAATGTCAAACATTGAAATTGAATATAAACTTTGTATTGCTTCTTATTATGTACGTTTTTGATATGGAAATGGAAACAACAACTGTATTCAGTTCATAAAATCCTTTTTAGTTACAAAAATATCATATACGAATAATGTTTACGTTATGTATTTCTTATATAAAATCGATTTTCACCTCCTTTCACGTACACCATAAACGCCATAAACCAAAAAAGCAAGCATGTAAGAAACGAAACGTACATTAGGTACAGTAATGATAAAATTTAAATTCTCTCTATGAGAAATCGTGAAATATTTTTCCAGCTGTGCTGAATGAGTTGCAATGTCACTGATATGAAATCGAGATCACGTATTACAAATGTGTCACATTTTGTGCTTTTTTCTTGAGACGTGATTCGATTGCTAATTACTATTATATGTACATAACTTAATTTGAAGTAGTACATGTATATAGTACACATAGAGAAAGCGCACAGTATTAAAATAAGTAAATTTTGTGTGGGTACTTGCAACTTAAATATTGAAAACATGAATGTACGAAGTAAACATTTTCAAAAATTAGTATTTTCCCATTGTAATTATCCAATACCTATAGGTACCTACGTGTACGTAAATTGATTAAACTCCATATTAACTAGTTTTGATGTTTTTAAAATACTGATAATGTCTTGAGAAATTTGTGAATGCATTTATACATTTTTTATTAGTAACGAAATATTTTTGAAATAAAATTTTAATTAAAATTCTAATAACTACTTTTTCGGAATTAATATTGTATTCATAAATAGACAAAAAAATACATGAGAATATTATTGACTTTGGTTATATATAGCATCCATTCTAATGTTAATGATAACAAGGATTCTATTACACTTATTCTGCAGCATATTAATTATTTTGTGTTTAGTTTAGAGTTTTAATTTTCATTTCGAATATTTATTATTTGAACTCATTATATTCCAAAATTTTTAATTTTTGAAATGAGAAAATTTCAAGAAATTCTGTTTTGGGACAATAATTACAGATAAAGAAAACCCTTATTTTAATTACAAAATAATATATGGTCTTCGTAATAGTTTCACACTTAAATTATGTGGACTAGAAATTTATTGTATGTAAATGTATGGTATAGTATAACCCAAATACGAAATACTTATATTTTCTTGTTTTAAATTTTTCTCGTAAATTTTTAACAATTCATTTATGTGGTTTGGTTAACCAAAGAATTTAATTATTTTTACTTACTATTCAGAAGAGTAATTAATTAATTGACATTACAAATATTCACACTATGTATATCCTTTTACACATTACATGAATTGTTATAAAATACAGTCATTCATTCTACTCGTATTTACTCGTATTTTAAAATTAGGTAAGTAAAATAATTTTGAAATTTTGTTGACCTTTTTAATGGTCATTAGAACGCATTTATGGGATCTTAGAACTTTTTTAATATTGTGTGGATATGTGTAAAATATGATTAGTAATAACAAAAACGAAATTTCTTTAAAAGATTTGGAAAGGGTTTGCAACATTCTAACTATAATCAGAAGAACACAAATGTTAATTTAATGTTTTTTTTGTTTTTTTTCTATTATCTTTCCAATATTTTCAAATTTTATCAATATCATTATTATCTAACTTTTTGTTTCATGTTAGGTGAAGGAATATTCGAAAAAAAAAAAAAAAAAAAAAAACAAAATGTTTCACAATATTCCAAATAAAGCATAAAACTTCATAATATAGATTTGACAGATACATATGAGGATAATTTTGATAAAGGATAATGATGGATAGTTAGGATTAAATTGTAAAAAGGATATTAGAATTTTTCATATATAGGCGAGTATATGTATATTTCATATTTACCCGAGAATTATTCTTCTTAGAATTTCTCTCTTTGTATTCCTGTGAATTTTAATTATTTTAATGCGTCATGTTACCAATAGAATTAAATTGAAATTTGAGAGCTTGAATCTGTTTCATGTTATATCCATAATTCATTTTATATGTAGGAGTAATCTTAAGGATTCATAAATATGACTCAAGTGTACTTGACATTACTTGATATTGTAAATAATAATAATAAAAAAAAGAAATCAGAAAACAAAGAAACTTTGTTCAAATTGTTTAACTAAGTTATTTATCATGTCCTTAAAATGACAAAGATGACTTTGATATCAAACGGTAGAATGTACGAGTATAGTTAATTAATTGAATATCGATTATTATTTGTATCATATTTATATTTAGATCGATTTCATATAGGATACTTGAAAAATAAGTGATACGTTGTGAATAAAAATGAATTATTATATGTAAAGAAATATAATCCTTTAGAAATTTTTTTAATATTTGTTTCTGAAAAGAAAACAAAAAACATTGATTTTTTTGTTTATCCAAAATTTAAAAGTTTAAAAGTAAAAAATTTCAAATAATAATATGACTTCTTCATAATTTCTTATTGATTTTATTGTTTCCTTTCTTTTGTCTTAAATATTGGTGTAATACTGAAAACTTACTGGAGATAGTATTTACTCCTAAAAACAAAAACAAATACTACATACTACGTTCACACGCCATTTAAATTGAAATTGAAATACTCAATATTGTTGTCCTTTTTCAAAAATTTTTATTCAATACGACAGTTGGTTATCCTTGTAAATCAGTTATGTTGTAATTTATGACTGAATATCAATTCGATTTTCATTCGAACCCAACTCTAATATTTTCTGATTGTTTTTATAAAATAAGTGAACTCTTATCAATTCGTAAAAGCATGTAAAAGCTTTTCAATTTTATTGTACATTATTTTGTGTGTTTATTTTTATTTAATATCCTTTTTCGGTTTTCAGTTACAGTTACTATAACTACTTATACATTCTGACATTATGTAACTGTCTATATATTCAAATGGGAATGTTTTACCTTTGAGAATTTTAATGTTCATTGAACTGCGAAACGAATCTAAATTCATGAGAAATACGAGAAATATGTACATACTTACATTTTGTATATGTGAATAAATAACAATAGAATAAATAAATAAATAAATAAATAAATAAAAATAAATATATATTTTTTTTCATTTTATACAATTACTTATGTCTCAACTCTTGCATACATTTGATAATAAAACATAAATAAACAAAGTGTACAGATACAGATAGAAACAAGAGGATCTGCAATATATTTATATAAATTTTTATATAATTTTTATAATTTTTATATATGAAGGGTAGGTATATATTTTAAAATATAATAATTTTTATCCTTAGAAATAATATCCTTAGAATGTTTAATGAATGATAAATTTAATTTATTGTAAAAAAATTATATATATTTATCGAAGAAGGAGTTTAAAATGTTATTAAAATTTAAACGATAATGATTTCTATGCTCGAATATACGGACTAAGTATAGCGGTAAATATTTACGATTTTTTATTTACGAATTTTCAATATTTAATTTATTATTTCAAGTATATAATTTATATTATCAAATGCTTAAAATTTGAATAAATAAAATAAATTTTATGAAATAAAACAAGAAAACCACGATTTAAAATAAACAATCGTAAATATTGTAAATATATATTCCATTATATTTTTGGTAAATTTTTGTTGTTTACAAAACTATGTAGTACAAATGAAATGTTATTTTATATTGCGCTGTATTTATTTTTCAAAGAACAAAGAAAAAAGTAATATGTTCATATTCTGTAAATCATTTTGGTAAACATCATAAATTTAGTGCTCAAAAATAATCAATTTTTCATAACAATAACAAATTTAAGATTTTGTTTTCATATGCAAAGAAAAAGAAAACCATAATAATAAAACTTACTTAATGATATCAACCAACAATTTATATCAGACATAAATCAAAGAATTATTTTCACTACATTTCGAATGAGTTTCAAGGAAACAATTTAACCATTGAAGAACATAAACCAACTAAAATATATTCAAAAGAAAATTTATATGCGAAAATTATTTATCAAAATAAAACGTAAAATATTTAAATGTTTGAGTATAGAAATCTTTTGAACTTTTCAAAATGTTTTTTTCTATCAGTTTTCGAGTAAATATTCACATAACAAAATATCAGAATGTGTTCATTTTTCCTTTAGAATATAATTTTATCTTTTAGATTCTTGTTTTGGTTATTCAAGATTTGTATTTTTTTCTAGTCCTTATGTATGATTATTCGATGAAAAAAAAAATTATTATTTATGTTGATAAATCTGATTTTGAATGTATCCCAGATTTAATATTGATGAAAAATTTGTCCTGTATCTTTTTGTATTATTTAGTGATAATCTGTTGTATGACCCATGGATAATTCAGCAAAAAAAAAAAAAAAAACTGAAAGTAAATGATGCAACAAACAACTAAATCTTTTACCGATAATTTATTGTCAAACCCTTATCTTATATTTTTGATAAATATCAAAATATTTTCGAGGAAAACAAAAAAAGATACGGGTCAAAAATAACATCATGAATATAGACATCGAAAATTATATTGAAAGATGAGATCGATAAAAAGATTGACACATAATTTATTGAGATTTTGGGATCAGAATTTTCTTGTATTTTTTCGGAATTGTTGTAAAATAAATTATTTGAAATAGTTGTGAACGATATTTAATCACAAGAATTTGTATAAAATTATACATGTCTGATTTTAGTTTCGAATGAATTGCATTTAAAAAAAATAAATGATACATAAGTGTTCACATTGACGGTCCTTATATAGATTGAAATGGTTAAATAAAATCGGCCGTGCAGAGCAAGAATAAAAAGCAAATAGATTTTTCTCATGAATAAAAATGCGATTACATGGTATGCAAGGAATAGGCTATATCGCACTATTGTTAAATGCCAATAACCTTATTTTTACTACTTACTGTCTCTTCCTGTTTCTGGTATATTTCTTATGGTGTAGTGCGAAGAAAGAAAATAAGTGAATAATAATAAAATAAATATAGCGTACTCGTATATAGTACTATAGTTAGCTATAAACTTATAAGATTTATTTTTAAGTTTTATGAAAGTAGTAATTAATCTTTAAAGTGTAATTTTGAAAATCTTAAATTTAGTAGCTATTTCAATGCTAAATAATTGAATTAATATTAATGAACGTTATAAAGTCAATTTAACGGTTCTGCTGAAAACAATTTATGGTAAATTTAAATTTATAATTAATTCTATTATTACAGTGTTATCAGCAAGTTTATTTAGTCAGGAAAAATACAATTAAAAATCAAGGAAATTAGGTGTTTGAAAAAAATATAAATATCAAAATTTATTATTTAAAAGTTCGTTTGTTGTATGAATAATTATTGTTTTTTTGAAATTTAAAGATATAACTGCGAACATATGGATTTTTTTAAATATATTTTATTTTTTACTCTGTTTCTTGCAGTTGCTGGTAAGAACTTTAAACATTATTTATTTAGAAAATACTAATAGATTTTATAATTAAAATTTTAATTAAATTAAAAAAAATTTTATGTTTTTAAGGTTATCAATCTGAATCTTGCACAGCGAATTGCCTTATAAAATGTCGTGTAAAAGGACATAAAAGTGGTGAATGCAAAAACAAAGAAAAATGCATTTGTATTAAATGGAAAGAAAAGAAAAATAAAATGTAATAAAGTACATCTAGATGATTTTTATTATCAATAAGCCGATCAATTCCTATACATAATGTGTTTGTTACTAATTTTATTGAATAAATAAATTGAAATTAGAATGCTTTTCTATCAAAAATATTGTATAGTAAATTAATAAAATTGTTGTCGTTTCAAAAATATCAAATGTACATTATAACTCTCAATTAAAAAAATGAAAGAAATGTCCTATATTTTTCACCTAAATTTATATTCTTCCAATTACTCGTATAAATTTTACGGTGTGTAGTGCGGAGCAAGCATAAAGAGCAAATGGTTTTTTTTTGAAAATGATGAATAAGAATACTAAGTAATAACATGGTATGTGCTCTATAAACTATAGTATAGTTAGCTGTTAATGGCATAGTTTTTATTACTTATTATCTCCTTCTGTTTTCCGTCTACTTCTACGGTGTGTTGTGCGGAGCGTGCATAAAGAGAAAATGAATATTTTTTATTAGCGAAAATACGAGCAAATGGTATGTAAGATAATCCTAGAGTACTGGTATATAGCATTATAGTTAGCTGCTAATGGCATCATTTATACTGCTTGTTGTTCCTTTCTGTTTCTCATATACTTTTTATGGGGTGCAATGAGAAGCAAGTATAAGGAGGAAATGAATATTTTTCATTAATGAAATACGATTATATGGTATATAGGGCACTATATACTGTACTGTACTATTTACTGTCTCCTGTTTCTCGTGTAGTTCTTTGGTCTGTAGTGCAAAACAATTATAAAAAGAAAATGGATCTTTCTCGTGAATGAAAATACGAGTATATGGTATGTAAGTTACTATTAGTGTACTCGTATACTAGGTGTGTAGTGAAGAGCAGCTATGAAGAGAAAACCGAAATGTTTAGAAGTGCATTGGGCGTCTAATAGGATAACAGCGGCACTACCACTAGGTGTATGATTAGTTAATTTAAAATTATTTTAAAAACTTAATATATTATTATATATATTCATACATAATGTATAAATTGAATTCAATGATTAACCAAAATTAATTCAAATTCAAGTACATTTACATACATAGCTTTAAATATTTTTTCATATTTTTAATAAAAATATGTGTGAGTAAAGTACATTGTACATTGCACATAACGAAAATGTATAATTTTCGCATTATGTTTTTTGAATTGAAATAAAACTTTTAACTATAATTTTTAACAGTTTTATGATAAATTATACACACTCTTGTATACTTGTATGTATACACACATTCAGATTGTTGTATAAATTTTTTAAGGCAAAAATAAAATGAAATACAACGTAGAAAAAGAATATTTCAGTATGTGAAATTTATACATATAAAATATAGTTTAGGAAATTATGCGCATAGATGATTTGATGCAGAAAAAAATTTTTTGTATATGACAGAACTTTTATACATGCATACAATTATTTCAGTTAATTTTATATAGTTTTTCTGTTGTTTTTGATATGTGCATGCAAGTAAATATATTTCATTTTTAAATATGTCATGTCTGTATATTTGTATATTTTGATTAGCAAACGTTCATAGTAAAAATTTAGAGAGCACAGTTAGTTATATTTGTTAGAATACTAATACTATTTAGTCGTGCAATAAAACTCTAAAAAAATCAAACAAAAATACATTGACATGCAATATACTCGTAAATTACAAATTCAAATTTGTATTTAATTGATTTTTTGAAAATTATTTTTACATTCATGTGAACGAAATCGATTGTAATACTAATCAAACATTGTTACATATATGCATATAGAAATTTATAAAAAATGATTTTTAATTTGAATACAATAGTTTGTAAATAAACAAAAATAAAATAGAAAATCCTAAAAAGAGATAATCCAATTTACAATCAAAAAATCAATGACTTAATATTTGATTTCATGACTTTATTCAAAAAACAGTTTTTCATTGTTGACACTTTAGACGTGTGTGTGGGTGTGTGTGTGTGTGCTCATATACTAGTATAAAATACATACAATATGGACAAGAACACGATGCAGTTATATTAAAAGAAATCAAAATAGTAAAAAAATAAATGAGAAACTTTACAGTCATGAATTAAATGTCGTCAGTAAATTTATCGTATAAATGTAGATGTAGTATAAGTTCTGTCGTTCAGTGTTAAAAACGAGTGATGAATGAAGTGTAAAAATTAAAACAAAATGAAAATAAAACGATTATTTTATAGATACGATTAGATACGTCAAAGTCAAAATGTCATATGAATTTAAGAATTAATACTGCAGAAAATGTTTTATGCTATGTTATTAATAAATGTTTGAAAGTTTAACAGAAAACAAAGTAGAATTTTATTTTTTTTTTTTGGGACTATCGTAGTATCTAATTATTATTTTGAACGATTTAACCAGTTGTAGTAAAAAAGATGATTTTTTTATGAATTTTAAATTTTTGTTGTTGTTGTTATAACATGAGTAAATACAAATTTGAAATAATCAGAGGATTATTTTCAGCAAAATCACTTTAATAGAGTTTTAAAGCAAAAATTTCAATTTTTTGTAAAAAAAAAAAACAACAGAAGAAAAGATTTCCGTTCTAAGATTTAAAAATGTAGAAAAACATTTTAAAGAAAATCGTTACATCATATTAAAATTGATGAACATAAGGATTTCGTTGTTTTAACTCTTCTATACAATCGATCATCAATCATTACCAGTACGTATTTACGCATGCATTTGTGTTGAATATTATACTGTTGAGTAGGTACTTGACGACAGGAAATAGAAAATGGTTTCTGGTGTACAAATTTCATTTTATGATTTTCTTTTTTCCTCTAAAACTATACTATAACTTCTATATCTTCTATTTAATATGCATAATATTATTTTCTAGATTCTAGTATGGTATTATGGTGTATTATGTTATGTAGGTATGTATGTATATATGTTAGTTGTTACTACTTATATTAAATGTTCAGTAATACGTTCAAAAAAATATGAAATTCTCTCGTGAGTAGGGAATATAATTTATAAAGTTTTTGAATGTAAATAAAAATACGACAAAGGAAGCGGAATGTACATTACATATAACCATATAACATAATACTTATATAAAATGTGTAAAAACCAAAAATGAAATGACAAAAAACTATGCCTGCATTCATACATATGTATGTATGTACTCTGATGGTGTATATGAATTATAAATTATTATATATATATATGAATAAAAAGTACAAAAAGAAAAATGAAAAAATAACAATGTATATACGAAAAGTAGAAAGAAAAACAAAAATATAAAATACGTATATATGGATTTGTATACGTCAGAAAATGAAATATACGCTAACGTAAATGTATTATTTACTATACAGACACATAAGTAAATTTATACTAAAAACTATACGCGTATCTACCTATTTAAATTATGAAAAAAAAAAATGTTTTTTTATTCTTTTACATATTTTATTATTATTTTTTTTTCATTTTCGATTCGTTCGTTCTGTTTTTCATGCCTCTGTTTAATTTCATTCAGAAGTTCGTTTTTTTTTCTCTAGCATTTTTAATTTATGGATCACAGTGCTCCTATTTAAATCCATGTAATATGCATGTATATGTGTACATATATGCATATATGTATTTTAAATAAATGAAAAATCTCTTATTATACAATAGACTAAAAGTAGTAATTGTCATGAGACTTTAAAATTATTTTCTTTTCAGTTTTTTTTTTTTTTTTTTTTTATGGTTTTATGCTGTGTTTTTTACATCGTTCTGTTGTAATAATAATTAATGTTATTATGTAGTATTATAATATGGAAATATTTATATACTTAGTTCATATGGAAATTGAGATACATATTATAAATTTTATGTATTTTACACAGATAAGTATTACTATAGATATGTTTGAACATATCTGCTATGCTATACTATAAAATAAATACAAGAAAAATTATTTTTATGTTTAATTATAAAGTTTTTCATGTTGTGTCAATTTGAATATCTCACCGTTGTGTATTATAAATTGTACTTGTATTGTAATTTGTACTGAAAACTAAAAAATATAAAAGATTGTAAAGAAATTATCAATCTGATTCCAACAATTTTGATTTTAAATTAAATTAAAATTTATAAAATAAAAACTTACAGTTAACCTCAGAATAAATTAAAACTTTTTATTTTGATTGTAAATTGAATTTCATTCCAGTAAATAATTAATAAATGTTGATTATTGAAATTACTTTACTATATACGAATATACTTAAAAAAAACATTCGATAAACCATAAATTTAATTGAATTAAAATAAATATACGAATCGAATAAATTAATAAATCAATAATGATTATTGTATTCTGCAATTGAAGTTTAAGATGAATATTTTCGAAAATAACATGTAAGAAAATTTTATCAGCAATTTCAAATATTCAAACATGAAATAAGTTAAAGTGTCTGAAACATACTATATGTATAAATAATTCATGAATTTACATAAATGTATACGAGGATGTACCATTAAATTGATTATTTATACTTACAGATATTTTTTAAGTTTGTATACTCATGTAAAATGATCATATGTGAATGCAGATACAGATGTATATACAAATTTATGTATGTACGTATTTACAAAAATAGCATACAACCATCAATGATAACTTTTTCACAACGTATTTTCAAGTACGTGCGATATAAAACTTTACATTGATACTACTTTCCAATTGAAGGATTGAAGGTATCAAAGTATATTTCCTTCTCTTTTAAAACACATTTAACTCTGTCTTGAATATGCTATGGTATAACTAGTTCATAGATATACATATCGTGTACATACCTGTGTAGTTGTAATTTCTTCTAAAAAATTCTATAAAAATAAAATTGAGCAATAAATTGCTTTTTTATAAAATTGAACTAAATTTAAAATCGATTTATATAGAAAATAAAAGTTTTAAATTCAATAGATTTTTTAAGTTGTTGAATTATTTATTTGAAAAATTTACATTACATTACAACACACACTACATACACTCATAATTTACATAAAATACTTACATATCTATAAAAATGTAAATTTTATTATTTGTTTTTTTTGCAAAATATATGAGAAAATGCATATTTCATAAATAATTTCCCTTCAGTAAACAATTTATATGCAATTTTTGTGTTGAATGAAGTTTTTTTTTTTATTTATCAAATTTTTTTTTTTTTTAAAAAGAAAACAACTGACAACTGATTTTTTAAAAAATTAATTTATTCTCTCAATTTTTGGATCATATAATTTTCATCAAAGTTGTAATCAATTTAAAAGCAACGACATATGTTACTGCTTTGGCATCTTCCACCTTTATATTTGTTCATAATGCAATGAAGATTACAGGATATACTATTACATGTGAATCTCTTTTGAATTTTATGAACTATTCATCAGGAAATGTGTGATAGGAAGTGTGATAAATGAAAAGAAAAATTTTTATTAAGATTATAATTGATAATAATAATAATATTTATTAGAATAAATTCACATATGTACCTGTTTCCTGGGATGAAATTGGAATAGAAATTACAGCACTGACTGCTATCAATAAAAAAATGAAAAATAATTTTAAAAAATTCATTTTTACTCTTTTATTTAGAAATGAAATAAATTGAATTTGTTTTACACTTGAATATAATCTATTTATTGTCTGTTTAAAAGAAATCCGATTTCTATTTTATATCAAACACTCTTCACGGTCATATAAAGACATTTAAATGTGAATTGTAAATAAATGGGAATTTTTTTTTTTAATTTACATTTTTATTTATTTTAATTTTATAATTAAGTAATAAATCATTGTATTATAATATGCATTATTTACATTCATAAATATTTATTTCTACCGCATTATCTTATCTTATCGCCATAATTATATAAAGAGTGCCACTTTAAACTGACTTTCGTTTTTTCAATTGAATAACTTGAGTACATACTTATTATACTTAATTGGTTTTTCCCAATAATGAAACTAGTCAATTCTGGTATTATATTGATGTTTTATTGAATGATACTCAAATCGATTTGTATTTATTATTAATTAATATTTTTTTATTTCATTTTTTATCATTAAATTTAAAATTTATTTAATTTATGATTATTTCAAGATCATGATTATAATGATCATTAGCAAAATACAGAATTTTAAAATTGGGGATTTTTTTTTCTATAATTACTTAATTGTTTGTGGAAAAATTGAAAATTTATTTAGAAATAATTCGGAATTTTCCAATTTCATTTATCAGTACATGCAAATGTGTACGTAACACAAAGAAAATGCATTCGAAAAATAAGTATACACTTCACAAGTACACTTTCATATGGAGAGAAGAAAATTATTTCAAAATTTTTACGTTCATACATACATATGAATATTATTCGTTATTGTGTATGGGTGGATTGGATATAGTGGTGAATTCTATTCAAAAAATCTAAATTTTAATGCATTTCAATTGAAAATACATACATTTTTAATGATTTTTATTTATTTATTTATTTCTTTATATTTTTTATTACTTTTTTTCCCAATTTATTTATTCATTCATTTTATGTTGTTGTCTAGAATTGATTTATTCTTTTTATTCTCTCTACGAGTATATGTATATAACAGATACTCGTACACATACACAATAGATAAACGTTTATTTTCTGAACGTTTGTAAATATGTTGAAGGATTTTAAAAAGAAAATCAAATTACCGTATAGACTGAAAAGTAAACAAAAAAAAAAAATAAAATAAAATACTCGTAAAATACAAATGTATACATTTATGTGAAACAGAAATATAAAATTAGCTTTCGTTGTTATTTCAATTGAATTTGTAAATTCGTTTTTTCATAGTTGAATACATACTACAATCCATTTGATAACAAAATAGGATAAGAAGAAAAATACAAATAAAAATACAAAAAAGAAAAAAAAAAATACAAAATAAAATAAAAAATACTCATATGTATTTTTATAAAAATTTAGAGCGTAAAATAGAATTTGTAAAGTCATTCAATTTTTATTTATTGTTTTATTTCATTTTGGATTTTGTATTTTTATTTTGCATTTTTATGCTTTTATGTTTTATTTCGTTAACGAATAACAAATGCAATTTCAGTATGGTATAGTAAGAGAAAAACGAAAAAAAAAAAAAAAATAAAAAAGAATGATGAAATAAAAAAAATAAAAGTGTTGATGCAACTAAAGTATATTTTCAATTAAAAAGGTTAAACAAATATTGTTTTGGTTTTTGTGTGTGCTATGTACTATCATAGGTATCTATATATACCTTGTACGAATTGTCCTTATGTAAATATTTTTCTTGATTAAATGCAATATGCATATTTTTTTTTTTTTATATTTTCGTGTATGGGTTACGTTAATTTAGTTTATTTAGTGAGTTTAAATTAAGTTTTCGAAACAATTTTAATTATGAAACTTTTTCGTTCATAGTATATGTATGTACGTATGTAGAAACAAATTTGAATACTAATGAAATATACTTTTTTTTTTTTAGCACTCTATAACCCTACAACGTTAGAGCATCATTTTTTATTTTGCTTTTAAATTGATAATGATAGAGAAAGAAAAAATAAGTCAAAGAGAAATTAGAACAAATTAGAGATTTTAATTTTTCGATAATATAATGAAATATCAAAATGAAAATTTGAATATTGATGAGTTTGGTAGAGTTCTTATAAAAACTAATAATGTGGAAAAAAGAGAAAAAGGAATTTTCTTAAAACATTTATTGTAAAAAGGTAAAGCATTAGTAGGCATTAGTCTAAATTTGTACGTAAATATAAGTAGAAAATAATTCACACAGGCATAAAATCTTCTTTATTGTTTTATTGTAATATGTATTTACTCATACGTACGTATATACGTACTCTGTATAAATTTAGAAAGCCTCTTATCAATAAGTCTATAATTTATATTCGAAAGTATTTTGCTAATACCTCACTCATACTCGATGTAAAATTTTCGAGAAATTTATATTATAAATCTTGTGAAATGATTCTTGTGAAATTTAGGAATAATTTAAGCAAGGTATCTATATCTATACCTAAGTAATTGTAATTTAAATAAATTGCTTTCTAAAAGGATAAGGAATAATTTTTCAAAATTTAAATATTTAATTATATATACATTATGTAGTATTTGAGAAATACATACATATTTACTTGCATGATATGTTATCTCTATATTTTTTGAATTTTTTTTACAAAATATCTTTGAATTATTTCTTGAAAAGTCTACGAAGAATATGAGAAGAATCATTTATATAATTTTTCAAAGATTCTAACTGTAACATTTTTGAATTTGAAAAATCTGTGTATGGTTATGAAATGGGATGGTCAAAGGGCTGGAGAGTTGTGGCTTTGGATTCGTGAACTTTCATGGGTTGTAGTTGTAAAGCCACAGAATTATAGAAGAAATGTATGATCCTACGTAAAAGATTTATGTGTAACTATCGAAAAAGTAGTAAATTTAATACATATGTACCTTCAATGTAAGAGTATGCATAAAAATCTTTCAAAATATTTATGTTTAATAATTTATCAGGATAAAAATGTTGTAAGTTTTGGTTATGAGAAAATAATTTTTCAACTGTAAATCATTTAAATTAAAATTGAAAAAATTTAAAAAAAGTTTAGATACATTTACTTGAATTTAAGTAAAATATTTTATTTAGATTCTTCACTGTGTAAAGATCTACTGATACGAGTGCTACTGTGTCTGAGTTAGTCTAACTAAAGATGAGACGTAAAGATATCATATTTCAATTAAATTCAGTTTACTCCATTAAAAATGACGTTATACATAATAATTAATCTGTTACATTCAAATCTCTTTGTACAAGATGATCCTGTTGTTATCTACATTATATGTATTTGATTATAAATTTTTCTAGTTCCATTAATTTTTTATTTATTTCACAACGTTTCGATTCTTTTATACATATTTATATTATGATATAGAAGAATAGTTTTGTTATAAAAAGGAATAGAAACATTGAAAGTATTTTAGTACAATAAAATATCAAGTTTCTTTCATGCAGAATAATCGAATCAAATGTATATGAATGATATTTTCTTTTTATTTTCATATCGATTGTTTACATAATGTACATACTATACATAGTACATTGTGTATGAAAAAAAAAATATATGTATATATATTAATGCATTGCTCAAATTACATGTTGTATATAAATATGTGCCATACTATACTCTTCTACTATAAAAATGAGAAAAATATTAAAGAAAAACTTCCCGGACGGATTTAGATTTTCGCACGTTTATTATACGCTTTTAATGTATTTTTGATGTGTATTTAATCGAGCTCGTGTATAAGAGTGAACAGATGCACTGAATTGTAAACAGAAAAAAAAATGAAAAAAATAAGAACAAAATACTCGTATATTTCAGCTGAGAAGGACTGTGAAAACGATATCATGTTATGGAATACATAGAAAAATTTAATAAATATTATTATTAAAACTTTACTTTTATTCGTGTATTTTATATACATACGTACTGTACATATGGATATAATTTTATAATTTTCATATTTTCACAAGATTTGTTTTCAGTTTTCATGTTGTGTTTTTGTGTTTATGATGAACAGAAAATTTTATATGGAATATCTAATTTATATGTAGGTATATTATTTTTTTTTTTTCACAAATTATTTTTATTTTTTGTATACAATCATATAGCTTCTGTGTATGTGAAAAACTATGTAGTAACGTAGTAATAATCTTGGTATGAACTATATAGCAATGTGAAAATATTTTTATATTCCATACTCAAATAACTATCAAATAATATAATATAGAATATCCTTGTAGTATAGAGAGAAACTCAATAGAAAAGTTGAATGAAAATTTTATTTAAAAGAATGTTTTTTTTATTTTTTACATGAAATTTGATACGATTTTTTTTTTAAGAATAAAAATATGAAAAATTATATATTTTTTTTTAAGGAAATATAGATACACATAATGTACGAGTATAATAAAATAAAAAAAGAGTATAATAATTTCTATGTAATTTATGTAATTTAAAGTCGGATAGTTTTTACTTTAAAAAATTTTCATTTTTCGCTAACATTTTTCCTTTAAATCAAAGCTTTATTTTTCAGGAGAAATGAAATTTCTAAACGTATAGCCACTGAAAATCAAATTTTTCATTTTTTATTTACTAAATTTATTGACAGGAAATAATTGTTTTCCAGATGTAGAATTCAATAATAAATTTACTTTCCTACACACACACATATACACGTTGATACTAATATTTTTGTAATAAATGCAAAATCTAACAAAAAAACCATAAACATTTTTTAAAAAACATTTCAAAGAAATTCTATTCAATGCTGCTATTTTTATTTCTTTTTCGTATTTAAAGAATTTGTCTAGCTTGTCATAAAATGTTTGTAAAATAAAGAAATAAAAATAAAAAATGAAAAAGCGACGAAGCAATCAATATGAATGGATATTGTTCATGAGAGAAAAATTTTTTAGATCCTTGACACATATAAAATGTGTATAATACGATACATATACTTATGTATACTAGAAAAATATACTCGTATTTCTATTCTCACTCACTATATGTTACTTATGTATATTCCTTATTATGTGATTTGTTAAATCCATTTTTAACAACATACATATTTTCGTATTTCATTTTTTTTTGAATAAACGGATTATTTCACACATCGTGTACAACATCAGTTTATACGTAAAATATTCTTTAATATATATTTCATGATTATTTTGTTTTTGTATTTTTTTTTTTTTTCTCTAAAAATACGAGTATTTTATTTAGAATGAAAAGTGTTGTTGAAAATCTGATTATGATGAAAATTAATTGCTATATACTAGATATACTAGTGATGAATGTCGTAAATATATAAGTGCGTAAATTAGGGTAATGCGGTTATGTAAATGGCACACATTTAATGATTGCGGGATTATAATAATTGTAACTTGAAAATTTTAATGTGGTTTAATGTAATGATGTGAAGTATACTCGTATAAATACAATTCAATTTTGAACGTCAATTATAATTTTTGTCAAATGACAGTTTTGAATATAAATTGATTTTATTTTTAATTTCGAAAAAATTTTTGTAGATGATTAAATCGTTAATTTATTTGAAAATTGACTTGAGGCTATTATTATAGTTTGTAAATGAGGAAAAAAATATTAAAAAATGAAATTTTCAACTGTAAAATTTTGATAAAAATAAATACCTACATAATAAGGATGAAATGTGTACTCGTATAATAATGGTATGTTATGTGAGCTTTGATTTTATTTTACAAATATTCTGAAAACCTAAAGGTGTATAATATTTGGAAAATGGTTTTAAGGTATATTTTTGCACTGTTAGACAGACTGTTGTCAGTTAACTAAATTTGGATCCGTAACTCATGGTAAAGTTCTCTGCAATTTGGTACAATGTAGGTAGTTTTGAAAAAAAAAAAAATCAAACATTGAATTATTTGAATTATTGCATTAAGGCTGGTATTCACCAACATAGATTATCTTTTATCTGAGATAAAGTGTATTCATCAACCTGGATAAAACACTACTCGAATATTTTTAAGACAACCTCGGAGTTTGGTATTATAAATATCGTTCGAATATAACCTTGTTATTAACAGTAACAGCACAAATAAAGATAACGTAGTTGTACTGTATTATCATCTTTGCATATAATTATCACATCACAGAACCTTTTTTTTCATTTTGTAATATACAATTACAACCATCTGACATGTTTGACACACATGTTCGACCCGAAAACGAAGTTCGAAAACAAATTTTATCTAGGTTGATGAATAAGCTGAAATTGTATCAGGCTAAAATATATCCGAAGGATATTTATCCATGTTGGTTAATACCACCCTACATGATTAAATATTAAATAAATGTTGTTGTGTAGAAAGCTTTTAAAAATGCGCAGCAAAATATAAATGCAAAATGGAAGAGAAAATAAGTTTTCAAAATCATTTCTCTTTCCTCGGCTTTTTATTAATGAGGGCTTGTGCAAAGAGCATAACAGCATACGAGCATATTGGAGCATATTAATTTCCTACTAAACTAAAAAGTTTTTCATTACATTATCATAAATATTTTTGTGATAAGTTGAAAACTTTTAAATTTTGTGTGTCTGGAATTGAGTTAAAAAATTTCTTTAATACCTATATCGCCTTTTTCTGGTCTTTTTCCTTGCAAATAATTTTCTTTTATCGATTGTCCATTATATTGATAGCGAAACAATGTGTTAAATGTGTAAAGTGATGTGTAAAGTCTATCCTTTATACTCATGGTTTAGGAAGATATTTTTATTTGGCAGTTAATAATTATCATGAATTCAGATACTAAATTCCTTTGCAATGAAACCATTACTTTTTCCAGTATAGGGACATATGCTAATGTTCTTGCACTATAAATACTATTGATTCGAATTCAAATAAAATGATAAATTATTATTTTATAGCGTTAATTGTCTTTTTGCATGTCATTCATGATTTTCTCTGAAAGTATACGTCATATAAATATTGAATATTATTTTTTTTTAAAAAATATGAAAAGAAAAAAATAGTGTAACAAGCAAAAAAAAGTAAAACAATTTAAAAAACTTTCGTGTGCAGTTTATTTTCAATGAACGATCCTTTTACTAATTTTATGTCAGTATTACGTGCATTGTTTTATTTCTTTGTAGTATTACAATTTTTTTTTCTTTTAGAGAAATAAATATTTTCATGCTTATATTTTCTTATATTGTTTTGTTTTTTTTTTATAATTTAGTCTGTGTGTGTATTTTTTTTTGTTTTATAACTTGAAATTAAAAAAATTGTTTTCATATTTTTCTTTAATCAAATGTTGTTTTTGTTAAACACTATCCGTTTTAAACGTTTCGAAATGCAAAAAGAAATTTCGAATGTAATTATAAATACTGCTGGCATACATACAAATACATATGTATTTATACACATTAGGTGGTTCATACCGTGCTAATAATTCGCGTGAATGCATGCTGTAAATTAATTTCGTTTGTTTTTATTTTTTTTTTATTATTTTCATTTAAGAAATATACATATGTATATACACGTATATGAATACTCTTCTCTACTATATGAAACTGGAAAAGGAATAATTAGAAATTTGAAACGTCAGTTTATTATTTAAATGCAAATATTTCATTTCCTTTCTGATGCAAATTTTGTTGGTTTTTCATTTTCTTTCCGCATATAGAAATTAAAAGTTATATGGCTTTAGAAGTGCAAAAATAAATTCAATCTATTGACTAAGTTGTAATTAAAAATATCTTTATGAAAGCATTATTATTTAATACCTCTTCAAATTAATTTATGTGAAATTCTACTGCTACTAATGATGGTTTAAAATATTTGGAATTTATAATTTGAAATTAAATTTTTTCATAAAATTAGTTGAAAACAACGTACAGTAAGTGTATTTTCTTCTTCATCTTGTACGGCTCTACAGTCTTCAACAGAACTCTAACTACAGAGAGAATTTGTTGCCACGCTGCCCTATCCAAGGAAACAGTTCTCCAATTTGCAATATTCAGCTCGTTCAGGTTTTCTTGTACTGAATTCCACCATCGGTTTCGTGGTTTTCCTCTAGGTCTTTTGCTGCCGACCGTGGAGTAGAATGCTTTCTTACAACGGTCTTGTCCTTTCATTCTACTGATCTGGCTCAGTCATCTTTATATACGGACTTTGGCACACGCAATACCAAATAAGTATGAGCAACAGTAAGTGCATATGCATACAAATTTGAAGATTTTTCTTCAAAAATAATTCCGTTGATTTAAAGTTTTTAAATAAAATTACGCAAAAAAGAAAAATTTTACAATTTTATTTCAATGTGTATTGTAGGAGTGAATATGAATAACAGATTTACATACAATAAATTTAATTTTCTGAAAAAAATTTAATAAAATTATAGAAATCATTTTCAGTCCCTCTACATTTTCATTCATATTTTTTTGGTTTTACAACAATTTCCTATTATCACTTTTCTGTGTAGAAGCCAGTCAAATACTTTTCATTTTCTTTTACTTTTTACAATTCCTATTTTTTTTTTTTGCAATTTCATACAAACATAAAATAAATTATCAGTCAAAATATGAACAGATAAAGAAGAATAAAATGAATTATAAGTGTGTATAAAGAAAATCGTGAAAATACAATTTTTTTGTATATTTACGTAACTTCAAAGATATGTATATAATATAAAAAAAAATGTATTTTTATACGAATACGTAGTACTTATGTATTTGCATAAATGTATACATTAATACAACACAAAAAAAATGTTCACATATGTGTACTCAATAAAAATATTATTTGCTTTTGAGATTTGAAAATAGTATATGTTAACCACAAAATCTAAGTATATACAAGTGGCAGATACATATATGTTCTCGTATCCTACATACATGTGAAAAATAATTTTATTTCCTTCCTTTGAATGAAAACGAAAATAAATGATTTTCACTTTAATTTTTTTGTTTTGTTTGTTTGAATGTATTTAAAGAAATACGAAGTACTTTATAAATATTTGTACATAATAAGTTATATACGAGTGTAACCGAAGGAATAAAATATGCAACAATTGGTTTACTTTTCAATTTTTAACTTTTTCTTTTTTTTCTTATCGACTGTTGAATTATTTGAAAACCATGAAAATTTACATTTTGCTCAGTTAAAAAAGAAATTTTATGAAATTTTGTTGTCAATTTTCTTTTTATAAATATTCTATGTTTAATTTTAACTTATTCCGTATTATATGGCAAGTCTGTTTTAAGCTTTTTAAGTATGTACTCCCCAAACCATCAAAATAATTTAATAAACAATTTTGATATCAAATTATTAGCTTCATTTTTAAACAATTTTTTAAAGAAAAATAGTCTCAAGTTTATTGTACAATCTCTTCATAACCTCAAATTATTATTAAATTGAAAATATTACTGCTTCAGATTTTCAATAACTTTTAAAGACTCCGCCAGTGAAAAACTGTCAATGTGATATTGAAGCTACTAATGTAGTTTGAAAAAATTTTGATTTTGATGAACTTTATATTGATGGTTTGAGGTACACTTTGCAGTCCTATCGTTTTATCGGCATTCTTTAGAAAAATTTTTTATGGTTCTTCTTTCTTGAGCAAGAACATTGAATTTACACACATTCTTATTTTCTTTTTTGTTTTAATTTTTTGAGCGCTTTTTAAAATTATAAAAATTTCATGAATGAATACAAGAATCGAACTATCTTAAAATAAGTTTGTTTCTTAATTTTCTCGTTTCTTATTTTATCTTCATTTGCATTTTTGTAAAGTAAGTAAGTAATTTATGTAAGGCAAACCGCATATGGCATGTTAAAAATTCTAAATTCATTGCCCAAAAAATTACAAAAATTAAATTGTAAAAAGGACGAGAATAAAGATAAAAATTTTTTATTTGTTTCATTACAATTTGATTTTTTTTTTATTTTTTTTTGCAAATTTTCGATTAGTTTACCAAAACGGAGAAAAAAGCAAAACATAAACGAACAACACTAAAAACTATAAAAGCAAACATAAATTATCATTATTCTTTTGTCTTAGACATATAGTTTGTAGATGTATAGAAAATAAACAAAAGGACTATAAAAAATTTTCTTGATTAAAAAAAAAAAAGAAACAAAAAAAATCTACAAAAATAAAAAATTAGATTATTTTCAATACTATGATATTGTTGGTTGTGTTTTTTTGCATTTCTACATTTCTTTTCTTTTATAATATTCAATTCGATCAATAATCCTTTTATGTATATAACATACATCGATATAACACACGAGCATATACCAGTACTATACATTATGGTTTCTTATTTTGTATTTTAGTTGATTTTTATTTTATTTTTCTTTTTACTGGTCACGTAATTTGTTAAACTTTGAAATTTTACAAATTGATTTTCTTTGAAGTCATATTATAAGGAAGGGTAAAATCTATATAAGAAAATTAAATGTACACAAAACACAAACAAACAAACTCCACATACAATAAATTCATTCGTGCTCAAACGATTATTGAATTTATATTTTAGAGTTAAATGTTTCTTGTTTTATTTCCTTGAAGAAAATAAGCAAAAATTGATAGGTAAGTATTTTTTGTTAGCAGAATTTTAATGACAGTTATATGTACACGAATACAAGTAGTACATATATGTACAAAAATATAACTTTCAAAGAAAATTAAAAACGATTTAGCTTTCAGTTTATCATTTCCTTGTATGACATCGAATGAAATTGGAAAATTTCATGAAACGATACAAATAGTTGTATTTCATATTTGCAGTTGATTTATAACATTATCTGTATGCAGAATTTAAAAAAGTCAATAAATGGATTCAATTGAAAAAAAATAAATTTAATAAAACAATCAAATGGAAAAACAATATCTTGGTCTTTTAGAATAAAGAATCAGAAACATAAAATGAATGTATAAATTTAAATCTAAAAAATGATACTTAAAGTGATCGTTTCTGTCACCCGTAAAATACATTTTCTGTATTTTCTTGAAATATAAAAATGTCTATCTGTTTATTTTTAACCACTCACATTTTTACGATATCCTGAAAAAGAAATACTTACGTCAGAGGAAATATTTTTTTTCATTATTTTCATTCTTGCGGCATAAATATGTTTCATTTGTAATTTTAAGTCATCATAGTATACAAGTGTATCAAAATAATAATTTTTCACTTTATTCCAGAACATTAAACTAAAACAAAATAACAACAAAAAAGAATGCAAAACAACTAAAATAAATAATCATCATAATTTAAAACGTTCATACTTTTTTTTTTATAATGTAACACAAAATACATGATAAATACGAATAAAGCAAAAGAAGAAAAATACTTTCAGTTTTCCACAAGTGTCTTCTTTTTCTTACACCATATTCATATACATAAGCATTGATATAATATAACAATACAGAATGCACTATATTACAATTTGTATCAATGTACAAAGAAATATTAATGAAGAAGAAAAAAAAAAAAATTGTCCAGATTATCATTTATATTTTTCATTCTAGGATTCTCAGAAGAACTATAAAATGTTTTACTTCTTGTATTCGTATACCGTATACATTCGTATTCGTACACTTTTATTTTTTCATAAAATATTTTTTTTTTTTTTATTTTCTTTCTAGCAGTCTTCTTAATTTTATGATCATTTTCCGTGTGTATACTTTACATGACAAAGACAATGATGTTATAAGAAAAAAAAAATTAAATACATAAATAAAACATAAAATTCATAGAAAATAAAAACAAAAAATAAATTATAAAATTATAATAAAAAATTCTATTAAAAATGAAAAATCATGAGAATAAATAAAAGCAATTGCTGTTCTATGAAATATTCAAAGTGAAATAAAATGAAAAATTCAAATACGAATATTATTTCATAAATCATGTGTACTCATAATTTTCTATCTTCATTCAAAGTTGGTTTTCTCTCTGAGTAGAATGCGAGAGAATATTGTACATAACAAAACACGGAAAATTAACTAACAACATTTGAGTGGTATTCACCAACATGGATATATCCGTCGATAGCCGGATACAATTTCAGCTTATTCATCAACCTAGATAAAATTTGTTTTTGAACTTCGTTTTCGGGTTGAACATGTGTGTCAAACATGTCAGATGGTTGTAATTGTATATTAAAAAATGAAAAAATGGTTCTGTGATGTGATAATTATATGCAAAGATGATAATACAGTACAAATACATTATTTTTATTTGTGCTGTTGCTGTTAATAACAAGGTTATTTTCGAACGATATTTATAACACCACTCCGAGGTTGTCTTAAAAATATCCGAGTAGTGTTTTATCCAGGTTGATGAATACACTTTATCTCAGATAAAAGATAATCTATGTTGGTAAATACCAGCCTTAATACTTGCTCTTCCCCCTCTTTACATATTCTGTAGCGGTGTAGGTCATTGAACTAGTACGGTACCTATAGTATTCGACATACTGGTACGAGCAGTATTCTACACATTATGTGTACTCGTATTTTGAAACTTCGAGTGATGACTAGGACCCATTAATCGGTTAATCCACCATCGTGTGAATGCATCCGATAAAAATGTTGAATTTCTATGAATATGTCATAAAATCAGTATACCGAATTTAAAAATGTCACAAATGAAGTTCATTCAAGTTCATTTTTTAAATTTAATTTTAGAAATATTATAATTTATATATATTTTCCTTTCAAGAATTTTTTAATATCTTAAACACTGCTCTACATATTTAAGAACAAAATAACAAAAACAAAAAATGTGAAATGTAAAATTTGTTTTATGCTTTAAAAAATTAAATACTTAAACTCATTTACAATACATACAAACACATTTACTGGAATTTATCTTGTATTCAAAATTGCCATTATTCATGTATAAGATTTATATAAAGAAAACAAAAAGTACTAAGAATGTTAAGTACATCAATCTGTCTTTGTTATAATTTTGTAGGATAATATTACGTAGAAGCTTGTCAATTTTTGAATAAATGTTTAAAGAGTTTTCAAGTATTCTCAATGATATACTACACAGGGAACAAAAGTAAAAAAAAAATAAAAAAAATATTTGCTTTAAGAATGAAAATAGAAATAAAAATTATATTTTATTCTAGTACATACTACTTACACATATTTGTTTTCCTCTGTTTTGTATGTTGTAAACACCTAAAATTTTCATTTTTGTGTTTATTATTTATGGTCGATTGAAGTGCTGTACTAGCAATTCACTTAAACGTATGTATATGCATGTAAAATTTTCTTTGTTTGTTCTAGTTCTTATGAAATTTTAATGTGACTTTCATTATTTGCAGTTTACTTTATTTGATTTTATTTCAGTTTTTTGTTTTGTTTTTGGGGCAAACAAATATTTTAAAATAAAAATTTTTTCAGTTAAAAGTAAATTTCTTGGAATTTTTACAAACATTGCGGTATCTATATATGCACAGTGTAAAAATTATTGTCAGATTTACTGAAAAATTTGAAAAACTTTATAAATTATTGGGTTGGGGTTGGGATTAATGCAAAGAATAACTTCTTAAATAATAAATTTCCAAATGTTTCTTTCAATAAAAATACATGATATCCTTTTTTGTATTTTGGCGCATATATTACCGTATTTTATTTTTAAAAATTAATTCCATTAATTTTATTACTTTTCTCTGAAATAAAATTGGCACTTTGCTTTGTATTCATTTTTAAATTACAATTTGTAAAAATTATTCAAAAATAAATTAATACGTGTATTTAATGCATGTACATATAACCTACCTTTTTTATGTATGTATATCTGATTGAAATCTATCCGTTTATTTTCAACTTTTTGTAATAAAATAATTTTGTTGTGCGTAAAGTTAATGAACAGAACTTTGGGTAATTTATATTTTATATTTTTATTCTTGTATTCACACGTGTATTTACATACTCGTAAATATTCTATACACATATATCTTACATAAATTGAAATAAAAGAAAATGAATAAAAATTTTCTTGCTGCTCTTTTACATTACAACGTATTCGTTCATCTTTCAATGAAAAGTTATTGTTTAATGTTTCTTTTTTTTTGAGATTTTACATGATTAAAATTTTATGGTTAATTAACGGAAATTTGTTTTGGCATTTATGTACATATTAAATAATAATTATTGTTTATATTTCTTTCGGTTTTTTTTTTTAAAATTATAAATATCATGTATATTATATTACACATTATGTAAAACATACAGTCGACTCTCGATAATTTGAAATCCAGGGGACCAGAGAAAAAGTTCAAATTATCGAAAGTTGAAAATAATAAGAGTTCAAATAACCAAGAGGGGGAGAGAGAAAAAAATTCAAATAAACAAGAGTTTGAAATTCATGATTATTATTACACAAATAATAAAAGTTTATAGATATAACCTAAATAGACGTGACGAAACGAAATGAAACGAAACGATACATACGATAGTACTGTGGTTCATAGAAATACCCTAAATGGACGTGTTCTTACGTTCGTTCAATTTCGATAAGTTTAAATGTCAAATAGACGAAACGAGACGAAACGGTAGTGCCGTAGTGGTCGAACATTTTATCGTTTCTACTCGTTTCATACACATTTTTACTCAATACGTCAATACTCATACACAATTTTACTCGTTTCGAATCGTTTCTATTCAGGGCAAATTGTCAACTGACGAAACGAGTATTTACGTTCCTTTAATTTCTTTCGTCCCGTCACGTCTATTTAGGGTCTTGTTTATTTTGAAAAAAATGTCTGTAATTATTTCTTTTGAGTGAGCGACTTCCACTTCCAGCAATCTCCTGCTTTTCTTCACTTACTCGAACACTTATTTCTTTAGTGGACCTATTTCGGCTTAAAAATTAATAACCAAGTCAAACATTAACATAACACCATAACACGTTTCAAAGAAAACTTAAGACAGCGAACTCACTCACTGCACTCACTTACTCAAGTATACTCTTTTTCCGGTGGAATCCAACATTATTTCCAATTAAGAACAACATCGTTTCAAACAAAAACAAGATCATGTCAATCAAAAACAATATTTTTGTAAACAAAATCAACACTTTTCATGTCAATACCAAATGAATTTTTGATTTGAAAACTGTTGAATTTGATTTGAAAAATGATTAATTTGTCTTTAAAATTGTTAAATTTTTTGTTAAATTTTTTAAAAAATTGTTAATTTAAAATAGTCACCGACTTTAAATTATAAAAAGTAGAGAAGTCAAACTTCAAATTGTAGAATGTCGACAATGTAGATTCTTATTTCTACAAATTAAAATTACCGAAAGGACAAAATCACATTAATTTTTTTCAATTTATCGAGTATTTTTCAAGGGATCGAGAAAAAACTTCAAATTATCGAGAGATATAAATTAACGAGTTTCAAATTATATTATCGAGAGTCGACTGTATATGCGTAAATATGCATGTATATAATGATATAACCATACAAACTTAATATTGAAAATAAATAAATTTAAATAAATGAAATATTAATTTTTTTACTTGATGTTCTCTTATGAGCAATATACAATTTTTTTTATATGTATGCGTAGATTAAATGTATTTCATTACATATACATATGATATACAAGTCAGTTTAAAACAAATATTTATAATATTTCTTACAAAATGAAGTTTTTATTAATAAAAAATTAATTATCTGAGACTGTAAATTTATTTCTACAGGGTGGCCCAAATGAGACTGAACGATGTAAAACACAAATAACTTTTACAATTTTTTTTATTGTTTTTTTTTTTATTTTTTTTTTAAATATAATTCGTGGAAATTTTTTAGACCTAAATATGAAATATGACATCCCTCAAATGCCCTCCATTTTCTTGCTCACAATTATTGGCTCTTTCAAGAGCATTTTCCATTACTGAATGCAAAATTTCAGGCTGCAAGTTTCTTATTTCTGCATGAATATTACGCTTAAGTTGATGAATTGTTTGAGGCTTGTTCACATAAACCAGTCCCTTCAAATAACCCCAAAAAAAGAAGTCAGGAGCCGTCAAATCTGGCGAACGAGGAGGCCAAGGGAAATTTGAATTTCTCGAAATTATCCGTTCACTAAAGAGTTCACGGAGGAGCTCCATTGTGGCTGTTGCTGTATGCGCCGTGGCTCCATCCTGCTGGAACCATATGTTCGGATTACTTTCCACAACCGGACGCAAAAAGTTGTCAAGCATAGTCCTATACAGAGCCCCGGTGACGGTTTCTGCCTGACCCTCCTCATTTTCGAAAAAATATGGACCGATAACTCTGTCAGCCATAACACCACACCAAACAGTGCACCTGGAAGGGTGTGATTGGCGTTGATGTAATGCCCTTGGATTCTCGTTGCCCCAGAATCTGCAATTTTGCTTGTTCACATAACCATTCAAATGAAAATGAGCCTCATCGCTCATCAAAAGGTTGTTTACAAAGTTGTTATTTTCTCTTGTTATCTGTGCAAGACGAATGGCATATTGAAGGCGTTGTTGATGGTCTTGGGACAAGAGTTCCTGCACCATTTGAATTTTATACGGAAACATTTTAAGGTCCAGTTTCAAAATTCGTTGTAGCGATGTTCTAGAGATGCCTAATTGGGTACAACGACGACGAGTAGAGACAGATGCATCATTGTTTACGCTCTGTCGCACAGTTGCCACAACTGCTTCAGTACGTACAGACCGATGAGCACCTCTTCCAGAAAGCTCTGCCACGGAGCCCTGCTCCTGAAAACGGGAAACTAGGTTCCTAATCATGTTGCCACTGGGAGCTGTTCTGGCATTAAAATGCTGGCGGTACTTTCTTTGAGTTAAAATAATTGACTTTTCAGAAGAATAAAAAAATTCAATAATTTTGACACGTTCTTGCACACTGTAAGTAGCCATTTCAAATCTCCAAAAAGTGCTTTATAATCTGCAAAAAGAAAAAACAAAAAATTACTAAAAATAAATATGCTATGAATTTTTTAAATGCTTCAGTCTCATTTGGGCCACCCTGTATAATTGAAAATTATTTTTTAAATTTTATAAATACGTATGTGTGCGAAATTCATTAAATTACAGCTGAATCATATCATAATTTTATAAATAAATAAAAAATAAAACAAAACATAAATAATCACAGAAATGTAAGGACTTTTGTAAATATCGTATAACTTGAAAATACTTATGTAGGTATGTATAATCTTATAATAATTTTCAAGAAGTATATATAACCGTCTTAAGATATTTATATTTTAGTTTTTGCTTTTTTTTTTAAATTTCTTTTTATATTCGACTGTAAATGTATTTAGTGAAACATGGTGAAACCTTAACATACTCTATTTTCTATGAAACAATGAATGCATGCATTGTGTCTATAATAATGTACGTATACAACAATGTGAATGGGTGTACGTGTATGCTATGTGCTAGTTGGTACCACATTACTCATATTTGTGCATGATGGTCATAAAAATAAAATTTTATTATCGTGTTAAAAATGTTAAAAGCACAAAAATAATAAAAAAAAAACAAAAAATTTCTCCAAAAAATTTAAGTACATGTAATTTTTATATATTTTATATCCTTACTAAATGGATATATGTAGTATTTAGTGTTTTTTTTTTTTTTGAAAATCATTTTTACAAGAAATGAAATTAAATTTTTTTATTATCTCAATAAATTTTTCTTTTCTTACATATTATACTTTCAGACGCGAAGAATGTGAAGAATATGTTTTATTCTTTTGTTAATTTTATTTTCTCTTTGGATGTATTTCTTTTACATACATAAATATATGATAATTTCTAAATGTGTGCAAATTATATAATCATACATATTACGGAGTATATTGTGTATTTGTATATATTATCAAAGTGTTATATTTATAGTGTCTTTGATATTATGTAAGTATTTGTGTATCATGTGCTATAAATTACTTTAAATACAAACTACAGAATATTGTATTTATGATTTGAACTAAACATAATTAAAATAAATAAAAAAATATAATAATTAGTACAATAGAATTTTAATTTAGAAAAATATATATGTATGTATAAAGAAAAAAAAATTGAAAATAATTGAATTAATCAATTCCATGAATTTTGTTTAGATTATTATTTTCTCTTTCATTTTATTACACAAAAGCATTTAATTAAAATCATTTTATCTAAAATTTCTTATGAAATATTAATTACAATTTATACTATTAAGATATAAAAAAACAAAATAACAAAATAAATTATGTATTGAAACGTGACTAAATAATGTACATACACGTACATACAGTAAATGCCACAATTATATTCAATATATTCTCTCAATAATAATTATCCATTACGTTTACGTACATATAAATAGTACGAGAACATAGTATTTTATATTTCTTGTCATGAAATATGATAAGTTTTGTAATTAATTTTCAGATTTTCTTTCATATTAATTTTCTATTTAATAATATAATATTCGTTATCGTCCTTATTGAAATATAGAACATGGTAAAATATTATATTAAAGTCATAATGAAATATTGATTTTAAAAGGAAGACATTTTGCTTATATTTTTTGTATATGTATGCATCATAACGCAGACATGTATGACGTTTTTTATAATTTATTATTTCAAATTAACTAATAAAGAAAAATAATAATAGTCAAAGTAAAGTTTAGATTTTTTCTTTTATATGCAACACTAACACATTTTCAGTTTATTAATTTATTCATTTATTCACACTTAAAAAAAAAAAAAAGTGAAAGAAACGACAAAATTATAGTGAACTTTGAAAAATTTATCGTTTAATTTTTATTCTAATACTATTGACACACTGCAGAGATAAACCATGGTTATCTCAGTTTTCTGGTTTAGTTTCTAGAACTCAGTTATCTTGTTAACCATGTTCGCACTAAGTTATCTTTGACATTTGTGTGTTTTTTATTTTATTTTATATTTAAACAAACTGTCAAACCAAATTTCAACTAACATGCTGACTAAATGAAAAAAGAATTTAGTGTTTGAATTCATCTCGACAGGTGTCGTATGAATATATAAACCAGTTCATCTCAATTTAAATGTGTCATCCATCCATACCAGGTTATCGATAAACCATTTAAGATAACCATGGTTTATCACTGCAGTGTGTCAACAGTATAACATAATTTTGTTTTGATGTTGTACGTATACATTTTTCATCTAAAAGAAATTTTTTATAATTAAGTATTGAGGAATTGAAGGAAATTTAAAATATTTTACAAAAATCTACAGCAAATTTTCTTTAATGTTTTTTTTTTTTTTATTATTATTTTAAACTAAAAATACAAATAAAATACTTATAAGAGTGCGGAATGATTATGGCACATTCATTCTCATCAAATTTTTAATTTTTAATTAAATTCCATATACAAAACCTAATGCTACTTCAAGTTGGTTATGAACACATAAAAGATTTGAATAAAACGAATATCTTATCGTAGCAAAGGTTTTAAACTTAATTTCCGAAAAGAAAAATTAAAAAATTCTTAAATAAATTTTTAATACAAGATGAAAGCTATAATTTACATGAAAACATTCTAAGAATATTCTTAAAAGAATATTAAGAATTTAAAAAGATTTTTGAATTGAATTTTCTTATTTTTCATTTTAAGGAATTTGTATATATGTATACTATACTTGTATATTTTATTAATAAAATTATCTAAATAAAATGCTTTGATGTTTTAAATTGAATTTTAATGAATTTAAATAATTAAAATGAACATTGAAATGCTGCTTTAAAAACAATCGTCCATTGTAAAATTCTTTAAAAATTGAATTTTCTTGAAAAAACATTGAAATTAAATGAAAAAATAAGTTTTTCAAAATTTAAATAATTAAAAAATTTAATTATAATTTTTGGTGATTCATTTAAAAAAAGTTTTTTGTGTTGGGAATTTTGTAATTTTAGATTTAAATTTTTAGAATAATTTGTATAAACTCTGTTATATCAATATTTTTCTTCTATTCACTGATAACATTTGATATAAATGACGACAGCAAATTGACATGCTATTTCTATCGTTTATAGTGAATGAGTGTGAGGAAGTAATTATTTATCTAATATGAAATTATACGAGTATGATCATAAATATAAAATAACCTACTCCAACTTGTAAGTAATTTGAGCAAATAATTTTTTACTTGTTTGTTTATTATTCAGTGTGATTGTGCACATTATTATGTATGTATCTTGAATATAAAAATTATTATATTAACAAAATAAGATAAAAGAAGAAAATTAAACTAAATAATTTGAATTATTTGCATTATTTTTATTATTCAAAATCTTTCATATTAATACACATATAACATACACATACACGTATGTATGTTTGGCAGATAATAAAATATAAACTAGAGATTCATATAAAATAAAATGTGAAAAAAAAACGAATACAGAAAATTAAAAAAAAAAAATAAAAAACAAAAATTATTGCATTAATTATATAGAAATGGAAAAATGAGGGCAAAAATATTTTAGAAAATGTTTCTGTTTCTGGTACCTATATGTACATTTTATATTCAATTTATCTAAAATTTTAAATATAGAATGGAAGGTTAATCGAAAAATAAATACAGATACATATTAAAATTTGGCAGTAGATATTTTGAATTCCTAAAATTTATGTGCATGTAAGTATACGTGCATGTGGATATGTGCACATGCACACAATAATGATAATAATAAATTTATGTCATAATTATATTACACTCATATCTATATTCTTGTTATGTGACACGAAATCCATGATATTCAATGCAAATGTACCACATATGTATATGTATGTACATATGTTTTTGTATGTTGATGATATGATTAAATTTTTGATTTTAATTCAAATATATGTACATATACATACACATACAAAATCTACCTATCATGTAGATTATGTACACAATTTTTTTTCTAACATAAAGTTTGCGTGTAAAAATCTAATTTATTTTCAAATGAAATACGGAAATATTAAGCACAATAATTAGAATGAATTAAACGCATAGCAACTAAACAAATACACATACAAAAGTGACATTTGTTATGTAGAAAAAAAAAAAACTAATTTAAATTTAATTATTTGCTATAATTCAAGTAAGAAAATTTATTTAATTTCAGTTTTATGAGATATTTGTACATCAAAGAATTTATATAAAAGAGAATTTTAATGAGAACGATTATAAATTATGTATTGATTTTGTTTACTGTTAGTTTTTTCTTTATTCAATGTACTATTGAGGAAGAAATGAAAATACGTATATACTATATACTTTGAGTCATTTATGCACAATAATGAAGATTTTTTGATCTTTAATCTTTGTATTGTAAGATATATGTTTCATTAACCATTTAACTAATTACTAAATAATATCTATGATAATATTTTCAATAATACCGGAATTGAATGAGACTTCTTTTTCTTCTTCTTCTTCTTCTTCCTCTTCTATCCTAACATTTTATCCCAGTTATTATCTAATGAAGTCTGCTCTTCTTGTCTTAAGCATCCGCTACATTCTGTCGTCCATTGTTACGTATTCTAGGTTCTGCCTTTTCAGTAGTGTCATTCATTTCTCTCGTTCTTTTTGTATCCGGAAAGGCTAGAACTGCTAGAACTTTATGAATTCTAATATGATCCTGCTATCTGTGGTCTTCGTTATAGTATATGCCTGTACCATTTTAGCCTTTTCTCAATAATCTTTATTTCCATACTATCCCTGATTGAAGACTGAGAAAAATTATTTATTTGAAAATTTATGAATAATATTGCACGATTTTGTATTAGCAAAAATTTTCTTAAACGATGAAAACGTTTTAAATTATTTTCCAATAATTCACAATAATTAAAAATTAATAATTTTTTCATTTTAGATTTTAGTTTTTCAATTACGATTTGATGTTTTTGTAAATTCAATTAACATTCCATATAAATAGTTCCGTAGTTCACAATAGATAAATATGCATTACATACTTAAGTGGCATAAGTACTACGTCAATTGTTGTATAACTCAAAAAACAAAAATTATTATTATTAATCGGAAAAATAAATTTATCGATAAATTGTTCATAATGAAAAATAATTGATCTTTATCATTTTAAATGACTAATTGCCATTTTAATTTGTTAAGAGTATGCGATGCGAATTCATAATTCAAACAGAAATTTTTAATATTAATGATTAAAAAGTACATAAATATATGCATATCCTAAAGGTTCATTCATTACGTACGTGCAAGTGTATCATATGTGTTGATTTCTCACTAATTAATTTATTAATTAAAATTTAATAAAAGCTGTACATTTATGCATATGCGATTTATACGAAATTATCACATGAATATATAACTATGAACGAATTTATTCATTTTTTTTTGTCTGTTATATACAATTTTCACAGGAGCAACTACATTATATGTAACATGTATATGAATATCAATGATGGGAAAAAAATATTTTATCAAGCAAACAAGTTTGTATTAAACATATACATACATTACATTACATTTTTACATAAGAATTTTTCAATAATTAAGTACCTAGAGTAAGGTGACATTTATTAGAAATAATTTTTCAAAATATTTTTTAAAAAAAATATCTACGTGTACGTATTCTTTACTTTTATTTTTCCCATGTACAGAGTTCTTATTATACCTGCATGAATGTAACATTCCATATTCTAGCTTCATATACTATAATATATGGTACTTTCAGCTATGATATCTTTACATCAGTCATTTGCATTAGAATTTTTCATTCATATTATACTATGCACACATACTTGTACTATCGTATGTACGTATGTAGTAGCAATGCAGTAGTTAGTAGTAGACAAAATCAATGCAAATAATAGTGTAAAAGCAGTGTAAAAGTCTGTAAAGCTTATTGAAGTGTTGAATTAGAGCTTATACTCGTATGTATAGTAATCTCTATATTCACTTTAATATTGTATGCACATTTTTTAGATACGAGTAAAGTTAACTGTAAATATTTTTTTTCATTTTAAAATAAAAAAAAAAAAAATAAAAAAGCAAATTTAAATTGATTTAAAAAAGAAAATAAATAAAAAATAAGGAAAAAGAAAAACGTAAAAATGTAAACTAAATTCCACAGATTGTTAACTTATTGAATTATTTACGTAAATTTCTGGGAAAGAATGTTTACATTTTTCAATGCATACTTACAACATGCCCGTACATAAAACTGTACATATCTATATATCATACAAAACGTATATATAGAGAATGCATTTTCTATCCATCTAACTTTATCTTCATGAATTTATATACTTACACATACTGGTATGTCTAGGATATTTTTAATTTTTCAAATATTTACAAGTATTTTGCAATTTATTTTTGAAAATTTATGTTAGTTTCTGGTGTACATGACTCTTTACAGTTTATTCTATTTTTATACATTTACTTGTCTATACCAAAAGTTTTCTTAACAGTATCTAAGTATATCTCGTGCATTTATAAATTAAGGAAAGTTTCAAATTATTATAAAAATTGAAAATGAACAAATAATAAAAATTGCTAAAAAAATTTCCTTTTTTTTCCGAAATCCATTTTATTGATTGTTTTTTATTAAATTGCATATGAATTTAAAAAATTTATATTTTAAATGTTAATTTCTGTAACATTTTGAAGGAAATAATGCAATTTTTATGTTCGAATAATAGTTAATTACGTATATTTTTTTTTTCTCTCTCTCAACTAGCTATTCAATATTATTTTCATTTTGTAATTGAGATTGAAGGTTAACATGATTGTAAAAAGGTCAAGTGGAAAATATACAGTTGACATTTTATAAATTATATTATTACGTGTTTAATTTTTCATTACAATTTTTATTTCAAAGGTCAGTGAATGTTCTAATTTGATGTTGAAACGAATTCATGAAAAATATTTTTGAAATGAATTACCTTGAAGTAATGGAAATAATATGAAAAAATATACTTAGGTAATAAAATAAAAATTTTATATTTAAAAATAAAAATAATTCATTTATTTATTGAATAATTATTGTGATTTGATTTTTTTCATTTTTTTTTTTCAAATTTTTCATTATTATCTTTTTCTTTGGCAGACACAAACTTTTTGTTTAGAACAATAACCAGTTAAATATCCTTTCCAGAAACAATGAAGTTGACAGAGACCCGTACTACCGAAAATATCGCATGAGACTCTTGGTTGAATTTGATCAATTACTGTAAAGTTATTCAAAAATAATGAAGTTAATTACAAATGTCCATAATATAACAATTAACATTTTTTTTATTGTTGATATAAGATATCTATCTACCTTTTTCATCAGATTGATCAACTGGAACAGCAACAACAGCAGCGACAATGGCTACGAGAATAATGAATAAATTGAAGAAACGCATCGTTTTTGCAATTGTGTTTTAAATTTTCAAATTAGATGAGTTATTGTCTCGTACAAAACTACAAATTGACTTATTTCGAATATCAAAAATCAATTACTTTTATATCTGAAAATATATCAGTGATTTTTTTCTTCCTATTTTTTAAATAAAAAAAAAAAAAAAAAACAAACAAAAAAATAAATACCAATCAAAAAGTGTAAAGTACCGTCATTTTCTATTTAAAATTAAATTGTACGGTTATATGGATTCAATTGATAACAGAAATTCTCTAAGATATTTATTTATACTGATAAGATATAAAAATGTCAATAGCTAGATATAGAGACCATTAATTATGCTTTTTAAATTTTATCAATATTGGAATATAAGAGACAATGGTGATCTCTACATACATATCTGACTACTTCAAATTATGGCGCAACTCAATTGAATTGTTCGTCCCCAAACAGATGTTCGTTTTGAATTCAAAAAATAAATAAATTTGGGTGCACGTTTTTGGTGTGCATAGTAGTAACAATAATTTTCAAATTAAATAAATATTCAGTAAATAAATAAGATTTCTAGAAAGTCAGGAAAGTTCTAAAGTATTGAAATCAGTAGCAGATTAAATGTAATGTATATAAATGTTTTTTTAATTTTCATGATTGTTCGTGTGTATCCATATGAATGTATTTTACATAAGTTGCATAATTCGGTCATAATTGTCGACAATTTATGACAAGATATAAGAGAAAATATATATTATGCAGAATTTCCTGTACAAATTTTGATTTCTATTCACAATTCTACACATAAATTATGTATGAAAATTAATGAATATTCTTTTGTATTATTTGTAAAAATTTTATTATCAATTTTTCGATTTCGTTAAATTAAAAAAAAAAAAATCTTTAATTGCATTTTATAGAATTGAAAATAATGAGTAAGTGACATATCATTTTGTAAAAAATATATTTTTTCCAACATCAACAGTTGGAACAAAGATATCATAGTATTGCCTTGATGACGAGGAAGAGAAAATGGTGATTTTATTTTTTTTTATATTTCATTAACTTAAGTTATACCACTAAAAATATTTCTACTCCCTATGAGATGGATAGAGCCGGAAATGACGAGACAATAAAACGCATCATTGTTAAAAGCAGATTCCGGAAAGTGAAGGAAAATAAAGTAGACCAAGAAGACTCGTTGGCAAGAAGATGTTGAATGTAATCTCATGTGAATGAGGATTTGAAACTGAATGCAGATAATGAAAATGAGAACTGACTGGGATGGCCATTCCAAAGCAGGCCGAGACCCATCCAGGGTTGTAGCGCCATTAACGATGATAATTAGGATGAAGTTATACCACTAAAAATTATTTCCACTCGCTTCTTCATATTATCAGATCGGGTAAAAGTTGAATGCCTTATGAATATATGTTAACATCTGACAACTTATAAGAATGAATATTCATCAACATTTTCGTATTGAATATTTTATAGTTTTATTCATGGTTTTAATTAAAAAATGGATTTACGTCATAATGAGTTTTTTTTTCTTTTGCAGTGAAATAAAAACCAAAAATATTCATCATTCTTGTACTATAAATCTGTACATATGCATGTGCATATATGTATAATGAATTTTATTAAAATTCTCATAAATTTATTTCTGATAAGTGGAACGCTTATAAAACTATTAAATATCCGGATTAAATTATTTTTCTTTCCAACATTAATTTTCTTCATCGTTCATTATAATTATTCTAAATAATAGCGGGATGGATTTTTGTTGAGTAAAAACTTTTTCGTATTCTCATTAAATTCGAATTAGTTCTACTGGATGGATATTTTCATGACATTAAAATTGAGCAAAAAAAAAGCAAAAAAAAAAAAGAAGAAAATTAAAAAAAAATACAAATAAAATAAAACAAAATAAAACTTTGTTGAATTAAATTTATTTTTAAATTTATATATTTTCAGGAAAACCTAAGTTTTAATCGATAATACGGCAACAAAAGAAAAAAACATAGTGCAAAATAAAAAAAAAAATATATTTTCAAATCACTGATTTTATTTATCTGCATTTAATGTTTTATATCAAGTTATGTTTATTGGTTTTTTTTTTATTTTTTGAAAATAAATAAAATAAAATAAAGATAAATTTTTTTTTATATATTAAGAAAAAAGTTTTGAATATAAAGTTCTCAGGAAGCCACTAACATATTTAAATAGTCGAAGAATAACATTTCTATTTGTATAACTATATGGATGTAGTATATGAGTATTATATTATGTAAAATTTTGTTGCCTAACTTAAAAATTTCATGATAAGAACTTTTTAAGTGCCCTTTAAGTATGCTATTAAAATTCAAATAATAGAAAATTTTTATCAACTTTTTCATGAACACGCCAGCAAATATTAAAACTAAATTCTTTAAAATCAAATGTATAACATAATAGATTAGAGTAATTTGTGTTGTATACACTCTGAAAATATCTATTTTACTTTTTATATTTTTTAAAAGCAGACAGAATTAAAATAAAAAATATTAACAAATTTTATTTTATTAATCCAACTGATCGTTATTTATTTATTTTTTTTAAATAAGTAAGTACTCTTTTCGATTTCGCTCTTTTACGTTATACTCTTGTGTCACAATAAATTTTCTATCATAATGTTGTGGAAAATTCAAAAAATTTCCATTGCATACTTTTTTAGACTGTTAAATGAAAAAATTGAATTTGTATTTTTAATGTTGAAATTTCAATTTTCTTTTGACTTTTCAACATAATAGCTAAGTACTTTATGTTTTCGAATTGAATAAATATATCGTTTATTTACTTTGATATAATTGTTATGGAAAATATTGGGTTTTCCGTTGGCAGTAAACATACGATCCATAACAATTCACAAGATACTAAATACATAAACCATTAAAAATTGAATTCAATATACGAGTACATGAAAGCATTTTTTTGAAAAGATTTTCAATTTTATTGACCATCAATGTAATAGTATAAAAAAAGTAAATTTATTAGTTTTTTTAATTTCCATCTAAATTTTCAATATTATTTTATTTTTTATCGATTTTTTTTTTTTTTTTTTTGTTAAAAATGTACCATATTTGAAGCATGACACATATAAAATGAATGAATGAATATTTAAAATCTATTTCTTTATTTATTTTATTGTTACTTGTTACTTATATTTACTTTTATATCTATCTATATGTAGATTTTTTTCACAGTTCAATGAACATTAAAAATCTCAAAGGTAAAAACTTCCAATTTGAATAAATGTATGTATATACATATCTATAGACAATAATTACGTAATGTTAGAAGAGTGTTTGAGTATTTAGTAGCTGATGGTAGCTGTAACTGAAAACCGTAAAATGAATCTGAAATAAAAATAAACATAGAAATAATTTAGAACCTAAAAGCTTTTACGAATTGATAAGAGTTAACTTCTTTCATATTATATGTACATAACAACGTACATACATAAATACAGAAAAAATTAGAATTCAAATGGAAATTAAATCGATTTTCAATCATAAATTAAAACTGATTTACAAGGTTAACCAACTGTCGTATTAAATAAACATTTTTAAAAAAGGACAACAACATTGAGTACGTTTCAATTTAAATTTAAATGTTATATGTGAGTATATGTAGGGTTTGGTCCTTTTAGCAGTAACCTAACCATTATAGCCCAAGTCCAATACAAGGCAGCAACAGCAAAATAGTTTGCCACCATTGGTTTTTATGTTGTGAGGTCTAATACGGCAGAAGCAGCAATAGCGACAGCAAAATATGCTGCTCGATTAGCGCTATTTCTAATTTTGCTGCTCTGCTACTTTGCTGCCACATGTAATATCGCCTGTTTACCTGTCATAAGTAGAGTTTTATGTTTATTATGCTGCTGCTGCCATAGCTTGCATTGGACTTCAAAGGGCAGCATTTTCCCTAAGCAGCATTGTTTGCTGTCGCTGTTGCTGCTGTTGTTGCTGCCGTGCATTGGACTTGGGCTATTACCATTACCATGACTACCTATCCTATCTACATATGTAAGTAGGTTTATACAGATATGATATTTAGAACGAATTTTTATATCATTTCAAACTTTTAAGAGTATTCTAAAATATGATAATACCAACACAACAACATAGAATAGTGTTGAAAGAAACTAAAATAATTCTTTTGGAAATGCTTAAAAATGCTTGTCAAGCTGTTAGCACAGATGTTTACAAAAATTGCAAACATTTTCATAATAGTTTTTTGTTTTTCAGAAAAAAAAATATATATATATATTTTTGTAACGTTTTTACCTCGAAAATTATATTCTCGAAGCAAATTTTTATCTGCATTTATTTAAATTATTTTTGTTTTTGTTCCATAAAATGAATGAAATTTTTATAACATGTGTTTACTTACCTGTGTTTGCTATACAAGAGATTACTTTCCAGAAAACAAGAATAACATATAGTATAGTACATAGTACGATACAGTATCTACACACAAGAATACTATGTGTACATTTACGTTAAGACAGTAGGTACATGAAGTACTCGTACATATTTAAAAGCTTTAGAATTGTTTATTTTGCTGCCGATTAAATTTGAGATGCTGTCATATTCAAAATACGAGTACAATATGTAAAACCTTTGTTTTGTATTAATAGATGAGTACCTACTAGCTACTACTAGCTACTAGTAAATGTACTAAAATGAATTTTTGATGAGTGTAAAACGTGGTAAAACATTCAATTTCTTTTTAGAATATTTTGTTTTTTTTTTTTTTTTTTAAATATTCATATGATTTTAGATTTTAGTTTATAAGTTCTTGGAATACATTAAGAGGATTTTGACTTTTACACATTTATGTACTTAAAAAATTCATTATTTTGATCGTTTGATTGTTTGTGTATGTAAGAAATGAACATTAGAAAATAAGTAGTTAAAATCATGCATGAAATATTAAAAAATTCGATACTGAATAAGAAGAAAAAGAAAATAGAAATTATAAGCAAATATAGGATATATGTAGTATAGTAAGTTTATTGAATATTTACTTATAAATTATATTCTTTTTTCTTTTTTTTTGTTTTGCTGACACTTTTAAACTAAAAACGTCAATTTAAATAAAAAACTGTACATATTCGGGTAATGAAAATTTAAAATGAAAATGTGATGGCTGTGTTGTTTGTTTAAAATTTTATTTTTATTTTTATTGCTCATATTTGGGTCAGTCACGTATAGATTCAAATATTATTTTTGTTTATAAAAGTTTTTCAAAATTAAGTATTATTTGTATTTTCGTATTTATGTATTATAATTGTTTTTTTTTTTTTTTGTTTACTAATTTGTTCAATTTTTAATGAAATCTTAATTGAATTTTTATTTAATTAAATTCTATATCCGTTATAAGAGTATATAAGGAATAATTATGTTATGACCTTATTCAATTCAATATTATAAGATTCTGTATGAAGATAATATAAGGATTATTATAAATAATTTCTATTTAATTCAGATAAACAATAATGCAACTAATTGCATCGATCTATACAATATATATGTACATAATTAAAAAAATTTAATCAATTATTTGCTTCATTAAATTATAATGCCGTCCCGTTACATTACGAATATTAATATGCAGGTATATAAACATATATACATATGTCTTTCGCTAAATAAGTACATAAATTACTCGCGTATACATTAAATACATATTAACTATATAAAATAATAATTATTTATTAATGAAACTATACATGACCATATATTTTGCAATTTTATCCACATTTTACTTATAATATACGATATATGCAATTAATGTGTCATTGAACTGAGTGCATCTACATACATACATATATATGTATGTTCATTTTATTTATTTTTATTGACATTTCTGACATTTCTTTTTTTTTTATTTTGTACCACATATACATAAATGCACAATTAATAAAATGTAAACAAGATAAATTCAATTAAATCTACTCGTTGATCCTTTAGATGTTAATTCGATCATAAAATTTAATTTAATTTTAATATAAAATAACAAAAAAAAAAAAAAAACAAAAGTTGATGAATATCAGTGAAACATTTGTAATTATTACTAATAACATCCTGTATCTGTTATGAAAATTTACTGATGTGAAAATATGAACTTTGTAAATAATATAATGTATTTTATATTATATAAAAGCTTTCCAGAAAAAAATATGAGACAACAAGGATACAAATACTCTATAAATTATGATGAGTACTACAGCTACCATACGATATCATGTTGGCATACATTTTAATAATACATATATATGCAGAGTAAATATCATATAATATATTATATGTACATTCATATATTTAAGGACTTCAAAGTGTTTTGAATTGTGAAATGTGAAATGAATTAATTAAAAAACTAGCAGTATAGACAAGTGTTTCGTTATTCAGACGAACGAAAAAAAAAGAAAAAATATTTTCGTATGTCTCAAAAGTATAAATATGTATGTATGTATGTATATTTTATGTCACATCAATTCTAGAATATATTATTTTAATAGTATACATCGTATAGAAAATCGTATAGTGAAAATTAATTTTTTTATCTATTTTAATTCAAAAAATGTTGAAGTGCTAAAAAACATTGGATGACATAGTTATTATATCTTATTTTATACATATATAGATCTATGTAAATTAACATCGACGATAGTTAGACTACTCATAGGCTAAGCTGGAAGGGGCACGTAACCAGAATGAACGACTTTAGAGTTAGGCAAAAAGTACTACTACGAGAAATGCCAACCGCGAGAAAGAGACCACGAGGATGGCCTGGGAAGAGGTGGGAAGATGGTGTAGACGAAGATGCACAAACTTTATTAGAGACGAAAAATTGAAAGACAGCAGCGCTAAAACGAGAGGAATGAAGGAAGAAACTTGAGACGGACATGGGCCGAATTGGACTTTAGTGCCTTTTGAATTGAACAGATCTACATTGTAATAAATACTTTTAATATTATCGTAGTTTTCTTTTTTTAAACATTTTAACGAATAAAATTTTATAGTTCAATGAAAATGTAATTTTAATTTTTATTTAAATATTTTAACAATAATTAATTCTATATTATATTTCTTATGTTTTTGCAATAAATTATTTTTTACACGAATATTTTTTGAATTTGTTACAGACATTAATTGTAACTTTTTTCAATAGGCATTCCTTCATACAATTTCCTACTTCATGGCGGAATCGATCAAAAAACGAGCCACATACAACTGTTATACATTTATATAAGAATGTATATAAATATATTGAAAAAATAAATGTTACAAAAAATAATCTTATCATTTTATATAATAGTATACTATGTATATATTTTTAAAAATCTTATTCATAAAAATACCATTTGCAACGATAAGAATTACAAAAATTCTAATTAATTTTAATAAATTCATTTTAATTTTTATGTAATTTTATAAAATATTTGAAAATATTTCTAAACAAAAATTTTGTAACTGCAACACTATTGAGTATACGTTGTTGGTATTGGTATCACTCAATTTGAAAACTGAACTGAAAATAGTCGAATGTTTTTACGTTTTGTGCTTTTAAAGTAAATTATTGCTATTCAGATAAAGTATAAATATTTGATGTTACATACAATACATTATGTTGTATCAGTTGTATGTTGTATTGATTGAACTTTAGATTTACGACTTTTGGCGTAAAGTGTAAAGAAACAATACAAAACTTATGAATTAAATAAAATAATTTCAAAAATTTACATTATTATTTACTTTCATTTGAATAAAGTATGAATTTGTGTATTGTGAAAGAATGCAAGAAATATTCAATTCAATGCAGTAAATTAGATATTTTTAAATTAAAATGAATAGAATAAAAAAATTTAAAGTCTTTGAATATCTATATTTATTATAATGACTTTAAAAAGAATTTTATATATACGAAAAATATGTTTGAAATTCATAATTTTAAATTCCATTAATTCGAATGTATTCCTCTATCTTTCTATATCTATTTTGTCACATTTGATTAGACAAAAATTAAAAAAAAAGAAAATACAATTAAAATGATGAAAAATATATTTTTTGATTTTTTCATACTTATATCTACACATACATAAACACATATTTGTAATATTGTCCTTAAAAAGCAAAATCTAACATATGATGACTTGGTTTAAAAAAATAAAATAAAAAAAAAATTTAATCTGAGTAAGTAATTAAAATTAGTTAAAAAATATCTACAACATTTTTAAAAAATTTAATTCGAATTTAGCTTAAGGTCAAAGTCCTTCAACAACAACAACAAAAAAAAAAGTATTTCAAATTGTCTACAAACATATGCAAATTTGCATTTGTATATTTTATTACACACATATTTGTATATTATGTAATACATGTACATATTTGTAATTTAAAATAATTTCGTAGGTATCTACATATATGATATTTACATTTTATATATTTATGTAGGTACATGTAATGTAAATATTTTTATGTATGTATTTTCTACATTGTATTTTCTCTCGTTCAAACTATTTCTGTTGCTGCCAAAGAATTTTCTTCTATGAAAAAAAAATAAATATATGTATATAATAATAACAGAATATTCATAAAAGTCTGCATATCCTTCTCCATAGAATTAAGTTGAAGGTTTTTTTTTTTGTAACTTTAATATTATGATTTTTCACGAATAAATTACATTCATATGTGTAGTGTGTACGTATGTATATAATAAGAGTATCCCAGTCGGGTAGGCAAGTAATTACCGAACCGATGCTGCAACTAGTTCCTTTAAACAGCAACTAGTTCTACTTTCGATTACTGTGTATGGAAATAACGCATTACTTTTACACGGCGATGTCATAGGAGGTAAGCAATCGCCTCCACTCTGCATTACTCTGATTTAGTTCGGTATTTAGTTGAAAATAAGTTATTATGGAGCTAATTACTGGTAATTGCTTACCTAACTATTTATATGGAAGTTATTATGGAGCTGATTACTGGTAATAGATTACATAACTATTTATATGTAAGTTATTGCCAGGGAACTATTTCTGGAATCAAATAAAACACGACTATTTTATAAATAGAAGTAATAATTAGATATTTATTTTATAGTTTAAGATAATGTAATAATAATATACGTTAAAGAACATTATAAATTATTGAATTTTTTTTTTCTGAATGCACATATTCTTAAAATGTCTATTTTTAAACACCTTGAATGATTTTTTTACTTCCTTTTTGTACTGTTCAATGTTGTATTTGTTTTTATCAAGCGCTTCTGAAAATTTGAAAATATATCACGTTACTAAAATATTAAGTTCTTACTATGCAACATATCATTGATTTTTTTAAAATCTTTGAAAGAATATTTCCCATGGAGGCCATCGAAATTAAAATTTAAAATGATGCTTTCTCCAAACACTTCATTAAAAATGAATTTTTAACTTTAAGCACAACACTAACAAAAACTATAACTTGACTATACCGCACTTATTACAAGAATGAGTAAGCAAAAGAATTTTTTAGAACGCATTTCTTTAATGGAATTTTTTTCTCGTGATTGCGTCATCCTATTTAATGCCCCTGCATTGTTCTATACATTTTCATATCAACTGGTTTCAACATATTACATTTTTGCATTACTTTTGCGGAAAAGTAATGAGTTACGGAGCTATCCAATTTGAATTTGTAAAGCTGCTACAAAGTGAGGTGATGTGGTGAAGTATGCATGCATTACAGAACTAGTTACACTGGTAATGACTTTCCATTTCGCTACTGAGACATTACCGCTTGCATTACATAGCATCAGTATCATTGTTCGGATTACAATTGCATGACAATCCACATTACCTTTTTAACGAAGTAATGTATTATTGAACTACTTTATTCGAATTGAAGAATTGTGAATTAGTTACAGAATTGATTCTGCCAGTAATGCCTTACTAATTCATGACTGGGATAATGTATAGTATATGTATACTATACACAAATGTATGTGTACTCGTCAGATAAAATATTATTATTTGATACTGACATATGCTATATCCCTTAAGCAATTTTATATATAAAAAAAAAAATACATTGATGTACGTAACATATAAGCACTAATATCATTAAGTAGATGAAAAATGTACTATATTATATTATATACTTTATTACTGCATGCATATAATTTCTACATGTATATGCTACATACATATGTATAAAAATACGTTAATATACTTGAATGAATGTTTCACAAAAAATGTAAGGCATGAATGAAAAGAAAAGCGAGAAGAGAAAATTGTAAAAATATAATTTTTATAATTCAATAAAATTATTATGTAACAAGGTTGAGATGCTGTTTAGTGAAATTAAAAATTAAAATTTAAATTAAATAACGAAATTTGATACTTTAATTTATATATTTCAAATAAAGCAAAACAAAAAATTTTTTTTTTTACAAAAATATAATAATCATTATTTTTATATAAGTCACACCGACACTTACTTAATAAATCCCGTGTCCTTGTATAATTGAGTTATCATTTCAAGGTTATGTAGATCATGAAACTGATGATGAAATTTAATTAGTTTTGGATTTTAATTATTTCTGTATTAATTAATTCATTATTTTTAAGAATTTTCGATAATGTGTGTTAAGTAAGTATATGTATAATCCGTACGTTGTCTCAGTATGTAGATGCAGCTATGTACTTATGTAGGTGTCAATAAAATTTCAATTACAAACTTTTTCAAATAACATCGAATTTTTACAAACAACATTTACGAATGTATACTTTTAATTGTTATTTTTAATTGTGTATTTAAAGCGTAGGCAAATTAAGGATGTACCCGTGTACGTCCAATCATGCAATAAATTTGAATAATTCCATAGAATAAATAAAAATTTTGTACATTTTTATTAATGGATGATGTGTTTATACTGCATTTACCTGTTAAATTTTAAAATTGCACTTGATTCTTCTTTTTTCTATATACTCCTGTAAATTTAGTTTTATTCAACTAGTACGGTACCTATGGTAAGTATAAGTTATACTAGTACCTATTTCGAGTATTGCCTTTTTTATTTTACACATCATGTATACTCTTATTTTCTATCTTCACAAAAATTTGATTTTCTCTCTGAGCATAATGCGAATATTGTACATGACGAAACACAGAAAATCAACTAATAACATTTTATGCTTGCTCCTCCCCTTTTATACATACAATGTATAGCAGTGGAGGTCATTGAACTAGTACGGTACCAGTAGTAAACGCTACTATAATAGGAGTGGTATTTTACACATCATGTAACTAAGTACCTACTATTTTTTTTCTATTTTCATTTTGGAACTTTTTCGAATGATGCCCAATGCCGCTTAAACGGAAAATCCACCACTGTGGATGTGGAGTTTACAGATAAAAATCAAAAATTAATTTAATTTTAATTTATTTTTTGAGATAAACAAAAAAAAATAAGGATTCTAAAAAAAAAAAAAAATTAGGATAATTAAATCCTTAAAATTAACTGTATTTAATTATATCACAAATTATTATTTCCAGATTTAAAATTACAATTTTAACGTCAATTTTTTTTTTTTCATCCATATGATGTACGTAGACGTACATTACATACGTATAAGCGTATAAGCATATGTGAATACGTAAAAAATAGTATTAATTTATTTTCTAATTATTTTTAAATTTTATTTTTGTTCTGCTTAGTGTGCAATATTATTCCGTTTTTTTTTCATTGTTAACTCGTTTTTAATAGTATGTATATTTTATACTGTTTGCTTACATAATTGAAAACAATGAAACAATAAAAAACACGTATTTACGACACGGTATTCGTAGTAACAAAAATACAATAATGGTACAATACTATACTATATACTCGTATGTTATATAAATTTAATCGTTTATTATTTTTGTGTGTTAAGTGTTTCAAAAAAAATTTCATTTATTTATTCATTTCTTCTATAAATATTCATATTTATTTATTTATTTATTTATTTAATTTATTTATGTATTTATTTTTTTTCTCATTTCAAAAATAGAATCGTATGTGCACGTAATTTATGAGAGCGATATACTTGAAAAAAATATACACATACATACATATGTATATGAAATTCCATTATCCATTAAATAAACAAAATAAATAATTTAAATTGAAAAAGCAGACGATGTACATTTTATAAATACAGTACAGTACGTAGGTAATATGTATGTATGTACATAATATGATAGACGGATAAATATTTTATTTTATTTTTATTTTTGTTTTTAATTTTTCATTGTTTCTAGGAAAAAAAAAGATGTTTTTTTTTTTTTGATTAAAAATTGTTGGTTTATTATATGTTGAACAATTTTAATTATCTAGCAAAATAATGTACCTTTTTTGCCCTATTTTGTTATATTTTTGTAATATAATAAATTAGTAGATTTATAAATTAGCAAAAAAAAAAAAATGGTGAATGAATATAAATGTTTTTTTTTTTTTTTCATTTTGATTTTTGTTCAAAAGAGCAAAGCACAAAAAAAAAACAATAAATAAAATGAAATGAAAAATTTTTTTTTTTTATTTTTATTGTAAATAAAATTATTTTTGTTTAGATTTTATTTAGTTTTTAGTTCCGGTGCATTTTATGATGAAAAAGCAAAAAATCTGGTTTTTCAATATCCTAGAATACATAATGACTTTTTGGTACGAGTACACGTATGTATGGTTATATAATAAATTATTATATTAGCATGATCATTTTTAACAAAACAAAAAAGAAAGAAATTCATTTTCATAATAATTTATTATTATTTTCAGTGAATAAGCACACATAGACGTTGGTAGTTTTATACTAATTTTTATTCTTCCATCCAGAATGACATGTACCATTCGTATGTATACATTAATTACGTATATACCTACACATTATGTGTGATGGTATGCATTCTGCATTGCGGTCTTTTTGTACTTTTTGTTCACATGAAAAAACACACGTATATTAATGTGTATACTTAATATGTATAGTCAAATAAAGGATAAACTAATTTAAAATAAAATAAAAGCCTTTACTGATTTTAATATTTTCTCTTTTCAAATGTGAGGACGACTTTATTACTATATATTCAACTATATTTTGCTGTTCTGCTATCCTGCTGTCCATTATCTAGTTGTGCGTTTATTAATTTTCAATTTATTTAGTTAGCAAGTACATATTTTAGAAATTGATGTCACACCACCCCCAACTTTGTGAGTACATCACATCTAATGAAAAATTCAATGCCTTTTTTATTTGATTTAAAAAGGTAAAGAGTATTTGAAAATATTTTTCGATAAATGGAATAGAATATTTTTGTATCTAAATCAAATTGAACAATAAATTTATTTGGTGCATCTACATTATCTTATTTCATGTTCACATAATTGTTTTTAGAAAAATAATTTTATAAATCACAGTATAAAAATGTTCTCATCGAAAATAGTCTCTTCAAAGAGTTCAATCAATGGCCATATTTGTTTACAAATGAAAATATAGGTGAAACTGAAAACATTTATTGGTTTTTCTTGTTAACACGAATCTACACAGCCAATCTTCTCATTTTCTTGTATAAATTATGTATTGCACTTTAGTAGGCAAGTAGGGGAAAGAATTTAAAATTGAAACAAGATCCATATATGCAGAAAAAAAAGTATAAAAAGTACATAAAGAGCGAATAATAGTTGATAGTAGTTTCTTTTCTCCTTCTCTTGCTTTAATTATGTACTACGTACTACGCATTATTAGTCATTAAGTGCGAAAGATAATTTCAAATTGAAACAAGATCCGTGTAAACAAGAAAAACCGATAAATATTTTCACCTACATTTTCATGTGCAAATAAACATGGTCATTTAGCTCTCCAGTAAGTATTTGAGATGTAGAAAGAGAAGTAGAATGATAATCGAGTAGTAGTTTTTCTTCTCTTTTTCTTGTGTAAATTGTGTACTGTACTAGCCGTGTACGAAGAAAATTTTCAGATTAAAACAAAACTAGAAAGACAAAACTTTGACTTTTCGATTTTATGATTTTGATCGAAGATGAATAATATTTGAATTTAATCTTTTTAAATAGTTCAAAAATTTTTACTATATTTTTTAAAATCTTTTTGAAAAAGTTTTTAGTGTAAACCAATTCACAAATGTGCACAGATATTATGCATATGTAATTAACTTTTAAAAGTAAATATTATATAATTGAATTTGTATGATACAAATAATTTAAAATTTACATACATATGTTTATGTATCCATATATTATGTTTTGTTTTGTATGTATCTATCTATATGTAGGAAACCTCATTTTATATTCAGTTTTACAATGAAATATATGAGTATTTATACACACAAAACCATAATTAAATTAAATAAATCCATTGAAACCGCAAAAATCTGGATTAGTTGATGATTCGAAATTTGTTTAAATGTTTCGCATCTGTGTATTTTTGTATGTATATGTAATTAAAATAAACAAAAGTAAAATATAAAATTGTCACTAAAACTACAAAAAAAAAAAAAAGAAACATTACAAATTCAACAAAATACACAACAACATTGAACATGCGTTTGGAAAGCTAATTGTTTAAAAAGAATTTTCAAAAAACCAAAATCTTTTTTTGTTTATTTCATTGTTTTTCTTGTGAGTTTTGAGGGTTGAGAGATCATTTAAATATGTTCTGTTTCTGTTGGTTCTGTAGAGGAAGTTTATAGTTGAAATTTAAATTGTGAACACATCGCCGCCACACACATTAAAATTGTTATTTGGTTTATGGATTTCATTTCATGAAAATTGTTTCAAAAGGAATTTGTTCTAAAAAAAAAAACGATATATTCTGTTTTCATTTTCACTATAACGAAATTATTTTATAGTACCTACAAGCACATGTATGAACATTTTTATGTAATACAAATTATTTTATTGCTTTGAAGTTTATGAAAACATCAAAAAAAAAAATCCAGATTTCTATAGAAATAAAAATTCGATAAAATATATAAAAAGTTATTTTAACAAAAAAGTTAATCAAGCAAAATTATATATGTGTGTATATTTATGTTTGTATGTTCACATGTTTATTCTATACACAATATGTATGTGAGAAAGCTGTTACATTAATGATGAAACAAAAGAACAGGATGTTATAAAAATCAAATTTAATTTCCACGTACCATGCCTAAATAAAGAACGTGATATGACTACATGATGTCGTTTTCAAGACGTGAAAAAAACAAAAAAATGAATGAAAACAAAATACTGCTCTATACGTGTATGCTATGTAATTTTTCATTTCTATTTGTGTAAGAATTCATTATTTACTTTGATTTTATTTACTCTTGTTTTTCATTTTTATTTACTGTCATTATGTTTGGTTACGTTTTTACTTGTGGTCAGATCTATAACTTATTTGTATAGAAGTGTAGATGTAAATTGTTTTCCTAGTTGTGGTTTACACTTTAAATTTTATACCTTTGTCATCATGTAATTAATATTACTCGTTTGTATAGGACGCTACAATAAAGAAAAAAAGAAAATATCAATAAAGCAACATCGACAGTTTTTTTTACAGAAAATTTCAAGAAACTGATCTGTGAAGTTTTTCTATTATTTTTCATTAAATACGGTACTAATTTGAGACTTCGATCTGAAAATCATACGATTTTAAAGCTAGATATTTCCTCTAAAAAGAAAAACCTTGTTAAGGTTTTTGTATCTAATAAACGGAAAACCGAAAAATTATTTTCTTGAAAAAAAATCTTAATATATAAAGATACACTAAAATAAAAAAAAAACACTTTTAATGTGCTACTTACGTTTTATGTTCCGAAAGAACTTTTCTGAATATGCGTTAATACGAGTATTTTTCATATGTAGTTTTGTTCATTCTCCCAAAAAATAAAAACTACAATTAACAATAAATGTACCTATTTGAAAATCGAACGTGATATGCCATATACTTTTATGATAATGTCAACGAATTGGTACGTGTGTGTTACAGGTCAGCATATTAAAGAAATTAATATCGAACTTTTTCATTTCGATGATAGCAAATGATAATAATTATAGATGTGAAGAATGTAAATGACAGTAATTAAATATTTTTGAAGTGTTTCATCATTTAGATGTTTCAGAAATTTTCTTGATGATTTGTAAATTTGCATATGCGTGTACGAAGTGAAGATTTTTTCCATTAAGGTGCCCTAGGCATCATCATAAGTTTCAAAATAAAATAAAAAAACTTTACTGAAATATTACTCGTACTATCATAGTGTATACTATAGGTACTGTAATAGTCAATGACCTTCACTGCTACAGAGTGTGTTTGCGTATGGAAGGGGAGGAGCAACAATTAAATGTTGTTCTTTGATTTTCCGTGTTTTGTCGTGTACAATATTCGCATTATGCTCAGAGAGAAAACCGAGTTTAATTGAAGATTGAAAATAAGAGTAAAGATGATGTGTAAAATACTAGCATATAGAAGAAGAGGAGTAAGTATAAAATGTTGTTTGTTGATATTCCGTGCTTTTCATGTAGGTACAATATTCGTAGTCTAATCTTATATAGAGTTTAGAATTCTTATACTCTATATTTTAATTTATTTGAATATGTCAGTAGGAAGAGGTGAGACTATATCATATAGCGAATAGACAGACACTTTCTGACTTTCGTATCGAACAGAATGTACTCCATGCAGTAGATGTCGTTATCAGAAATTATTATTAGCTTTAATTCTTCTATTTGTGCTTTCGTTATAGTCATTAATCATATTATCTAAATTTTGTAATTAAAGTTTCTATTCGGAGAACAATCGATTATTAAAGTTTTAACTTGACATTATGTAAAAACTATTTGTTTCAGTTATTTTCAGAAATATAAAAATGTATAAATTTATCAATTTGCCAATGATCAACGAGTGAGCATTTTACGTAAACTTTTAAAATTATATCTTACAGAAAAATAATAAATTAATTAAAGTAAAAACAAAATTAGATGCTTATAAAGTTAATCTCGTTTGTAATAACAAGAGTCGAATTCATAACACACAGAATTTTCTAATTCTGGGAATTCATACATTTGTATCATGTACGGCACGGCACATTAAGTATATTACAGTATGAAATGCATGCATAGTTCTTATTTATAGTTCATATTTTGCCTAAAAGAAAATAATTGTGTCATTAATTAAATTAGAAAAGTCTTTTGTTTAAAGGTTTTACAAAACTGTAAACTGCCTTATGAATACTGATTTTTGAAAATTTCAAAAAAGATAAATTACGAAGAATTTTGTAGCGCTATATATGTACACATAATGCTGTAGATGTTGTTAAAACTTTGTTATTTGATGTATGAAAATATAATATCTTATGCAATTTAGATACATATTTTCATGTATGTATGTACATATATATACACTATGTACTATATATATGTTATGTTTACCACAGAAATAAGATATTCAAGAAATGTTATGTGTGCAAAAACTTTAGAAAATACATAATATTTGTCTCACAGCAAAGGAAGTAAGTAAATTTCGTAAATAAAATTTCTCTATAAATTCGATTTAAATTTTAATGGGATTCAATGTGAATGTGATATAATATTTAGCTATATACACAGTAACACTGATGTGTATAAATAAATCACATAAATGTAGATACTATGTACATACATATGTAAGCAAGTGTATATAATGTGAGAATAAAGGTCTATACATATACAAGTAATTTTAATTAATTTATTTAAAATTTTAAATGAATTTTCAAAAGTGAATTTACCAAAGTGTTTATACAGAAATGATTTGAACAATTGCAAATTAAATTAAATGTTAAGTTAATAACAAAAATAAAGAAATTAAAAAAATATTAATTTTTGTATGTAACATAATTTATTGTTTATTTACTATTTTCATTTTAAAAAGGAGTCATACATAACTCATATTAAAAACGAATTTATGGAGATATCTTCGTGCTTTTTTCATACATTTTTTTTTTCAATTTCATGATATAGAAATGGTCAACAAGTTATACACTCATAAATGGGTAAAGGTTATAACTGTGGTTATAACAGTTATACAAAAATTTAAAATTTTTATTTTTCATTTTTATTTTTTCAATGGCACTTAAATTTAAAGGTTTTGTTTTGATTTCTTATGTGATTTTAATCGAATTTAAATCTCGAATACTCAAAGATAATCTGAAATAAAAAACCATCCACTATGTTTACAGTTTACACCATCGTGCATACTAACACTATCGTAAAATATTTGCGAGAAATAAGTTTTTGATTCATGAATCAATGTCACAAATAATTTATGCACATATGAAAAACATACAGTACGTATATGTTTTTTGTTTTGTTTCTTAATTTTTAGGTGCTAAAGAAAAGGATATATGGAGTGTGAAATAATAAAAGTAGATGATTCTTTTTCGTGAAACTAGTCAATGTGCCAAGACAAATAAACGATTTTTATACATAAGTAGGTGCATATATGCTAGTACAGAAGAATAATATATTTACTGTGGCGTTTTGCCAGAGAAGAAAATTTTATTATTTTTATTTTATCATTTTTAGTATACAATAATAATTGCGTTTTTATTGAACTTCTTCATTGTGCTATTTATAAAGTTGAAGGAGCAAAAAACAATCCGTATTTTGGCAAGCAAATACATGATATTCACATTTTTATTGGTGAATTTAGAGCTCGTTGCTCTAAAAAATTCTTTTTGTATCGTATTGTGATGAAAAAATCATATACACGTATGTGAAATCTTCTTCAGTTTTAAATTCATATATGTCCCGTTCTGATTGAGTTCAATTTGTTTTACTATTGCTGACTACTGACAGTTTTCTAATGATAAAATTCATGTACGAATCTTTAAGTATGCTTTCAGATTGAAGTTAAAAATTTTGATTAATTAAATTTTGATTGTTTAAAATATGAACATTTTGAATTTAATTTTGTCCGAAAATAGATACGTATTACATTTTATCATCTTTTATAGCGAAAAATACAACATACATTATACATATCTCTATAGTCATGTATGTGTGCATATATGAACTGAAAACTATATTATTAAACAAAATCCAACTGCAATCGTCTGGAATGGTATGAATAAAATTTTGTTTGGATAAAACTTTTAACTCAATTTAAAAATAAAAATTAAAAGTTAAATAAAACAAAAAGACATTACATATTCTCGTATCCATCGTATGTCTGTCTATCAAACAGAACAAGAAATTCTGCAATGCAGTTCACAAAAAAGAAATTAAATGAATAGAAATGTTGAAAATAGAATTTTGCAGGTATCTACCTCATCTGTGTAAGGCTAAGGAAACATCATCTGGCTGCCTGTTGTGCATAGAACTATACTATAGTAAGTAAATGATGTCTTCTCTCTTTTAAGAATTTTAATAATATGATAAAGGTAATCAGACAGACTGCAGATATGTTTCGCATTTTTTTTTTTTTTTTGAAATATCATTAAACTTTCCTCATATGTGCATACATATACAAGCAGATGAGATGATCTTTTCAAAAAAAAAAAAAAAAAATTTATTTATTTGAAGTTTAATTCCTTTTGCTAAATAAACTAACTACAACAAATTGTAGAGACAATGAAGGTAGGTATTTTGATAAAAATCAGAAGCAGATTTCAAGATATTTAATTAATGAAAAATAAATTTTTGTTATACCAATGTTGATTTAATTTAAAAGTATTAAGTTATTTATATTAGAATTTCATATAATTTCAGAATACATACATAAATATGCATGTACCTACATAAAATAAATAAGAAAATTCATTAGATTTAAAAACTCATTACAAAATGTAGTAGGTTTTTTACGGCACAGCATGAGAATTTTTAAAACTACCTATAATACATACACATTAAGTAATTGCAATTACAAATATTTAAGAATTATTTGGAAGATTTTAATTAGAAAAATACAAAGCAGAACGCAGAATAGAATTTCAAAACACTATAAAGTGCACAAGCAAATATTCAATAATTTATGTCAAATTTAAAAATAAATGAACTTCGATTCGATGCCAAATAAGAGCTCTATAATTACGTTTAAAATCATTCAATTCATTTTAATTATCCGGCGAACATAAAATTATATTAATTAATCGTTATAATAGAATATTGTGTTTAGAATACAAAAAAAAAATTTAATTTCCTTTTAGTGATATGATTGAACGTTCGTTATTTAATAATTATTATCTGGTGGTACTACGTACATATGTACGAGTATATACATCATATACTTATATATTTGAAAGATAATTAATAATATTTTGTTATATGTACAAAATAATACGGAAATTTCAGTCAATAATTGTATCCGATAAGAAATTGAAAGAAAATTATATTAATTATTGATCAAAATTATTGGAAATTGTTATCGGAAACATACAGAATTGAATATACTGTATGTATAGGTACATACATACACAGAAAATTTCGAAATAAAAGTAATTACTTTGGTAATTTTGATTGTATTTAATCAAATATTAAAAAGATTTCATTGCAAAAACAAAAATTATCCAATTTACTTTAAAAAAATCAAATTTTTAAAGTTGATATTTTACAATTTTCGTAATTTTTTACCGTATACGTATTCATATGTAATTAATTGAATATTCGTATATAAAACTTGAAAAAAAATTATATATAAATATAAGATATGATTGCATGTGATAAAATGAGGTGAATTCAGGGCGATAACCTGAATTTTTTAATTTTTCGTGGAGAAAATGTATTCATCAAAAAAATGAATATCATTAGAACACACACACACATACACACTTTTAAATACATGGCTTATATGTGTATATTTTTCACTGTTCAAATATGTATTTATACAAAAAACAAATTTTTTTAATTCTCTGAATACTCGTAGAAGAGAAAATCATGTATATATAAATGTGCACTCATATATTCTATACGTAAGTTTAAAAATGCAAATAAGTATATAAAGAATTGCGGTTGAAAAAGTTTTTGTAATGCAGAAACTATGAATTATAAATCATGAATGTGAAGTTAAATAAAAATTCGAAAGAGAGTGGTAACGAAAAATAATGAAAAGCAAAAAGCATAAAGCAAAAAAAAAAAAAAAAAAATAAGGAGAGTTAAAAACAAAAAAAATATACAGATAAAATATGAAATTATACATTGATGTAGGTAAATAATCATTAAAATATACATAGTATATGTGTTTAAATTTTGCATATTTTATTTGATACCTATATTAAATTCGTTATTTATGTACAGTAAAAATGGCATATTGAAATTGAGGATATAAATGTACACCTATGTTATATAAGAGGAAATCATAAATGTGATAAGATTTAATAACAGTTCATGGATGTATGAGCGTTTAATATAATTTAATATGTATGTATTTCAGCAGAATAGCAAATATTATTTTGTCACAAAAATTTCATATAATTTTTGCATGCATGTACGTACATATACATATATATTTTATATGTACATGAATTATTAATGAAATGATATAATTTTTTACACAAATAATGATGTGTGATTTCCTGGAAAAAAGAAAAAACACAAAAAAAATTTAATTAATATACGTAAAATTTTTGTAAAATTTTCAAAATTGTTAAAAATAAAATTTAAAAAAAAGTAAAATAAAATAAAATAAAATAATATCTGATTAAATTTAATTAACAATTTACAGTAATTACAAAATGAATAAATGATTTTGTATTGGACAGAAGAAGAAGAAATAAAAACAAATGTTTTATAGAAAATTACACATTTTTTTTTTTTTGAACGAACGAACGAATAAATTATCAATTATATTTTCATAAATTTCATAATTAATTGTTTACGTTTTATGATGATTAAATTGTTTTTTATTTTTTAATTTTGCAATAAATTGATTATTTTTATTTAATAAATTTCAATTATCCAATAAAATTAATAAATTAATGAAATTCATCAATTTTAAAACTAAGTATCTGTAAAACTATTAAAACCAATTCAATTTTTTAATTCACATAAATTTATTACTTAATTAAAAATTTGAAAACTTAAAAAATGTTGTTTTAAGTATAAACAAAAGCATTTAAAATGTCAGTTTTAAAGCTTTAAATTAGCAAAAATTCTAAGTAATTAAATTTAAAAATAAACGTTTGTTGTTGTTGTATGGATTAAATTAAAATTTCTAGGTTTTAATTGGAATATAAAAGCAGAAAAAAAAAAATTCGAAATAAATAAGCTTTATAATAAGTGAATAAGTAAATTGTTGTATCCGTAAGTGTACGAGTATGTTTCTAAAAGCATACGCAGTATCATAGCTCATAGCATCATATGTGGAATGGAAATGGATTAATATTTTTAAGCACATTTTTATGTAGAAATTTAGCTGTAATTTTTCATTTCCTGAATTTCGATGCAAACAAAATGTAGGTTAAATGAATTATTTTTTTTTTGAGATTAATTATAGTTAAAAAAAGTTTTGTTGTTTTTTTGTTTTTTCAACTTTAAAAAAATATTTACCTGAATTTTAATGATTTATACACATTTTCCGCACATATAAATTCGTAAAAAATGTGAAAAAAAAAACTGCAGTTAATGCATTCGTCTAAAATTTGTCCTATAAATTATGTACTATGCTTTTGTAATTAATACAAGGCGCATACATACTCTGAAATCTTAAATTCTACAAAAATTTTTTCATTTTTATACACTTTCAAATTTACAGCTAGGATGTTGTGTATATACATTAGTTGTACACTAAAATGTTTTATTTAGAGATTAAATGAAAATTTTATCTTTACACAATCACATCAGCAGAACAATTTTTTTTTTAAATATATACAATATCCTTGAGTGTTAAAACCACAAACAAAAAATTCTTTAATTAATTACAAAATTCAAAAATATCTGATATACATACATACAATTTTAAATCAAATTGTAAAAATGAATTCCATTTTAAATACAAAACACATTGAAAAAATAAAAAAAAAATTCTATTTTCCACACCACATATGTTCTGGTTTTTGTGATTTGATTTTGCACAAAAATGCATTTGTTTTTGTCACTTTATGTGAATACCATATTTTCAGTAATTTTCGTTTTTTTTTTTTTTTGCCTTTTTACACATGAAAGCAACTACAAACCACATATACTCGTATAATATAAAAAAAAATTGCAATCGATATGATCTGAATAAAAGAGATTGAATTATTCTTCGCATACCATTGTTGAAAAAATGAAAAGGAAAAAAACAAGAACGTTTATTCCTCGTATTATTTGGCTTTATCAATTAATCAGGATTCGTTGAAATGAAGAAAAAAAAAAGAAAGCGAAAAAAAAAAGTTGAAAGGAAAATGTAGAGATTCTAACAGTAAATTTATATGTCTGCAGAAGCGGAAAAATCAAAAACTATAAAAGGATGAAAAAAATTCGTAGACATTTTTTCCAGTCTTACGGAACAAATCGAATTTTCAATTCAATTGAATACAATTTTAAGTTTCATTTTATTGTTTCTGATAAGAATGCAAAAAATTTCGGAAAATATTTTCTTTCTCCTGTTAGCTTAGAATGTTTGGCTTTCATTTGTAAAATTAAAGAAAATTTTAGTATTTCATGGAAATAGAACAATCATATATAACTATTAGCGATTCAATAAATTGATTTAAAAATTTAATTACAAAAAATAAATGAAATAATTGACAATTTCACAATATTGACAGTAGCTTATTAAGTCAAAAATTTTAAATTCAACGTTTCATGGTTTGTTGTATAAAGAACATTAAAACGTCGATTGTAGTATGTATGTATGTACACGGAAATTTATTCAATGTTTTGAGTTCTTAAATTGATTTTGGTAAATTTTTTAATATGCAATCGTAAAGGTTAATATCTTTATAATATTGAAAGTATTGGAAAATTTAAAATGAGTTGAACTTTTCAGTTTAGTGTTTATTTTAATAAAATAAGTTCTGGAGTTAAAAAAAAACAAAAATAAAATAAAAATAAATGCATTTTTATATTCATATCAATTAAGAGCCTGAAAATAAAGTTTCTTTCATTGTATATTTATATAATTTAAATTCTATACACGTAAAATCATTTCATTTAAAATCATTTTCAGATAAGAAATATTCCATCAAATCTACAAATTAATCTTGAAATCAAGAAAACTTTTATGTGTGAATATTCCTTTTTTTTTTGTATAATTGAATTAGTATACGAAATGACATTTTTTTTTAGAATTTAAATTGGATTCATTTGTACCCGTATGATATCTCGAAGAATATAATTTATGTTATGTCAAAATGTGAAAATCTAATTTTGTGAATAGTTTAATAATAAAAATATTTTCTCACAAATGTACAAATGTATAAAATTCATGATGTCATCTTTGTTGTTAAAAATTGAAATCCTGTTTAAAAAATATAAAACAGGTATGTATCCTTGTTATACCAGAAGTTTAATTTTTTTGTTGTTGGTTTTATTAAAAACATAAATAAATTTCGAAGAACATTGAATAATAAAATGTAAATTTTATTAAGTAATTTGATTACAGCCAAAGCAAATATGTATATCAAAATTTTAGAATAAATTAATAATAATCGTTGGTATAAGAAGTGAAATTTTTTTATTTTGAAATAAAAAATTTTTGACATGAAATTATAATTTGAATTGATATGTCAAATACAAGAATAATACAAAAAACAATTTATGTACAAGTCATTATGTAACTTTTATGACTAAAGATTTTGTGATGTGAAATAACCCAATGTTTTGATTTATTAAGCAATACCCCTGAGTAGACGTGACGGGACGAAAGAAATTAAACGAACGTAGAGAACACTATGGCTACCGTACTGATTCAATAACCTCCACAGCTACAGAGTATATATAAAAGGGGAGGGACAAGGATTAAATGTTGTTAGTTGATTTTTGGTGTTTTGTTATGTACAATATTCGCGTTCTATTCAAAGAAAAAGTCAACCTTTTGTGTAGACAGAAGATACGAGTACACATGATGTTCAAAATACTATTCGAACTAGTTACTAGCATATAGAAGGGGAGGAGTAAGTATAAAATGTTGTTAGTTGATTATTTGTGTTTTGTTTTGTTTACAATATTCGCATTATACTCGGACAGAAAATCAAGTTTTTGTAAAGTTGAAAACAAGACCCTAAATAGTCGTGACGGCCTGACGGGACGAAAGAAATTAAACAAACGTAAATACTCGTTTCGTCAGTTTGACAATTTGCCCTAAATAGAAACGATTTGAAACGAGTAAAATTGTGTATGAGTATTGACGTATTGATTAGAAATGTGTATGAAACGAGTAGAAACGATAAAATGTACGACCGTTACGGCACTACCGTTTCATCTCATTTCGTCTATTTGACATTTAAACTTATCGAAATTGAACGAATGTAAGAATACGTCCATACGTCCATTTAGGATAGTTCTACGTACTACAGCATACTATCGTATGTATCGTTTAGTTTCGTTTCGTCACGTCTATTTAGGTTATAGCTTTATTCGTTACACAGTTACATTTATGCATTCTAGTTACGTTAAAATACAATACCTTTATGATTGACTAAAAAAAAAACAAAAATTCGATAAAAATGAAGAATGAAAAGTTAATTTAACGTAAGTATACATGTCTAGAATGAAAAAAAAAATGTTTCGGTATCCAATTATTTTTTTCTCAAAATATAGCTGATGTGTACATAGCTATATACTGTTTTTAATGAATTCAATTTCTTAATAATTTTATGAAGTTAATATTATATTGAAATTTTTTATATTAAACTTTGTATGAATGTATACGTATATGTAATTATAAACCCTTCGTTTCCTTTCTTATGTCTTTTTTTTTTTTTTTTTTTTTTTAATAAAAAATGTATGAAAAGAAAATAATTGAAATGAATAAGGATACTCTAATTAAATTTTTGTATTTTTCTGAATATTGTAAGTGAGTGTTCTTTTTGCGATGTTATTACGTGCGAAATATTATAAAGTGAAGCATAATATTATATGTTACGAGTATGTATGTAGTATATACGTTTACATTATGCATGGAAGAGTTTCCTTTTACTACATAAGTACTTAGTCATATCATTTTTACTATTTCAATTGAATACAAACATACACATCTGTACACAGTTTTTTCTTTTTTTTTTTTTGTCACTTTCCTAATTACACATACCTACATACATATATTTATATTTGAAATACAAAAAACTCTTTATGTTTTGTGTATGTTTAGTTAGTATTTATGTATAGGTTTCGAAAATATTTTACCGTTAAGTTTTCTTTTAATTTTGCAATCTATTATATATTTAAATAGAAAAAAAATGATGTTCACTTTTTCAAAAGAAATAAAGACAAGAATAAAAATAAATGAAAATAAAAAAAAAAATAAAATAAAATAAAATTCTTCATTTTATTAAATTAAAAATTAGAGCAAAAATCTAAATGTTGATGGTACAGATGTTTTTGTTTTGTTTTTGTAGATATATTATACCTATACATTCATGTTTCATATGTACGTTTGTGTAAAGTAAAAGTAAAGATAAGAAAATAATTAATTATAATTGAAGAAATTTTTCACATCTTATAAATCCATACAAATATAGATGCTGAAAGTATAACTTTTATTTAAAAAAAAATTGAAATTATATGACTTCCTTTGTTAATGTTAAAATCAAAAATGTGTAAGTGAAACATTATATTATCCAACAGCAGTCAAAAAACTTTCTTTTTTACAAAAATATATCTTTCTTTTTTTTTTTTTTTAAATTTACTCTCTGAATTATATAAAGTCAGAATGAATCCTTACATAATTATTTTAATTGGAAATTAAAATAATTTCTCATATAAAAATATGTATAATATGTAAAACACCATTTGTATATTGAAATGCAACTACCTAAGTGCTACTTTTTTTTTTTACTGCTAACTCAAAATAACTTGATATTTTTAAATAAATTTTAATTAATTTTATTTTTCATGTTACTTATAACATCCAATGAAAATAATAATAATAATTGTTATTCAATTACTTTTATTTAATTTTTTAATAAATTTCAAAAAGTAAATTAATGAAATAAATTGTTCACAAAGGAAATTATTTTTTAATTTAAATGGAAATATTTTTTTTGTTAACAAAGTGTATATATATTTTTCATTCTTATTTCAATTGCACACATACATACATGACTACATAATAGAAGTTATTTTAAATAAATTTCTCTTTCATAAATTAAGTATTACAAAACTGAAAAAATTATAATTTTCATTTATTCATTCAGGTGAATTTTAATAACATACTACTTTTGAGTAACAACGAAGTTTTAGTAATATAATTATTTATGTACCTATATTGTACATACATACACACAGATAAATCATATGAAAATCAAAATTAATTAATGAAAACAACACTGACAACCGAAAGAAATTATTATTATGATCATTATTAAATTTTTCAGTTCAATATGAAAATTATTTTCATTTTATTGAAATACATTGTGTTTTATGTACGAGTATGTTATTGTTTTTCTTGTGTGCATTTTGTATAATAAATTGAATATTTTTTATAATTTATTATAATGAATTTTAAATGATAGACACTATTATATTACATAGTAATTTACAAGAAAATTTATATTTACATGTGTGTGTGTGTGTGTATGTGAAACACTGATTGTTTTCAACAAAAAGAAAAATAGAGTTGAATGAAATTTTTAATTTATAATCAATCTATTAAAGTACATTCATATTCATACATACATACAAACAAATATATTATTATCCTATTACATACTACTGGTACACACATATTGACTGTATACATTTTTCTGACATCCCAGTAATCTAAAGTTTTATTGTCTCATGTTACATACGCTTTAATTAAGATGAATCACTACATATATGAAATTTTCATTGTATATTTAATAACTTTTTGAGAAAATTATAGAATAAAATTATCTTAGGGCAAACATACATTTGTACATACATTATTATATACAAACATACAAAAATTAAAAAGAATAAAATATCCAATAATGTGATTTATATTTCAATTTTATTACATACACGTGATTAAATGTATAACAAATTTATATTCTTTTTATGTTTTTGACATGATATATCTAGTATTACAATATTTAAAATTATTTTGTTTCATTCTGAGTACCCGTAGTATATGCGTATTTGACAAGAAATAATAATGAATGATTAAAATTGTATTTTGTAGAGTTGTTCTAGCTAGTTCTATTCATAAGAGTTGTAACAGAGAAGCAAGATAAATTAAGAAATTTCATAATTTGACAGGTAAATTTCAAGATAATTGAAATGAAATGTGTGACATATCTATCTACATACATATGTAATTATTTGATTTTCATATGAGAAGAGTATTTCGTCTCGTGTCGAAACGAGAAAGCTATATTGAAAATTTATCGAAAAATACATACAAATACAACTTTGATATAACATAATGAATATAATATGTAGATTAGATATAGATTATGTATAGAAATTCATTCTAACATGTTTCACTTACATTTTTGTATATTTTTAGATTTTATAAAAATTTTATTTTGGTTAAATGCACTTCATATGACAGCATCTAAAGGTAAATTTGTAAGGTAAAAATAAAATTGAGTCTAAAAATGAAACGAATAATATTACAATACAAGAAAACGTAATCAGAAAATATACATAAAAGATAAAAGCTTAAAAGCTTCTAATTAAATTATTTATGGAAGAATTAAAATCTATTTTCGTATACATTGAATTCTTTTTATTTTTTTAAAATTTAATCAAGCCGTTGAAATTTGAAACAATAATGTAAGTAAGAAGGATAATGAATAAAATACATATACATACATCATTATAGATACAGTGCTCAGAATACAAATGTTTGCAAGTATTTGTAATTGTATTTTTATAAATTTTTTATTCTCATCTATTTTTGTATATTAATATATTGAATCATTTGCTTTTGTTAAATTAAATACATGAATTCAAATTATTTTTATTCACACTTAATTGAGATAATATGAATTATTTTTGCGTGTAATTAAAGAATATACTATATATGTGGGCATAAAAATAAATAATAATTTATAAAAAAAAAAAAAAAATTCATATTCGATGTTCTTGTTTGAATGAAAAATATGTATTTATATTAATTTATGTAAACGCTTAGGTAAGTACTCGTATATCACTAGAAAACGATAAAATTTTCCTTTAAAAATATTACGTGAACAAAAAAAAAAAGAACAAAACAAAACAAAATTGGTAATAATTATGACATAAATGCCAAAATCGATTCCCGGCAATTAAACATGTGTAAATGGTATTTTGTATATACAATCCAGTAACATGCAAAACTTTCTAATAAATACTCGTCGTATGTAAAAGAAGGTAAATGTAAAATGTAAGGAATTTTTTTTTAAACGTAAATGAAAGGCAGAAAAAAAAATAAAAATAAAAAACAGGAGAATTTTCCCGTTGAAAAATTTACTGATGTATATACGATAAATATTAATTACGGAAGAACAAATAAATAAACTTTATCGTGTTATATGAATGTGAATAAAATGAATGAACATTTAAAGGATATACCTTTTTGAGTTTAAATTCAATTGAATGAATCGGTCACTTAAATAAAAAATTATTATTTCTACTTACATATTTAAAAATTATTTCTAAAATGTAAAAAAAAAAGAATAATGTGGTTCTTATTTATATAAAACTACTCGTTTATGTATTTATAAAATAAAAGAAAAGTTGAAGATTTTATCAGAATACCATAGACCTTCCATTATATAAATGAATTCATGCAAAATATATTATTACGTAGTTGTAATAAATAGGATTATTTCAATAGTCTTTAATATTTACAATATACTACATAATAATCGTATGTATTGGTGTTAGTATTTTCATATAATAATCGTTGAATATTATTTGTTGCGTGACTACAAATCAATTGAATTAATTATGAAATATACTTAATTTGTATATGTATTGAATGAATTTGTGAGCATTTTCATAATTAAAAAATTCAATAAATAATTATAAATTTTATTGATGTAAAACATGAAGAAATTCATATAACTACTATTAATTATGTAATTCAAAATAAAATGGTAGACTTATAATTTTCTCAAAAGTAAGTACTATGGAAGTATATAAAATCATTAAATTGCTATATAATTTGAGATTAATATTAAGGCAGGCAGATATTTTCTTCAAGTTTCAAGTTACAAAAATTATTACAATCACACAATAATGAATGCATGATTGAATATTCATAAAATTCACAATTAAAGGAAAACCTTTCATAGTATTTTATAATTTTCTATAATATTTTTCTTTTGAGTAATAAATACTCGTAGAAATTAGACGAGAATTTTATTAGTCTTACCACAAAATGAAAATAAAGTGTTGATTGTGTGTGATATGAAAAGGATAATTGAATTAATGAAAAGTAGATGGTGTTGTTGAAAGATTTTGAATAGGTTTTTCTTAATAATATATGATATGCTAGTACGAGTAGTATTTTACACATCATGTGTACTCGCACTCAAAAAAGTTGATTTTCTCTCTGAGTAGAATATGCGAATAGTGTATATGACAAAACACGGAAAATCAACTAATAACTTTTCATATACTTGCTTCTCTACCCCAAGTGATAGCATCTACGAGCAGTGTTTCACATTTCATGTGTACTCGTATTTTCTATCTTCAAAAAAAGTTGATTTTCTCTTTGAATGGAATGCGAATGTTGCACATGAATAACATGTAAAATGAACTAACAACATTTAATTCTTGCTCCTCCTCTCCTGTACATACTCTATAGCAGTAGAGGTCATTGAACTAGTATGGTAACTATAGTATTCGGTATATACGTATAGTACGAGTAGTTTTTTACACAAAATGTGTATTCGTATTTTGAAACTTCGAGTGATGCCTAGAGGCACTTAATCTTAGGAATACATACACATACTTATATTTTTTGTGCATATTATTTTTCAAATCAACATTAATACATACGTTGTTATGTTAGTCAAAATATTGTACATAAACTTCTATAATGTTTTTACTTTGTTGATATTCATTATTTACTTAAAATACTTATGTGTATTATTTTTTTTTATATACTTTGTAATATTTTTGAAACTTACATATTTTTGATAACAATGAAATCTGAAAGGAAGTGCCGTTTTTATAAATATTTTATGAGTAAATATGATAATAGCAAATGAAAAATGAAAAAAATATGTACAAAAAAAAAAATAATAAAATGAAAGGATTTTTTATGGTTGAAATTGTATAAAAATAAAAATAAGTGGAAAGGATCCTTTGATTTATGAACTGTGAAATTTTTATTCATATATCAAGAATGGTATAGTATATATATATGTATATGATGTATTATACATATTATTCAGTTTTACATGGAAGTGGAATAAAATAGGTAAAAACATTTTGTTTTTCGCTGAAATAATTTTTAAAGTTTTCAACAGACTATTAAAGGTGCCGTGAAATAACACCAAACGAAATAACACCAAATTGGTGTTATTTCACTTGCAAATGGAAATAATACCAAATTTCAATTTTTGGTGTTATTTCCATTTGAAAGTGAAATAATACCAATTTGGTGTTATTTCGTTTTAGAATAAATTTTTGACATATAGATAAAAAGGGGGAAACTTCCGAATCGCTAGCTCGTGATAATTGATGAATTAAAAGCCCTCTTATCACCTTTTGTATTTTGTATATTTTTGTTTGTTTGTTTGTGTGTGTGTTTGTGTGCATGTGTATATGTGTGTATGTGCATTAGTAGAAGGCAAATCTGAGAGTGTGCGCGTGTGCATGTGTGTGTGTGCATTAGTACAAGGCAAATCTGAGAGTGTATGTATGTGCATTAGTAGAATGTAAATATATAAGTGTGTGCGTTGTGCAGTTAATGTATGTGCATTAGTAAAAGGTAAATCTGAGAGTGTGTGCGTTGTGTATGTGTGTATGTGCATTAGTAAAAGGCAAATTTCTAAGTGTATGTATGCGCATTAGTACAAGGCAAATCTGAGAGTGTATGTAGGCGCATTAGTAGAAGGCAAATCTGAAGGTGTATGCATTAAGCATTTTCTATACAGACATACACATATCAGATTTGCTTTCTACAAATACACATACACACATACACATGTGCACAAAAATACAAAAAAAATTAACATGGCACCCTGCGCAAGAATGACACGCAAAAATGTAACATTACTAAAATTGTAAAGATACAAAGGAGAGTAGCACGGGCCCCTGCACAAGGATAACATGTACTCAAAATCAAAAATAGTACATAAATCTAAAGTGAAATAATTATAAAAAAAGTGCAAACAAATTTTTTTTTCAATAATTTTTATTAAGGAGGAAATAAAAATGAAAGATTATTTTTATTCTAATAATAAATTTTCATAGAACTATTTACAATTTTACGACATTCTGGACATAGAATCGGCGTTCCATTTTTTGTATAATTTTCTTTCATTTTTTCGTAACAATCGAAACATAATTTAAAATGATTGCATGGTCGTAACAATATTTCTCTAGACTTCTCCCAACATATGACGCACAACAAATTTTCATTTTCATTTGTTTCTGTTTCATCATCATTCTCATCCTGCTCATTATCACTATCAATAATCTTTTGCATAACTAATTCATTAGATAGAAATTGATTATTAGAATTAGATATATAATTCATAAAATCTTCAATGGTAATTTTGTTTTTGTCTAGTTTTTGCAATGCTTCTTCTATTAATTGGTGCTTTCTTTTATATTTCTTTTTCGGTGGTTCAAAAATTTCATACAATCCATCGGATAAATTTTTAAATTCTGTTGTTTTTATAGCATCGATCTCTAATAAAGAGTCAAGAAATTTAAAAAAATTTCCATTTTTCGCAATTTTTTTACTAAGTTGGCTATGAAACCCTTCTAATGCACTTGTTGTGCGTACGACACTCATATAAACAGATATTCCTTCTGGTTTCTCCTAAAATATTAAATATATATATATTGCATTATTTTATATTATATATTATATATATCATATATATGTATATGTATATAGTTTAAAAAATAATAAGAAGTTTGAAATATTTACCTTATTCATCCATTGTTTTTCATAGAGCCTTACTTATAAAAATTTCTTAAAGTCGACTTTATTTTAGTAATGACATGCCGAATTTAGAAGTGACTTTAATTTTGGTACTCATAACAGTTTACTAAGTTCTAATTTAAAAAAGCTTTTTTAGCAAGCTCTTTTTGCTTACTACTGTAATTTTACATATGGAATTTATAATTTTGTTATGTCAATAGTCAGTTAGTTATGTCAATTTGAATAAAAAAAAAAAATTTTTTTTATTTTATGTCAAATGTTACTATGTTATGCTATGTTATATGCCTATTTTATATTTTGATTTGAAATTCTTTGATAGTTTGATCAAAAATTAGGTTATTATGCTCTTAATAACGACTTAGTAGAGCTCTCGCCACGATTAAAATTTAAAGTCTCTACTAACACTAAGGTTAGGATTAAATTTGTTATAAGTATGAAAAAATAGTTAGCAAAGGATTAAGTTCTTATTAATAACTTAGTTACAGTTTATAAGTAAGGCCCATAATATTTAAGAAATTTTTCAAAAATATTAACCCCTCTTCTAATAAATTGGGAGTTTCTGGCCTCAGACTTCAATATATCATATGCCTTAACTATATCTTGAGGTTTTAACAATGGTAAAGCTAAAAATTTCCGGAAAACTCGATTAGCATTTTTGTTTGAACGTAATTGTCTAATAAAATTTGTATCAATTTTCGCAGCATTTCGTCTAAGTGCTTGGCAATAATGGAACCAGCAACTATTAAATGACGAAGAAGTAAACACTTTTTTCAATGCATTTCTCAAACCCTTTTCATAATCACTTGTAAACGATAATGGGTTCAGTTCAAACAAATTAGCATTTATGTAATGAAAAGCATGGGTATAAATCTCTTCGCTCTTACGATTCAGCAAAATATAAATGATTGGAAAGATCTGTAAATGATATAAAACCATGATTTTCAAAAATATAACACATAAAATGTGATAAAAAACGAAATTGATTATTATTTATTAAATTATACAAAATACATTTCTAAAAAGAAATTTTATAATATAAAAAAATTAATAATGTACGACATACTTACGTGTTCGTTATAAAGAATATGAATTGTTAAAATTTGTTTATATTCACCATGTGGTACAATATTAAAAGTACCGTCTATTAAATAATTTCTTGGAATATAATTTTTTTTATTTAATTCGTTGCAAATTGTTGGTGATATAAACAAAGAATATGCAAAATCATTCTCAATAACAGTTCCTTTATAAAATTTTTCACTTTTGTCATACTTAGACATACCAAAATTTTCCATAAATATTTTATTATTAAATAAATCACAAATATCTTTAACTGTTGCTGGTGATTTTGGAAATACTTGATTTCTAATGTTTAGAAGCTGTCTTCGTATTTTTCCAAATTGTAATTCGGAAGCACCTTCTTTATTTTTCAAACATTCACTATCAAAAATTTCTCGAACATAATTTCTTTTCAATGATACATTTGCACATCGGCTTTTAATAGATTGCAAAAGTTTCAATTTATTTCTAATATTTTCTTGTGTAGGATGATTATGATTAGAACTATTTTTTGGCTTTCGACACAAAAACTGATTTTGCATATCTATCACTACACTAGATTTGCATGATTTTTGATAGCAAACATATCTTTTCGCGTTTTTTGAATTTGTTCTAAAACGATATAACTGTTTTATTTCCGGAATATAAAGCAGAACACTGTCTTTTCTAAGTCCTTCACAAAATTCAAAATTAAAAATATTATTTTCACTATCTTCACTAGCCATATCTTCACTTCAAATAACTTTCTACAATACACTACTTCAAATTTATTTCTACATTTTCATTTAATGTTCTGTACATAAATATTATATTATAATTATATTTCTATGTAATTCAATATAATATAACATAATATCATTTATATTCAATTATCAAGATTTTTATACAATAAAAAAACCTAACAGTATCAATATGATAAAGTTGTAATTTTTCAGGTCAATTTTTAATAAAATTACCATAAAAATTGAAACACAAAAATTACAATAATTTTAAGCAAAACAAAAAAAAGCAAAAAAATTGGTATTATTTCACTTTCAAATGGAAATAACACCAAAAATTAAAATTTGGCCTTATTTCCATTAAAAATTTGGCATTATTTCACTTTCAAATAAAATGGAATGGAAATAATACCAAATTTCAATTTTTGGTGTTATTTCCATTTGAAAGTGAAATAATACCAATTTGGTATTATTTCATTTGGTGTTATTTCCGGCCACCCTATTAAAGTCACAAATAAAAAAAAAAAATAATAATAATCAAACTTTTTCAAAAATATTAAAAATTATTTTAAATTTTTAGTTTTTTGCTCAATTTTTTATTTTATTTACTTTCGAATATTTGATAAGGGTTTCTTTATTTCATTTATATTTCACGTTTTAGATTTAAATAAAGTTTGTGTAGGGAATTTTCGATGAAAAATTAAAATAAAAAATTCTCACTAATTTATTTATGAAATGTTATTAACCTTTTGTGTTGTATTATGAATAATTATTTTTTTTTTTTTGTGTAGGGGTTATGAATACAGTTTTAAAGCTTCTTTTTAGAGTATTTAGAGTATTCTTTTTATGTATTCAATTCAAATAGTATTAGGTATTATGATCAAATGTGCAAGAAATGAAATTACATTTTAATTAAGTCCAAAAAAAATTGAAATTGATTTCAAATCTTAGACCATCGCCATAATTTTAGTAATTAAAAAGTAATTTTAGAATACGTGAATTTGAGATCAGCAGGCCAGTTGCTCTACTACTGAGCCACTGAGCTCCTTCGGTTTTGCAATAATCTGTTCTGTAATTTTCTTCATAATAATTTATAAAAAATACAAAATTTTTTCACCTTCTTGGGTATAGTTTTGTCACATTTGATGTATAATTACGAACCCATTAATTGGTAAAGGTATAATATCGATAAATGTATTAATTTATTCTATGATTCAAAATAAATTGTAATAAACAGAAGAATAAATTGATTTTTTGAAATTTCACTATAATAACGAAATATATTATGAGATTGTTAACGCAATAAATGAAATGCAGCAATTATGAGCAAGTATTTTACGTGAAGAACGAATTGTGTGCCATTCGAATATGCAATCATCAACTTTTCACTTCATATATAATTGATTGAACTGAATTTGTTTGAATTTATCTTGTCCAATACGATACGAGAATATGACAAATGAAATGTGGAAGCAAATAAATTACACTTTGAAGCTGTGTTTGTAGTTTAAAGTTTAAACAGTGATTCACTTTCATGGCAATAAAAAAAAATACCAAATGAAATTCAGTTAAATTCATAAATTTTATGTCCTGTTTTAGTACTACTTTTTGACTCATCGAGTCTTCTTGAATAAATATATTGAATATGAATAAATATTGTAGTCAATTAAAAATTTTATTAATTAAAATAGTATAATCATTATTAATACTAACAAAATCTCTTCATTCTGATGAACTAATCAATTAGAGAAATTTCATTTTGAAATTATAAAAAATCATTTATCAGAAACTTTATCAGAAACTACGGTTATCTCAGGGATATCAGTTTTCTCATGGATATCATTTTTCTCATGGATATCAGTTTTCTCATGGATATCAGTTTTTTCACTAGGACGGCTGGTGGTGGTTGGTGTTTCGGTTGTGGTGGTGGTGGTGGTTGGTATTTCGGCTGTGGTGGTGGTAGTTGGTGTTTCAGTTGTGGTGGTGGTTGGTGTTTCGGTTGTGGTGGTGGTGGTTGGTGTTTCGGTTGTGGTGGTGGTGGTTGGTGTTTCGGTTGTGGTGGTGGTGGTTGGTATTTCGGCTGTGGTGGTGGTAGTTGGTGTTTCAGTTGTGGTGGTGGTGGTTGGTATTTCGGTTGTGGTGGTTGTAGTTGTGGTGGTAGTAGTTGTTGGGGTAGGTGAACCGCAAATACAATATCTATTTGCATCACACTTTCCCCTTTGTCCTACATACATTTTACAGTTCAAATTACACCAAAAGTTTGTCATACCGAAGCAGCTGACATCCCAAGCAGCTTGATATTGAAAAAAAAAAAAAATAATAAAAAAAAAACAAATATTTTAAAGAAATTTTTCAAAGTAACAAAACCTTTTTAAAAGTATCTATTTTATATCATAAATCTTACTGGATATTGAAATGACTGCCATCAATACCAAAAAAATATTTAAGAAACGCATTTTGCTTATAGATATATAAAATTTTATTTTAAAAATATCTTTAAAATTATATTCTTAAATCTTTTAAATTTAAAATTCAACTGATTCTTTAATTTAATTTCTATCACTTTTATACTTAAAATATTGGTGGATAAAAACAGGTGCATTTGTACTGAAAATCTGTGTATTTAATATCTTAAAATGTTCGTATATACTCGTATAATTAATTTTTAAATTATGATTTGCTATATTTTTTACGACGATTATTATTATATAATATATTTTATATACATACATATATGTATATGCATTCATCATCTATATGTATCTATGTACATATTTACATTTCATTTGTTAAATTAATTTATTAAAAACATATGACTCAGCCAAGTTGCAAAAAAATATATTTTTTCTTAATTTGGGAAACATAACGAAATTTAATCTTTTCTTGTTGCAAATACAAACAAGGCACTTTTTCCAAAATATTTACTCAAGATAATAAATAATAAGTATTTTGAAAAAGTCTATATTTTGAAAAAAAAAAAAAAAATAAATTTCCAATTATATATACAACATACACAGATGTTAATAAAATATTATTTATGTCTGAGCTTTTTCCCACTCGCAATAAAACATTGTAGTACATAAGTTACGTCACATTAATTATGTATGTTAAAATTTTATGCACATTATAATGTACGAACAATAATTATTGCACGCGGTTATAATTTGTTTGCATAGATATGTATCATGTACATTAGTGTTATTTTAAGAATATAATGTTATCTTAAGTCAGCTACAATAATATACAATCAAATGTATTATACGATAAAATTTATTATCATATATTAAAATTAATTTTTTTGTTACTATTTATTCTAGAAATTTATGTTTTGTTTCACAAAATTTTAGTAAAACAAATTCTAAAAGAAAAATAAATATTGCATTTTATTATTTAGATTTATTTAAAAAAAATGTGATGAAATAAATAAACAAAGAAAATTGCATACAATAATCTACTACCTACTTAACTACTTTGGTTTAAACCACTTTGATAACATAATTTTTTTTTAGTACTCGTATACACGTGGATACTTAGTCCATTATGTTACCGTCGATCAGTAATTCTGTCAGCTATAACATCCATCAGTTCATCATCAATAAATCAGAGTTATTGGTCTACATTGCAAATTGGAATTAATCATCGATTTGGGCGATAGTAGCGCGCTGGCTGGGGTTTGAACTGGGAACGTCAAACGTATAATACCAACCATTGCAACACCATCGAAATCATCGAGCTATTTAAGTCCATTTAATTTTTTTTCTTAGTATATATAATTATAATATGACGTATATAATCAAGAAAAATAAAAGAGAGAGAGAGAGATTAAAAATGCAAAACTTTTTTACGTAAAACTACAAACATAATGACAAATCTATAACTAGTAAAGTTAATGCAATACAAAAATATTGCAATTTATTGAAAGTTTTATAAATTTATGACTAAGCAATTTGAATGATATTTAGATAACACTGCATCCGTTTTTTCATTAAATTATCAACAATATTACATAGAAATTTTTTTTAAAATTCCACATTTCAGTTATTTTCTTTGTAATATTATTTTTAGTTGTTACAATAATTTTATTAAGATTAGTTTCGTAATTCAAATTATAAAAATATTTCTTGGATATCAAAGTATAAAATTTAAATTATAAATCAAAATTTTAAAAATTAATTACGAATCTCTACAAAATTATAAAAAATAAATATTTTGTTTTTATAATTATTTTTTTTTAAAATTAAAATAAGGTATCATTATTAAAAAAAAACCATTAAAATTAGATATGATTTTTCCTCTAATCTTTTTTCATTTAACTTCTTTCAGATTTTTTTTTAGATTAAAAATAAAAATACTTTGAGAAGAGAAATATAAACATGAAAACTACTGTATATTGGATTTTAAGCAGTATTTTTATTATAATTTGTAATTGTGAATATATTGATCTAGGGCAGGATGATAATTTTAATACAACTGATTTCTGTGTTTCACATTTCAATTTCTGTTTGCTGGTTGAAAATGTCGATTTGACAGATAGAGATGAAAGTGTTGAGTTTGGTTATAATGATTATCCTAATCAAGTAGAAAAACTTCATTTTAAAAATTGCCAAATTCCAACAGTTCAAAAAGGAATGTTTAGTAAATTTAAAGCAATAAAGGAAATATTCATAACTGATTGCGGTATAGAGAACATTGAAAAGCAGTTCAGTGATTTAAACAGTTTAGATACCATGAATTTAGAAAATAATCTTATAAAAAAATTAAATTTTCTAACATTTAATGGTGTAGGAACATCTAAGAATATTATGAAGGATCTTAATTTGAATAATAATCTTATCGAAATAATCGAAGAATATTGTTTTAGAAATAGTTACATAAATCAAATTAATTTACAATCAAATCGATTAACTAAAATTTACGCTTATATGTTTAAGGGTGTAAATAATTTGACAATTTTAAATTTAAACAACAATAAAATCGAAACTATTGAAGCAAATACATTTTTGAATCATAGCAGTTTAACGGAATTGCTTTTAAATAATAATAAATTAAAAATAATTGAAAAAATATCATTTAATGGTTTAAGATCACTTACAACATTGGATTTGTCAAATAATTCAATTGAACTAATTGAGAATTCAAGCTTTACAGAAATGATTTATTTAGAAGTGTTTGATATGCATAATAACAAATTGAAATCGTTTGATGACATTCAAATTGGTTATGTTGCAAAAAATTCAATTAAAATTGATTTATCATTTAATTTAATTGAATCAGTTCATTTCGGAATATATCATAAATTAAAAATATTGAATCTTTCATCAGGAAATATAAAAGATATTGCTTCTAATGCATTCGATGGATTAGATGTAGAAATATTGATATTATCAAATAATCAATTAAAAAAATTTGATATGTACATATTATATCCAATACATTATTTAAAAACACTTTATATTGATGGCAATCAATTATCAGAAATAAATTATGAGAATCCAAAATTTATGATATTAAATATAAAATTAACAAATAACAATTGGAATTGTAATTATTTGAAAAAAATGATAGAATATTCAATTAAAAATAATGTACGATTAATTGTCGATGAAAAACAAACAACACAACATGCATTCGGTATTGGATGTATTGAAAATGATGATCAACAGACAGAATATAAAATGGAATTTTTCGAAAATACAAATACAATCAATAAGAATATAAATAATTCAAATACAATTTCAAATCAAATTATAATTATATTTTTGCTGTGTATCGTACTGGTATCAGTTAATATTTTCAATTATACGCATTATAAAAATAAATGCATTAAACAAAATCAGATCGAAACTATAGAAAATCATGCATTAATTGATATTAAAAATGATACTAAATGAAATTGTTAATTAAATTACAAATTACAACAATATTAATCATCATAATATTAAAATTAAAAAATTTTGCTTGTACACATACTAACATACTATTTAATACTCGAAAATGTTTAATATTAGAAAAATTTTTTGATATTGATTTTGAATAAAAATGAAAACAAATGTACTAAGTAGTATATGAATAAATTTAAAAATATTTAAACGTTCGTTTTTTTTTTATTCTTATTAACAGTAAATTTGTCTCTGATATCATTTTTGAGATGTAAGCTTTTTAATATTTTGCATTTATCGTAGAATCAAAATTAAGTTTCCTAATACTATGTAAATGTATAACTAGAAATGATAAAAATAATTTTAAAAAATTACAAAGTCAATTTGAATATAAATTATTTTATGCTGTTTTTTTTTTCTTGTGGTTGATATTTTTAAAACTTAACGTTTTATAGATGTAGGAAAAATTATATACTCACATGTATCATTATAACGATATTATTAGTAAATACATTTAAACAAAAAATATTTTATCATTAACAAATTTCCCGCTTTTGATAACGACAATATCGAAAACAAGAGTGATAACATGTATTCGCTTATTTTGAGTGAATATGTGTATTTACTCGCGTATTTGAATTGCAGCATCGCATTGCAAAATCTTATTCATCGCTGTATTGGAAAGCAAAAAAGTTTCGGAGCTCTAAAATTCAAGTTGATATTGTAAACAAATATATTGAAATATGTAAGTAAAATGAAAATTGATTTTATCAATATCCACAATGACGCAACCAGGGGCTTAAATAGCTCGATGGTTGTGATGTCGGTCTTGTGATCTTGAGATCACGGTTCGAATCCCAACTGGCGCACTACTCGCTCGCCCAAGTCGATCATTAATTTCCCATCAGCAATGTACACCAGTAACTGATTACTGATGATAAACTGGATGATATATCTGACAAGAAATTACTGATCGGCGGTGTTATAATGGACTAAGTATCCGTGTGCACTTAAAAATATACTATATACATTGTATGTATATATGTATATAATTTTAAAAAAAACAAATTACGCAACCATAATTAAATCAGTATAGTTATATTTTTAGATCAAATCAAGATTTGAAAATTTGTAAGGCTGAAAATAAGAAAATTTTTAAATAAAATAAAAACTTACACATCATACAATTTAAATTTATTCTTAGTTTTTTAATGATTGTTCTATTGAAAGTGCATATATAGGTATAGAACTATAATTATTGAAGAATTTCAGTTTTAATTATTCGTTATTACTAAAAACTCATTGTACGATTATTTGTTGATTCAACATTTTTTTAAAAAAAGAAATTCAAATTTATGTTTTTCTCTTAATTTTTTTAAAGTTTTTTTCTAAATAAAATTCTTTTTAGTTTTTTTTTTGTATCTAGAGAGCTAATAAAAAACAGTTATATAGTATTTTACTTAATTTAAATCATCGATATCTGTTTTCAGTTTGTTTTATATATTCAATTTTTTCAAGAAACGTAAATTTGCAAAGAACAAAAAACTGTTTACCTTGTATTATTTAAATGATAGAATAAAATATAAATATCTACTTTATTTTTAGTAACAGACATGTAGTATGTGAATTAGTACAAAAGCTTCTATCACTTAGATCTGTACTATATTGATATCGTTATCTATCTTAGATCTATTTGATATCGTTTGAAAATAGAGAATATTTTTAAACATTCGAGATTAAAGTTGTTTTTTTTTCCTTCAAATAAATTTAAATTTTAGTTTAAACTAAATTTTTACCAAGTTCAAATCAAACAATTTTTATTAAAAATATAATTAAAGTAATTGAAATGCGTCTATTAAATACTGTTTTAATTTTATTAATTATTACTGTTTCAGTTGGTAAGTACTTACTTAATTGTATTGAAATAAAGTTTTAAATTACATTGATTTTTATAAAATTCTTTTAACATTTTTATATAAAAGCTGGATTTGATCTTATTTGTCTTCTGGGAGAACCATTTTGTATCTTTAAATGTAAGTTGATAGGACAAAAAACTGGAATATGTGATGAACGAAATATATGTCGCTGTATCAATGCATCTATTAACAATAACAACAACAACAACAATAATGATGTTACCAAAATAAAGCTAATTGCGAACAATGATACAAACTAAACGAATAACAATTTATCTAAATAATAATGAACAGCTAAATTAAACATTAATTCGTATATAAAATTTTTATTTTCATAGTAAAATTATGTGGTCTTATTTTAATACATTTGTATAATAAAATTTGTAAAAAATTCAAGAAAATATTCTTTATTACTTACTGATATTTTATTAAAAACTTTAAAGAACAAATTTTCATCGTTCAATAATTTTACAAAATATGAAAGTTTTTTTAAGTAAATATTCAACAAAAAAAAAAGTTTAGTATTTCATTGTATTATATTTTTTTTTTTTTAAAAAAGAGGTCAAGATAAAATTTACAATAGCACTATCATCGTTCTAAAATTTCTTGTAATTACATCAACGTGACGCTGCATTTTGGTTTTTGTTTTTTTTTATCAATCTTTCGTAAATATAAACTTTTTCAATAATGAAAATTTCCATTTTCTTCTCATCAAATTTTTAAAGGTTTTCTTTTTTTTATTTTCAATTTTTTTTTTAATATGTAGCGGTGGATTTTTTATAAAGAATACTTCATTTGAAAAGTTTTTAAAGAGTTTTAAAGTTTAAAATGATAGCAAATAACTACATCAAAAACTGAAATTGAATGAAATAAAAAATGATAAAATTATTTGAAAATTAATATATAAAAATTGAAAATAGATAGTTACGTAGGTGTTTCGATTTCGATTTTTGAAATAAAATTTTGATTATTTTTGATATCATTCAATAAGATTGTGAATTTAAATAGTTTCTGAACTCTATAGTAATTATTTTATGTTGTGTATACTATAGTCTCAGATCAATAATTATTATCAGCAATATTCCTTGTAAATTTTCAAATGATTCCCATGATTTGTATAAGAAAATTTTTCCATAACTTTCATAAATTTCATATTTATTTCAATACGCATTCAATGAATATAATTAAGAAAAAGAAATTATACAATCTGAAGCAATTTCACAATAATTACAATGTCAAGAAGATTTTTTTTCCGCTTGAATTGTATAATTTACACATGAAGTAGTTCATTTCATCTGTCAAGAATTAAATTACCTGTACATTAAGTATATGTGCATGCACTATGTGCGTATGTTACGTATAATGAATGCTATTATACATATGTGTCTGTTGCAATCAATGTCACCGTATTAAATAGCTGAGTTTGTATAGAAATATAATATTTTGTCATTTCGATTCATTTTCATTAAACGAATGAATGAACTTTGCTGTACGTTATAATTCAGATATTCGGTGTGTATAAACGAAAAAGACACTTTATACATGTGTGAGGTAGAATTCATTTCTCTCATAAAACACTTTTATTTACAATTTATTGAAATTATTTTTTATAGAACTCATAAATTTCTGAAAAAAGAGAATCTATAATATCAAATATGAATTTAAAATTTATTAATGTAGCATAATTTATACAAATACATGTGTTGCCAGTACATTTGCACACAAATGTAAATATTCATTAAATAAAAAAATATATGAAAATATTAAATTTTAAGATGAAAAAAAAGAAAAGAAAAACAGCTACAGTGTCTTACAATATTGTGAATATTTTTTAACATATTGTAATTATAAATGCACCAATACCGCACATATTACACGAGTATACGAGAATATTTTTTGTAGCACTTAATGTTGAATATGCATACATCTAATGAGTGAAATTCAACGTTATGATAATGTTTAATAATTTCTAAATTGTGACAAGTAAATTGGTTTATCTAGTTGTTTTACATTATAAGCAACATGGGACTAAGTATGCTCACTTTATAAAAATATGTGATGTATATGTAATGTAATTTTTCTCTAAACATTAGATTACATTATACTTAACGTGAAATTGTATGCTTTTAACTTTAACCATTAATTATAAATATTATTATATATAATTTTCAAGCTATAAACATGAGCGTCTTATATTCATATTTTATTTTTAATGTATATGTGTGTCAAGGTGGCACCATTTCTCCCATAAGAAACATTTTCACATTCACATGTTAATACATGAACACATTTTCTACATTATAACTTTTTTAATTTTTCGAAATTCGTGTTTTTACGGGCTTTTATGGAATTTCACTATAAAATATGACATTATTTTAATGTGAATATGTTACTGTTACTGTTTTTTTTTTTTCTGAAATGTAGACATGTAATCTATGCAAAATACAATTGTCATAAATATTTATGACACACATGCATTATATTTATATGATGTGATGTGTAGGTATAGTATCATAATGAAAAATAATTGTGAAACTAGGTTCAACTGGAACATGGTTACAAATTTACAATCATACCATTTATTAAACATTAAAAATATTTCAAATATTTTTAGTTGACGACTGTTTATTGATGATTTAAATTGCAAATAATATTGTTTATGAAACTTTTTTTAAAACTGGCTTCCATTTTTTTTGTCAAACTTTCAATTCAATTTTTTTTTTCGTTTGATTTTAGAAATTTGAAATGCAAATATTTAAATTTTTTCTTAAACTGAACAATATTCTCATTTTATTTTTTCGTATTCATTTACAAGAAAATTAAAATATTGAATAAATTTACTTCGAAATTGAAATTAATCAAAATTCTTTAATGTGCGTATATTATATTCTCAGTGCCGGTTGTAGTCTCTTTGGCGACGGGTGTACTTTTAAACTTTTCGCACTCTAGGTTGAAACTTTGCATTTATCGATTTTTCTAGTTTACAAAGATCTAGTTTCGATTTGAAATTATTTTCTATAATTGCCTACTATACAGTGCAGTACGTAGAAATATGCAAAAGAAAAGTAGAAGAGAAGCTTTCTCGTTTTTCTTTTCACTTTTCTTTCTACTTCTGTTTGTACATTTCAAATTTTAAAAAGTTAAATGATCATGTTTTCGGTTTTTCTCGTATACACCATATACACGGATCTTGAAGAAGAAGTGGACAGATACACGAATAGTAGTTTTTGTTTTCCTTTTCTTGTGTAAATAATTATATGTATTGCACTATAGTAGACGTGTATGAAGAAGAATTTCAGATTGAAACTTGATCTTTGTATACAAGAAAAAACGATAAATGTTTTGATTATTGTCTTGTCGTTTGCAAACGAAAATGGCCATTGTACTCTTGACTCTTGAGTATGTGGGAAGTAGAAGGGTACTGGTACAGTAGTTTTTTCTTGTAAGACTATTGTAAGTGATTTGTAAAATTATTTTTCTAAAAACGGATATGTGACTCTCCCTCTGTTCTTATTCTCGTCCTGATATTTGGCGTCTGGTTTTAGTGAACCATTTCAACCTATAAAAGAATCGGGTTTGTGTGTCCTACTATGCATATAAAAGATGCGATAATTAAAAATTCCCACAAAAGAGAGTAAAAAAAAATTTTTTTTTTAAATGTTCATATCAACTCTTGAAATCAACACTTGAAATTCTCTTATATATTTTTCATTTTAGCGTCTGTATACCACATTTTTATTATTCTAATTTTGATTTTCTTGGAAATTTTAATTAAAACGTCGACTAATAATTGCTGTTCTAATAAGAAGCCATATACTATATTATGTACATAGTATCTATGAATTTCAAAACAATAATAAATATGAAATTTTTTTCTATAAAAAAAGCAAATAAATTCGAAATAAAATGTTGATAGAGAATTCAAAATTATAAGCTGTCTTGATATTCATTTTAGTTATCAGTCAACAACAAATCGGAAATATTCAAATTTTCCTGTTGATTTTCAATTTTTCTGTTATTTTTTTAATTATTTTCTCTTTTTTCTAAAAAGATATTTATGTGTACCTTCGTGTGCATATAGTGTATGTTCTTATGACACTTTCAAATCTAAAAGCAAATATTATTCTAAAATTGATTTTTTGTGTACATTATTCGTAGACATTTTCTCAAATAATATCTAATTATTTTTATATCTTTCTTCTTAGAAATTGAAGTGAGAAAGGTTAATTACTTTAATTCATAACACGAAAATTGTGTGTCCATTATTACTGAGTTAAAAATAGATAGATTATTAATTTCAAATACCTGCAAGATTATTCATCTTTTAAAAGGATTTATCAATAAAAATCTATTTCAGCTCACAAATATAATCCACAAACTGGATTGCAAATTATACCAACTAAAGTACTTACTAATTAAAATTTAATTTCCTTTTTTTATTTTACACAAATTATAAAAAAAATAAGTCATACACCAATCTACCATATTCATATGCAACCTTCAACATTTTCATTCAAATAAATTTTATAGTGAAATAAATAAAATTATTAAAACGATAAAAAATTGTTGACCGTAATCTTACTCAATTTAATTTATGTATCCGAATAACGAAAATACTGCATGAAAGTAAGTATTAAAATATATTTCTTTAAGAAGAAAAAAAAATAATTTTTGTAATGAATTTTTGGTGAATTTCTGAATTGTATCAAGTTTATTTGGCCGCAATATAATGCATGGTACATTACATTACGTTTTAATTAGTGATGAATTATTGTAGAATATTTTTGTTAATGCACTAATTAACATTAAATATTTTACATGTTCTTGTGTAATAATTCAACAAACCAACATTTCATATCGATTTTTGTTTTAAAAAAACATTTTTTTTTTCATAATCTTCAACTTTAGATTTGTGTAATAAAATAAATAACATGAATAGCAGCTAGAAAGAAATTGTTGCAACATGGAAAAAGGAAAATCCTTATAAATTTGAGTATATGTATATTATATTTTATAAATAAATTCCCTTTTCAATAATTTAAATAATAATTTAATTTAATTTTTTTTAAGAATTTTTTTAAAAAAAAAATTTTATTTTAATATTACTGTAATAAAATCAAATGTTTTCGTGGATTTTTTTCTAATTATTCATAACAGAAATTTATTGTTGAAGAAATATATAATTAGTGATGGTGATGGCATTTAAAAAAAAAAAAAAGATATTTACATTGCTTTGTCAATATTATTTTCTCGTCAAAAAATAAAAATTCAAGGATAATAACTATTTCCAATTATGAAAAACAGATTGAAATAAAGTAAATTATATATACAAAGAATGGAGAAAATATTAATTTATAAAAAAAATTATCCACATTGCATAAAAATAATAAAATATCTAAATAAATATTTACTACTACACAGTGAAAAGGAAAAGTCTAACCTGAATTTAAGGTCGAAATACTCGTATAAATTTTGAATATGAATAAAAAATATACAAGCGTGTTTCTGAATACTCGTATCTTTAATTCTAATTTTAATTGGTTCAAAAAAAAAAAAAAAAAAAAATAGTACAGAATAGAAAAAAAAGGAGAAAAAAAAATGAAAATTATATTCTTCAAGGGTATGAAATGATGTGATGATGTAGAAAAAGAGAAAAGCAATAATTAAAATACGACATACTACACTTTGCTTAAGAGAAGGTAAATATTTTTCAGGTCGAATAGTCGAATATGCAGGAAGCTCTAAACTTTTTAGTATGAAGGTACGAAGTGATGAAGTTGAAGTTTTTAATGGCGCATGCTAGAAAGCTTTCTGCATGACAATATGGGTGTATGGTATGAAATAGTTTTTTTAAAATAATTTGTATTTTACACTAAATGCTGACCTATACAATAAAAAGGACATAAGGACATAACTAGTATATAGGTACGTCCATACAACACCAATTTGATTAAACAAACTTTTGTGTACAGTGGAAACAAAAAAAAAAAAAAACAAAATAAAATTCATTTACGCAATGTTATCAACATCAAGGACATTATTTTTATATATAATATATATGTATATAAACATAGATTGAACAAAACGACAGGACAATTATATTTTATTTCGACCTTAATTATTGGTGCTTGTATTTATTATCGTATTACCAGTTTTACATTACGATATTACGTAATATTTATCGTTTTTGGTTATTTTTGAAATCGTTTACTGGTGGAAAAAAGTGGAATACCCATACTTACATGAAGAAATATACAAACTTATAATTAGGTAGGAATAAAGAGTCTTTCCTGAACGCCTTCCTTCTACCCAAGAAAAGACACCACAATGACATTCTAGAGGGCAGAAAGAAAATAGGAATCAAATATTGAAGGAACATAAGCAACTGAACCGTGAAACCTGGAGGAGTATTCTACAGGAGGTCGTGGGATGGGAAAAGGCAGTAGTATCGATGAAGTCATTTCCCTTTTGGAAAAAATCGAACAAAATTCTTCGATTCTACCTCATATAGAAATGGAATTCTTCGCAAGAAAATGATAGGATATCTTCTGTACAAATTCTCAGTATTCGAATTACTATTAAGATGAAAAGAAAGCTGAAGACACTTCAGTATATGTAATTGTGGTCATATTAAAGTATATGATTATTATGACATTTTATTCGAATTTCAAAAAATTTATAACCAAAAATTATTTATTATCGGTTGATTTAAAACAAACATTCGTGACAATCAAATCACTTTAACGATAAGAAACTTTGTCATGACTGTGGCAAACATTCTAAAATCTTTTTTTTCTAGAATTTTTTTTTTCAATTTTCATGTTTGAATTCTTTAATGTTCTTGTTTTGTTACTGTATACGGATGAAATAGGTCATAAAATTTGTCATATTAATTGACATTTTTATGACAAGTTCAGAGATTATTTTTTTTTATTTGCCCTAATCAAAGTACATATTTTAAAATGATTTATTAGCCAAAGATTTATTATGTAGTTACGGTAGTCCTATCGAAATAATAAATTCATGAAAATTAATAGAAAGACAAGAACATGAATTAGCTATGTCATAGAGAAGGTAATTTAAGAGAAAATTATTTTTAAGGATTTGACAGAACTACAATAATGTTTAAAGGTATTTTATATAGAATGTGTTACTTTTTTAAAAAAAAATCTATTTGAAAATTAAAAATACTTAAATTAATAAAATGTAATAAAATTAGGACAAATGAATGAATGAATGAACTGAAAAATGTAGTTCAAAAATATTGAACAAGAAGGAAAATTCCCTTTTTATGATTTTACTTTAGAATCAAATTAATAATAAAAAGAAAATATGTTTATTCAAAGAACAAAAGTCTATATTACTCGTATATCGACTATATGGCAAAGTTAAACAGACACAAAATTATTTTGTTCTTTGATTTCTTATTTTCCTTTGTTTGTATTTTGTGGGTGAAAAATTAAAAATTTAAATGAAGTTTATTCTGTAGGTATAGGGTGTTTCTTTTTTTCGAATTCATTTTCACAAAAAAAAAAAAAAATTTTTTTTTACAAACTTTTCCTGAATATGCAGATATTCATAGATAGAATTTACTGCAAAGTGAAAGAAACACAAAGTAAAAAAGTGAATAGATTTTTTTTTCTTTTCAAACAAATAGGATATGATTTCAAACAGAATAATCAAAGTAAAAAATTTCATTTATGTTTTTGTTTTTTTTTTCCGTTTTTGTTTTAGAGATCATTACTTTGTGAATGATGAAAGTATGAATATTACTACGTAAGTATATAAAGGAAGTTTGTGTGAATTATATTAATCATTTTGTCACTATTTATTTCAAAGTTTTCAGCATTATTTTCATTTTCTTTTTATCATTATATTACTCTTATAATGGAAGTGAAAAAATTTGATAACAGTAAAAGATATTTTTTTTTTTGTTTTTATTTATATTTTATTTTATTTTTTGAATTTTTTCATGATATGCATTTTAATGGTACAGAGTTTAAGGACTTTTAAAAACTTTTTTTATAATCTTCTTATCATAAATTTAAAATTAATGTCGTTGATATGAACTTTTTATTTTGTGTTTTTTGATTTTTTATTTCTTTGGTTATTAGGACTTCTAGGACTTTTAATAAGGCTCTTTGGAAGGTTTGAAAGTTTAAAAAAAGTTTTATTATTCAAAATGCGGCAATAGAAAAATCATCCGATTTTTCAACAATTATTTTGAAACAGATGAATTATAAAGCATTAAGGACTGTTTGGCAGCATAAAAAATGTAAGTAATTTCATGGAATTCTAGGTTGATTTTTATTTTACAATAATCATGATTGAAATCAATCTAAATTATTCACACAATTTTTCCTCAAGAACATTTATGAAATTAATCTCAGAAAATAATAAAATATTTACAAAACAAAATTATACTTTACAAGTAAATAGTACAACATTTTTATATATCCTTATGTGTTTTTCAGTCTTTAAATTTTTTGTTCTTTTGTAACTTTGTATTTTCAGTTATTTTATTTCATTTTTTCATAATGAATACGAAACAAAACAAACAAAAAAAAAATCATCAAAAGAACTCCACCAGCTTTAATATTATTATTCTATTTATTCGTGAATGGTATTGTTGATTCATTTTGTTTGTGATAAAAGTGATTATTCTGTAAAAACGGATAGAAATAAGAAGAGTATTGTATTCATTGAATTACAATTACATTATTGTGTTCGTTATAATAACGTTCAAATACAGTCTCTAAAAGGTCCGGATGGGTCATGGTGTGTTCTAAGAGGAGGCAGGTTTATCTTTTTACTAGAAACTGGGTGAAATTTTAAATTTATAACATTTTGAAATTTACAATAAATTATTGAAAAATATTATTCCAGGATTTGTGTTCCGTCCTATAGCGAAATTGCTTCCTATTGAGATTAAAGATGAATTATTGTCCAAATCAAAGTCACATAAGTTGTTATGATTTCGTTATACTGATGAATGAGAACTGACACAAAACCGTTCTGTTTATCACGAATACCTCAGAAATAAAATTAAATAAAAGGATTTTCAAAAAAAAAAAAAAACCTTAACTTCGTTTAGAGTAAAAAGGTGTGGAAGCGAATAATGGAAAATGGAAGACAACAACAAAAAAAGAACCATAAACCACACGTGGATTCATGCAAATGACATAATGTGTAAAATAATTTATCCTTATATGGTTGTTAAAACTTTTTTTCTCTCACCGCTTTTTGTGTAATGTCACAACATTTTTTTTCCTTTACATATACATTACATATTAATACACGTACACATACACATACAAAATATGTGTGAATGCATTATTTATTTTTCTTATTTATTTATTTAGATATTCAGCATATATTTGCATATTATTTTACATTTAAATCGTTTTTCTTTAATGCACATAAAATTATTTTTAAAATAATGCAAATACAGAGGATAATTTATTTTGAATATTTTTCATTTGTTCACTTTAGATACAAAGCAAATAAAAAGGTAAAGGTAAAAAGGTAAGAATAGAAACAATTTATACATAAGTAGTATCATTTATTATAATGACACATATTTTTTTCATTCGTTAGATAGTTGTTAGGTTGTAGTCAGATTTAATTTACGATAACACAAAAAAAGAAGACAGAAAAATAATTGGTAATTTTAGGTACATGGGTTGTTATATATAACAAAAAAAATAGACTCACAATACATACATGAATATCATGAGTAACTAAATTTCTAGATGAGGACTCTTTAAAATTCAAAATAATATCCATCAGAAGTAAAATGAAGATTTACTGATGAAATCTGTAGTTAGCTACCTCTACTTCATCGCATGAGAGAATATTAGATGATTTTGAGAGACACGTTCTCAGAAAAATCTTTAGTGGAATGAACAGACAACTTTTGGCGTCCACAATATAACCATAACATAGAAAATTTGTATGATGATGCAGTCCGATCTGCATTTATGAAGAAACAATTTTTGGGATGACTAGGTCATATGCTAAGAATGGATGTTGGATGATAATGGAATCCGAAAATTAATATTCCAAAATTAAGCAGAGGGACTAAAACCTCGGAAATGCCAAAGATTCAGATGGGAAATTAACGTTAGAGATGATGCAAAAAAACTATATGGAACTGTTTGGAGCCGATTAGGACAGAGTAGTGTGCAAGACATGTACTAGAAGAGGCTAAGGTCTATAATAGTCTATGGAGACAATTATGATGATATATTTTTAACATTTTTTTTTTATTTTCCGATTGTACGACATATGATACTGTGTAAAAAATTAAAAAAAGTTCGAATTCATTAAAAACTTTTCCATTTTGACTTTTTCGACGATTATTTTAAAAATGAATAATATTAATTCACCTACACGAAACTGAAAAACGCATTTGATTATGGCAGATGCGATAACTTTTCAACATCATCATGAAGCTAAATTACATATTGGATTTGATAATCTGTTTGAATCTATATAAATATTTTTTTGTTGGTTGGTTGATTTTATTTTTTCCTTTATGTTCATATAAATTAAAAATTTATAATAATTTAAAGAGCTGGATAAAGTTTTTCTTGTTCTTCATTAATGCAAAATTGTGTGAATAAATTAGTGTTAACTGATACATGATGCTGTATTCAAAAGTTGTAGAAATTTTTAAATTTCATAAAACTAAAATAATTTTTTTTTTTATCTTTTAATCGCCTTATAAAACTTTCATAATAATTGTTAAAATGAAATCTTTTATTACATTGAAGAAGAAAAAAGTTATATGTACATACGTAATTAGAATTTTCTTTCATAATTAAATTTATAAATGAATTTGTTTTTAATTACAAACAACCTATGAAAAATGGTTAATTTAAGTTTATTATAGAGAAAACAAAAAAAAATTTAATTTATTGAAAAAAAATTGTCAGAAAAATTAATATCAAAATTTTTTGTTGTAGATGCAATATATGTTAGTTTGGTTTGATGTATCTTCAATTGATTGATAAGTTCATTTAATTCGTAATTTTTAAAGTTTTTTACAATTTTGAAGTTAATTATAGTTAGTTCTAAAAATATCAGCTGCAGCAGAAAATTAATGAATTTGTCGAATAAATCAAAGTGTAATGACGTGAAATGAACTAATACTAAAGATAAGATATTACTCGTCTCTTCTCTAGTCTGGTATCAAAAACTCGATTATCAGTTTGCTATTGCCTACTACTACACGAATTTTTCTTTTTTTATACAAGATGCAGTGGAAAGTTAAGTTTCGTTTTCATGTAAACTAAATTTTGTATTTTTTTTTTAATTTGAAATATAATTTGAGAATAAATTTAATAATTGTATGGTAACATTGCACGCCCTAACAATGTCTAATTGCCACGAATTTCATTTGTGTACGTACATATGTACTCGTATATTGTATCATGATAACTTCTGATTCCAGCACTGAGCACTGCAGCAAATTTCAACAATTTAAAAAATACCAGACGAATTAATGGACTCAAAAAAGTATGGTAAAATAAAAAGTTATTTAATTTTATGTAAACATTTTCCGTTATAATTTTTATTTTCATCCGAAGAAGAAGAAGAAGAAACATTTTGCTTTTATTTTTATTATTGCCGATTTCTAAATATTTATCTGCAGTATTAAAAGTTTCATATCACGCAAAATTCTAATAAAATTCATGAAAAAGGACTACTAAATTTACTTAATTCTGAATAAAAGGATTTTATAGAATTTTCTTTATTTTTCTTATACACATACTCCAAACGTACGTGTATGTATGAGAAATCTTCTTTAATTTATTTTTTAAATGTTTTCTTTTACAGAGGAGATATAGTAAGAAACGAAGAAAACAATTTAAACAACGCTATAATGGGCATCTACTCTTATCGTATACGTTGTTAGGTATGTAGACTAGAAAAATGTTTTAAATTGAATACAGGAGGATTTAAATTTAATTTTTACTATAAATTAAAATTTTTCTTGGGGTATTTCTTTCATTAATAGTAAACCATATGTATAAGCAATATCGTTGATTATACTGAAAGAAAAAATAATAGGCTGTAATGCTGTAATGTAATAAAGAAATAAAATTAAAAGAATAAATATGTAAAGCTATTCTTGGATATAGCTAGTAATATACGAGTATTTTTGTTGGCTAAAAGACTAAAGCATAAAATAATTTCTCCAAATAAAAAGTTGCAGTCATGTCACGTTCGTTATTTAGGCGTGAAACGTGAAAATTACTTACATACAATTTTATAGAAAATTTTTCCTTCCATTTCAGTTTATTTCAAATTCTTCTTATTTTTATTATTATTATTATTATTGTTTTTTTTTTCGTATCAATAAAATTGTAAGAGTTAAAAATCCGTTAGAGAATTAATTGAAATTTTCTAAAGTCCTATACACTTGATTGCTTTTTAGAATATAAGATTTTAATTTTTCAATTTTTAATGCCAATAAAAAGGAAATTTTTTAAAATTTATTTCAATTTTCAGTATTATTGTTGAAAATTTTAATTTAAAGCCCATTTATTGTTGATATTATCTGACAGGGACAATGAAAATAAATTTTATAAATTTGTAAACATTACAGAAAAGGCACACAAAAATATACTTGTATATTTTTGGCCTAAAACTACGTATAGATATATACTCGTACAAAATATGTAGAAGATGTAATTTTAATATCCTTTTATCATCTCTTAAATTTAAAGCGTGGAAAAAAAATTAATCTGGAACTTTTCCAATAAAATAAAGGAAATAAAATTATCATATCTTAAAAAATATTTTTTTATTCTTAAAAAAAAAATGAAATGAACTTCAGACAACTCAATCAACAGGAAAAAAAAAAGTGAGAAAATAGTAAAAAATACAAAATCAAATAAATAATTACTACAATAATTTGCACATCTTATGGAGAATTTTTGAATGAAATAACCGCAGTCCCTTAACAAAAATAGAGTGCATGTTTTAACACACGCATATATTATGTGTATGTTGAATATCCATGAATTTATCAAATGAAATAATTTTATATTTTCCTGTTCTGAAATATATACTATATGTACATTATGTACGAGTAGTCCTGAAATTCTCTGGTGGTGTTCATACTATAGCATACGTTTTATTTTTCTTTTTGCACCAGAATAAAATGACGACACTGATAACGACCGCAATGCAGAATTTAATACATCAGACATATCTAACTAGACAAATAATGAAATCGGTAATATATTTAATTTTTTTTTGTACGTATATAAATGAGTGTACATACTCGTACATACAGAAAGATATGTTTATTCACTGAAATTGATTAAAATATGAAAATGATATTTCAGAAGAAAATAAATAATAAATCATATTAATGTCATATATTTGAAAAAAACATTATACTGTTTATGGAAAACTGTTTGAAGAATCGTAAAATAATTGATAATAATATGAATACAAAGTAAATTCTATTTACATATAATTTTATGTATACATGAGTTGTGTTTGTTTCTATATATGTTCCGAGAACTAAATCCATATAGAAAATGTTTCATTTATTTAAATATAAAGGATACAAAATATTTATGTGTATTTATTTATGTTTATGTATTTTCTATCGACATATATTAACAAATAATACGAACATTTATATTTTGATACAGTGTATATTCGTTCATACAAATTTAAGTATAGTATGTATACACAAGCATACAATTCGAATATGGTTGAGTAAATTTCGATTTATTTCAAAATATCTAGAATTAATTAAAATTATTATTTGCTAGGTTTCTAAATTTGTACAACGTTGTTTTTTTTTTTTTTTGGTAAATAATACAAAAAAAAAAAAAAAACAAATTTTAATCAAAAATTTCTTTGAAAATAAATAAGCACAAAACAGACATATGAGTATATACAGACACTGTATACATTCAGGTACAAATATTAAACATTATATTCTGTTAACAATAATAATAATTTATTTTTGTGTTTCGTTCAAATGACAAAATTATATGTGAATTTTCATGTGTACCAAATATTTATGTAATATATCTAAATATCCAGCGCCAATTTTAGACTCTTGAACGCCCGGTACACTTCTAAACTTTTCGATCTCTAGGTTGAAACTTTACTGTTTTAAACTTTAATTTGATTTACCAACATTCCAACAGCACAAAATTCAAATTTCCATTTCCACATTTCAAATACTCGAGAGTTAAATGACCTTATTTACAAACAAAAATGTAGTCCAAACGTCCAAATCTTTATCGGTGTTTTCTTCTTTATACGTATCTAGTTTTAATCTGAAATTCTTTTTTGTACTCGCCTACTACAGCACAGTACATAGATTATAAAAGAAAATGAGAAGAAAAACTAGATCCATGTATACAATAAAAACCGATAAATGTTTTGACTTATATTTTCATTTCTAAACAACTGTGGTCTTTTAACTCTTGAATATTTGAAAAATAGGAAAATGAGTAGGGAGGAAAATAGAAAGATAGGTAGGATGTAGGATAGATTATTTTCTCGTGTATATTTGGTACTACAAATATAGTAGGTGTGTACGAAGAAGAATTTCAGATCGAAATTAGATTCGTGTACACAATAAAAACCTATAAATGTTTTGACCTACATTTTCATTTGTAAACAAACTTGATCATTCAACTGTTGAGTATCTATTTAGAGAAAATGTTCGTAAACAATATTTTTTGCATCTTCGAGATTGTCGCCTGGTTTTAGTGAACCATTTCTACCTATAAATGAGCCGGGCATGTGCATACCAATACATATAGTATTTTCATGAATGAAATTTGTGCATGCACACACAATATACAGTTTTATTAGTTTTATTTTTGAAAATTTATTTTAGAAATTTAAGTGTATACACACAATACGTACATGCAACTAGCATCTATAATACATAATATTTCGACAAATAAACTGTACACATTTATAAAACATAATATAATTCTCATATTTTCAACTAGTCAGGATAAAAACAAAACAACCAATTTATAATTGTACGAGTATATGATGCAAAGAGTGGAAAATTTAATTAAGAATAATTCAAAACGGTCAAAGTTTTCATTTGATTTGAAATAAATTATTAAAAATGAATTTTCAATTTTAAACTAATGGTATAGGGGTCAAATAATAAACAGAAAATATGTGACTATAGGATCAAATAATAAATATATCTATAGTTCTGTGTTCTGTTTTCTATTATTTCTTTTTTTATATTTTTTTTTTTTTTGAGAGCGTTTGAATAGTAACAAGTCAGAATGTGAGGAAATAAACGGTTGGTTATTTATCAATTACTTATTCAAACCATGATAATTATTTTCATATGATATCTTGCAAGGACTTTTCGATTTAAAAATTTTTGTATATCAATTGAAAATTAGCTATACATTTTTGAACGAATTAATTCAAATGTAAGTCACTTTTTTCAAAATAAAATTTAACAATTTAGAAATTTTAAAAGGTTTGGCACTCACAGGAAATTTACTTTTATTACTTTTATGAAAAATATTTTTTTTATATGTATTTTTTCTCCTTCAAATAAACAAATGTAATCTTCATGTATTCAAAGTAGCTTCGTAAGAGAAAGAAATTAGTACAAACAAATATGCAAAAAAAAAATTCGTGAAATAAAATTTCGACAGATAATGTTGTACAATAATATTTTATGTACAGTTAATTTGTTCAGCCATTAAAATATACATTCCACTGGGAATATGTACAACGACAATTTGGAGAGTGTTAAATTTTTTTTGTTTTCTGAAGTAGATGAAAAATATATAAACAAATCCGTACACAAATAAAACACGAAATTAAAATTATCTTTTATATTTTTTTTTCTGAAATGCAAATTCAGAAAAGATATGTACATATAAATACTTTTCTATGTATACAGACACAATGATAATAATCTTAGAATCTGTGTGTTGTGTATTGTCAGAACAGGAATAATATTTAAATTAAATAAGAAAAGGGACAAACAAAAATAATATATAAAAGATATTATGTATTATTTTATGATATTATCCTTTTTTAGATATTTATTTTAACGTAAAAAAAAATGAATGTACAAATAAATACTTTCGAGGATGGTATTGCTGTATTTAGTAATCTTTCTACGTTCTATAAGTTCTACCGTTTTGAGTTATAAAGAAAATACAATTTTGAGTGACATTTTTTTTAATCCAATTTCATAATATTAAATAAGTATATAATTACACGAATTAAGTTTTGTTATGATATTATTTAAGATTACAGTTGTTGAAACTAATTTTTTTTTCCAATAAACAAAAATTATAAGAATTCGAAAAAATTTTCTCTTTGATCATTTTACTTTTCAATTCATTCATAAATTGCATTCAAAAATAATTCAGACAAATGAATCTAGACAGAAGTAAAATATTTTGATAAGTAATTATAAAGAGGTTATTTACAATTATCCTACATAAACATTGATGCTAAAATGTTTTGTTGTATATTGTATACAAAGAAAATTTTAGGCTGAAGAAACGAGATCAAAATCACAAGAAAAATATATAAATGTTTTCATTTATATTTTCATTTGAAAACATACTTAAATATGGTTTTTTAACTTTTGAATATTTGAAAAATAAAAAAGAGATTAGGAAGAAAGGTAGAAAGATACTCGAATAGTAATTTCCCGTCTCGAAAAAAATTCGAAAAATGTTTCAAACTACATTTTCGTGTGTAAACAAATATGATCATTTAACTATTGCTTGTTTGAAATGTAGAAAGAGAAGTAGAATGAAAGGTAGAAAAACTTGCAAATAGTTAGTTTCTCTTCTCATTTTTTTGAAATTATGTGGTACAGATTATTAGTAGTGTACGAAGAAGAATTTCAAATTGAAACAAGATCCGTGTAATCAAGAAAAACCTATAAATATTTTGATCCACATTTTAATTTGTAAATAAACATTTATTAATTCTGTCATAATTTGTGCCCCTGAGATTGTCACCTGGTTTTATTGAACCATTTCATTCTATAAAAGAATCGATTAAGAACAAAGTACAAAGCTATTTGAATAATGGAAATACAAAGTACATGTATTATTGTAAAAAATTCAATTTTTGATTTGTTAAAATGATTCAGTAGGATTTATGATTGTTTTCGTTTCATATTTTTGATTATAAAGTGTTCAGTTTTCTGTTTATTGTTCAAAACAAAGTTAAATTTTCAATAATTCGAATATACTCGTAATGTTATTGATTTTGTATATTTAATATTTTTCATATGTATTTTGAAATTTATCAACTTATCTGTATCAGAGGATTTTATAAAACAGATCTTCATAATTTTCAATTTAATGTCCTTTTACTTTCATGCTTTATACGAGTATGTAAATGTGTATAAATATACATTTTTTTTGTAGAATAAAATCCATAGATTCTTAAAAGCCTAATCAAAAAAAAAAAATTTACATATTTAAAAAAATTACTAGCAAGTATGAATATGAATAACTTATTTGAAATTACTTTTTAAAAATTTCCTTCCTTTCATGGTGTAATATGTTGTGAAGTTAATATAGTAATTATATGTGAATCTATGTGTTTTGATTCCCCTTTTTTATATTTTATAAATTATTTTAAAACAAATTGGTGACTCACACGCTAAATTCACACTAGTCGTATTTAGTGAAAAGTAAAAGTTTTAGGGTAGAAAGTAGCGATATTATAGAAATTATAAACACCACTGTTTTAACAGTGTTATGCTTGTAAAAATTAAAGTACAGAAAGCATGTTCGTGTGCCGTAATGTAGCATCAGATATACATAAATACATACATACTTCTTCTTCTTCTTCTTCAATAGCACTACAGCTCATATCAAGCCTGAAACTGAAGGCCCATGTAGAAGAAAAACTTTTCACACTTTTTACACCTTACAAACTTTTCATCGATTGCCGCATAGAATATCTTTTGTATGGTGCAATGTACTCGTTACAGAAGCTTCAGAAACTTATTTCTTTTCTTCTTACTTTTTATGCGGCAACGTTAACCAACTTCCGTTGTCGACTTCATACGTTTTTCATGCGTTATCATTGGAACAATAAATCATATTTCTTATACGTCAACGGATGAAAGTTGTGAAAAGCGTGAAAGGTGTACACTGAGCCCTCAGCTTGAAACTTCACTGAAGTTATCTCATTGTCATTACTTTTATTACTATCATGTGTGTACCTACAGTTTAACGTGGATTGAGAACCGCTCAGTTCCTAGTATAGAAGCAGACTCTTTTATATGATACGGCATAGAGCTTAAGAGCTTAGACTGATCTATTATCAGAATGATGTTGTGCTCTAATAATTCTTTATGTTTCTTATACTGTCAGCAAGTAGACTACTTATCGGCATTTCTAAGCATACATACACATGTGTGAATTAATTAATTCAAATGAATACAAAAATTATTTTCTGTTTGTTTAAAAGCAAATATTATTATGCATCCATAAAGTTGTTAACTACTTAGCAATTTTCTTTCATTTTAGGAAACTAAAAAAACCAACCACAAGAGCACTTTAAATTTGTCCTCTTATTTTATGTAATCTATAACTGGGTGAATTTTCGTATAATTTTTAATTTATATTTTTCAAAAAAGAAAACGAATAATATATAAAAAATAATTAAAAATTAATTTTCTTATATTATTTCACGTATAATAGCATATCCGTTAATTATACTACATACATACATGCATAAAAATAATCCTTACAGCTTACACATAAACACATAAAGAAATAAAAGAGTTTATTATGAAAATAATTTCGAATAAATTAACCTTTTAAAACTTTTTAATATCCTTTTTCTTACTGTTAACACGTGTTTGACTATGTGATGTAGTTATCAACAAAATGAATGATGCTCAATTTTAAGGCGTTAAATATTTTAAAACAATTATTATCGAGAAAATGAAAAAAAATTTTAAATTATAAAGGATTCAATTATATTCTTTATCATCATAATTTTTCTTATAATTAAAACTTAAATTAGTTTTCATTTTCAATTAATAAATATTGAATTATTTTTTTTCCCAAATTTGTGAATGATTTAATAATATTTTTTATTGAATTTTTGAAAAAAAGAAAAAGTGTCAGTGACATTTTTCTTTTATTTTGAAACATTTTTAATGAATATTGTCACATTAATATTTTATTTTGGAATGTTTTAGAAAAACTGAGCTAAATGTGACTGTATACATTCATAATTATACTCAAATGAATCATACTTGTGACAATATTTCATAATTAATTCATTTTTTTTGTTCAATGTTTCAAACTTCAAACAAAAAAAAAAAAAAAATAGCAACAATTAAATACATACATGTTCTAGAATATCATACACACATATTTTCGAATGTGTGTCTGTTTAATTTTAAAATTATATATTTGTGTTTATTATATATAAAAAAAAAACTCATATGAGTTATTACGTGTATATTTATGTAGTATATTGGGACTAAAATATTTACATTTACCCAAAAGTATATAAAAAACACCATAACATACTTTAGCCCTGTTTCATTTTAGTCATTAATGAGAAAAGTTTTGCTTAAACAAAAGCATAGCTACATACATATAACAGAATATGTGTGTAATATAAAGTACGTTAAAATAAAAATACAACATATAGCATGTTTTCAATTCTGTTTTCCAAATACTTTTTAAAGTAAATAATTAACTGGAAAAGAGAAAAGAGGTATAGAAATGAAAAGGACGAATTTAAATGTAAAACGACAATTCGAATATACATTGTAATAAATACTTAGTAAATGTAGTATGTTTCTGATAATTATAATAACGCATTCTTTCCAAACATTACTTTCCATGACAATAATTATTGTGTAAATACTTATAAAGTTCATAAATTAGTAAAAATATACATAAGTACTTGAAAAACTAAAAAAAAAAAATACAAAAATTAAGAGCAGAAAAAAATAGGTTAAAAATACTCGAAAATTATTATAAAATAATCGCCATTATTAAGAGGTTATAAGTTAAATAATAAAAAAAAAATGAAAAAAAATTTTGTTTATTGGCTGTGACTGAACAAAGTTAATTGTTGTTTATACACATTTGGAAATTTTGTTTTATATTATATTTTAAATTTGTTTAAAAATTTATGTAAAAAATTTTTCATTTGTTTTTTTTTATTTATATAAGTATTTATACTGTTAGAATACATTAACATTATAGTACATACGTATGATTGTAAGTGAGCACCTTTAATTTTTATTATATACTTCGAAAGTTTATTTAGTAAAAAGTTTTTTTGTTTTTTTGTACACGAGTACACGAGTTCAAAATATTAACTTTATAAAGTTCGAATGAAAATATGTATTTATGTACACAAATATACACACACGTATAATACATAAAATATTAAGGCTGGTATTCACCAATATAGATTATCTTTTATCTGAGATAAAGTGTATTCATCAACCTGGATAAAACACTACTCGGATATTTTTAAGACAACCTCGGAGTGGTATTGTAAATACCGTCCGAACATAACCTTGTTATTAACAGCAACAGTACAAATAAAGATAACGTAGTTGTACTGTATTATCATCTTTTCATTTCATATAATTATCACATCACAGAACCTTTTTTTCATTTTGTAATATAAAAATACAATCAGCTGACATGTTTGACACACATGTTCGACCCGAAAACGAAGTTCGAAAACAGATTTTATCTAAGTTGATCAATAAGCTGAAATTGTATCCGGCTAAAATATATCTGACGAATATATCCATTTTGGTGAATACCACCCTAAAAGTACATTTATGTAGGTTAATAAAAAGTTGAAAATCAAAATGAATTAACTGTTGTAAACTTCTCTTGTTTTGAGTATAAGAGAGTTTTAAGAAATATTTGTGAAAACATATTTTACTTTGGTATTTTTAATTTTTTGTTGTTACTTTTATTCATTTATTTTATTTTTCTTCTAGAAGGATATATATTTTTTTTTTTTGTTTTTAATTTTTAAGGTTCCAGTGAAAAAATAAAAGTATATTTGTATAGTTTTGTTATTTTCTGCATTCTTTAAATTCGAAAATTCAAAAATAAACCAGAAAAATATTGTAGTTTAAGTAAATCAAAAATTTTTAAACTAAGTAAGAACATTGTACATAATTTTTTGTTTTATATCCTGAAATGAAATATTCTTGATCAAAAATAATTTAAAGTCTCAATCCAAAAATGTAAGTATATGGTGAAAATTTATAGTTTTTGATATTTTCTGTAATACCTAATGTTCATCGAAACATGGGAAATGTTGAGAATATAAAAGTCTATTAAATGAAAAAAATTGTATTTCTGAAAATCCTTCATTGTACAAGTGAAGTTTTTCAAAATTGACAAAAAATAAAAAGAATCTAAAAATCAAGAATTTATACCCAACTTCATGAATAAATCAAAATTCTAAAAGAATGAATCAAACTTGTAATCATGTGACAGATACATTTTTCCTTGTATGTATACATATCTCTACAGTGATCCATAATTTCAAATTTTTGTAATTTGAATAAAAGAAAAATCGCATCTCTAAAACAGAAAAATTCAACAGAAAAACAAGAAAAAAAAATGTCATTGACAAATTTTTGTTTGTCTGATTTATCATCAAACAGGATTTTATTTACATTATTTCACATAGACACATGTACCCACACATATGCAAATGTAATGAAATAAACAAATGAATGCACCAACAAATTTTTATTCAGTACATACTCGTATATAAAATTTAAAATAGAATGATAATAATTTTTTTTGAATACGAACAAAGGATATTTATAATTTAGGATTAAATCACAATACGAGTGCATATACAGTTATTTAATTGATAATAAATATTTTTCAATTAAATTGATAGCTTATCATTTAAACGATTTATTATAAAATCAGGCGGCATACATAATCGTATACATAAATATGTGCACTAATATCTGAATATTTTCACATATCAATGATTTGAATATTGTATGTAATCAGATTAAAAAAATTTCATTAGAACGATTTATATGGCTATACATACAAACATACATACATATAATGTACTACAATAAAATGAAATATTATAATACCAAGCGATCAATTTACAGAGTATGATAATTAATTAAATATTTATGTATGAATATGATACATTGGTATTTATTTATGTTACTCACATATAGGTAGGTATTCCTACATACGTATGTACATAATTATATAAAATACATAATTAATTTTCAGTTTAATAATTTTATCAGTATCAAATCATATTATTTATTATACACAATTGTATTGAAACATTATATCTAAATTGTAAATAACAAACAAACCACATTTGGTAATTAAAATGCAAATGAAAAGTACAAAATACCTATGTATTTATATGAATATGTATTTATGTACAATAAAAGGAAGAAAAATAAAATAAATAAAAAGAGTATATAAAAGAGGAAACAAATTAAGATAAATAATAAACGAGTTAATTTAAATTTAGATTAGATATTTGAATGAATATTATTGTTTACATTCATATTATGTATAAAGTAAGTTTGTACACGATTTTTAGATATCAGAGTACATACTACAGTTCATTCGAAAATAAAAATAAATATTTACATAGTACATAGAATTGATTATATTATTGAAATAATTTATTTATGTTTTAAAATAATTTTAGGCTTGAAATTTAGAAAGAAATGAAGAACAATTTCTTTACAAGAAATATAAATCGAAGTAAATTTTATTTTCACTTTTAATTTATTGTAATTTAATTTTAATGTGAAATGATATCTAACTAGCCACATTTTAATTAAATTCTAAAATAGAAAGTATAATTTACAGTATTTGAAATCACTTTTACCAAAAAACGAGTACCATTGAAGTTTTTGTGATTTTTTTGTAAATTTATTTGATAATAATTTTATATATTTGTATCGATTAATAAAATTTTTTTTTTTTTGAATGTACGTCCTTTCTTCTATTTTTATTATCGTGGACCGTGGACCATTGTATATTTATGAATTGATCCGATTCATTTGTGAAAGCATTTCTTGGTTATCATTATATTTGAAATGAAAAATCATTCTATTTGTTACCCATTTCTGAAAAGCGAGAATGTCGTTATAGTGCACAAAAAAAACAAAAAAAAAAAAATTTTTTGTACTAGAAAGCACTCAACAAAAATTTTATACATATTCAGGTCGTTAACACAAACTGTATACACGTATTGTGTGGTATATTACTATTACTTTACGTAGATCACCATATAGTCCCTATTGCAATATTATACGTATACTGTATCACACACTCAATATTCGCGTTAACTATTCAAACTGTTCAAACATTTTTCTCGATTAATTGATTCATTGATTTTTTCCATTTGAATTTTTATTTTTTTCACAAGTTCCAAATGATTCATTTTTTTTTTTATTTTCAATTTGAATTTACAGGCTGTAAAAATCGAACAATTTTTATTGGAGGATTTTCGTAATAACAAATCAAATTGTATAGTAATTGTAGAAACTTGTATTAAAAAAAAGTTTTATTTTATTTCATTTTTATTTTGTTTATTGTGTGTTTTTGAGTTTTTGTGTTAATTTTTGCATTGAATATTTCAATTTTATATAGTTCATATTCATAATTCATTCATACGTATGTATGCCAACATCTGAGAATTTGATGAAAACTTATACCCCTGTAGTACAAGAATGAAATTAAAATAAATGAGTTAATGAAATCCTTAATGTTTTTTAGTTAGAAATAAAATTAAAAAAAAAAGAAGAAAATTAAAGAATTACTTTTGAGCTAATATATTAAAACAGTATACAATTTTATCATCTGATCCTTTTTGAGATGAGAATAAACTGGATTTGAATGAATGTAGCCGAACTTTAATATTAATTGTAATAATCATTCGATATTTCACATTTTAAATTATTCGCAAATGTCAAGTATTTGACATGAAATTCTGACAAAAACGATATATACAATATCACATCTTCGCGAAAATATTTTTTTGGTTACCACTGTACTACATACTATATAACAACGTTTGTAGCATTCATTTTATTATTTATTTGAACTAAAATTCATTAAAAGTATACGCACTTGTACTCATGTATGTACACAATACTGTATGCATACTATGTACGTGACTAAATATTCTGTGAAAATAGTTGTGATTGTAAGTATAATTGCATTGTGCAGTTTCATGTACAACATATTTGTAAAATGTTATTTAAGTTATTAAAGTATAATATACGAATAAAATGCCACTGATTCAGTCAGTGATTTTCGAATCATTTATGCATTAATAAATTTCGGTAATTCCTTCTCTGAGGATTTAAAGTTTTTATTCTTTTTGTGAATTTCATATTTATTATTTGAAAAATATTTTTATTTCATAAATTTCACATAATTATATTCATACCATACAAGCGAATATACTCATGTACGATGTATAGGTATTTACATATTTTATTGTACTCGTGTGTGTATGATACCAAAAAGTTTATCCATATGCTAGAATATAATGCAGCATATATGTAATATATATACGAGTACGTATGTGAAATATGTACAAATATGTACTTAGTTTGTTGCAAAACTTTTGAATTATTTTATTTGTATTTGTGTATGAATTTCACATATGTATGTACACACATATAATTTATGAAAATTATGTATTTTGATATGAACTCTGAAATTTTATTTTCCAATTTTGTTGTTTTGTAGATATTGTTTGTTTGTATACAGAAGTGACTGACTTTAAATAATTTTTAATACAATTTTCATTTGCAATTATATGCTTGATTTTATACGAAGATATGAAAATGAAGAAATTATTATCAGTAATGTAATTCGTACATTTAAAGAATAATAAATAATTTTGATATTATGAATGATATTTTAAATAGACAAGTAATTATTGAGTTTAACGATAACATTCAAAATCATTTTCATATTACATTCCATTCAGATATAAAATAAAAGAGTACATTTTTTTTAAACAAGGAATTTATGTGCCCATAGAGTAAAGTATGTGTCCATTTTTATAGTGCATAAAGTGAAATATGGTTATATAAATCCTTATCGGAGAATTAAAACCAACCAAAAACCAACCATTCATTTTTTGTGTATTTATTTCATTTACTGCACTGTGATATTAAAACATGAATTCATCAGATATCGATCATAATTTATAATGGATTATTGATAAAACGAATATTGAATAATTGACTTCCTTTTAATCTTTTACTTTAAAATTTCATCAAGGACTAGAACAATACGAAGTAAAATTACGAAGACTTTCTACACTTTAAAATGTAAAAGAGTACTTATTTAACATTTTTCTTCATTAGTATATATAATCTTAAGAGGCATATATAATTCTCAAGAGTCCTTAATTCTTTGTTTAAATGCACAAGTGACTATGAAGTATGCAAAAAGAAAATTTTTATCTTTTCTTTTTAAATGCATTTCTATTTTTCGTTTTCTTTCTGTATCCTTCTAGATGTTTGTAAATATTCTTAAACATAAATAAGAATGAAAATGAAATTTTAATTATTCATCTTTCGCATGAATGTTTCATGCATAAGTATTATGCAATAATGTGTGTGTGTGTGTGCGTGTGTGTCTTGTGTGCATTTTTAAGGATATAATGAATCACTTTTCATTTTAATTGAATTATTACATAGTACTTCATAGTGTTTATTTAATTTTCATTAAAAGAAAAATTCATTAAGTTTCCATTTATTTTGTTTGATACTTTTTTAAAATGTTCAAATATCATTTTGTGTGTAGAAAATATTTTTGGAATCTACTAAGAAATCGTTTTAATCGTTCGTTTTTTATAAACAAAAACTACTGTGCAATTTTTCTTAGTTTCCAAGACTAAAATTTGGAAGAAAATCATCTTTAGCGGTATCATTTTATTATTCAAGAGTTATTATCCATCATTTTTGATAAATTTTTTTTAATTTGTTCGTGATATTATTATTCAGTACATTTTTTTCTGTTACTGTGTGACATAAAATTGTTTTTAAATATATTTTTAATATTTTATTGGAATTTTTGAATTTCAAATTTATAATCAGAAAATATTACACCTGATAGCATATAATTATACGAGACGAGTACATAAAATGATGGCTGACAGGTGAAAATAAAATAAAAGAGATGAATATTATTCAATTTTAGTAATCCTGTGTATACGATTTCATATAAAATATGTATGTAATCTTTTTTTTTTTTTTTGTTTATAGTACGTAGAATTCAAAAAAGCTTTGCTAAATTCCTGTCATTATAGAAATGCTCATAAATGTGTGCATGTATTTATTCATGAATATTTATTTATGCTTCTCATTATACGATTATTATAACATCGGTCATATTATATTACATTATTGCACACAAACATACAAAATCATGTAATGTCAGATTATATTTCATTTATATTAATTTTTTTGAGTCCTTGGAAATGTCAGAATTGTATTTTGTGATTAAGTATTTGTTTGTTGTTCTGGTTTACTAAAATTATTATCATAAATGTTCTACATTATTAGTTGTATAATAATCAATTACAATTATTTTAGGTATAAATGAAAATAAGATAAAGGAAAAACAATTTGCCCACCACATTTATGAGTATGCTCCCATTTTAACTGATGTGTACAAAGATAACTTTGAAATATTAGTTACTATACTATAAAATAAATAATTATTCTGATTTACACAACTGTGTATCGATTATAAATTATAATTTGTCTGCTTTGAAATCAGAAGCAAGTTGCAATTTTTTAAAAATTTCGTGTCATTCTTAGTAAGTGAAATTTGTCATTTGTGCTCCGCTCCGCTCCATTTCGTATATATGGTATGTGTGTATTTATATAATTTCTGGTTTGAATCTCTTGAATTGAATAAGAATATGAAGCAACAAGAAAAAACATTTATTATTTATTAAAAACTTGGAAAAAATACAAAAAAAAGAAAAAACAAAATAAAATACATATTCATTGAAACAACATATTAAACAAAATTTCAGAGAAAAATCATCTTTAAATGACTAATCACATCAATTTATGGTTGTAACTTTTAACAAAAGTTTTTATCACTTTACTGCAGCATTATAATTTTTCTACAACATTTTGAAAATAGTGAAATGGCATATTCTTTGGATGTATAGTATCCCAACAGGTTGATTTATTATAGAAAAAAAAAAAAATTGTACAAATCATTTGGAGCTATATAATATGAGTGATGAAAAGACACAAAGTTTATTGTTCGTTAATTTTGTAATTTTGTGCCTTAGTTGTAAGTATTATACATATATTGCGCGATTTTAGCTACTAATCTCTTGTATTCTATAAATTATTTTTGATTTTTTCTTTTACCCAATGCAATAAAATGTCTCGATTTTATCCTCTCCTTTCCCATAAGAAACCTTTAAATTTTATTCATTTAATCTTCATGGTCTAGAAAAGTATGGGAAAATTGAATTTACTTAAGTCTTGGTTTTTTTTTTTTTGTTTTTAGTGTTTTAAGTAAATCACTTTTAGTCTCATTTATCCTTGATTATATTTATATACAAAAAAAAAAAAAAATGTATCCATGTATGTATTTTGTAATATCTAGATTAAAACATTACGAAAATTTTAATTCAAATGTTAACTCTTACGAGTTTATACAAATTAAATCAGATTCAAATAACCGTTAGTATTCGACTAAATTCTGTGCTATATCCTTTGGAATTATAAAGTTTTATATTTTGTAGAAATGATGACAAAGTATGCAAAGTATTGAATTTTATGAACTTTTACAAGCTTTTATATATTTTTTGGATTGTTTTGATAGTCGATGTGTGTTAAGAGATTTTTCTCATTTGGAAAATTCAAGAGCATTAAGTTTTTCTCTTTAATATAAAAAGGTATTCTGATGGTATTCTTTTTTTTTCTTATTTTTAATTCCCAAATTTAACAAAAATTAACTGTCTAATTTTATATTTGGAAAATGAATTATTTCTGTTAAATCAGATTCAACTAAGAACATTTTTGACTTTTTAGTGGTGCATAATAATGAAAAGATCATAATTTACTTTTTCATTATTTTTCATTTTTTTTAAAATTAATTTTTGCAAGTGTAAATAAAACTAATTAATTGAGGTTTTGTCAGTATTTCAATTAAAATGATTTTTACGATAGGTCCTTATATGTATACCGAATCCAAAATGAATACAATACATATTATGTCGAACACATTTAATATTGTAAGGTATTCAGTCCATGAAAAAAAAAAATCGATGAATAAAAATAATTCTATGGTTTCCTGGTAATGAGTTCTGAGGAAATGAGCAATTCAAACAAATAAAGCTGTTTTATTTTTTTTTATAGTAGTACATACACACCTTTATTTATGTATTTTATTGTATATAATAGTATCCGATTATTTCTTTTAATTTTATTTTCATTTCAACATGTCATATTTATTTTAGTAATTTTTATGCTCATTATGATTCCCGCTACGAACATAAGCAAAATTTAATAAGCAGTAAAACAGAAAAACATAGAAGACAGGAAAAATATAATATGTAAAGTAAAGACAAAACATTTTAGGGTTACCTGATATTTACAGAAAAACCGTTTCGAGAAATTCTTTAAATAATTATTTTACAATTAATTAAATATTCCTTACTGTGCTGTACTGATTGGGTAAATCAGTCAAATTTATACGTTTAAAATTACATTTCAATTATGACTTGGCTGTTGATAGTTTTCAAGTGTCCTACTCACATTTGATTAATAATAAATAAATCATAATAACAATGCCAACTCACAAAATTAACAATGTTTAAAATGTTTCAATAGTCATTTTCACCAGTAATTTTCATTGAGATTAGGTATGAAACTTGAAAATTGAGCAAAGTCTAATTATAAAGTCTGGAGAAATTGCCTGTATATTTATATTTAATTTGAAATATTCAAATTCATAAGTAAAATTGTTAATTTTGCAGGTCTCGTCTCGTTGCACCCGCTTCACAATTCGGTACCAACTCCAGGTTTAAGTAATTTCATCTCGAAAAGTTTGATAAAAATGTACCTACATTCTACGTTTGCAAGTTATAAGCGAAAGCGGCTGATGTAAAATTATATTTTAAAATATTGCTTCAAACATTTTTAAATCCTTAAATTTGCATATTTTAGGAACCACAATGTATTTCAGTTTTTTTTTGTTTTTGTTAAATGCAATTACAATAAAAATTATTATTTTCATAAATTTTAAACATTTACATATACGATTGTTTTAAATTTTCATTATGCATATGCATTGTTTGTGAAATGACTGCGGAATGAATCACATGTAGTCTAAACAAATTATAAAAAACAACTTCTGTGTTAATGATCATCAATTACACGAATTTGAATTTGAATGTAAAAAAAGAATACCTACATATAAATTAAGGTCTAAAATTGTAAGCAAAGATATACATATAATTAATGAAATCATACAAATATCATTAAATATGTATGTATGCTATTTACATTGAATTCCACCTTAATTTCAATTTGATGACTAGTCTATAAAATGATTGTAAGCAAATTTGAATGATAGTTATATACATATATTAAAAAGTTAAGTACTTTGTTGTTTTGACATTAAATTGTTTACCGTGTCATTAATAATAACAATCTATATTATGTACATAAATATATGTGTATTTTTCTTTTGTATATTTATTTGTTTTTTTTTTTTTTTTTAGATCCTTTAAGTGTAATTTGATCGGTATTTTCAGTTCCCGAATTAATAATAAATTAATCAATTGATTTATTTCGTTCATGCAATGAAGTGATTTTCTATGGTAATAAAAATATTTTTTCGTCAATCAAATACACAAATAAAATGTATGTAGTTCAGTTTTTTTTTTGTTAAGTCCTTAAATACATATATTTTTAATTTAATTGTTATATACGAGTAGTCTTTTGCTGTGTAGTTCTATAATTCATTTTATTTTTCAAATTATTATTCTTGAGTAGAATCATGTAATTAATTTTTTATTAATTCGTTTAAAAGTTTTCAAAATTTTTCTATTAGAATTTTCATTAGGTTAATAAAATAAAAAAATTTTCTATAAATTTAATTCTTCTATGTATTCTACATTGTATATGTGTACATATGTATGCATATGCACATTTCTTCACTGCTAAATAAATTGCTAGAATAATGATAACAAAAACAAACAAAATAACGAGGAAAGAAATGAATTAAATGCAGTGACGGATTTCCCGATTAAGCGCTCCTAGGAATAACTCGAAGAATCAAAATTAAAAGTACAGATGAAGTGTGAAATAATACTAGTACTGTACTATCGTAGCGAATACTATGGCTACCGTATTGATTCAATAACCTCCACAGCTACAGAGTATGTATAAAAGGGGAGGGACAAGGATTGAATGTTGTTAGTTGATTTTTGGTGTTTTGTTATGTACAATATTCGCGTTCTATTAAAAGAAAAAATCAACCTTTTGTGTAGACAGAAGATACGAGTACACATGATGTTCAAAATACTATTCGAACTAGTTACTAGCATATAGAAGGGGAGGAGTAAGTATAAAATGTTGTTAGTTGATTATTTGTGTTTTATTTTGTTTACAATATTCGCATTATACTCGGACAGAAAATCAAGTTTTTGTAAAGTTGAAAACAAGACCCTAAATAGACGTGACGGCCTGACGGGACGAAAGAAATTAAACAAACGTAAATACTCGTTTCGTCAGTTTGACAATTTGCCCTAAATAGAAATGATTCGAAACTAGTAAAATTGTGTATGAGGATTGAGTAGAAGCGAATAGAAATATGTGTATGAAACGAGTAGAAACGATAAAATGTACGACCGCTATGGGACTATCCGTTTCGTCTCGTTGCGTCTATTTGACATTTAAACTTATCGAAATTGAACGAACGTAAGAACACGTCCATATTTCTACGTACCACAGTACTATCGTATGTATTGTTTCGTTTCGTTTCGTCACGGCTATTTAGGTTATAGCTGAAGATAGAAAATAAGAGTACACATGATGTGTACAATATTATATTTCTTAACCATAGCGAATATGATAGGTACCTATATCGTCTTAGTTTAATGATCTTCACTGCTACAAAGTATATAGAGAAGGGGAAGAGCAAGTATAATCATACACGCTTGTATTTTGATACAGTTAGGGTTTTATTCTTATATTCATAAAAATTTGCACGAGAATTTTTTACAATTTTAATAATTTCTTTTACTTTAACGTTTTAATAAAGTAGAATTGCAATTCATAATGCTATCAAAAAATCAGAATGCTTTTCTAAAAGTCATTGAATTTTGACGACTATATGATTGTTGCCTATGCGTAAATCCATTTCTGATCTCTTGTAATATGATAAAAATTTTCATTAAGTTTGTGTTACCATAATATGCTACAAACCCAAAAAAAGAAATTAACAAAAATAAAAACAAAAAAAAATAACATAATTACATATATGTACATAGTTTAAGGAAGAAAAAGAATAAGCGAATTATTTCTCTGAGGAACTTTTAAATGATAAACACATAAAAAAAAATAATCAACATGAAAAACAATGCGAATATTTACATTTGGGAAAAATATTTTTTTTTTATTTCGATACTGTGCTGTATAGGTATACATATCTACGTTTACAATTTCTAATAATTTTTATTTCTTTTTCAAATTTCTCAGATCTGTTAAATTTATCTTGAAAAGGAAGCAAAACTTTCTTCACATAAAATTTTAAAATTTCGTATCGAGACATGAGTATTATTTGTCAAGGTATATGAACAAACTTTATACGGCTTACGCGGAACACTTTTATTCAAGATTAAAATTTAAAATATGAACTCGGAAAAATTGAATAATTTTTTTTCATTTCTTATCTTTTGGAATTTTTATGAATTTTTTTTTTTTTTAAATGTTTTATTTACATTTTATGTTCTTCCTTTGCATCTTTTAGAAGACTTTAGTGTCATGTGAATGTTTTGTTTGAATATTCTCAAGAATAATGGTATGAAACATTATTATACTCTGTCATTTCTCACATAGCTCGAAGCAAAGCATTGAGTTAAAATGATGTAAAACAAACACAATTTTTTTTTTTTTTTTTCATTTTTTCATTTTGATTAAATGAAGCATTTCATATTTATGGAAGATTTAAGTAAGCAATTTATTTCTTTTTTTTTTTTATTTTTATAAAGGAAAAAGCGGTGAAATGAGAAAAATGTAATTCTTTATGAAATACATATTAGATTTACAGTAAAAATTTTTCTCTTCTTCCTGGTATTTACTTCAATTTTTTTTCTTCGTTTTTTGTTAATAACATTACCATAGACATAAAATATTTAGTAGATTTGTATATTTATGTATATTTATTTTTCTTATGCATTGAAAAAATTTTTGCGTTTTTATTAAATGACATAAGACGAGTATTACTCATATTTTTCGTCGTCAGATATGAAAAAAATTTAATTTGAAAAAATCAAAAAAAAAAAAAAATTAATTCTTAAAATGTCCTTTATGATATCATTTGTGTATATATAGAGAAAAATTTTCTGATGACTTGAGAAAAATTAAATTAAAATTTTAGAAATATGTAGCTCGTTTTAAGTTGATTCGTGTTTAGTTCAAGAGTAACTCAATTCAAAAAAATAAGAGTAAAAAAATCTCAATTCATAGTATAATGCAATGTCGAAAGGACATTCAACAAAAAAAAAAATTATAAATAAATGAATAAAAAAAATGTGGTCTTTATTGTTGTATATAAGAATGTATGAAAATCGAAATAAAATTTTCTTGATATACATAAGCAGTTCACAAGCACAACCCTACAACTACCACTATAACAGTTTTTGAACCTTTCACATACAATTTTTCAATTTATTTTATGACACATATATCTACTAATATAAAAAAATAACAAAAACATAAGAATTACATTATGAAAAACAAAAAGGATAAGATATCAAAAATACATTTTTATTATTTTGTTTTGCTTATTATGGTTCACATAAAAATTCAGTTCACTCGGTTCAAAAGTCATTTACCCATTTTTTTTTTTGTTTGTAAACGGACAAATAAACCGTCACCCACAAAGGCAATTACCACTCCTTTTAAGAGTGTGGTGGACATTGATCTGATAATTTTAGTCTCCAGATAAAATCAATTTATGCAGAAAATAACCAAAATGAACGTAAAACATTTACAAAAAAAAAAAAAAAAAACAAACAGTGACCATCAGTGCAAGAAAATTTATAAATTCAAGAAAAAAAAATGGACGAAACAAAATGGAAAAACACAAAACAATGACCGATTTATACATTTGAGAAAAACTTAGAAATTTATGACACATGATATTATAATCGATTAGGTATACAATTTGTTTTTTATATTCGAAATGTTTTTTTTTTTGGTTTATTGTCGATTATAGAATTTATCGTAAAATGCAGTGAATTTTAATCCTGTTTGCGTTTAGTATATTTATTCATTTTTATTTTGTTTTATAATTTTGGGTTTAAATTTAAACGGAGCATTGATGTTACAATCCTATAAGTTGTTAAGAGCATTAAACGCGAGTCTGTAGAAGACAATAAACGTTTCGATAACATGCAAGGTGTGTTTAGTTGGAGTTTTTCTTTGCTTAGGTTGGCAGCTATATCAATAAATAAGGTGTGGCCACTTACAACAATTTATAAAAAATTTTTATCTTCTTTCATTGTGTGTGTTATCAAAATTTTATAAGATATTAGAAAACCCTATACATTTAGGTACATACAAAGAATATTAAAATTATCTCTTGTATAGAATTCCTGATCAATTAGAAAATGTGGCGAAGGAATACTAAAGATTTCTCATTATGAATAAAAGTCTGCATACGATAAAAATTAATTTCTGATTCATTTTCAAATCGAAAGGAAATTTTGTTTCTTATTTTACTTATTTTCTATTGTAAATAATATCAGGATATTGTATAAAATTTGTATCTATTATGAGAAGAAAATAATAAAATCAGATTCATTCACCATTCGTAAGGATTTACTCGTACATACATACGAGTATAGTATAAGATTTATAGCTTCAATTAATTTCATGATTTCTTGTGTTTATTGTGTACGATAATTTATTTCAGATAAAAGAACATTTTTTAATAAACAATAAGCTATTGATTTTAATTTTTTTTTTTTTTTTTTTGTATATTTAAAATATTTTCTGGATGTTGTTTATTTATTTCGTGCTAAATGTACATATACGTACATTATAATAGGCAGGCAGTCATCTTTAGACTTTTGAAATAAATTGATGCACATTTATCAATAATAATTTGTTCATTAATTTTACTTGTTCTTCAATTTATTTTTATCGATATAACATTCTGTTAAATATATCCAGTATTTTTGGAATTTTATCAATTCTGCTGGTAATTTTTCATTAAAATCGAATGCAATTTTTCATCAGCATTTTAGTAAAAAAAAAAAAATTTCGTCTTTTTTTTTTATCAGCTTATAAATATTTTCATATTAATTTTGAATTTTTTTTTGTTTTTTCATTATATTGGTTTTTAATTTTATCTTAAATTTACCTCGATATCGGAATAATAAAAAAATTGATAATAAAGATACAAAAAAAAAGTATCTTCGGTCTGTGCGTCTATATAGCTTTTAGCAATAATTTTTAATTTAATTTATCAAAATAACTGAGAACCTGATAAAAATAAAATACGTTGATGAGATATTTTTTTATGAAATTTTCTAGTATCTAAGTATATATCCTTTATGTACAAGTATTTATGTACGTGTGCACATAAAAATAAAACAGATATGCTAATAATCGTCTACATTCTACTATAAAATAAAATTATTGAACTGTAAAATATTTCCGCTTGAATGAGAAAAACCACAAAATTTTCAGTTCAAATAAAAAGAACCATTAAAATGATGTTATTAAGATTTTTCCTTATATTAAATGAAAAGTTCTTAAAATAGCTTGTACAAGCCAGCAGATGACGATAGTGAACATGAACATGAGAATATTTATATATTATTTTCAAAGTACATACATATTTTGTTTTGGGTTAATGCACTTTAATAGAAAGTACTATAAAATAATTAATAAAATTTTCAGTTTAATTATAAATTGGTCGTTAAGTAATTTGAAAGTGTGTATTACAAATCAAAAGCAAGATAAAGCAAAGTAGAATAGTTGACCTCTTTTTCTTCATGATTGCTTGATAATTGTTTTTAAAATGTTTTTCCAATTTAGTATTATATATCTATATATCGTAAAAATTAGTATGTATATGAATGGTTATCTGTGTAGATATGGCATCAGCAAGTTAGCTTAATTTGAAATTATTTCTCATTCCATTCAACTTCTTAGTTAGTTTATCTACATAATAACAATAACAGATAATTGGATTTTCTATTTCTTTAGTACATACATATCTCCTAGGAATATATTTTATTAAGTTTTCATTATTATATCCTTCCATCTGGAGTAATGATGAAATATAGTGAAAATAAGTAGTATGTAAGTAAATTAGAAAAATGCATTATTTCAAAAAACACAAAAAAAATACAAAAATTAAATTAAATAATATTTTTAGAGATGGAAAATGGAGAGATAATAATGAAAATGGCAATCAATAAAATTACATCATATTACATCAGATTAAAGAAGTTTCGGACACTATTAATAAAGTGCACTTAGATTTTGTAAAAAAAAAATGAATTCAAGATTTTTATAAAATTTATTATGATCTTTGATTTTTGCCAAAAAGATAAAAATACTTAATTAATATGAACATTTGTAGACCGGCCGATAGTAAAATAACCATATGCATGCATAATCGTAATTTTGGATAAGATCTCAAAAGAGCATTTAAGTCTTCTTAAGCGTAGAATAAAGAGAATAAATGGGCTTAAAAGAGCAAAATACTTAATCTACAAAATGGTTGTAGAATGATTGCAGCTTTTTTGTTCTCTTAATGCAAATCTCTTTAACGACTGATGTGAAAATAATTCTAATACAATCATTAAATGAGAAAAAAACCGAATTGAAAAATGTAGGAAAAATTATATGTTATCTCAAATTTTTTAGGATACACAAAAACCTTGAAATTTTCCAACTAAAGTTGTAAAGTTTTAGCATGTTTTAGGGTTTTAGAGCGAAGGTTGTTTTGATTTTAGCAATAACCTAATATAATGAGATACGAATAGTTTAGGAAAATTTTTGTATTCTGGATATAGATAGAAAAGAAAATTTTTTTGTTTTATTTTATTGCGCATATATTATAATGAAAAAGCTTTTTTTTTGCAGTATTGTTTTTGTTATCACATTTAAAAGTTTTCCGTTTTAAAAACAGTATCTTCAGCACTGAAATATAATTGTGAATAATAGCACGGATATAAGAATAAAGTTCAGTTGATTAGCGACGGTCATTTCGATCCGTTTTCAAAAAAAAAAAAAAAAAAAATTATAATAATAATAATAATAATTTCTTATATTTCAAAATACACGTATATACACACATAGAAATGTAAAGGAAAATAAACTTCTTATAAATAAACATACGTGCGTGAATTCAATTAAAATTAATAAGTTTATGTTTCTTTTTTTTCGAAATTATTATTGTGTGTATCTTATTCGTCAAGTTACATTAAATTTTACATCCTTTACATTGTATACAATCCTGTTTTCATCATCATCATGTCAAAATCATCATCATCATCGTAATCATTAAAGATATTCTATACTACTAAAATATAAAAAAAAAATAATGAAAATGAAAATGTGTTATTTCTTAATAATTTTTCTTTGTGCACGAGTACGATTACAGTACAACCAATAATATATTTTATTTTTGTATTATATATTTCTTTTCTTTTTTTTTTTTTATTCTTCATTATAATCGAATATAACAAATTGTATGAAAGATAAATTGTTTTTAGAATAAGTGAATACATACATGCATACGTAATAGATATATATATATATATATTTTATTTATTTATTTTGTGTGTTTGTGTTTTTTTTTATAATATTGTGTGTGCCTCATTATTTATCTATTACGCACAATACATATATACATGCAATATATATATATATGTATATACAAAAAAGTAATTTTACCGACAACTTACAACATATAAATCTTTACAAAAGAATATAAAGGAGCGAAAAACTATATAAACATAATACAACAAAAAAAAAGAAAAATAAAAAATAAAAATAAAAATAAAATAAAATAAAAAATAATGTTTTGTTATTAATGATGTGTAAAAAAATGAATTTTTGTATGGAAAGAGAAACGAAAGTTATTATAATTATCATTTCAAAATAGGTGTACATATGTACTCGTATGTATATGAATCTATCTGCAGTTAAAGAAAAAATATAAAAAAAAGAGAATATATATATATATATGTATATATGTATTACTTATATAAAGAAAGATTAGAAAAATATTCATATCATCTTAATTATGATGCGCCATCATTATAATTCAAGGATAAATGAAATATTGTGTATTAGTGTGTGTACATAATGTGTGTTTAAAAAGTACATACATACTAAATACAAAATAGAGTAAATCGCTATTTTATACACATAATATATTTGTATAAGTGTATGTGCATAAATAATATTTAATTGACAAAATGTGTGTTAGTAGTACATGTTAAAATAAATGAAAAAAAAAGTATCAAAATAGAAAAAAATAATATTAAAATAGGCAATAACTAGAGAAGTATATGTATTCATAAATTATAATATTTATAGAGTAGAACAAAGTTTGAACAAAATATAGTAGGTAACAAAATATGAAATGACAGCTGACATCATTTGAATATTATCTGATCAGTTATATGGTTATATTAAGAATTAAGGATCAATTAATTAAATGGGCTAATATTAGTGAATACTCATACTTAATATATAATGTATGTATTAATATTTCTATATGTTTGGATAGTGTAATGCGTGTTAAATGATTATTAATGTTACTCGTATTCTTTATAAGAAGGTATGATGTACTCTAAGTGACACAGTACAGTGCATATAGTTGATTGCTTGATTAAATGAAAGAAAACGAAAGAAAATGAAAGAAATTTGTTAAATGAACGTTTATGAAAATTTTTTTACACAAAAATTAAAATAATTAAAAAATGAATAAAAAATGTTCAATAAGTAATTTGTAATGTGTAATTAAGTATTGAAAATTTTTTTTTATACAAATTAGTGAATAAAAAATTTATTAAAAAATAACATACATATCATTTTACAATCTTTATATACTCGTATATAATTCCAATAAGCTATAATTAGAGTCTTCAAATGTTGTTTTCATATTATTGTTCAAATTGAAAATTGAAATAAGTCTGCATACAATACATATCATTTTTATATTTGATACTATATATCAATAAATATAAATAAATCTTGTGTAATTTATAAATATCCTTTTTTTTTTGTATCGTAATATTATTGATGATTTTTAATGAATATATCAAATTGAAGTAAGTGACATTGAAGAAGAAAAAATTGTTTTCAATCTTTTTTATATTTATCAATAAGGATAAAAAATCGAAATAAATATACAAAATGTATATAATATAAAAAAAAAAGAAGTTATTATTAAAGTTAAGCAATTCAGTAAATAATAAGTGAATTACAAATTTGTGTATTCTCGTGCTTACTCGTATGTATTAAATATATAAAAATTGAATGAAATAATGAAAAGGATAACATTAACATATAAATGGATTAACATCAATTAATGTAGCAAACAACTTAAAATGTTACAATCAAAAGGATAACATTTTTTTGGGATTCTTTTGTGTATAGAAATTCTCGGTGAATAAAGTGTTGTTCATTTGGAAAAATAAAATCGTTTCTATTTTATGAAAAGATGAAAAATATATTAATGTAAATCCAATTATTATTGAAACATCAAAAAATCTGTGCATTACTTTGTGGATATACCAATTAATATACTCTAGCAAAAGGAATCTCTCTATACATACTTATCGGTGACTGAAAAGAGTAAGTTTTTTGTACCACGTTGTATTTATTTTGTCCTTTTTTTTAAAAAAAAAAATATATATATATATTAATAATTCATAAAGTATACAACCGTATAGAACATGGTAGAACACTCCCAACATGATTTTGAATATAACTACCGGATTATGGAATACCAGATGTGTACTTTTAAGTTATATCACAAGGTGCTTGCAATGTAAAATATGTCGAAGGATTTAGTAAATGATAAAAATACTTATATGTACGTGCATAATTTTACCTAGGGAAGTGGATAAAAAATGAAAATATATGTTTTAAGTATGAAACAGATTATTGTGTATAAGGATATATGATTATGATTTATACATTTTTATCGAATTATTTGCTTGAAAAAAATTTTTATTTTTTGGTTAAAATTTTGTTTTTTACACAAATCGTACTACAAAATAGTAGAAAAGAAGATATTCAATGGCACAAAAAAAATTTTTTTTTTTTCAAATAAATAAAATCTCTTACAAACGAAAATGAATTTTCCATTGAATGTATGTATATGTATGCACACACTTACATACAAATAAATATTCGTGTAGTCTGCTTTTAAGCGATTAATATAAAAAATGCTTACTACTCTACTATACTTTTAGTTGGCATTTTTCCAAAATTTCATTATGAAACGTAAATTATGATAAATTTATCAGACATCTGACTACTTTTGTCAATAACCGTTTAACATTTTTATTTTTCTCTTTTGCCATTTTTTTGCAACTCTTTTGTAAGTTGCCAGTTTAAAGAATTTTTTTTTAAATGAAATTTGTAAAAATTTTGAATTTTTTTTTTTTTACAATATTGTGTCCAGAATAGCGAAAACTTTTACTGAAATTGTTCATCACTTCAGATTTGGCAAACGAATCGATAAACATTTTTTTTTTCGGTTTTTCAATAAAATGAATAATTTTTACAGGAACCATGATTATAAAATAATACAAAAAAAAAAAACAATTTTCAAACTTTGAAATCCCCTAACTTTCGGCAGTAGTCTGATGGAGTTATTTTTACTTAAGGTTGTATACTACTACTTCTATTACGTTACTTTTTATTTTATTTCAAAACCGAGTTGCTTTTTTTTCTTCAAATTTTCGTAAAATCCACAGCACATAATTTCATCACCTGAATTTCGTTATTCATGTGAATCTACCTTTAAACGAGGAGAATAAGTGGTACATTGTAAATTTGTATGTATGTACAAACATGTACTTAAACGCCTTCCATTATCATTTAAAATTATGAATTTTATCGTAAAGTTGTATTAATTTGTACGATGACATTCTGCCATCCTTTTATATGAAATTGTATAAAAAATGTGAATGTTACAATAAAAGTAAAAAAAAGCGTGAAACTAAAATGAAAAAGTAAAATTCATTTTTCTTTTCAAATGTACAAATGTATAGTCTATAAAGGGAAATTTGTTAAATAGGGCAGAGAAGTCAAGCCATGTCAAATTTTATGATATTTTTGTGAGTGATGGGGTGGAGGGAGAGAAATTATAAGTAAACATGTGTTTGTGTACATATAAGTATAAAAAGATAATTATTATTTTTTTTTCTGTATATTTCATTTCTATTATCGTCATTCGTTTATCGATCGTAACAGGATAATTCTTTTGTCAGAATGATATTTCGATTTAATTTACTGTTTCCTTTTCAAATTTTATGATTTCATGTAATGTACGATTAGCACGCAAATTATACCTAAAATCAGCTGTTTGTTTGTATCGTCTTTGCTTTTTCGTTTTCATTTATTATTTTTATTTTTATGAAATATAAAAAAACAACAAAATAAAAAAGAATCCAAAATTATATTTGTTTCTGTTGTTGTTGTTGTTGTTTGTTTGTTTTAGTACACCTTTAACGACAAAATGTGAATAACGAACGATATTATATTTTGCTTAAGAGTTAAGAGTAAATATTTATAGAATAGATATAGATACATATATCTACCCACCTAAATAATCGATAAAAATGTATGCGTGTATGTGTTTGTGTGCGTTGTTGTGAGGTTGTGAGTTTGAAAAATATATCACCTAAACGTTTTTGACAAAAATACTCTTCACGTACACATATACATACTTTGATGTACATTTATATATTTTGGATGTAATTTAATAACGTATATATACTTTTATGCCGTCATAAAACATAAGTTATACGAGGGTATAGGATATTTTATCATATACATACATGTACACATACGTAAATAATATTTGTGTATTTTTCTGATAAAACGACCTTCGGAAAGGTTATTTTACTTTAATACTCAAAAGAAAATTGTGCATTTCTTCTTTGTATCCTATAGCTTGAATCTAACTAACGAATATTTTCCCATTCGAATTTATCATCATCATTATACGTATGTAATATGCATGTACATATATAGCACTAGCATTTTATATATGTAATTCCCGTCCGATACCATAAAGTAACTACTTAGTTGGTACGCAAAAACCTTATTCTCTTTCTCGGAAATTTAATAATCCATATTTTATCAAGTGAATTCTTTTTAACCAGCTCAGACAGATCAAATTTTCTTATGTTTTTTCCATTCTTTTTTTCTTTTGTTTTTCATTTTTTTTTATGCTCAACTCACATATTTTCATACGGTATATGTTTTTTTCATGTTCCTTTATACATTACCTTATCCTTGTGCCTCAGTCAAAAATTAAGATGCTTCCTTGAATTATTGATTAATTTGAGCAACAATTTTTTTTTATATTAAAGTTTTATATTTTAAGACTGACAACAGAAAAAAAAGGAAACACATGACTACAACAAGCATATAGGTACAAGAGAACTAAAAAATTGTACCTAATATTATGGTATTCTTATATTTTGTTATAAGTTTTTTATTTTTCTGAAATTTTAGTAAAAAATCTAACGTAGTAATATTTTTGCACAGCGGGTAAACATGATCGTAAATGAATTTAATTCAGGTGGTTTTTGTAAATATTTTTAATTCAAAATGGAGGGAATATATACATATTCTGTCTCATTAATAAAATTCGATTTATATACTCTTGTGATTTTGTTTTTTTTTTTATCTTCCTACGATTATTGTATTGGTATGTGGTTGAATATAAATAAAAAACTTCTGTATTTTCAAATTTAGTGTCAATCACTGTTCAATTTTTTAATTGCAAATAACTTATTTATTATGTTCAAGGATATTTTCTTAGCAGATAGAAATTATAGATAATATTGTTTTTTTTTTTCTTTTTTGATAATTCAATGTTGCTATAGTTTTGGCTTTAATTTCATGAAAAATCAAATTTTTTCAGTCATTTATAGAAAAGTTTTCCATTGAAAATTGCCCGTTAACGTGCATATAATACTTATATTTATAAAGTTCTAACAGACAAAAGTTACACGAATGAATGCTCACAGATGGGAATTATAGTCGTCTAAAAAGCAGTTTAAGAACTTTTAGATTACTGGAGTTTGCAATATATTTTGTATACTACATATGAGTATTATGCTTTTTATTTATATTATTGTCTTCCAAGGATATCATGTGTATATGCATATATACGTATATATATAGAAGCACCAAACTTTAAGAACATTAAATTGAATATTAAGAAGATTTATTATCGGAAAAAGGACGTTAGGTCGTATATAGAAAGAAATGAACTATAAAAATGCAATAAATGTGTATTTAGCGTAGGAAGGAGGTTGATCTTAAAATCCTGTGTATTACGTTAAATGCGATTAAATTGCAATTACAGTAATTTTTTTTTTATTTTCAAGTGGAATATAGATCAATAAAAGACAATATGCACATGATATGGTTCTGAAAATTATCTTATTCGATTCATCCATGCAATTAACTTCAAAAGAATATAAAGATATACGAGGAATAAATTTTGATGGTATCTCGAAGAGGAATCGACATTTATAAGTTGAAAAGCTCAATGGCACTTGAACTTTTTCATTTGCATCTATCTATACCAAATCTATACATCCATGATGCACATCTATTATTTTTTCTTATTTTATTGATGCATATACCATATACCCGTACCGTACAATAAAAATTTGAATTACATTACATTACAATATTGTGAATGGATGGTGAAATCGATAGGGGATAACCAAAGTGAAATCATGCAACGCATACACCACTTATGAAAATTTTAAATAAATTAGAAAATTCAATTAGATTGGAAAGAGAAATATGTACATGCATATTTTGAAATACACGTTGTGGAGGGTTTTTCTAATAAATGAAAATACTCAATGACACTTCAGTCTTATTCATAATTATAGATTTGAAATAAGTAGGCATTCATAGTACTTAGTACATGTCTTCTGATTTTACCATTGATTGTAAATGGGATGAATCTTAATAGTCTTAGATCGACTTGTCTATAGAATCAATTTTTAATGGGATACTCTGACGAAAAAATGAAATTTCAAAATTTCACTTGAATAATTTTCCTTCAATTTTTAAACCACAAAAATATTAGTCGTCCATTAACTTTCTATTAAATCATATAAACCTACAAACAAATGCAAAATGCAAAAGAAAGAAAATATTCTCGAATATAATGTATTATGAATTTCAATTAGGAAAATGTTTAGTTTATAATGTTCAAAATGAATGCAATCTTTTATATCCTTTTCTATAGTGTAAATGCATATTTGGTCAAAAGCTACAATTTACATCTTGAATAAGTCCGTTTATTATATTCATGATGGCCTGTTTTTATTTACCACATTGTAGCTATCGGGTTTTATTTTTCAATAGAAGATAAATAAAACACCAGTTTCATGTTTTCCCTATTTTACAATTCACACCCGTGTTTGCAATTTTATTTTTTATGTAGAAAATTCTCTAGAGTTTTGTGCATATCAGGAGGATTGAAAGAAGTCGTATAACTGTTTGTTTCCTTTTTTTCCTTTTATCCTTATTGCTGCTACCGTTTTTATTTGTATACAAAACTTTTTTGTATGTACATACATATATATATATATGTATAATTTCAATTTCGGAATCTGTTTCTTTTATTTTCATTTTTTTATTATTTTTATTTAAAAAAAAACAAAAAAATTTTACAAATGGTCATTGAATACTGTAACTGTATATACGTATGTATGTGTTCTCGTGTATATAATGTATACAAAAAAAATTTTTCTCGTAACGTGATATAAGTGTACCTATACGTTTAGTACATATATAATGGCAACAAAAAAATATACACATTTATTTTACTGGTGCAAGGATAATTTGCATTGTATGTTGGCTGGCAAACAAAAATGAGTCAAGTGAATGTCAATAGCAATGAAATTAAAGTGATTTCTCTGGGGGATTTACACAGGAAAAAATTCATTATACATACTCGTAAAGGTATACATAAAATCTACTAATTAACTGAATATTTTTTTAAGGTAAATATGAATTTTTCGTTGTTTGTTTCAAAAATTCACTTGAATAAGGGATCAATATAATAACAGAGGCTGAGTATATAGAGCCACCAATTAGTTGAACGACAAAAATGATCAAAACAGGAGATATAATGTATATATTATAATAATACAAGTATTTTGCATAGTATAGAATTTCATTTACCATTGACGGATTAAATGAATAAAATAAACTCATTGCATTTCAAAACGTATCACTGTTATGTAGTTATAATATATAGCTAGTGATTATATTCGTTTAGACTTTATGCTTTTTTTTTTTAGTTTTTCACCGCAATCTTCAATCAACATCAAACCACATCAATAAAACTCATTGATTACTTGTACATTTTTTTTATCCCAGAACTTTTTTCTTTCAACCAACAACTAATTAAAACTATCAAACCACATACAAAAAAAAAATAATAATAAAAATAAATATGTACACAGAACATATAACATTTCATCTAACACTTAATTAGTCATTACGTTATTACATTAAATCACATTGAAATATTTATATCCCGCCACAATCATCAAAGTGTTCATCGTTCACTCATCAACCTCAACAACCTCAATTCATATGCAGTTGTACATATACTCGTACATAGATTTATTGAAATTTTATTTATGAGTAGTGTGTTTGATATTCACAACTTTTTTATACGATTATGTAAGAGTACATTGACTTTTCCATTTATGTAATATGTAGCTATGTTTATGTATTTATTTAAAGCCTGCTCACTTACACTTACACGTTCATTATAATATAATGTATATATGTTGAGAGCTGAAAGTTACAATTTATTTTACATAATCAATGTACAATTTTTAATAAAAGTTTATTATAATATTTTTCGTTTTACATCAAATCTTTAAAAACACTATAAATCGATGAAAATTGTTGAATAATAATATTAATACATATTCACTGGACTTTTTAAATTTGTATCGTTGCTTGGAGGAAGTGTTTATTCGATTTGTATAACAGAATCATTTAAAATCAAATTTCAAGGTAAATCCAATTAAGCTACCACCACAATATCTATGTATGTAAACCATTCCATTATGTATACATGTTTGTGCTTTTCACAGCTTGATATTTGGGAGGTAAATTTCTCTTCTAAAGTAAAACAACGTTGGTAATACTGCAATTCAACCTTGAAATTCGATTTTAAAAATCCTATATAATACAAATCGAATACATATACACTTTTTTCAAACATTAAATATACATTTCAAAGAATCAATATTTTCCATAATATCTAATAAAATTTTTCAAATTCCTATCTCATTATTATTTTTTTTAAACTTCAACTTTTGATGGTAGATTAGGTTACAATAAAATTTCAATAAAACAGATGCGTTACTGAATATTTGTATTGAATGTTAATCGTGCAATACACTGTAAATATTTCCGTCAGTATGTAAAAATTTAATCAAATTTATTATTTTATACAAGATATTGAAAAGTATTAGTTTAATGATACAATAATATTTGAAAAACAAAAATGTGTGCTTGATAAAAATCTACAAATTTATAAAATATTACAAACTGATATCTTGATTGTATAAAGAGATATCAGAAAATACCAGATTATCATTTTCATCTCTTATTTATTTTCAATTTGAAATTTTTAGACAGGTTTGATGTCTTAAAGAAAATGAATCTATACGTTTTGTCAAAAATAGAATTGGAACAAATTCACAATTAAACTTTTATAAATTATGAACAATTTACAAATAATATTGTAATTTGTCAAAATAATTTTCTTATTATGTACATACACATCCATATTCTCTTAATATGAAATACATAGATATCTCATATACACATACATATATGTAACTGTCAAATGTTATACAGAAACAAAAGATAAATAACTAATATTCGTATATTCTATAAAATAAAATAGAAAAACCTTCAAATGAACGCATTTCAAGGACTCAATTTACATAAAAAATATATGTATATGATATCATGCATATCTACATATTTAAAGCATTATTATACTCTTAAAACGTTTACAACTTCATAAAAAACAAATATGAAATTTAGATAATATTAAAACAAAAGCAAAAATATTTGGAATTGAAATATTCCATTGGTATATGCTTTTTGTTATTGCACAGATTTTTGATGTTCAATTTTATTCGAATTTTTTCCCTCTTTATTATTATGATTATTTGTATTTTATTTTGTTTTTGCTTTTGTTTCGAAATCTACAATATAACAAAAATATAAAGTTAACATATTTATAATAGTGTGTATCGTATCCTATATACATACACACATAATCATATTATGTCCCTCGGGTAAAATAATTCATAATTTTATCTACAAAATTTTTATATTTATTTTTTATTTTAAATTTTTTTATTGTGTGTGTGTGTGTGTTTTTTTTTTTTTTTTTTTTAATACAGAAAAAGGTGTGAAAAAGCAAAACAAAAAGCATAAAATACATCGATATTTTTCGATGAAATTCCATATGAAAAAAAAAGCAATGAGTGTAAAAGAATAAAAGGACTATGATTAATATTGTATGTAATACAAAGAAATAGTATTTGTGTTTGTATTGGATATTGTTATTATTTTCAAAATGATAATGTTCAGAATAAAGAGCAATATGTAATGGATACACAGAATAATAAAACTTTGATTTTTTGGAACATATATTTTACAATTCATATTATGTAATTGTCTTATTGATATTGTCTTTTGAGAAAGTGATACAGACTTAGATTTTTGTTTTTGCAATTTTAAAGTTTCATAATATTCAAGAAGGATTGTGTTCATTTTGATCAGTTATTTGGTAACCAAATTTTTCACAGTGTGCTATATCTAATCTGCTTGAAGTACCTATATAATTATCTTGTTTATGTTTCACTTTGAAATCGCATTAAACTAAATGCGAACTAAGAATCGAACTGAAAATATACTCATTGAATCATTGATAATGTGTTTATAGGAGCGCACTCTGTCAATGTGAGGTCACTTAGAGCGACTTGAGGCTATCGTATATGTAAAGTGAAAATTAGAAGATTTGTTTTCTGAACTAGGAGAGAAAAGGTGTGAATATACTCGTAAAATATCTTGCGTCTCAGTGATATTTAACTATTTTATCAGTGAGAAAAATTTCATTGTAAATATTAAAATATTTTCCATTTTGATTTAAAATAAGAAAAGAATAAAAGAATACAGTAATATTTTACTGGGAAATAAGTTTTATTTGTGAGGTTATTATAATCTTCGTAAAAAGAATAAGAACAATAAAATTATTATAATTCAAGTTGAAAATAAAAACTATGGAATTGGAAAACTATACATATTTCATACAATGCGTATTGTAAAAATTCAATTGAAATGTTTTATATTCATTCATATAATTTAATTCATTTACATACTTTTACACATGTAGTACATATAATGTAGAGCTGCATTGAAAAAACAAAAAAAAAACCTGATAATACAAAATATGATATAAAACTTATTCAGAGTTTTTTTTCCTTTTCTTTTTTATGGTTTTTTTTTTCATAGTTAAAGTTATAGATATAATCGTATAACTCATTATATCCTACATCATTCATGTCTAATAACGTATCCTTTTCGAAAAGAAAAAAGTCATGAAAAAAAAAAAAATTAAAAATACAATACTGAATATGGAGTAAAATTTAACCAACCAACCAACCGGTCGGTTTTGTACATATGTACATACAATAGAATAGTAATAAAAAGAATTAAAAGAAGCTTTTCATATACTTATAACCTCATTTCATATTTAGTCCGATTTGTTTGCGTTAGCTTTCAATATTTTGTGTATGGTGCACATTCAATGTGTATTATACCGTATATGAATATGAAAGTATCCTTTTCATATTTTTATATGTATATGGATATACCATACAAACGTTTCATTCAACATCATTTTATACCTAACTTTTATTATTATTATTATTATTATTATTTTTATTTATCCTTGTATATATTCATGCAAAATTTACACTATGTGTATATGAATATGTATGTATATCTACCATAGGTATATTTTATAAATGTGTTACATACATATGTATGTATGTATGTACATTGGTTGATCTGAGAAAAATAAATTTTGCGCCGACATTAACTTTTCTATACATATATACTAACCGCAATGCAGCATATTCAGCCGTACACCCACCTGCCCAACCAACCACCAAAAATACATAAATATATATATATACACATATATATATATATATACATAAATACGTATGCATAATATATCATGATATATAAGTATGTATAATATTCAAAAATATCTACATACTCACATAAATAAATTAAATACAAATTGAAATATATATGTATGTATGTGTATCGCATCATCAAATAATATGATATATACAAAAATATACAAAATATTTAGTACATAAATGCATTGATACATATACATATACATACGTGAATTATTCCAATTTGAATTTAGAATTTTAAAAGAAAACTGAAGGGTTATATTTATATATATGTACGAGTATATGGAATTTACACTCTTTTCATTTCTGTGTTACTACGAAAAATTGCAAAAATTGCAAAAAAAAAATAAAAAAATAAAAAGAAATTATATATCCGAGTTTGATTTTTTCGGTAAGTGCAAACTTCTTCACTTGAAACTCTGATTTTATAAAAGACCAAAATTATTAAAGGTATTTTACACTCATATACGAATACATATACATATGCACTTATATATTTTGCACATTATAGGTACGTTGAATTAATTTTCTTATATTATTTTCGTATTTATGTACGAATACATTTATGTACGTATATATGCATGATATCAGGTAAACAAGAAAAGCTAACTTTAATTACAGTCATTTGTATGAAAATAGGTCAAAATGGAATGCAAATATAGTAAAATTAAGGTAAAAATATTTTATTTTTACTTTAATTTTATATATATATATATATATTTAGCTTTAGGAATGAGCAAAATAAGGAACATATTGTAACTCTTAACTTATTCTGTAGTAAAATACATCTGTATATATGTATATAGGTGCTATACATGCATATAGATAAGTATATACAGGATTCAATTTTCAAAATGAAAAACTTTTTCGAATATAATCGAAATTATTGTATATAATGCATTTATAAGGTTTCCTATTTTTCCACATGGTTTTCAGTAACTTTAAAAAGTTCAGATGAATTTTTCGTATTTTGTTTTTTTTGTTTTTTTTTTTGTTTTTACTTAAAAGATGCAATCATCTTAACCAAATAAGAAGTATATCTCATATTCAAAGCATGTGTAGTGCGGGTATATAATGTCAGTATATAGTATGGACTATCTACAGACTAGTATAAAAATTGTGTGTGTTTAGAAAATTTCTATATAATCAGCAGAATGAATAATAATAATGAAAAAAAAAAAGCTTGAACGAGTTTAGAATAATTCTCATAAATGTATCAAACTCTCGCGTATATAGAAGCTAACATAAAACCAATAGAAGAAACAAAATACATAAGTATACACAACTAATTGTATGTATACCACAAGGCCATACAATTTATATGTATGTCATCTCAACCACATTTTAAAATTTTATCGTGAACAGAATAAGAAATATTAAAATCCTTTTTGAAATACAATATGTACATATATAATTGCTTTTCTAAGATCAAAAGTAAATTACTAAATTGAATTCCATTTGCTTAACATTTTCATATACTCAAAGTATATACATATGTAAATATTTATGTACTTAACATTGGAAAAGGTGTCACATTATATTTTTACAATATCGCGTAAAATTTCATCAAAAATATCAATATATTTTCGTATACATACGCATATACACACATTTATATATTAAGTGTATTTAAAATTAAAAAATTTTTTTTTAATTAAATAATGAAATTAATGAAAAATTTGAATATCCTTGTTGATATGTTCTTCCACAAAAATGTAGTAATGTGTAATATAGCATGACTGACTATATGTATCTATGACATACATATGTATGTACATTTGTATGTATAATGATAAAATGTTTTACCATAAATTTACATGAAAAGAGTTTATGTTATTATAGTACATTATACATTATATGCATTGCCTGGAAGCATTTTTTGTTTACATTATGTACACAAATTTTGTACATATACGTGTAAGTGTGTGTGTATTTATTCCTATATCATAAATAGATATAAATATTATTGTATCCTTTTGTATATTGTTTACATATAAAATTTTAGTTCACATTATGTAAATTTTAAACTGAGAAACCTTTTTGTAATAAATTCCCAAATATACGAAAATAATTTATAGAAAACACTTTCAAATATATATGTATATGATACTTATATGTATATGTGTGTTTATGTGTGCGTTTGTATAGTTATCGTGTGATATTAATATACGCATAAATTGTTTTTGGTTATGTAGCGACATGATTATGATAAATCTGTATTGAATGTACATATGTATTATAAAATTACATTAAATAATACGAAGAAGAATACTAAGAAAATTTGCAAATGACTACAGGATACTTTACCTGTAGAAAAATGCATTCTAAAATTCACAAAATCTCTTTAAATATAGAATCCACAATAATGATATTTTAAATACACACAGAAACGCACACACATGTTTATTGTTTATAGCACTGAAAATGTATCTCTTAATTATTGCGGTTTTCATATATGCGGTTACCCTCAAGAATAATTAAATATAATATAAATATACTTAGTACAAATTTTAAAATACGTCAACAATTTTATGTCAATTGTTTTGTATTTTTAAATGTAATTTCTTCAATCTACATAAGATTTAACCTAATGCCGCATTCCCATGTCCTTGAAAATAAAACATAGTTTTTTAGAAAATATTATTTTATTCTTTTTCCAACATTTTTTTTTTTTAATTTTTCATTCTCTCTGAATTATTCAGTTTAAACACACAAGTCTCACCAATCGAAAACTACAGTAATTTAAAGAAATTTGATAATATTATTTTCAATGTTCCTGAATAGAAAAACTTGTCGTTTCATCAGTTTTTACACGAAAATATTTAAAATTTCATTTTAATTTTGAGTTTGCGCAGCAATAAAATCACGGAAAAAAAATGCACTTCAATTTTTTCGGGAAATTATGTTGGTTTCTCACAAATTTGAAAAAAAACAAAAATTCTTACTCATTAAATTTTTATGTAAAGTAATAAATATTTTCCCTATTATTTTGTCCTTGCCAAAGTAAGTTGTGTATATTTTGGATAGAAAAATAGGTTAAATGAAAAATTTACAAAATGGAAATTATTGATTTCATTACTTACGACCCAGTATAGAAAAATCCACAGTGCTACAGGCACAGGAAATATTTGATGACTATATTCGAACAAAATTTTCTCAGTTCTTTTAGTCTATTTCCTGAAATTTGTCGACAATTCAGCAATCAACTTTTAGATGGAATGTTCACTTAAATTTTTATTTGAAAAAATAAAAAAAATGTTTTCTGTTTAAAAAAATATTAAATCAACACTCACTGTATGTAATAATACAATTAAAAAGAAAAGTGATCCATTATATCCTTCAAAATGCATACTAGATAGATACACACATATTCTCGCATGAAGATTGCATGGAACGTTCAGGCGAAAGACGAATAATTAAAATTTCATTTTCATTCTTATTTATGTTCAAGAATATTTACAAACATCTAGAAGAATGCAGAAAGAAAACGAAGAACAGAGATGCATTTAAAAAGAATAGATAAAATTTTTTTTTTGCATACTTCAGAGTCACTTGTGCATTTAAACAAAGAATTAAGGATTCTTGAGAATTGTGTATGCCTCTTATGATATATACTAATGTAGAAGAGTACTCGTACATATTTTAAAGAGTAGAAAATTTTCATAAATTTCTTGTATTGTTCTAGTCTTGATGAAATTTTCAAGTGAAAGATTGATAAGGAGGTAATTCATTCCATTCGATTTATCAATGCTTCACCTTCATTATAAGTAGTAATTTTTTTTTTTTTCTGATCCAAATGTAATGTTTTACCAGTTTTACGAATTGAACTCTACCTTTTGAATTTATTTCCAATTTTTCATAAATTTATTTTCCTATGTAACTATACAAAATTATTGTTGTATTCTTTTATTCCTTATTTTTACACATTCTTCTTAACACTATTAAGCTCATTAAATCACATATTCTAATTGAGATTTCTGTCTTATGGATAGATTTATTTATTTTTCTACAATATATTTTAGCTTTATCAAATAATATAAATTGGATTTAAATCACGTCCGAAAATTTCTGTGACGTTTTTCTTTTGTTTCTGTAATTTTTACTTCTGATAAGTATTTTGTCAATACTCTTGAGTAAAATTAATTTCGTCCAAAAGAAAGAAAATAACTCTTAGGGGAAAAAAAAGTTTTTTGCTTTTAAAGAAATTTGTTGTATAAGAGAAAAATTGATAAAGACAAAGAGAAGGAGAAATCCTAAAAATGATTTGTAACAGTTATCTGTGATAAATTTTTTTAATTTGTTAACAGTTAGAGTAGTTCATAAATGAAGATTCCTTTAAAAATTTAAATTTTTGAAATTTGTTTTTTGTTGTTAAAAAATTTGCAACAATCTTACAAGATCGGAGTGTTAGCTTTGAATAATTTATTGCAAGATGAACTTAATTTCTTCTGACTGGCAATGAAATATAAATTATATTGATGCCACTTCAATTTGAAAAATTAATCTAGATAATGCATTTGTAAATTGTCATGATAACATTTTTACAGTCGAAAAAACGTCCATAAAATTTAATAAAATAAATTTCTGTTATAAGTATCACTGAAAACTATCGATATTTATAAATCAAACATATAAAAGCGATACCGAAATGTAGAGTATGTATCTTTATAATTTAATGTGGAAAACAAAATGCAAAGTTTTCGATCGAAAAATGCGTGCTTCATTAGACACTAAAGTGTAGACCAATTTTTGGAATATATATACGCAAATATAAATATGCGACAATACGATACATGTATAATAAAACCAAAAATATCAAAATGAAATGCACAAAAATGAACGTGGATTTATAAGACAAAAAAAAAAAAAATAAATAAATGAAAAAATAAAAACTCTAACGAATCAATATAATAACCGTATTTTGCCTCCATTACTTAATACTTAATACTTTATACTATAATAAACTCTTTAATAACACTAACTGTAATAATAGAGAGCCAACAATGTACTCAAACATTCACCTCATTGAAGTTCTGTTCCATGATTCTAGCATGTAGTACAGCTTATTTATATAAACACGTACCCATCATGTAACTTATCACGTATGTACATGATATTACGAAAATTTTCAATCATGTGATTACATTATAAAGAAAATAATTATGAATATTTGTTTATATAAATACACACACACACACACATACACACAAATGCATAGATATATGTTCTTACGCACAATTGAAAATACGAAAAATAATTTTCATTTTTACACATTATACTGTATTATATGTACATACAATGACGTTTCATTTACTATACAATTAAAAAGGATAACGAATCGATTTTATATGAACAACAAATTAATGGAAAAATGTTTGTAAATGGTTGTGATAATATACTATTGATAGTATTACTCTTATACGTGTACAGTATATGCACATTTAACAGTTTATCGTGTGGAATATACATAATTTATATTTTTTGAATAATTCACATGAAGTTATTACACATTGTCCTTTATATAGTTCATTCATTATGTTACGAATACAAAAATAATTAACAACATTCCATTGAATTAAGCATAAAATTAACATAAATAGAATCAAATTGTCAAATAACAATAGAGTAGATTAATCAATTGAAAAATCATACACTGAAAATATTATTTATACTTTTTACAATAGACAAAAATAAATTATAAATATCATATTTTCTTCTATTCACTTAATGTAGTAATTAGAAAATTTCCCAATAAAATTTTTCTTTTAAATTATTTATTTCGACTTTTTCAAATATAGAAATTTTATTATTGCAAAATTTATTAAAATAAAATCGTCATCAAATCCAAATGAAATTGAGAAAATTTTTATTATTTTGTCATTGATGGAAAAATGCAAGAAAAAAAAATTAATAGTGACTTTTTTGAAATTTACGTTCAAAATTCTTTAAATAATTCATGTTATCTGAAGTGAATTCCATTCGAAATCAGTCGTTTTGTATAGCTGTCCTACATACCTTATATTAAATTTTCCGATAAATTTTCAATTTTAAAAATACATTTTTCGTTTATAAACGTATAGAGATACATTGTAATAACTATAATAAAATTTTATTGATTCCTGCTGTTAATATATGAAGGTATGCTATGCTATAAAAACGAATATAATAAAATAACATTTATCAATGTCAAATGAAAATATAAATAAAATAAATTTTTTTTTTAAATTTATAAACAAATTTGCATCGGAAATCAGTAGGTAACAATTATTATCTGGAAAAATTGAATTAACAAAAAAAATATACTCAAAAAAAAAAAAAGGAACGAAATATGTGTGTATAAAAAAATTAAATAATTTTCATTTAAAATTGATAGGAGGGATCTTGAATAGCGCAATGTTTGTGGTGTTGGAGTTGGACTAGCATGCTTGAGGTACAGAGTGCGAATGCCATCAGCTAGCGTGCTATTCCCACCCAGGTCGATCATTAGCTCCAATCAGCAATGTACATCAGTAACTGATTACTGATGACAAACTGGATGATAAACCTGACAGAATTACTGATCGACGGTGCCATAATTAATGGACTGAGTAACTGTGTGCACTTAATGTACATATACACGTATGTATATTAAAAAAAAATAAAATTGATATAAAGGATTCCTATTGCCAAAAAAAAAAAATTTCTCACATTTAAAAAATCATGAACAACAGTGATTCATCATAAATAGATTTATTTATTTTGAAAAACAAACTTCAATCAATGATTTTAAAATTGTATGTATGAATGAATATCAGTTGAATAAAGGAGAAAATAGAAAATATAAATGATAATATGAAGTATATAATGTATTTTAAATACATAATCAGAATTTTTATATTGAAATTTATAACATAAAATGTTGCTTCATAAATTTACAGTCACCTACAAAAAAAAAAAAAAATAGTTTTCAAATAGAATTTTAAACTTCACTTTAATAGCAGGCAGATAAAACTACATGGAAATATGTTGGGCATCAGTGGCTCAGTGGTAGAGCAACTTTCCATCTGATCTCGAAATCGCGGATTTAATTCCTGTTCAAGGCAAAAGTAAGAAAAATAATTTTCATAAAAATTTCTTTAATTCCCAACAAGTTCGCTTCAAAATCTTTCTGGGAATAATATCTTAGAGATACTGATAAGGCTACTTGCTGACGACAAATAACTTAAAGTATTATATTGGATCATTCCAAAAATAGATAAGCCCGTTCCGTCCCGTCACGTTTCAAAACATACCTGTTATAATAAAACGAAACGATATACATATAGTAAATTTGAAAGCTAATATTGAAAATTTATATGAAAACAGGTTATGTTCAACTTCAACGTTTCACACCGTTCCGTTCCGTTATCGTAACAGCTTTTCCGTCAATCCATATAAATAACAAGGAAATGTCAAATATCCTACTGCTTTCTTTTTACGGAACGAGCTTATCGTGACTACGCCTTAAACCCTATCTATCATGTAAAAATGAGTGTGTTTTTCTACCGACAACTCAGTGCTTTGTAATCCGCATTAAACTGTAGGCGCACACATTTTAGTAATAAAAGTATTGAAATCACTTTGATGAAAGCCCTGGCTCACTTAAAGCTGTATGACAATAATGGTAAAATATGATTTTAATTTATTGATCTTTGAGTCAACTGTGGTTTTATTTTCAAAATTAAAGAGCAGAAAGGATGTGCAAATGTTCAATTTTTCTTCTGACTAATTCAATTAGAAAAAAAAAATACTGAATCTATACCGAAGTTAAAATTCGATAAAAACATGACAATAATAATTACACCTTTACCACTGAATTATTATTTTCTATCATTTTATCTAGAATTTTATATTTTTATTATTCATTTTCATAAATAAATTTCATATTATTTGTATAGTTTAATTAAATTTGCCTAAAATTGTAAATTTAAATGTACATCATGATATAAAACCATTTTAATAATGATTGAATACCATAAATAATAGAAAGATAGTATACAAAAATAATTCTCATTTTATATTATCCTTTTATATCACATTGATATTATACATATTATATTTGTGTTTAATAAAATACGTAGTACAGAAATATAAATCCTATACAAAAATACTTGTATACATGTACACTAAACTTATTAGATAAACAAAATATATACATAGGTTACTCGTATTCGTATTATACATATACACAATGATACTACTAAATATTTATTAACCTTTCAAAATACTTTTTCATTTTATTCATTATTCATTCCTCTCATTTACAAATAATATAGTATTTTTGTAATCTACTTCATTTCAATTTGCTTACTCGTTCATTTTTAGCTTTTGTTTACAATTCAAACTTGAACAAATTTTTCATTAAATTCTATCTAATTTTATATTCAAGACATAAAATTTATATAGTATGTACATATATTGGTATTCGTATTATTTTACATACTACATTTATAATACTCGTACATACATTGCTATGCATAAATTCATGTATACATAATCTACATAAAATTTACAAATAAAACAACATTCATGTTTACAATTATATAAAATAGAGTATATGTATATGTAGTATGTATATAGTCAAGTTAAAAAGGTAAAAAAATAAATAAATACATATATATAGATAATGCACATATCGGTAAATTTTTATGTACACTCATGTAAATCAAAATATTTATTAGTAAAAGTAAATAGAAGAAAAAAAGCAGAACATTGAAATAAAAATTAATATAAATAAAATTAAATTCTTTTATTGTATACATATGTAATTTCATTCGATATAAGAAATGTTTTATTATATCCAATTATACATAGAAAATCACAAATACTCCTTGATGTATACATACATAATTATACATATACGAGTATTTGTGTGTACAAACAAGATACAAGTACAATATTATATAGGTATATACATTTATTATACGATTTATTATACTCGTATACACCTTTCATTAAAATTTTTTTGTGTTTTTTTTTTATTTTTGCATCTTGTAAACAGAATATAATGTGTAATTCAAAATTCTTTTATCCATTAAATCATGCATAAAAATCCTTACACAAATAAAAGGATTTCTCTGTTATCGAAACGTACAAATTAATACATACTTTTATTCTGTTCGTATAACGAACGTTTACGTATTTTTTGAAGGAATTTTCCTTTCCTTCATGTCATACATACCACTATAAAAGGACTATAATAGTATACTGTATAGTATACAGTATACAGTCTGTGTTGTATTTATTTAATTAATTACAATTTTGTCTACTTATATTATTTATTATTTTTTTTTTTAATAGGTATGTTACATATAAACAGTGTACAGAAAATATTAAAAACTATATAATATGCGTGTACATATATGTAAAATTGTTATACTATTTTTTATACTTAGATTTGTAAATTTTTTTTTTATCCTTTTCATTTTAATATTCTTTTTTGACGTTATTTTTTATTTATTTTTCAGATACATATATCAAAAATAATGTTCAGCCAACTGGTACAAATTCTTATAATCACCCTCGTTCTGGGTAAGTTATACATAATGTAAACATTTTAAATCATTATTGTTTAATTTTTGAAAAATAATATATATATATATATATATATATTATATATAAATAGTTCGCATGTGTATGAATATAATATAATGATGAAGATACTTTTAATAAACATTTCAAAAGGAAATTAATCAATTTGAATTAGCTATCTTGAAATAAAAGATAAAAATGAAAATCCTTAAATTATAGTCCTACTAATTATTGTTATAATCTCAATGTGTATTATTTGTTATTGTCTTTATATACGTAATTTAACGATGTTTTAGCTAATTACCTAATGATGAAAAAAAAAGCTTTTCCACTCCAAAAATAACTGTAACAGTCGATAATTATCTAGCGTGAACTCAAAATCAGTCTACTCAAGTGCAATTAAACGTAAAAGGAGGTTTAAGGTTCAAAATAAAAATAAAATTTTTGATTGAAAAAAAAAATTGATGTTATACTGGACTTGGAAACAAACGATGAAATGAAACTTCGTTATAAGACAAATTTTAGAAATTGCAACATTACTTTTGTGACATTATTAAATTTTATCCTTATAACAACATAAAAATATTTCAGAACATTATCATAAGGTAAAAAAATTAGGTACTTATTTTCTTACTCAGGCAGATGGTGTTGGCTTTACATAATTTAAAATAAAAAGGATATTGTATCCTAAAACTTTTATATTGGAATAAAAAGGATACAATTTCAGTATGTTTTTGGAAATTAGCTTTTTAAAACTTATTGGAATTTGAACTTAGCATCCAAAAATTTTATACAGCTTTTCCCAATACATTTTAAATTAGCTTTCTCCGGGCTTCCCGTTCCGGCTTATAAAAGTTTCGTTATAAATTTTTCAAGATTTTATCCTTAGCTTTCAATTTTTCGATATTTTTTCGAATACAAGCTAGAAAATTTATATCCTTTTAAAAATTATAACATTTTTATAGAAAATTATAACTTTTTCCTTGAAGCTTTGAGGTGAAATACAAAATACGGAGTACATATATTTTCCGAAAATTTCGGAAAGGATATGAATTTTACTTGAAATTTTTTGCATCTGTTTTTGTTTCAAAATAATTCTAAAAATGTTTTTCAAAGCTTCAAATTCAAATCAAAATCAGTGTAACCTTTGTTCTAAACCCTCTAACAAGTTCACATCACGGGAAAAAACCTTGAAATTTTTATAAATTTAAAATTGCGGCATTGCGATATACACAAAATAATATCGGGTAGGAATATCGTTAACGGAAAACTCCAACTGCATATTTTTTATCGAAATCAAAACAAATTTGCTATACAAGATAATTAAATGAATAAATAATTACCCAAAGGACAAATGAATGATCTATAATAATCATTTTTAATAGTTTTACCATGTTTTTTACTCTGTCCTTAAATATTTATTTTTCATTATTTATCCTCCATAAATACAACAGTATAATTGGAAACAATTTCGGATTCTGTTTTTTGTTTTGGAATCGCACGTTTCACATTTAATTTGATTTTGTTTGGAAATTCAGGTATATTCGGTGTACATTCCTCGTAAATGACATTTTCGCACTTTTATTTTTAATATAATTCTATTACGGTTTTTTGGTGTTTTATTCGTTTTTTATTTTTATTATAATGCAAAGGATGTCAACAGAAGAGTAGATACATAGTAGTACAGTTGATACATAGTATTTTTTGTCTTATTTTATTCGACTACATTATTACCTTCCTTCCGGTTATTATTAACTGTTAAATTCAATATGCGTGTACATGAATACGAAAAAGGATAATATGTATGTATAGATTAAACTCTATCTATACACATATAAGTACTCATTATAATGCATGTATATTGCATAATGGTATACTCAGAACGTAAAGTGATGATAAAATTAAAGAGCGCGGTGATGTAATTTATTTGATGGTCATGATGAGTAGCAAAATGTATGCATATGCATCTGCCTCATAAACAGATCAGAACAGAACAGAAACTTAGTTCAAATGAATTTACATGAATGGATAATGTTGTAACGTGTGGATAATGTGGTAATGGTAATATGTAAATCATGAAAAAAGAAAAATTTAAAAATGAAATCGCTTTTCTTTTTGTAATGGTGTGTGATTGTTGTTCTGGATTTTTTTTTTTTTAAATTTTATAAAATTTTTTTCTATTTCGTCACTTTACACACCTTTGTTGTGTGCTCTAAAATGGTGCAATGAAAATACAAAAAATCAAAAAATTTAAAAACACATATACAGAGTGTAGAAAAATTTTCCTTTCGACGAAAATCACTCACGTAAATGCAATTAAAAAGTTTTTCAAAAAGTTTGGTTTTTATTCTTGTTATTTGAAATTTTCAGTTTTGTTCTTCTTTTTATCGGAAGTTTTCATTTCTTTTTGTCATTTTGTTTTTTTTTTCCAAAATTTTTCTCACACATACATATATAAAAAAAAAAACAATCTCTAAAATGAAACATGCCATTTATGATTTTCTAGCATCTAATAATATATGTATGTATGGTGTATGTATAGGTGCCTAACTTTTGCTGATAATTGAACTTGTTTTGGTTGTTTTTTTACAGAGGAAATTTTGTAAAATACAATTTTAAAATTATTCAAATTACACGATAGTTTTGTTTTTCATTAAATTTATTTTCCTTTTTTTATATGATTACATCACGATACATTTTTGTTTTTATATTGTTGAATTGCAAATGATGAAAAACAGTGAAATGATTTAACAAAAAAAGATAAAATTGACATTGTTTCCAGCATGGAAATTAAGTTTTTATTTTTAAACGGCTTTACAACAGTGCTAACAAATTCATATTGAAATCAAGCTAATACAAGGAAAAATAAGATTTTAAAATTCTTGAATAAAAAGAATTTTTGCCGATTTATTCATTTATATTTGTCGTGTTTTATTTTAAAACTCTCTTGCACAGATTAGATCTCAGTACCGATATGCATACATAATAGTACTCATAATTGTGTAGAGTTGTATTATGAATCATATATTCAAATGTACGCATACTAAGTAGAAAACAAAAAAAAAAATTGTACAGAAGAAAATAATTTAAGAGGTTTTTAGCACGCAATAATTAAAAATCGTATAACTACCGCACACGTTACGTATTCATGAAAGCACGAATTACTCGCAGTATATAGTAGCTTAATTTTTTTTTTCATTTATTCTATTTCGTCCTTCCTTTTTTGTAGCTTACTTGCTTAAATCGTCATCATCTTGATATACTCGTAATTATGCTGATAGTTTTTTCCTTTTTATTTTATCAGCAAAATCATTTTTTTTTAGCATTATTACAATATTAAAACGATTTTGGAGGGCAAATAGAAATAAAACAGTTCTTACTTTAATAGATTAGTTCTCAAGTACAATAAATACTTACATATTTAGATGTGTGTGCGTATACATATTTTGATTTTTTAGAAAATGAAAAATAAAAAATTTGCAGAAAACTTCAATATACGATTTGAACAAACCACAAAAAACAAACAAAAAAAAAAGTAAAAATAAATAAAAAATGAAAAAAAGAACGAGAACAATTTTAAAATAACTAAAATATTCAAAAACAGGGAAAAATTACAATCACGTTATGTTTTCTGAAAACCAAAACCAAATTTTTTTTTTGTTTTTTAAAAAAACGAGTAGGAAGAAAAAACGGATTGGTTAAAGTTACATGTCCATACATTTGTTATGAAACCGTATTCAAAACAAAACAAAACGGAATTACAAAAAAAAAAAAAACCAAAATGGAAAAAGAAAATCGAAAAAAAAAGAAAACGAAAATGTACAACAATGAAAGACGAGAAAAAGTAACCACTCTGTCATTTTTTTTTTTAAGTAGTGCTTATGGTGGTTTCTGTTATATTTTTGTTCTTATTCATATTTTTTTTTTGTTTCTATTTTATGAGATTGCATGCAAACTTGAATCAATAACAAACCGGAAAAGGGCACGCTTTTCGTTATAAAAAATTCAACATGAAAATCAACGTTTGTTGAGTATACAACACTGTAATGTTTTGTGACATAAAAATTCGTGAGCACTAACATTACTCTACGTTACATTTACAAAATCGTATATAAGTATGTGAGTGAAGTATATATGCACATGAGTAATATCAACATCTATACAGGTGTATACACAGGTAATACATACGGTAAATGGGTATACATTTATGTACATTTATATCTATGTATGTATATAAACTTAATGTAAATCCGTATGAAGGATGTATATATTCCATCCTATATACATCGACCGTTTATTGTGAATTCTTATTCTTTACCCCCTCGGCATCCAACCAATTCTGTATGGATATAATTATATTTACAATTTTATCCTGTAGGTAGACACATCTAACTACACTACACCTATGTTATGCTCGTATATAATAATTTATGTATAACTATACAGCATACGTGTGTGTATATATTATATGTCACTTTATATGAGTACGGTTATATAGGACCAATTTAATACACATGTACTTCATTGTTTTGTTATTTTCCTAACATTTAAGTGGATGGTTGAATTATTTTTCATGTATAGTATACACATTCAAACTACAAAAGGATATTTGGTGGAATAATTTCATATGTTTATTACATAATATATTATCGTACTAGTACACTGTGAATACTACTCGTATTATAGGTGTATATGGAAAGAGACGCATGAAAACGTAATCATCGAGCCTTTACAAAGGACGAAATAATAATAATAAAAAAAAAAAAACAAAATCTTTATGCGCCATAATTACAAGCGACTGTTGTATAAAAAAAGAAAAAAACAAAATAAAAAATGAAAAATGAAAATGTTTTTCACAAAAGGATATTTTTTACTACCTCAGGAATATGTAAAATTTAGAAAAAAAAGAGGAAAAAATGTCACAATTTTTTTTCTTATTATATCATGATTATATTTGCATTTTTGACCACCTTCCTTCCAGAGCAGTTTATAGTCCAAGCCTGTGTTCGCTTGTACAGTAAAAAATTTTTCGTGTATCTAATTAATTACCATCCAATACAACAAAATAACGAATGCATTATGCATATAATGGTCAAATCATTTCTAATCTGCTCCAGACTAAATTAGTCTAATGCCTGACGTGTACTATACATACACATACTCGTACATCAATTTATGTGCACATGTATACGAGTATGTTCATACGTGAATAATACTACGTAATACGTATACATATGATGGCATTACATGCAGTATACAAAATAAAAGAATTTACATGAATTAACTTGTGATGGATATGTATATCCATGATTTTATGCAGTAAACTCGGCTATATATTTTCTGGCAATATTACGTTTTAGTCCTTATTGCATTTTTGCATATATGTACCTACATGAAAAACCGCCCAGAACAATTTCTTGTTCATTTTTCGATTTTTGTTTTTAGGTTTTTGTTTTTTTTTGGTTTTTTTTTGGTTGTGTTTTTGTTGATTATGTATTCATAAAAAATATAACCATATAGAAGGATATTCATTAAACTAAGGATATGAGTAGGTATATGGTTATATGTAGACGTACTTATTTGTAATGAGCCAGACAGTTTTTTGTTAATTTCTCAAACCATCCGACATTAACTGTTCGTCCAACTTTAAAATTATTGTTCGCATCTCTTCAACTTCAAATATACTATTAAATCGATATGTACTAGATTGCATGTACCATCGTATATTATATAGAATGTTATGAAGACTTTCAACTTATGCATTTACATACAATGAATTTCGAACTAATATTATGTCCAGCCTTAGTAGATTTTTCATTGTGTTAATATCGAGAAAAAAATAATAACGTCGTACATATCCTGTTTGACATTTTAGAAATTCATATCCTTGCAAAAGTTTATGAATAACGTACACCATCTATACATACTAACTTACACACATATGATTCTGTCTGTAATACATGAAATTATTTTCCTCTTATATTTGAATTTTTTCTCTATTAAAATTGAATTTCTAAATAGGGTATTGCTGGATTTAATATCAAGCCAAAAACCATTATTAAGATCGAATATACCAGTATATAATGCATCATGAGATGAATTATAACAGAACGAGTAATATTTTATATTTTTTTGTCCTTATATCATCTTTATATCCTTAAATTGAAGTAAAATAAAATATACAATCATACATTATATATGTGTATTACCAAAATAACTAGAAAGAAATTGCGAATAATGCATCAGTTATATGAGTCGTCCAGTTGCAAAAATGTGTCTGTTTCATTTTTCAAAAAAAAATTTTTTAATGTCAATTTCTAAAGTTTTTGTTGTTTTTTATAAGTACATACGTAAATTTAGGTTTTGCCATTTTTGCTTTTAAACCCTTTAAAATTGAAGTGGTACAAGTACATCCACAAACAGTAGATAGTTCTCATCGAGACAAACAAAAAATAGTACTACAGGAGGGGGACCTTTACTGTAAAAAGCAAAAATGAAGCGGGTATCTTGGTCTTCTTGCTTATGTATGTAATTAGAAATTAATTCAGATGGCGCTGTGAACTATTAAAGGGAAAGACGTAGAGAAGCATGTAAGGTGTCATTAGAGAGAGGAGGGAGTTTTCTACAGATTTTTCTTACACTGCTTTCTTCTAGGTAGTACACCGTAGTTGTTATAAGGTGTGTTTCATGGAGTAAGCGCGAAAAATCTTCATTGCCCTCTAGCGGCTAAATGGTTGAGACCACCCCTCACTGTACTACGAGTTTTTGTTTGTTTCGATGAGACCTATCTACTATTTGCGTGTGTATCATATTCCAAATAAAAACATTTTCTATTATTATGAACGAAAAACATTTTTTCAATTTTCTCAAAATAGTATAAAATGGAATAGAAACAGTTTTGCAAATAGACGACTCATATACTCGTATGAGAATTTGTACATTGAAAATTTGAAATATGTAGTTTAGTAATTTTTTGTTGTTATTTTGTATGAATTTCTTCACTTTATACATTTTCATATAATTTCTTATCTAAATCATGAGTGATTTGTATGTAGTCATGTATCAGAAGTATCTTTCATTTATTTATCATTATTATTTTCTTTTGGTACACTTTATACATATCTACTCGTATACATATGCAGTAGATACAGCGAGTGACTTTCTCATAAATTAAATGCATAACATGTCATACAGTCTGTCTATTTTTTCTAAAATTCGAATTTAAGTGCATATTTTTTTCAAAAATGAAAAAAAAAAAAAATATAAACATTTAGCATCCATGGATAACATCAGTAAAACAATGAATTTTATATGTTTAAGCCTGAGGTGATTGTACAAGCTAAACTTTGTTATGGATCTAATCAAAGTTTCAAAATGAAAATTCAAAAATGAGCACAAATGTTGTGTAAAATACTACTTCTACTATGGTAGCGATACTAAAGATATTGTTGTATTAGTGAATGACTTCCAGTGCTTCAGAGTGTGCATAGAGTAGTGGAACAAAAATACAATGTTGTTATTTGATTTTCCGTGTTTTATTATGTACAATATTCGTATATTCTGCTCAGAGAGAAAATCATTATATTTTTCTCAAGAATGAAAATACGAGTACACACCACAATACACAGAACAAAAAAAGGAAAAGAACGGTTTTTTTTTTAAACCAAAATTCTTTCTTTCAATTTAATTTCTTTGTATAAATAATTTTTGTCATGTCAAACTTTATCATCAAATTTTCAGATCATATCAATGTCACAGCAGAATGATAAGACAAAAAATAAAAAAGAAAGACAGAAGAAAAAATATTTATGAATTTTTTATTCTTTAATTTTTTTTTTTGTTTTCTTATATATTTGTATGCGCGTATCCTGCTGTCACATGTATACAATACAGAATAATACAAAAACATATTATCAGAATATGTGTTATATTGGAGTATTAGGTACATTAGTAAGTACATAGAAACGATGAATATATACCAAATAACATATGCAATATATACTATACATAATATGTAGTACACTCATGTACATATATGTACATATGTGATCTAAGTGTGTATAATAGCTATATCTTATTTTATATATAGTAATGTATTTAACATATCCTTTCTATTGTCATCTTCTTTTCTTATTCACATTTTATTTGTTTGCATATAAGTATGTATAATAATAATGTGTATAAGAAAAAAGATATGAAAATATGTATAGAAATCATATGTACATATATACCAAGACGTATGTACTATATACTCGTATATCGTATCGCAGTGGAGACTAAAAAGGAACTTTAATTTTTTTTCTCGAATACATAACAAAAACTTGTACATACATAAATATACATATTATTGTATAATAAAATGCACACACACACACAAACACATATGTACATAAAACACATGCAAAAATAAATTTTAGAATTATGTATAAATATAATCCTGAAAATGACTTTTAAATTTTCCAAAAACTTAAAAACACTTTTTCGCTTAGTTTCCATTGTTATTATTATTATTTGGGTATTTTATTTTTTATTTCTTTTTATGTGCATATGTATATGATATGAATATTTGTTATGTATGTGTATATTTAAGAATATCCTAAGCGCATGCATTAGTTTTTTTCATTTTTTTTTTTTAAATGGAAAAATTTAAATTGAATAAAAGTTATGAAACGAAAGAAAATTTTAATTTTATTTTTTTTGTTGATATTTCAGTGTACGTATTTATAGTAGATTTTCGCATACTCTTGTATTTCGTTATGTTCATTTATTGTATCATATATTTAGTATTTAGTATTTTATGTAAAAATGAAAGAGTCAAGGACATTTTTATTATAACACAGAGAATCTGAATATTATATGCAGTGTAATGAAAATCAAAAAAAAAAAAAAATTAAAATTAAAATTAAAACAACAAAAAAGTGAAATTCAAAATGAAACAAGAAAGCCAACCAGAAAAGGCAAAAGGCAAAAATAAAAAATAAAAGGCAAACAAGAAAACTTTTCGATTAGATATCATATTCATACAAACATATGGTAGTTTTTTTTTTTAATGGGATTTATTAAAATTGAAAAGGTCATAATATTACGTAAAAGAAGTTTTACGCATGTACATACACATATGCACTTATATCATATTACATAACATGATATATGGTATAGGCTTTAGCCCTTTAGCTTTAGGCAAGTTTTTTTTTTTTTTATTTTGATTTTCTGCTTTATGTTATCGTCTTCTAAGTTTTTTAATTGTGTTTTTGGTCTATCGTTGATTTTTTGTTTTTGTTTTGTATTCCGTATGTAATATGGAACATAATGTGTATGTAAGTATGTAGTTTTAAACAAAAATTTGTGTAATAAATTAAACAGGAAAAAAAAACAAGAAAAACAAACAAAAAAATTAATTATTTTCTCAAGAGAAATTTTCAATTTTGACAACTTTATTATTCAAAATTATACAGCAGATTTTGTATACACAATACTGGATGACATATAGTACATAGTTCCCTTTCCAAGCACACTTCTAAAGCTTGTATTGTAATTAAAATATGAATAGAAATTATTTACACTACAATGTATTTAATTCGCTGTAAAATATCATTCGAAAAAAAAAAAAAACGGATATAATGAAATTTTAATTCAAATAACGTGGAGGGGACGTAATAAGTAATAAATGATTTTTATACAATTTTTGTACTGTTATTGAATCAATTTCAAATCATCATCAACTAAAAAAATTCTAACATACTACTAAATACGTTATACGTATACTCATAAACTTGCAGCTAGTAGATGCTGAATTATATTTTTAATTAAAGTTTTCCTGATTTTCCGGTTTCATTTTTTCTATTCATTTTTTTTTTTTTTTATATATCTAATTATTCAAATTACAAGTTAAAGGTTATTTTGATTGATTGACTTACCTATTAAATACATAATCAAGTAGCATTGTAATAATATTAATTAACTAATAACTATACATACATATGTCATAAAATAATATGTCCTATATAGCCTATACATACTCGTATGTCGGCCAGTAGCAGTACAAATGTACATACAAGTATACAAAAAAAAAAAAAAACCATTCTTATATAAAAATAAATCGTAATCAAATCAATCGTAAAAAAAAAAAAAAATAGTTACACATTATTTCAATTTAATATGTGTATACCGTTATTATGTTTACCTGTATGAAATTATGGAAATAAAGAAAAATATTTCATTTAAAAAAGGAGAACAAAATGACAAAGTACAAAAACAAAAAAAAAAACCAAAAAAACGTAACAACAAATAGTTCAAGGAACATTACGTAATAAAATATAATCAAAAAATTGTCATGAAGCCTTATTAAATACATTCCTATACAATCTACTTAATATATAAGTATATATAGTATATAATATATCAGGATTGCGTAAAGTAATATTGACTTTTACATCACGCAATATTAAAAAATTCTTCTATACTGATCTATGTAAAAGTAGGTAAAGTTATATTACGTATACCCCCCATCACACCATTTATATTAAATAAATGTATTTACATATATGACAAATATATACACATAGAAACATATTTTCATACTGTGTATAATTTGTGTATTGTACACATAATAATTTTTAAGTACAGAGAATCCCAATAACAAAATGTATTGCTGCCGTATCGCTTTACCCACCTATATACATACTTACATACGTATGTACCTATCAAATGATGGTAATTCGAATAATAAGCAACTGATATATTTCTCATTAAAAAACAAAAAAACAGAAAAAAAAAAAATTAGAGAAAAATATGGAACGAATGAAAAAATTAAATTTTTTGAAAATTGAACTTTATTACACGCATGGAGTGAAATCAAAAATGTATAATACATTTTTTTCAGCTATACCTACTCTTCTACCAGTAACTTAAATTTGGGTTTCGTAATAAATGTTTGATTTAAAGTGTAACAAATTTTTTAAATACATATTCTGTTTTTTTTTTTTTTCGAATCACTGAGAGTTGCTGGATGTAGATGTAATGACGTTCATCAAAATTGGTAGGCTGCAATGGCTAGATCACATTCACTGAATGATCGATACCAGCCCATGTAAATCCATCCTCTTTGCAAATATTGGAGGGAATAGACCGAAGGGGTGGCCAAGAAGCAGATGGTGGGACACAGTGAGAAATGATCTAGATAAGCTACAAATGGGCGACTGGAAAAAGAAGTCCACAGAAAGAGAACAGTGGTGGCTTTACCTGGCAGAGGCAAGGCTCCTCTTAACGACTGTATGGCCGTAGAAGAAAAAGAGGAAGAGAGTTGCTGTCATTTTTAAAACGTATGAACTTGATGTCAGTTATTTTTTTAACTAAAATTATTATTAAAGTTAGGTGAAACTGTTATATAAAAATATGAAAACTGTCAAGAAATTCATAAATAACTTAAATTATGTCAAAATTGATTTATCGATAAACAAAAATTTTTACACTCAAAAAAAAAAAAGGAATAATAACATGAAAAGTGTACAAAAATTATTGACTTACACTGTATACTGTTCACATGTTAAATACATTAACATAGTTATATACAGTTCACCTGTTTATAAATGTACACATATACTACTTATAGATACATATTTATATTTACATGAATTCTTAGTGGGTGGTATAGATTAATTTTTCGATCAATTTTTGTTTATTTTGTCCTCATTATTTGATTTTAATCTTTACGCTCCAATACAAAACATTTTCATAATAGGGTATAAGGACTTTTTCATGAGTACTAATGTTTGATGTTCTTTTCGATTGCTTTTTGTTTTTGTTTCATATTTTTTTTTTTTTTTCATTCTTCTGAAGTCACTTTTTTTTCTATATAGTAATTTTTGTGTATCAATCATGTTATTATTCGATTTAATAATTTTGATTTTTATTTGTTTTTTTTTTTTTTTTTGTTTTCCTTTTGCTAAAAAAAAAAAAAAAAAAACAGAAATTATGTAAATAAACAAGGTGATATTTTACACGTTCAAAAATTATTATCAAAACATTAAAAAAATATGAGAGAAAAAATATATTTACAAACAGTGTTGTCAACTGTTGTATGGATATGTCCATATAATGTATATGTGTATGTAAAAAACTTTATAACATAATTTAAATGTGAAATGAACGAGAAATATATACGAGTATAATGTGAAAAAAATTACACTGTACAAGGATAATATTGCGCACGTGGACGTGGTGTATTAACTTAAAATTGTTGTGATATTTATTTTGATAATGTTAAAAAATGACTCAATTAATATATGAAAATATAAGTAATATACACAATAAGGACATAAATCATTTGCTATATAAATGGTATTTCGATAAATGGATATTTAATGAGATTAAAATCGAATTAATGTATTTTTTTTTTTTTTTATGTAATAATAATTCCTTAATAATGCAAAACGTATTCTCAAAGGATTTGTTTTACAAAATATTAGCTATAAGGATATATTAGTATTATCAGATAGTATTATAGTACAACCCAATTATCTGTGCTCTGTAAATTGTACTCGTATAATGAAAAATCAAATCATTGCGGTGGCCATTTTTAGAAAATACATATATTTTTATGCATCAAATATTCGTACATTTCATTACATTAAAGTGTCTAAAATTCTTTTATGTAATTCTAAGAGGCATGGAAATTTTGTTTTTCTGATAATATTTTTATTCTATTTTATTTTTAATCCTTTTGGACAAATCAATTATCTAACCAAATACAAAAATTAAATGCATCTTCAACTAATTCAATTATAAAATGAAGATGATTTCCCTTAAGTCCTTAAGAGCACTTCAATACAGATCATTTGTTCTGTTATATTTGTTTTCTTGTATAAAAAGTACCTATGTAAATAATGGTATATACGAGTATACATATACATATATATACCTTTACTCATACTCATGCATACGTAAAAAGATAAAAAGAAACTAATATTTATTCAAGCATATCAATTTCTTAAGGATTAATAAAAAATTTATTCAAATAAGAAGAAGTCAGCCAGTCAGACAGTTAACATTTGGGTAAAGCAATAAGGATATACACTTGTATAATCATAAAAATTTATACATACATATATAAGGGAGATTTATGTAAAAAAAATATATATAAAATGTAGGTAAACATTAATATACATAGAACATAGAAGGAAGATTTTCCTTTAAAATTTTTTTTCATTTTTTTGTTTTGTTTATTATAAATTACTTTGTCCGCATATTTTCTTCATCAGTTAATTTTTTTAATGTCTGTAATTTGAATGTACTTACGTCATTTGTCCCTTTGAAAAATATATTTTTCCTTTTATTTTTAAATTTTTTCTGCTTCATATTTTTTTTTTATGTGGCAACATTAATATACATTGAAATCTTTTACTTTTCTGTGCTACGAAAAAAATAATTCTATATTCTTTAGAAGATGTATGTACCTACAATACTTAAACAGGTACATACTTAGCTATAAGAACATTTTTACTAAACCATAAAAAAAAATTCAAACAGAGAAACGAAAAGGTAAATCGGTATCTAAAATGAATGAAAAATAAAATAAAAAAGAAAACTTTTAGGACAACTTTAGAACAATAAGTTAGAGTCAAGGAGAATATTAAAATGTGGAATACCAGAAGCTTGTTTTTTTAGTTTCGGTTTGGTTTGGTATTTGGCATGGTTTGGTTTTTAAGGACATGAAAAAATAATTACAAAAAGAGAAAAAAAAATTTTTGTTGAATAAGAATAAAATAAAATTTGAAGGTGAAAAACGTCAAGTATAACAGATTCAAATTAAAAATATTTGCGTGCACTATATAATGTAAAATACGCATATACCAAATATACGTATACATATAATAGGGCAAAAAGAAATAAAATATTTTCATTATGTTTTCTTTTCTGTGAACATATTAACGCTGTGTCGCTGTGCAAAATGAAATTGTCGGAATTATATAGCAAAAACTGAAACGATAATAGTGAAGCTGAAGCAAATAAAACTTAAAAGTTAACCGACAAGAATGCAGTATCTCCACTTAAGTGGAGCTATTTCATTTTCTAGCTAATTTTCAACATGAAAAAGGTGCAAAAACAAAATTTTTTTCTTGTTTTGTTTTGTTTTTTTTTTGTTTTAATTCTTGTTTTCTTTTCTCCATTTTCTTCAATGCCTTTTCAGAAGATAACAATGTGATCATCGTTTTTTTTTCTTTTTTTTTTTTTGGGTTCTATTACACTTCAATCTTCAATTATGGTATATTTTGCACTTCACATCTTCTTCACCCATTCTCATTTCGAACAAAAGGCAAACTGGCAACAGAATATTAAAAATAATAAAAAAAAATGATTTTTTGAAAAAAGGATATATTAGCTTAAGTCCATTCTTGTTTCTGTGTTTTTTTTTTGTGTAGACTACTTAAGAAAATTATATGTACATATAGCCTCAGAAAAGGATATTCTGTGAAAATTTTAATTTTAACGTGTAAGTAAGTATATACATATATGTATATGCATAATACCAGTATGGACGTATAAATATATGAATATAATACGTATGAATGTGTATGCAATGATTATAAGAAAATGTTTCTAATAAAAACTTTCTGGCTGAATAAATTTCAAAAGATTATATTTAAATATCTAACACTAGAGCTATACATTTATACGTTGCACTATTATAATATAATTTTTCTTCTATTTTTAATCCTTTTTTTTTCTTTCAAATTGTGTTGAAAGTTGAAAGGATATACGGATAATGATTAAGTGAATGATGAACTCAATTAAAAAAGCAACAAAACGAAAAAAAACGAAAAAAAAAAAATAAATAAAACACGAATAGAATTAAAATAAAAGATTTATCAAGTTGGTAAACACAATAGAAATTTTCTTTCGTTTAATTCTTGAACTGTTTTATTTTATTTTATTTTATATTTTTTTTTGTGGCTTTCAGCTTTTGTTTCAACAAATTGAACGTAAGAAAATGAAATAAAAATATTATTAATGGGTTTTTTGTAATTATTTCTTCCTATGTATTTTTTCTAAATTATGAAAATCATATTCATATGAATTTTTAATGTTATGAAAATTAACTTGAAGAATTGAATCAATCTCCCATTTATATCTAATTTCAAAATGAAAATGTGATTAGTAAACCTGATTCAATGAAGTTATAAATAAATTAAAAATACTTCAATGGTTAGAGATGAGTTTGACTTTAAATTTTATTCAATTTTGATTTTTGTATATTTGACGTTTAAATTTAAATTCATTTTCAAACAATATTCTTTTACGAATTTCAGTTAAACATTTCAATTAAGTTCGAAATTCTTCAGATATTTTGAGAACAATTATTTTCAAGAATATTTCATTTATTATTTCGTCAAATTATTATCTTGAAAAATCTAGAATTTCTAAAATCCTAATTAAAAATAATGACGACATAAAAAGTTTGTAAATCAGAAATTTTATTAAAATTATCTCTCAACTACAAATTAATTTTATGTTTTCCACTTTACAGGTAATGTGCAGTATATGAGTGTATTTGTAGATATATGTATGTAGGTGCGCGTGGATCATGTACGAACCTACAAAATACTATATGCTGTCTACACGTATTACATGTACGCGATGTGTGTAGCAGATTATTTTGTTATTTTTCAAACATTCATTTGTGTGGTATAATAAAACTTAATACTCGCACACTCGTCTAAGTAATAATTTTTGCTATAATTTTCTAAGCATGCAAATTTTAAATAAAAATTGCATCAACGATGTACAAAAACAATTATTAAAAATGATTCTTTTCTAGGTCTATGTGTATATTCTTCAGTCATATAATTGCATTTTTGAAATTTGATTCAATCACTACAACTGTGTATTGTACTAAAGTTTTTTCTTATATAAAAAATTTGAATGTGTGTATGTACATAAATTTAAGTACATAGTAATATTTATAATTTATAATATTTTTAATGTTATATTTTGTCATAAAATAGCAAGTAGCATGTTTTGTTGTATAATTAAATTAATTGAGACTCTACGAAAGTCATTTTCGAAAACAACAAAAAAAAAAAAAGAAACTAATGTAAGCCTGACTATTAGAGAGAAGTAAATTATTTTCTTCTCAACAAAAAAAGTGCTAAAATATGTAATGAGTGAAATTTTATATACATATGTACTCGTACTCGTATAGATACAGGTTGATATAGGTGCTTGTATAAATAGACATAGACACGATACGATACTGTGTGTACGATACATAATCGTCACGATATGAATCGATTGTTCACATATCACTTGCAAGTGTGTAATACATACGCGAATTTATTTATGAAAATTAAAAACAAAATATAAACTAAAGAAACATCGAGATATAAGTATTTAGAATGTATCGGGTTTTCCAATAGGGACATAAAAATGTTTAGTATTTTAATAAGAAGGAGGCCTTGAAAATTTTTCATAATCTATCAACTTCAGAACGTCAGTCAATGGGTGCGTTCAGTTCAATGCAGCGATGCAAGTCAGCGATGAAAATGCAGCGATGTTTAGATAATCGCTGTATACAATTTACTGAACTGTTTACAGCAGAAAAACCCGCTGCAAACTGTTGATAGTTGGCTTTGTCTGTTGTTATGTCAAAATATAAAAAAAAAAGATATATATATACATATATATATTTTTTTATATGTCAAAATTTGTTAACGATGATTTTTAAAGCGAACTTTTCTTCAGCTGCAAAATATTTACATCGCTGCAAAGTAGCGATTATGCAGCGAAGCCGTTCAGTAAGAGAAATTATTGCAGCGATGGAAAATTTTACATCGCTGCGTGGAACTGAACGCACCCACCAATGTTAAAAATTTTATCATGGTGAAGTTGATGTACGAACGACGTTTAGAAATTGTTCAAAATAACTACCGCAATTCTGAGTCGGTAGTCGCAACTTTAAAAGCGCTTACTCCAATTTTCGGTCATAATAATCGTACCACCAGAAAGGCTGTGCGTACTACAGTGGATAAATTAGAATCAACATTTTTGGCAAGAATTGAATAGAATTAACATCAGCGATATGTGATTCCAGCAAGATGGTGCCACATGCCACACAGGTGGTCAAACAATTGATCTATTGAAAGGGAAGTTTGCTAGCTGTGTAATCTCGAGAAATGTTCCTATCAAATGGTCACCTCGTTCATTCGATTTAACATCGTTGGATTTCTTTTTATGGGGTTACGTTACGTCGTTGGTTTATATCAACAAGCCAACAACGTTAGAGGAGCTCAGAGACAATATCAAGTGCAAAATTTCCAACATTTCAGCCGATATGTGTGAAAGAGTGGTGGAAAATCGGCTCCAAAGAATCAAAGGTGCTCGCGGTGGTCATATGAATGAGATCTAATTCCATAATTGAATGTAATATGACTTCACTTGGAATAAATTTCAATCTTATATCTTAATTATTCTGTATTTTATTTAAATATAAAATTGTTATATCCTCACTGGAAAACCTTTTACAAATAATGTTTGTTGCTGGTAGATCTTTGGAGTCACGTTAAACTGACATCAGTAATTGAGCTAACATGATTAAATATCATTATGAACTATTGATTGGTACATGAGTATGAGTGTAAATACATTTATGTATATTCGAATATGTTTTCGTGTACATAAATGTGTGAATGTGATCCTTTAGATACCAGAAAACAGAAAAATATATACCTGAAGAAATATTCAATTAAAATCAACAAGGATATCATGTCAGGTTAGAAAGTGAAAATGAAATTCCGTATATCCATGCAAAATAACTTCAATTATTGTGTGTTGTATGGTGAACAATAAAAAAAAAATTTGAAAAAAATAATCAAAATCGCAATAATATTCAGTTGTGTTCTTTGATTTTTCGTATCTGATTGAAAAATTTTCAAAAAAAAAAAAAAGGTGAATACCCTAACTGTATTTATCTTTACGTCAATATGCGTTTTGCAAATTGACTCTGATTAGCTATAACTGCTCGTATTCAAGTGTAATTTACAAGCGACGAGACCACATACAAATAAAATAATGATTATACTCGTGTTATTATAATTCATTATTGAAGCAAACTTGCAATTAAAATACTAATCTAAGATGTTTTTTTTAATGATTTCAATTTTTTTTTCTCTTATTACTTACATATAATAGTGTATTGCTTATTTTAAAAACTCTTGGCAACAATGAAAATCTAAAATGAAACCCACAAAACTCTGTTGAAATATTAACAAGGATTAGAAAAATTTATTTAAATTTCAATCGTCAATTTCTATTGCGCTACTAACACAACCACATACATATTACCAGATTTTCTCCAATTTACGAGTAATGTGTAGAGCATTTATGTTTGCGGTTATGTCGTCTACAAGACATTTTACGTATATACCCGCATCCCTGCATCCTTATACAAATTGACCAATAATCCATGTTCGTTATTTATTACTCTTCTCTTCTTATTTTCGTTGTGCAATTATTATTATTATTATTTTAATTTTTTATTTTGTGCATGTAGCGTTAATACTTGTTGTGTTACTTCTAATTTTAAATATGGTAGAAGCAGGAGGCACCATAAAAAGAGAATTTTTACTAGTAACTAGCAATCGTGGTGAGTCATTTCATAATGAAAAACTTTGATTACATATTGCTGTTGTTAAATGAAATTTTATTTTTAAAAAGCAAAATTTATTTTTTTGTTTTTTGTAGAAGGCAATGCAATACCTAAAGTATAAAAGCAAAAAAAAAAAAAAAACTTAAGCTTCACATGTTAAAAAGTTTTATATTTTTATTTTATTTAAAAAAAAGGAAAAAAAAATGAAATACGAAATAATAATAAGTAAAAAAAAAACATTAAAAATTGGAAATTTTAAAAACATGAACGCAAAAATAGAACATAAAGAGAAAGAGAGAAGAAAAAAACAAAAACAAAAAAAACATAACAAAATAAAAATCTTTCAATTTGTGGCCAGTTTAACACGAACAATCCATTTGTGTATATTGTATAACCTTTGGCTATAATACTCCTTCTACTTATGCACTTCTATTCTTAAACTCTGTTATATAGTATACCTTTATTCTTATTATATAATACTCATACTATTAAAAATTTTAAAAATATTTAGAACAAAAACAAAAAAAATACTCTACAAGTTTAAAATATATTTACACATTTCTTACACGACTTGATTTACTATATTTTATTTTATGTTTTTTTCTTTTATTTTATTTTTTTTTTTTCGTAATGTAAGAGGTTTAGTAGAAAGGATAAACGTATATTAATACCTACTCTTAAATTTTAAAAAGAAAAAAACAAAAAAAATATTTTTAGTCGAAATAAATTTTAAAAGCAAAGAGTTGTAAAGAAAAAATTAAATTTCTAGTTAAAATAAACTACAAAAAAAAAGAATTATCCTTAAAAATTGATTCTTATCTAATACCTTTTGTACTATGTATAGTAAAAAATGTACATGTGATGTAATTAAAAGAAATAAAAAATATGTGTATATATATTTAACATTGACTAAAAAATTCTACAACTATTTAGCACATTTCATATCATGTACCCTACCTATAGACGACGACGAGTGTATTGTACATGTACTTATTTAACCAGCTTGTTGTTATTGATCTAAATTTTATTTTACTCTACTATTTTAATGCATACTTATGTTATTTAATTTTGTTGTTCGTGTTTTTGACTGTTTTCGTTTTTATTTTTGGCTTATTGCCACACTACTACCAACTACCGCTTCCAATAATAGTTTTTTTTTTTCATACATTAATTATGTATGTGTGTTTGTAATGTATCTATGAAGATTTCGTAATTATTTGTTACTTTGTTTTAGTCGTTTAAATATAGAAACTTAAACAACCACAATTTCTTTTTTTAGGACTAGCCCACTCCATCATCAATTTATCCACTTTACATTCATTACTCTTTTACCTTACGATATACACTACGTATCCATTCCACAATAATTAATTCCACCACTTATTTTGCCAACTAATTCATGCTCGTATCGTATTAAGAAAATTAATGTTTTGTTGTAATGTGCAACGTACACGTACGTCTACATGTATACCAACAATGGCACTCTACACGATACATCTCACCTAGTGTCAGTGTTTTTCATTATATTGTAAGAGAAATGGCAATTTATTTGTTCTCGACGAAGAATATTGTTTTATATAAAAACAAAAAAAAGCTCACTACTTATGAAATTGCTATTAAATTTAGCAGAATTCTTTTGTTGAAGGGCATGTATTTCTGTATATATGTACTATATGTTTGTGGTGAAAAAATAAAAAAAACAAAAAAATAAAGACAAAAGAAACTTAAAAAATTTAATAAAAAATTAAAAAAATAACAAGAAAATGAAGGAAATAAAGGAACAATAAAATGCAAAAGAAAAATGCAATTTTTCCATGTTAAAGACACAAATGTATTATAAAAGTATTTTTGTATTTAAAATGTAATGAAAATTAATACAAAACGGTAACCAATTTTTCGTACATAAAAATCTACAATTAACGTACAAAATACAATCGTCGGTACAAGATTTACAATTTACAAATTAATACATAATTTTGAAATATAAATGTGTTGTATTTGTAAAGTACATATAAACATTTTTTTTTATCACATTTAATGAGTTCTGCATTGCTCCAGCGTATGTGTAGGAGGGGAGGTGCAAGTATTAAATGTTGTTAGTTGATTTTTCGTGTTTCTCATGTACAATAATCGCATTCTACTCAGAGAGAAAATCAACTTTGAGTGAAGTTAGAAAATACGAGTACACATAAAATGTAAAATACTGCTCGTACCTTCTCGTAGTATCGTAACGTACACGATACCATACTATATGCATATGTCATATATTATTGATCTAAAAAATTAACGTAAGAATTTCATGAATTTTTTTCTTAATTTCACATATTGAAATTTAGGCTATACTCGCGCATTTTAACAGAAATCATCTGAATTTTATTTGTGAAAATATCTCTCAAATTCTTCCAAACATAATTCTGATAAAATTTGCAAAGGCTAATTTTTATCGCATTCATTGGGTTCGGTTACAAAATTTGTTACCAAAATATTCTGGAAAATGAAAATTGCACAAATTCTGATACAATATGCGAGTGGCCTATTTGCTGTACTATAGGTTCTACTGCATCATTCCATCATGATCGTCTCGTGCAATGAATGATCAATTTTTTTTTTTTTTTTTGCTTTTAAAATGAGTGCATATAGTGTAATCTAGAAATAGAAATCTAGAATAGAAATTTTCACAAAATAAAGTCCAAATTTTAAATGTAAATCTAATTCAACACCTACATTATAATGTATATTTATGTATTAATTCAGTACATTACTTTACTGTGTGTATGTATGAGTATTCGTGCAACATTTTAAATAAATAAATTCATTTTATTTCCAATTTCCATTTAAAATGATTTTCCTTTTAGAAAACCGGGATATCCTATACAATATTTTATACAAATACTAATGTACCTACATACATGAAAGTATAAATGAAAAAAAAAAATAAAATACATACATAAACATATAGATTCTTATGTGTGTAAATAAAATGGAAAAAAAAAATAAAAAAAATAAAAATAAATGAAATAAATGAAATGAAATGAAAAAATGAAAAAAAAAATATATCATTTCTCTATGGTACACTTTATACGCTCTTTTATGGTACATTCGTATCTGCACGTATTTTCTTTCCTCTCTGTTCCAGTGCATGCATATAAATAATACTACTACAGTACATGTACATACATATACATTTGTATATTTTTCCATATATACATGTATTACGAATGTATATATCGTAAATACATTTACAATGAATTTTTATCTATCAGAGCTTATAGAATTTTCTGTTCCCTTTGGACAACATTCAGTTTTTTTTTTATATATATTTTTTTTTTTTTTGTTTCTATCTTATTTCTATTTTTCATTTTTCTTTTTTACTTCAATATTTTATTGTTTTTTATTTATACTTTCATTCTCGTTTTTCTAATACGAAACCATACACTATGTATAAATATCCACAATATGAATGTGTATAATACTTTATTTTCTTATTATTTCAGATACATTCTGTAATCGTATTTTTTCTTTTTTTTTATTCTGATTCTCTTTTATAAAATCTTTCAAAGAAACGTAATCAGCCTTACAGTATTATACATTATCTTTAAATTTTCTATATACGTATATACGAGTATGATATGTATGTGAGAATTTGAAAAAATTTATGAAAACATGAAAAAAATAAAATTCTTCATATCTCTTATTTTCTTTCTTTTTTTTTGTTTTGTCTTATTTCTTTTACTTCGATTTTCTGGTGTTCATTTTTTCTTTTTTTTTTTTGTGTTTGTTCACTTTGAAATTCAAATAACAAGTAAAACGATTTAAAGGAAATTGAACTAAAGAAATAAGCCTTCTAAAATGGACTATAAATAGATAGCAGAAAGATAAGTGAAATAACATTGAAATAAAAAAAAAAAAAAAAAATGTGAAAAAAAAAAGAAAAATAAAAATAAAGAAAAAAAAGAAGAGACATTTTAGAATTGGTCTAAGAAAAGAGAAAAAAAATATGAAGGAAAAAAAAAGCAAAAAGAAAATATAGTACATTTCAAATATTTTTTATTCGAATTCAAATACATACGTTACTATATATACATGATATGTAGAGGTTAGTACGATGTGTGTATATTTATCATTCATTACACAATTTTTATATGTTCAATACATAGTCACAATGCGTTACAGGATATAATTTGCATTTATACATTTAAATTACCCTATAACGTTATATACAAATACTTACTTATAATTTCTTTTATTTTCTTTTTATTCGAATTTTATTCTTTTCATTTTCTTACAACTTACACGTATGTAGATACATTTTTCATCATAGTATAAGTAGTATATTTACATGTTGAGCAATAGCAAAATCAAAAGAAAACAAAATATATTTTAAAAAAATATATACTCGTATATTATAAGGATATCGAGAATCCTTAAACACTTGTATATATGTATATATAAAAATGAACATCTCTTCAGGAAATATGGCATATCCTTCTTTGCATATTTTGCTCTGAATATAATAGTATCAGAAAAATATATATAGAAAAATTACAAAAATTATGTACATATACATATGTATGTAGATATATATTTTTTTGTTTTTATATTTGTATCCTTTTATGTGAACCAAATCAAGTGTACATCTCATATGGATACCTATAGAATACGTAATGAAATACATCTATATAAAATAACACATTATGTATATATACGAGTATGTACATAAAAAAAATGGTGCGATGTGAGTTATAAAATGAGGACTTTACATTATGTACGAATAATATACACATATAATATACATATGTAATATGAAAGGAGCTTGTGTACGCGTATGTACATACCATAATAAACACATACTTTTTTTTAGGCTTATGGAATGCTTACGGCTTTATTATTTTTTTTTTTTTTTTCTTTACATTTATAAGTATAAAAGATAAGAAATATTAGCTCAAAAAAAAAAATTATATAATGATTATGGTACGATGTATAATGATGAGTCGTATACAATGTAGTATAGGCACATCTAGCAGCAGAATTGTACAATAGAATGCCTATCCCCCCCGTCTTCCTTTTTTTTTCTTTTAAATTTCATATTAAAATAATATCTATTTAAATTTAAAATTAAATGAAAATGAATACACAAAAAAGAAAAAAAAAATTACTTTTCTGTCTACATTTACATAACATATTATATTGGTATCCTTTTGTGTGTTTGTGTGCATATACATATTTTTACTGAAAATTGAACGATATACTACTTGTATATGTAATTTCAGTATACATAAACACAAAATTCAAGTACCATATACATATGTATATAATATAAAATGTGTACACATGATTATACGAGTATATATACATATTATAAAAGTCAATATATTTTATCTTTTATGTTCTGATGATGACGTTGATTATGTGTTTTATTATTGATTAAAACCTACTAGAATATATAGAAACAGTAAGCGCAAGCAAATATTTGCAGAAGATCTCTTCGTTGACATTACAAACATCCATAATATTCGCATGTACATACTCGTATGTATATACATATTTGTATGTATGTATATACTCGTATGTTATAAGATAAGTATGTGTACACATAATAAAGGACCTTTATGTGAAAATTTTCTCTTTAATAATCAGATAAAAGTGTTGATAAGTATATATTGACAAATTCACACATATAAATTCCGATTACACATTTTCTTTGTAACGATCATAATAGCTTATAGAAATAACTAAAAACAAAAAAAAAATGTAAATAAATAAATATAATAATATAATAATAAATTGTAACGGAATATCATTTGGATGAATGAATAAGGCAGGCAATTTTCACCGGAAAAATTCATTCGACACAGCAATATTATGTATACGAGTATTATACTGTATGAAGGTGTTGACTTTACATATATGGGTGAAAGTGTAATCGGAATGAATTTTGAAAGAAAATTTAGTATATAAGTTCCGGGTAAAAGAAAAATGAAATTATGTAATTTTCAAGGATAATTATATGTATCATAAATACAATATATTAGATTTAAGAGGCAATATTTTTTTTCAATTTTGAATTTTTTTTTTTTTTTTTTTCAATTTATTTTCGAAGTAATGCAATAATATGGAAGAAATTTAATTTATGGAAAATTGAAATTGAAAAAAAAAATATGCGATTTCTTCAAGTATTTTTTTTTATTATTTAAGTAATAAGACATTACGAAATTGGAAAAAAAAATTCAATTTAAAAATAACTAAGTGACTATAAAAAAGGAAAAATAACAATTAGCGATGATTTTTCCTTTTTAATTAACATTGTAGTACACATACATATTCGCATAATCATCATCATCATCAATGCTGGCACTGCTACCCAAATCGAGTCTTTTCCTCCTGAAGAAGTAGTCGTCACTCTTCTCTTCGAAGTACTGTATTCCTCCAGTTTATAATTTTAAATGCCTTTGCATTTTGCTGTACAATGTCTATCCATCTTTTCCTAGTTTTGCAAACCGGCCGGCCCCAATTCCTTCCGGCATACACCCATCATTTAATTAGATCGTAAAATTTCTATACAAATTTCTGAAAAGTTTTCAATAAATAATAATCCTTTAACTAAAAAATTATGAATGTAAATTACACTTCAAATAATAATTGGTTATCATATGAAAAAAAAATAAAAAAAAAAACAAATATTCCAATTAAATTTACATTTTTAATTTCTAAAAGAAAAGTTTAAAAATGAATTGAAAATTTATTGAATTCTCCATTGAATAAAAAATTCTCCATTGCTTCAACAACAAAAATAATTTAATTGATAATGAAATAAAATAAAATTATCTTGCATTCAATTATGATGTTATTCGAATAATTTGAAATAGAAAATAAAGAGATTGGCATTAAAAACAAAACAAAACAAAATAAAAGTTTCAAATGAAATGAAAATGATCCTTATTTTAATTGCAAATATTAAAATGAAAAATTATCGAATTTCTAATTCAATTTTGAGTAGTTTTTGTGTGTGTGGTTGTAATGTTTACGATAATAATTTATTGTATTTATTGATTTATTCATCTGTTCATTTATTCCGTACTTTGTTATCGTTAATATTAAAATATCAAATGAATATTATTTATTAAACATTTCAAAAAAGAATTTTTTCCTTTCATAATATTTTGATTTTATTTATGGTTAATTCTTATAAGTGCAATTCTAGAGAATAATAATCCATTTTATTTAGTTAAAACTTAAATTTCATTTTTATTCAAATTACATATATCATTTTATCGATTTGATTTCATGAGATTTCATTTTAACTGAAATCAAATAAATCAAGACTTCATGAACAACATAACGAAACGTAAATTTTATAACGTAATATTAAGTTTTCTGATGGATATTTGAAAATTGCAGCAGTTGAATATAGTGACTCATATAAATTTATTTATCTATTTATACATTTTAACTACGAATGACAGGATATGACTTTAAATTTACTTTTCAACAAAGATATTATACGAATTCCTATAATTATTTTCAGCAAATCATCTACAAAACAAAACACAAAATACATATAAATAAATAAAAATTAATTTAATGGAATTATATGAAAAATTATTTTTCTTCACAAACAAAAACAATTCACGTCAAATAAAAATAGTTTACGTAAAAAGCAAAAAATTGAAAAGAAAAAACAAAATGTATATCGAAAAAGTTTTGCCATAAAACAGAAATAGCATGAGTAAGATTGTTTATTATAAAGAGAAGAAGAAAAAATTTGTTATTAAAAAAATTGAGAACTCCAATAAAATAATAGCTCATCAGTTAGACTCAAGAAGTAATATGATAAAATTCAAAAAAAAAAATAATAATAATAATTCATAAACGAATAAAAATATTTAAGAAAAAGAGAAGAAAAACATGTAAAATGAAAAAAAAAAAGTATTGATACTAATATTTTCTAGGATTATAATTCATAAAATTTATCTCAAAAAAAATATTTTTTCTTCATCAGACAAACACATGTATAAATAACAGTTAAGAGTATTTTTGTAATTTTTCAAAATAAAAAAAAAAGAAAGTTTTTATCAATTTATCCAATTTTTTTTTCTTCTATTTATCCTTTGCATTATTACGAATGTTTTCGAAAAAAATTGATGTATCTGTATACATACATACAATCTTACATTCACATGAATTTTGTCCTCGTAATATATCTTCATGTGTGTACGTATTTATTGATTTGTTGATTTCAAAGATTTTTGGTACATGTGTTAGTATGTGTGCTGTTATATGAATGATGTAAAAAGTCAAAATGAAGAATTGAATTTAATGACAAATATCTACTTAAGAAAATTTATTAACAGTATAAAGTTGCCCCCTATAATTGTCTGAACATTTATCAATTTCATTTTCAAGCTATAAGAAGGATTATCGTATATTAAATAAATGAGAGTTCGGAAATAATAATTTATATACACACATACCAACATACACACCTGCAAATATAGTTACATATGAACAACTTTTTGTATGTAAACACTTTTAATATCGTTGTGACGCATCTTCTGTATTTATGTTAACAGCTACATCCTTTCTAAGGATTTTTTTGTTTTTAAATCTTTTTATATGCATACATATTCGCAACCACCCATACGTATACATACATTGTTTTGAATGATACGATAATAAATGATATTTATTTGTTGACTTATAGTTCAGATCAATTGATTATGTGAACCAAATATTTTATTATAATCAGAATAAAAATAAAAAAGAAAAGAAATGTAGAAGATAAACACCTATAAATACTAAACATACTTATACAATTTTTAAAGAATAAAAGTATTCGGAAATTCATTCCAATTTACAGTCTTTACCCAAAAAATTATGATACCATCAAAATTTTCAAGTTTTTATCATTAAAAAAAATCTTCTTTCACATGAAAAATAATTTCCTATTTTTTCATCCTTTTCAAATAAAAATATTATGGTTAGAACATTAATTGGCTCTTCTTTTTTCAACGGATCTAGTTTCGATCGGAAAACCTTTTTCGTACTCGCCTAGTACAGGGTAAGCAAACATTAATCTCTTGTTGTGTACTTGAGATTTAGAAAGAGAAGTAGAAAGTGAAGTATAGAAAGATACGCAAATATTAATTTTATTTTCCTTTCAGTCTTTTACTTTTTAAGCTGGGAATCATACATTTTTTTCTTCATATTTTTATTATGCGGAAATTTCAAGAGAAAATTTTTCACAGAGAATTTTTTTTTGTTTTACTCTGATTTGTAAAATTAATTTTTCTAAAAATGGATATGCGACTTTCATTCTGCCCTTATACGCTTCTTCGAGAATTGTCGCTCGGCTTTAGTGAACCATTTCTACCTATAAAAGAATCGGACATGATAGGAAACACATTTTTTTTTTAGGAATTGAGATCCATGTACGCGAAACGAACTGACAGATTCTGATGTGTAAACAATCCTGGTACTTTAGATTTTAACTATTTGTTTAAGAGAGTGGAATATTCATTTCCATATTAAAAATCTTATTTCGAATAAGAAAACCCATAAAAAATTCTAGATAGTTAAAACATTCTTCTCTTCTATAAAACATATATATATTTTTTTTTAAAATATAATATCCTTAATGTACTAAATACAAACGTGAATACTATTATCACAAGTGGACAGTCATCATATTAAAATCAGAAAATAAAATAAAAAATTGTATCGTAATAAAATACATAAGTAAAAATAAAAAGTTATGTAACTCATTATAATACTGTAATGGGGCTATACTAAAACAAGTAAAATAACAAGTAGAATAAAAAGGAAACATCAAAAAAATATGTGTGGTAGGTAAGTTTAAATGTGAAGAACTTCATTGTATTTTCCGTTAATGTTTTTTTTTTTTTTTCGAACAAAATTCACATCTCTACATTATTAACCTTTTTTTTATATTCATGTGAATACTTTTTTGAGTTGTATAAATTTGAATTTCATATAGATACGGATGTAAATTACATACACATGTTAGGTCATATTTTTTTTTGTATTTTTTATGTACATATATGTATCTCTAGAGAATATTTATAGTTATAAAGTTGGTAAGAAGCAAAAAAAAAAAAAAAAAAATTAAAGAATGTTTACAGGACTAAAGAATTCATTTATTAAACAAATATGAAAAATATGACAATGAACTATGTGTATAAAAGGTAAAAATTGTTTTGAACCCAACATTTTTTTTTTCTCCTACATAATATGTATTTATATTCATATTTTTATTTATTTTCATTAAATGATATAAAATTATACATATGTACATACTTACAGCGGCGTAGATAAATAAATGTAAATATATTTCATATTTAGAAAATAGAATGATCCTTTTTTTTTTTCATTTACATATCTATTTATATATGTATGTTGTAGGTATCATTTTCACATGTGTGTATCTGTAGACAAATAAAATACAACACAATTTGAATATCATTTCAAATCCTTTCAAAAGCAAAATAAACTCATGAATGAAAAATAAAATATAAAACAATATAATAGTAAAAAGAAAAAAAACAAATCAGAAAAAACATATTTAATTGTATAGGTTCCTGCCTGTAGGTTAATATACAATAATTTATGTTATGATAAATATCCTTTTTTCATTTCTAAATAAATTATAATATTCTCATATGAATGTATGTAGTAATACATAACTTATTGTAATTTACTCTTGTTCTATTCATTTTATAAATATGTGCACAGTTTTATAGTTTGTAATTTATCAATTTATAAGAAAAAAATTTAAAAAAAAGATAATGTCCTGTCCTTTTTTTGTGTTGTATATGAAATGTGAATTTGTTATTTTATTAAGAAAATATAAACAAACGAATATTACAATAAATATATGTGCATATAACTGTGTATTAATTGTATTGAATTTAAATACCATACTATTTGTTCAATAAATTATTTTATAAAAGAAATTCCTTAAAATTCCTTACGTAAAAATATATGGTAATGGTAATATAACTAACTATCTTACCCAGATTTATATTCGAAATAAAAATGATTTTGATGTAATGTTTCTGACTTTTTATGTTTCATGTTTCATGTTACGTATAGTCCATTTTTATAATCATGTAAATCCTTTTCAAATATCTGCAAGATCAAAATTCATTTATGTAATTGAATTCATGAATAATTTTTTTAACTGTAGCAAATACACATTATTTGTGGTAATTTGTGGTCATAAAACCAAATGTTACATTGAAAAACATCGCCAAACGTTTTGAAGGAAATGAAAAATTTTGAAATGTTTTTTTTTTTTTTTTTCAAAGGATAAAGATAATTAATTTAGTGACACATAATAATAACTACTTACTGTTACACTGTTTGTGAGTGTCTCTTCCAAGGATTTTTTTTTTCTATTGTTCTATTGGAACACCCATACTTTCTTATTTATGACTGTCATTTATATCATACGTTTGTTTAATTTCAAAAATTAATTGTAGCATGTTTATCAATTTAATTCATTTGATATTTTACGTATTTTTTTGTTGTTGTTGCCAAAACAACACCTTTAACACCTTTTAGAAGCTTAAATTTTATTGAGAATGATGTTCGTATTACATGTGACAGTTTGAATTATTCGCCCTCACTACTATACTTTCAGCAGAGTAAAAAGAGTTACCTTGTATTGAATGTGTTTGTAGTAATTTTAGGCTGCTGTTAAGGTAGAACTATAATTGACAAGGGTAACATGGGAAACATGAGAAAAACTAACGAATGTTAAAACGTCACATTTGGTTAACTATAATAACATAGATAACATACTAAACATACTCGTAAGCAATACGAATTTCACAAAATGAGGTTATGGCTTATGTTACTTATGTTATGTACGCTTTCGATCGTACTGCTTATATCGAGCTTATGTTAAACGAATTTTTAACGAATGTCGGACATGTCAATTACAGTTTAGCTCATTGATTTGGCTGTGTTCGGCTACGACATATGTCATAGCCTATACTTATGTCGATTATAATTCCCACTTTAGTTTTCGCTCCTATACTTCCTTTTCATACGTAGGTACCTACTTATATTTGGCATGTTCTTTATCAAAAAAAAAAGGAAAATTTAAGATAACAAAACAGTTATTACTTTCCATAGCATTATGTACAGTTTTTTTTTTTTTTTTAGCACAAAACATTTCATTACAATTCATAAAATTTTCACTCCATATAGATATTACGAGTAGTTTTACGAGACCGAATATATATTCAATTTTATTTTTATTATTAATCAGATGTAAATACGTATATAGTTGTTAAATTTTTAACTAAGTATTTACGTACTCTGTGTACTGTTATTTTTAATGTCTAATTTTATGCAACAACAGACGTATATTCATACTCGTAGACCAATGAAAAAGTACCTAACATAAATCATTTTCGTGTATCTAACGTTAAAAATTTTATTTTTCACATATTTAGAGATAAGGAAATAAAACATACTAAATATACACGTAATATGGTGAAAAATGAAATAAAAATAATGTTTTATACCATAAAAATCCTTTTAATTAATGAATGAACTAATGAATATGAATACAGAGTAGAGTGTTGGTCATAGCAAAATTTTTATAATGTTTTCCTTATTTTCACGCATACTTACGTCTACTAAATTTGCATGCATATTGTATATGTGAACGTACGTGTTTAGTGTCCAGATATATTTAACAATGTATTCATATTACATACTTTCATTATATATAATAACGAAAAAATATTATGACAAAGTATGACTTAAAAATGAAAATGTGATGAATGTTTAAGGAACTTGAAATAAATTGAAAAATATCAGAGAGTTAGAAAGAAAGAAAATTATTATAGGTGTACATAACCTCTATATAATTATATTTTAAGTATTTTTTTTTTTTCGTTGCTGTATTATTTCCGCTGTTATTTTTATGAAAAGTGATAAATTTGAGATTTCTTGTAAGAAATAAAAACCGTAACTACACACACAAAGATGCACACACGCACACGTTTTTTTTTTGTGTATTTCAAAATTATTTACGATAATAATTCGTGGTTTTAAAAGTTGAATCCCTAAAGTAAAATATTGTCATCATCATGCCTCAGACCTCAAAATACATTGTAGCACTGCTTCAACTAAAACAATTTTTTTTTTTTTATTTTTATTCATAATTTATTCGAAAAGTCACTGAATTATTTTTATTAAATATATGTATTTTTTTTTCTTCATCAAATAGTACGTGTACATATGAGAGAATATATTTTTATGTAATTTTTTACATGTGACATATTCTTTTTAACCCTCTCAGTCTGGATGTCTCAAGTAGCATTGTGTAAATGGGATAGGGAAACATCATTTTTTTTTTTTTAACTATATATGATTAAGAACCACTTACAAATACTAAGTAGACAATCTGTCTTTCTTCATTACTTACACTCATACATTATGAATAAATGTATAGTGTACATTATATGCAGTATTTACGATGCATATGTATGCAACATACTGTATACATTAGTTCAAATAGTGATATAAGTTAGTATGTGGTACTGGTACATGGAGTATCAACATCACAAGACGACAAGACAATGAAAATAGAAAAAATAAAAATAAAAAAAAAAAAAAATATGGAAAAATGAAAAAAATTATGTAAAACAAAATATTATTCTTACATAAACATTTAAATGGATAAACTTAAAAGGACGAAAACACACACAGGAAAATAAATAAATTTTTACATGAATCATTTCAAACTGAATAACTCACTCTGACAATATTATGACATTTTCATTGTTTTTTAATTCATTTCCTTACACTTACTACATAAGTGAGATTTTTTTTTTCGGATACCTACATATGAGGGGACATGCATAAATATTAACAACTCATTGTTTTTTTTTTTATTATTTTCTGCTTCTTCAGTATAATGTTGATGACGTGTTACATGATTGTCTAAGTAAGTAAAAAGGGCGTCGACTTTTTAAGAATGTGTTTTTAACAAAATTTTCTGTTTTTAAACAAAATAATATATTTTTTCAATTAGTTTTTTTTTTCTCCTCATATTTTTGCATATGAAAATCTCTGCAAAGGAATAATCACAGAGTATACAGAAAGACAGATGAATGACAGGTGTTAATGGTAATTAAATTCAACAATGTCTACAAGTGAATAATGTCTACATGAATGTACACACTTATGTAACTACATAATATGCTATGTAAATTTAAAGTAATCCTTTTGACATACTCTATGATATGTTGCAAATGTTGTCTATGTCATCCATCTTTCTATCGTTTTACACGATGACTCCAAAACACTATAAAGTTTATTTTATGAAAATTAAAAGAAAAAATCAAAATAAAAACCCCGAAAATTAATTATCTAAATGATATGCTGATCACATTAATGTCTTTCTGTTTTGTTTTTTTTTTTTATTAAAATGGAAAACATAAATAAAATGAAATAAATTTCAAAATAATAAATTCTCCTTTTTAGATAAAATTTACCTTTGATATGTATTTGTAATTTTTATTCTCTTTTGTTTATATTGACCACATAACTATATACTTACCAAATAATATCCTGAAATGTATAGTTACTGTTTATCTGAATACAGAACAAAATTATTATAATTATAATTAGTAGTAGTAATGAAAATCATGTGGTTACTCATTTAAACAACAACAACAACAACAATATCATCATCATCATGAACGCATTATCGAAATTAAAAATATTCAAAACATACAAAGGATTTGTAATAAAATTTTGAAAAGAAAAGTTTTATTGCTCTGTGTGTGTGTGTGTGTATATGTGTGTGTCTAAAATATTTGTTCATCCTTTTTGAAATTTTATAAAATGATTGAAGCACAAGCTAATGCTTGTATTTGTAATATTATGGTACTATATGTGGATGATAATAATTATATTCACATAGTGTTCGAACACCTTTTGAAATTAACATAAAGCGTTGATATTTTTACGATGAATTCTAATTACGTACATACTTACTTCTTAAAAGTTCAAAGTTAAAATTTTGTTAAAATTCTTCGCTCGATATATGTACATATCCTCGTACATGAGATGAAAAAAAAACGTAGCTATGGTGTATGACGTAAAATAATTAAAAAAAAAAATTATTTAAAAAAATTCGATTAAAATACAAGTACACATAATATACTCGTTACAAAGATAGTATTAAAAACTTTTGGGATATTATAACAGGTATATATAGATGTATGATATTGCGGTATGTATGGTATTACATTTGATGTGGTAATGTTAATACTAATTATTTGACATGATTATACATGATTATAACATCACACACTACACACCATACACATGTAATTTAAAAGGAAAAATTACTAGGTCAGATGACTATACGTACATTAAAATGTAGTATCAAACATGATACGATACGATACCAAAGTTTTATACACACTACATTACATCTACACTTACACGAATCGTAAATTTTTACGTTACTGATGTACACAAATATCTATTTTATATAATATATCTTAGTACCTACAGTACGTTATCATCATCATCATCATCGTCATCTATAAGAAGCATCCATCGTCTGTATGATCACCGTCATCACCATCAAATACTTTTGTTTAACTTTAATGGGATGACGATAAAAATGAAAATTATTTGACGTTTATTTTACATAAGAAATTTTCTTTTCAGTGTTTTTAGAACTACACTATTACATACATATAGTATTTTTATCTAGTATGAGGGAAAGCATGTGTTTACTAATTTTTTTTTTCTTTTCAAAAAATTTTTGTATTATTTTCTTCTTCTTTTCGGTTGTAGAAAAAGAGTTGGGACTACTTTAAAATCATGGTATTTAAATATATTTTCCACACACACACACACACACACAAACTTAATGTATCATAATTTTATAATTTTATTTAACGTTACAAAGTTAAAATTTATAAAAGTTATTTCGAGCATTATATAAATGAAGATGAGAGATGCAAAGTTTTTTTTTTTATTCCACTGTAAGTTTTTACACTGATTTTCAATGAAGGGACCAAAGCCAAACAACAGCAAGAAATATAAGAAAATCAAGAAAACGACCTTCATGTTGAATTTTAAAGTTTTTTTGGTTACGGATTTTTCAGTTTTCATTTTTTTCATTTCGTTCACTTGCCGTATATTCGTATCGTATGCTCGTATTTATATTTTTCGATATTTTTTAATTTCTTTTTCTTCTTCTACCTATACAATTTATTTTTAGTAAAGTTCAGTTTTAACAAAACCATCTCCTTTTTGGACTTATTCTTTTTTTATTTATTTCTTTTCTCACTTTAATTGTTGTCAGAAGACATATAAGTATTTTATTTAGTACCTAATAAATATTTGTGTTTACAATTCATATGAGAGAATTTTGATTTTCTTTTTAAAAACAAAAATAAAATATAAAATAAAAAAGAAACATTTTTTCCTTTCATTATTTCTTTTATACTTTCGTATATTTACATATGTATGTAAGTATATGCGTGTATATGTTTGTGACTTGAGGTAAATATAGATAAAATAGAACACAGTCTATTCTGAATTATATACATTATAATTAAAGAAAATGATAAAAGTAATTTAAAATACGAAAAAAAAACAATATTATAATGAATGAAAATCCTTTCCCAAAGTATTTGATGATTATGAGAAGAGTTTGTACGAGTATTATGTACTGCCTAGTACCTAGTACTAACTGCTACTTACTACTTATTCTACTGTACTATACCACTCAATATAGTACTACGTACTACTACTACTACTACTACTGCTACTATAGTAATTGTAATTATTAGGATAATACACACAAAAAAAAAAAAAAAATAAAAAGAAGTAAATTTACAACAAGTGAAGTCTAAAAATCCTAAAATCCCCTTAAGATGAAACCTGATGGCTATATAATGCTGTGATGGTAATGACGATAATTATTATAACGATGGCTAAGATGTGTACATTATATATATAAATAAATATTTACATAACAATTTTTTAGAATATTTACATTTTGTTTGAGACAGTTTTAAAAAATTTTTTCCTATTCATATTTTCATTTTAATTATGCTTTTACTTTCTTATTTTATGAAATTTTTCTTTGATGTTTTTTAATTTATTTTTATTTTTATTATTTTGTTGTTGTTGCTGTTTTTGTTATTTTGTTTTCCCAAAAACTTTAAAAGTAAGTTAATATAAAATTTAAAAGGTGATCAAATGAGAAGCAATTATTTTATATTTGAAATAAAAACAAATTATTCGTCTATGATGTCATTTTAAGTTTTGGTGATCAATTCATAAGATCAAAATACGATTTTTCCATGAAATAATGAATCTTCTTCAATTCAAGTTGCTTCGAAGTCAAAGAATCTGCAAAACTTCTATATGCAATAAAGATAATAATTACTTCAATTTTTTTCTACACAGATTTGTCTTTCTATACATAGACAATACGGTAGGGAACCTGAACTTGAACCTGCGACTGTTACGATATTTGAAAAATTTATAGTTGCTATTTGATCACCTCTTACTAAACAGAATCTTACGTAAACAGAAATAAGGATTCGAGTTAAAATAGAAAGTTTTTTAGTTTTTTATTTTATATATATATTTTTTTTATTTTTGGATATTTTCTGAATGGTTCAAAATAAAAAAAAAAAAATAAACTTAAATGAAAATGAAAATATTGAAATGAATGTAAAAAAAAATCATACAATTTACGACATAAATGTAAACTTAATTTTGAACAAGAACATGGCAAGAAAAATTATTAAAGTTTGTACATTTTCTTTTTGTTCTCAAATACAAATTTTAACTGCAAATAAAATTATGCGTATTTAACAAATATGTTTTTTCTTAATTAAAATTTTTTGCTTTATTATTAAAACTTTTTTTTTTTTTTGATAAATAAAAATATATGTAAAATTAGTGAATACAAGAACATAATTATAAATGTTAATTTGTCAAGTATTTCGGTAATAAATTTATTTTTCCTTGATTTTCTTTTATAAATCGTCCATCAGTGATTAGTGTGATGGCTAACTTTTTTACATAAAGCCACGAATTATTAAAATGTTTTTCATCTTGAAATTATTTTGGAAAAAATAAGAAATTTATTATATTAATTGTGTTGTCGTGTAAATGTTACGAATGATCTGTGCTTGTACAAAAATAAATCTGAAATCTGAATGAAATCAACGAATTATTTTCCTTTTTGAAAATATTATGGTTCAAAATCTGCATAATTTTTTAGTGATTGCCTATAGAGATCATTAATAAATCAAATTCGAATTTAAAAACAGAAAAATTCGTACATTTGTACATCATCCTGGTAAAATTTTTGATGCCAAACATAAATTAAATCTTTTATTTATTTTACGTAAATTTCAAAGCTTAAACTTTAAAGAATTTTTAAATTCCAACAAATGACAAATTAATAAAGTCACCTATACAGTTATGTACTACATATAGAATTGAATTCAAAAATACTTAGGAAAATTAAAAAAAAAATTTTTTCTTTTTGAATTATTTATTAAATAAAATCCCATCTCTCCGAAAGTTTTAATCAAAAAATTTTATTTAAAGCCTTCAAAATTATTCAATCAGATTATAAATTTATGATGAAATTATACAACAGAAAACAACAAAAAAAAACTGTTTTTTCTTCCTAAATTATAAAAAAACTAATTGAAAATCATTGAAGGAAGTCTAAAGTCTAACGTATTTCTGCATTTTGCTATAGTACTCCATTTAAATACGTTCAAAATGTAATAAAATATTAAATAATCTGGTAGACGAGTTTCAATTATGTAATCCGATTGTTCCGTGAATTTATAATAATATGTGCGCAGTTTATATTTTGGTTTACAGAATACAATGAATATAATGTTAACATAGTCAAATAAAAAAACAGAAAAAAAAATTAAATAAAATAACGGAGTAAAAAGAAAAGAAAAGAATTGAGTAAAAGTTATTTTCATCCAATATTGTACACGAATATACATAAATACATACACTTACACGTGCCTGAGTAAATTATATGTATATAACGTTAACTTTTACTTTGTTATGAATACTCATTGCGAGGAGTATAAGAAATCTTCACATATCATTATTTTACTATACAATGTACTCGTATGTAGTATATACATACATATGTATATTATTTCATTGCATTTTTTACCTTTGAAGCTTATCTCAAGGTAGTAACATTTATCTGTATGCAGAAAACATATCAATCGAAAACTGAATACAAATATGGATTTTCATATAATGTCGATTTAACAGTTTGAGAAGCACTATCTGTTTGTTGGGTGCATTTGAAATGCAACGTACATATGGGAGCGATGTTTGCAACATGTTTATCACAAACTCAAACAACAATCAACAACAATCTCCTTCATGCAAAACAAAATTGATTTCAAGCTTTTCAATTAAATGGGAATGGAAAACGTTGAAAAGGACATTTTTCGTTTCTTTTTATTTCTTTTTTCTTTTGCCTTGTAATTTGTTTGTAAATAAATTTTTTTCCATTTTGTGTGAGGTAAATGACTTTTGTAAAAATGATTTAAAAGCTTTCCATAAATTTGATTCAGTCAACAATAAAATTTGTTTTTGAATAAATTGTATGCAGCGATAATACAACTAACAACACGTTGTACTACGATTGTACTACGGTTGTATTTATACGCAACATACAATCATACAATCTTCCTTAAGTTTGATATCCTTCTATGCAGAGAAAGAGAAAGCTTTCAAATTCATGATTTTCCATTTCCAAAATTTTTTTTTGTTTTGTTTTTTGTTTTGGAATATTAGTGGGAAAATCATCTGAAAAATGATATAAATGAAAAAATTCTATTACAGTCGATTGCAAAATTTCAATTTAAATCCAATACACTAGTCCTTACATAACCCACAACGTGTATGAGTGTAATATAATCTGAGAAGTAGGAATATATACTATGGACTGGAATGATTGAATTATTATTCGATTTTGGATTATTTTTTCATTCTTTACATTGTTTTCTTTTTACATTAATTACGTGTACTGTATCATCATATAAAGAATGTACATATGTATGTTATACAACTAAAAAAACGGACATCAATAATACATACGTAATAATACTCGTACATATAATATATGTATTAAGGATTCGTTTATATTGGAAACGAGCGAAATATTTCTTTGGAAAATTTATTCAGAACAATGCTAGCTCAGTTATAAATAGACTTCCGTCATGATATGTAACGATGAAAATATAAGGATATTCGTGCGCGTTTCATATAATTTACATATAAAACGTGTTGAATTCTCGACGGTATAATTAAGAAATGCTATAAACTTGAAAATAAAAAAAAAAACAAATTGAAAAATATTTTTCGAACATGAAAAATCAAAATAAAGATAATGAGTTCGAAAATAATAAAAAATTGAATAAGTGATGTAAATAAATTCATTTCAAAATATAAAAATTAAGCAAAAAAAAAAGAAAAGAACAACAATCATTGTTCATATATGTTAAAGAAAACCATTCGATTCATTCGAATGGTTACACAATAAACAACGAAATCATAATATCGCTTTATAAAAAAATCTAAAATTATATTTGCATCCATGCAATGGGATAGTAAATTAACGTAAAACAAATGAAACAAATGTATTGTATTTATTTTTAATTTTTTAATTTTTTTTTATGGTTTTTTATTGAAACAGTTATTTTTAAAATTTTATTTTCAAAAAAACAAAAAAAAAAGGAAATGTTGAATAAAAATAATTAAATAATGAATAAATCATATCTATAAAAATAATAATTTTATTTTTAATAATAAATTTGATTTGTGAAATTTTGATTATTTAAAACAAAAAGAAAAAATGTTATTTTATGCAATTTTTTAAATTTCGACTTAAAAATAAAAATTCAAATATAAAAATAACAAACACAAAAATGAAGTAAGGATATTATAAAGCATAACATCAAAAATACATTTGCTTTTGTTTTTTCTTTTAATTTTTTTTTTTTTCGATTATTATTTTTTTCTTGTTTTTCACTTTCTTTGAAACACAAAAAGTGTAGATACTACGTATATTGAAATAATAAAACTATAGCAATTTAACAACAACAGCACAGTAAAATGTCCCAGAAAACTAATGATCCACCTACCGTACAATACATACACTGTACATGCATTTATAATGTATTTATTGTGTGTGTATACATATCAGTATAATATGCAAAAAAAAAATGTTCCTTCTCTTTGCAACATGAAAAACCATTTAAATAATGAATAAGTGTTGAAAGTGTTGAAAGTGTAAAAAAAAAAGGAAAAAAAGAAAAAAATAAAAACAATTTTCAGGTTAACGAAACGGATAAAAAAATATCAACAATAGAATTAAAATAAAATAAACGAGAAAAGAAACAAAATAAAAATAAGAAATGAAAAACCTTTCACTGTTCTTAATTGTTGTATTTTTTTTTTGTTTTCTTTTTTCTTGTTGTTATTTATTTATATGGTTGTTTTTATGTTTTTATTGTTTTCATTCATCGTATACAGAATAATTTGCATTTTAAGTTCATCAAAAGTTATGTTGCGTTGCTTATGCATTTTTGTTTTTTAAAAAATTTCAAATTTTTTGATCGAATTTTTTTTAAGAACTTTTGTGTTTGTTTGTTTTTTTGTGTTCTTTTATAACGTCGTTCTGGAAATTGGAAAATTAAAATTTCATGTTCTTTTAAAAGTTTTCTCTTGTTTATAGTATTTGTGTTTAAAATTTGATTTCTTATATTATTCATATTACGATTAACAACACATCACATTTTTTTTTCTTTCTTTTCTAATTTAAATTTATTTTATTTTATTTTATTTTTTGATTTTTATTTCATTTCAATTTCATATTATTTTTAATACAAAAATATCATTAAATATGTCAACACAATATCCTTTTTATCTGTTATCTGTTTAATTTTTCCCGGTTCTCATAAAAAATTCTTTTTCTTTTTCAATTTAATATCATTTGAATGAATTTTTGTTGAACATTTTCGTTTACTCACACCAACTGTAACTTAGCTATAAAAACCAGATTGTATATACGAATTAATGTTATAGCAATAATTATTATGGGAAGGATATCTTTACATATGTTCTACTTCCCTATAAGGTAGTGAAAAATGAAAATGAAAAGCGAAATGAAAGCCCGGATACCGGACCTTTATTAACTAAGTACATAAAATACACCGGATTCGATTATTTTTTCCTGTTTAACATTTTTCATACCTTTTATTATCCTTTTGTATCTACTTTGATTTTCTTTGTATACATACAAAATGTAGTACATAAAATTAAACGTGTTACATACCAATAATAAATATAAATACATACATATGTATCGGATATTATTCCGATAACGTGTACAACAACTGTAAGACATTATAAGACATTAGATTACGATGTGATTAGTGTGTCTTGTCATGAGAGTTCGATTCATTATGTTTGGCTTTTCTTTTCGTGTATTTTTTTTGTTTTTTGTTTTCATTCTGACTATTAATTTTAATGACAGCAACATTACGAGATTTATTGTGCTTTTAAACTTGAATAGTGCGAGAATGATAAAAATGAAAGAAACATTTTTGGTGAATTCAAACGAATAAAAAACTAAAAAAATAAAAACAAAGAATTTATAAATAAATTAAAACAATTACGTAACGTGTTTATATATTGGATTCGGTGTAATGGAAATTTTCTGTTTAACAAAAAAAAAATTCTGAGAAAAATAAAAAAATTGTACAATATTTATGTGTTGGAACTTTTGTACAAAGGGATATTGAAACAACTGAAAACTGAGCAGAACAAGTTCAATATTAATGGAATTATCATTGTTAAATTTTATGTTTGAATGTGTTGTGTGAGTTTATTGATGAGGAAAAAATTAATTTATAAATTATTGTATTTTGATATGAGTGCATATTGCACATAAATACAAATCAATTTTGAAATTTTAATAAACGCTAATTCTCGTCTATGATTTTATGATCATTTTCTGATTATATTATTCCACTGTATCTATGCAGTTTGTATGTAAATATGTTTTTGTGTATCTATGTCAATATTTTAATTGGATTTCTGTTGTTCCTTTTTTAACTTGACTATATAGTATACTATACACCCAATATAAGAATGAAAAACATTATAAATCAAAATTTATATTTATCATGTAGGATAATAATTTTTGTAAGGATAATATAAACAAAAACTTTTATTTCAATTAAATTTTTTTCTTTAAATTTTACATTAAATTAATGTATATAAATACTCGAAGGACAAAATTGCAATTTTTTTCGTTGGTGATAGAAATAATTTTTATATTCTCTCAATTCATTCTCAAAAAAGCAGCGATGCCCGTTTGAATAGTTCAAAGATGAAACGGACTAAAGCATGCCATTAAAAGTAATAAAATATTAATTTTTGCCTTTTTTTATATTCATTTATTATTTATCATCACAAAAAATGATATTTTACATAGTGGTTTTACAAATTATTGTAAATAATCATAATAAATGTCTCTAGAAACCGTAAAACAGAAGAGTGATATGAAGCGGTTTGACATATTTTTATCTGTGCATGCATATTTAAACAACGAATTTTTCTTTCGGTTTCAATCATTCATTCTTTTTGTTTTGATGAATAATTGAATGACAATTACTATTTGGAATATTCTCACATGGAGATAAAATATTTGATACTTTTAAAAAGTTTAAAATTAATTCAATTTCTCTTAATCTTCTTATAGTAAAAATATTTTTAAGAAAGAAGAGTAGACTGCCAAAATTTTTTAAATGTTTCCAAGTTAAAAAAATATATTTGTACTCCTTCACATATATATGTATGTATGTAAATTATTTTTTCCTCAAAAATAATAATTTAATTATGCCCAAATTCCACAGTGAATGTTTAAGTTTGAGTTTAGTTATACCTGTATATAAAAGGATCAATTCTATTCGATAAGCAGAGTTTAAGACTTAAACTTCCACTCTGAAATCAAAACATCTCTTAACCGAAGGTTTAAACCTTAACCTGAACTTAAGATTTCACTGTGGAATTGGACATTAATGTGACAAATTTTGCTCTCCCATAAAAAAAAAATTTACAAAATCGTTAATTTTATTTTTACAAAATTTCAGTGATATAAATTTTTTAAAGAAAATTCTTCAGTATCACCACAGTCTGTAGCACTTCTTATGCGTATTATATCACAATATATGCGATCAATATTTCTTCTGAATTGCAACTCCAACATAAATGCATTTTGTTTGTTACACAGAGCAAAAAATACAAAAGAGTGCTTTCAAATAATTTTCAATATTTATTAGTTATGAAAATATTAATAACACTGACATGAATATAATATTATCTTTCTCTCTTTCTCTCTCTCTCTCTGTGTTATGGTATATGCATATTTTTCATTTGAATAAAAATAGCGAAATTCTGAGAAATTCTATTCTAATGAAACGTATAAAATTAAATTAAACTTGACACAAAAATAAAAATGAAAATTAAAATTAAAATAAAATCATATAAAATAAACCAAAATTTTATTTCCCATAAGACATAATAAATATTATGTTCGAGTATAATATACACTTGCACGCGTATTTCATCTTTACTTGTATATATGTATATATTTTTTATTATTCTCTTCATAATGCATAGTTGCATAGAGTATTAAAAACAGAAGTTATGCATCACAATATACGATCATGTTCTCATACTTGTATTAATTTTATTGGATTTTTCAAATAATTTTTCTTTTAAAAATACGCTATGTACTTATTTGTATGTGTTTGTATATACTTATATATTTATAAATAATCTATATATGAATAATTGTTTGTGTATACAATATTTTATGTATGGCATTCAAGTTTTTATGCATAATCTGAGAAACTTATGTATATTCAACAATTCAATTTATAATTTACAAAATTATATTCGATATCAAAAATGTAAAATTGTAAAAAAATGAATGTAAAATTCTCGTACGTTTTTTACAACTCCCTTGCAAATTTCATATTTTTTTTTATTATATCTTTTTGTTCTTAATTCTTATTTGTTTGCAATTAATTATATAATAATGGCCTCTATTGTGAATATCGTCAAATAAACGAACAATCGTACAATCGAAGTTTTGGTATTGCGAGTATCGATTGCGAATGATATGTTCGATTGTGATCGTATCACTCGTTCGATTGTCTTTTAACGAACGAATATCATTTTTTTTGTTCATTTTATGATGATATTTCATTGCTTTACGTGGTTCTTTGTTTTTTTTTTTTTAAATGTAATTACTAAAAATTATATTTTAATACATATTCTTATTTTATTATTATTATTTTTATTATTATTATTTTATTAAAAATTTAAGTAATAAAAATCAGGTTGAAAAACTGATAGAAATTATGAAACAAAATCCTCAAATTGTACAGGGACTTTATAGAAAAAGCCAAATTTTAAATAATTGGGGAAAGTATATGCTGAAATTTTAAACAGTCTTAGTCCTCCAGTAAAATCATCTGATAAATGGTTGAAGGAACAAAAGTATTTAACAAATATTTTATAGCATTTATCATACATCTAACAATTATTCTATTTCAGTGTGGACTGATTTAAAATTTAATATTAAAAAAAAATTGATCCACAACAAAAAAGAACAAACAGCAACTGGTGGTGGACCAAATACCCAATATCAATTTTCTCAAAACAAAATTTAAATCACATAAGCAATGAAAAACTAGCATTTTTCACAATAGTGTTAAAAAGATTCACAATAGTGTTAAAAAGATTCACAATAGTGTTAAAAAGATTCACAATAGATTATAATTTTAACAACGCATATGACATTATTAATTTATGCTTACGATTGTGTTACACATACCGAATTATTTTACAATCGAACAGCTTTTCATCATTCGATCAAAAACACAATCGATATTCGCAATAGAGGCCAATATTTATTATTTTATTTAAATAATTTTAAACTAATACAAATTAAATTCAGCAGCAGCATTTACAAATATTACTCTAAAATGTAAAATAAAAAAATTATATTCTCTCTTCTATTCATTTCTTCTTTTTTTTTTTCAAATTTTATTGTTAATTTATCTGGGTTATTGCTGAATACGATAAATATGTGTACATATAAAGTATTAAAATACAGATATACGAGTATATAGCTACATAATATAAAATGATTATTATACTAATACCATTAAAATAATGTACATAATTTATTATATTTTCTACATATAAACACACATACTTACATGTGTATTAAATATTTTTATATTTTTAAAATTTTCCAAATTTCAGTAACATAATATTATGTGCATATTTAATTTTCATAAATCTTCCGAAAAACAAAAAAAAATAAAGAATTATGAGAAAATATATGTATAAAATTTTTTTAAATTATTTAATCCATAAATTTTATGTAATTTGTATATCTTTATCTTTATACTCGTGTATAAAATTTATTTATTTATTTACGTTATGTTTTTTTTTTTTCTGCATGCAGTTTTATTTTAAAAATTATCCTTCATTGAATATGACTGTATTATTATTATTATTATTATTTATGGAATACATATACAATTTTATATTTTTGGTAAATGAATGTTATGCTGTGTAAATAATAATAATTGTAATTTTAAATAATATTATTTTTATGTAATATAATTTTTTATTATTCGTTTTCATTTTCATTAAATTTGTTTTCATTTTTAAATGATTTATTAAATTGCAGTTAAAATTGATTTAGTATGTATATATGTATGTATTTTGTAAAATAATCGTAATTGTGTCATTGCCATTCGAATGTACAACGCGGTATATATATGTAGTACATTCATATGTACGCGTATATAATATTTCATAATTATTCTATGTATGTAAAGTATATTATGTACGCGAGCAAAGTACATACATAAATTTGTACTTCAACAAGTATATAAATATTTTATTAATTCTTTTTTTTTAAATAAAAATAAATATTATAAGAAGTGAATTTAATTAAGAATTTTTATGTTTAATTTTTAGTAATTGTAAAAATGTAAAAAATAATTTTAACATAAAATCTTTACAGTCAACAATGTATTTTCAAACTAAAATGTATATCTACATACACCATATATGTATATAATTCGTTCAATTATAATTTATTTATTTTTTTTTTTTTTATATTTTTTCTCATAATTTATATTTGAATATGAAAAAAGGAAATTACATTAAAATTGTTATTACATTTGAATAAAAAATAAATGTGATATTTCAATAAAAATTAAACAAATTAGGATACGATTTGTTCAAAATAATTATAAAGTACATAAGTACTATGGATTATTTCAAGCAAAAATAAAATACTTAGAAAGTTGAAAAAAAAATTACTTTAAAAATCGATATCTTTGTTGATTTTTCGAAATTTAAATTTCAAGATTATTTGTACACGTTAATAAAATACATATTGTGTTCTAAAAAATGCATATATGTAAAAGATTCGATTATTTGATAATACACATTTCCATCTGTTTCGAAAATTTCAATTTATCATTATTGAAATATGTATACGTACTAGATATCAAATCCTTGAATATATTATATCATTATTGAATATAATATGATTAGAAAATAATTTTCCTAAAAGCAAAATTTTGTGATATTTACTTTCTGAAATTCGTTAAATTATCATTACTAAAACAGTTAAATCGATGATTATAGAAGTACGTTTTTAATTAATTACGATGGAAAACATATTTATCGTTCACTGCGGAATATTCATGAGAAATATCATATGAATGCATCGATTTATTTAAAAATTACATACAATACGAGTATGTATATACATGTACAATTTTATATCTGGTATTAAATGTAAGTGTTGGTATAAATTCAAGATGCTGTACTTTTAAAAATCAATTATAATGTTTTTAACTGTTTTTAACGAATATCTTTAATATTTTAATATCATAAATAATGAATTTAGATTTATATACTCGTACATATTTTTTTTGCTTTCTTTTTCATTCTCTTTCTTTAAATTCTCTTTCTAATACAATTGATAGATTACGTAATTATACATAGACACTCACTATGTAAAAAGAAAAATAAATTTTATTTTTCATTTACGTTTTATACTTTTTTTTTTTATATTACTGTGCATACATTCATAAATAAATAAAATGTGTGTATGTGCATGTTTAGTATAGAGATATACACTCTATCTACTCATATTTTATGTACAAAAATATATATGTATTTATCCGTATCCGACATTTTTATCTGATTTAATGAGGTACTTAACTTTATATGATTATTAAGGATTCCCTTTCATGTACACATCATAGTAAGATCTATGTATACATATGTATATTTGTATTCAAGTGTTAACGATATTAGATACAAATACGAATACTGAACAGATACCGAGAAAAGTTTATAAAATATCTAGAAATACATATACATAGTATGTATTTATGTGTGTGTTATTGTATACTATATCGATGCATCATAAAATGTAAATATATGTAACAAGTTTTGTTTCGGATCCATGATAAAGTGTTATATAGGTTAATAGAAAATTTATAATGTACGTTATACCACGTAGTATACGTAATACATTGGATTGATACTATAGGGTTTCATATACATTAAGTATCACAGGTATCATCATTTTTGTATATACTAAATACGTAAATTATTTTGATACTCATATATATACATATGTTTGTACATACTTGTAGTATTTATAATTATAAAATAAAATTTGTTCATATAAATAATACTTACACAAGTATGCTGAGATGAAAATGTGATTATTTTTTCTTTTATCTGTGTGTTGTATTATACATAAGTACTAAGATATACTGGTAGTAAATTTGCAAAATATAACATGTGTACAAAAAATGTTCTCGTTTATTCACATTCATATAATACTTACATATGTACATATTTGTATGCACACGTAATTTGTAATTATTGTAAATTTTGAATTCATTTGAAAAGCTTTCAATTTAAAACGTTATAGAATTTTATATATACGAGTACTATAGACAAAATTAAATTTACTGCATTTATATTTATACAGATGTGTGTATTTGTATTACGAATAAAATAAATATTAACGTAAATAAAACTACTATCTACAATTTTATAAAAAAAAATGTTCAGTTTTATTTTAAATTAAAAACAAATTAAATAGAAAATACATTTTCATTTAAAAATTATATGATTTCATTCTCTTTCTCTCTTTTTCTGACTCTCAAATGTTGTGTTTTTTTTTTTTTTTTTTGATAGTTTTGTTTTTGAATTTTATCAATTAAATATTTTTTATTTTCTGTAAAATTCTACATCAATTTAATTAATAATGAACATGCATATTATCGGACCATTATATCTTAATGAATTCAAAAATAACTATAATTTAAGTGGAGATTTAATCATTAATTTTTATTACATTTCGTTATAGCACCTACATACAATAAAAAAGTATTAACCAGTAATACATATATGCACATACGTATGTGTGTTTACATAATTATAAAATGCATTTTTTTGTAATTATTATAATTTTTTTTTTTTGAGTTTATTTGCTCATGTAAAAAAAATACATAATATTCAATCAATTATTATTCAATGATTTATAGTCATCGCATCACTTTTCACTATTCTGGTATATAATTATATTTTATGTGAAAAACATTTTGTATATCTACACATGTTTACATGTCTGAATCAAAGTCAAAAATAAAATTTATAGCTTCAAATTGTTAACGAACTTTATTACAGATCTCTGTTATTGTTCATTCATGTGTAATATGGTATTAAAATTTTAACTTATAAAAGAAATACTTTTAGATATAATACACATGTAGATATGTATATTTTTACTATAAATCAAAGGACAACTGATAAAAAATGACAAAATTATATACCAACATACAGAATAATCACCAAAAAAAAAAAAAAAAATAATAATAAAATAAACTTAAAATGGTGGATGGGGAAAATATGTACATACATACTATACAAATTAATTTTATATTAAATTGAAAACATTTCTCTTTTTATTATTGAATTATTTTTTTACAAATTTTTACAAATTTTCAACAACATTGAATTTAATTATGTATTTTACAGTATAAAATAAAAAAATTCAAAAATATCAAGGAGTATATCGCTATAATATCAAATATTGTTTATTCAGTAATCGAAAGATATGAAAATTAATTTCATTTCCAGGAATAAAATAAAAAACAATTTCATGAAGTATTGTAATTGTGCTGTAATATAGAAGGATATGATTTGTATTTCCACGTAAACAATAAGAATGAAAAATAAATAAAAGAATTACGTATATATACCTAACTGATTTAATTTCAATTTAAACAATGAAATAAAGAAAAATATAAACTTTTTCCTATACTTTTCCCATACTGTCATGTGTTAATCCAATATTATTTTTCAAAAAAATAAAAAAAAAATAAAACAAATTCAAAAATCTTCCTTTTCAAAATACAATACAATACAAAAAAAGGATAATTTCAAATATTCGAAAATACTTAATAAAAAAAAAATCTATTTACATTCAACAATTTATACTAAATAAATTCGTATTTTGATCTAGCTATATAAATTCAGTTAGGTACTGAAAAATTACGTGAGAAACGTAAATTTTAATAAAAGAAAAAAATAAGATTTTTAAAATGAAAATATTAAAGAACAACATCGTTTCAGGTGAACATTCTCTTATACATATGGGGGTGACTTTAACAAACAAGAAAATTTTTGGTTTATGCTAAAACATGATTACAAAGCTCTGTATAGATATAGATACTATGTGGAGTCGCTTATACAGTAATATTCGTATTATGATTTTACGTACAACAGTAAAGTAATATAGATGTACGGTATAATTATATGAAGAGAAAACATTGAATCAAAAAATCGAAAAGGTATGTAACAAAAAAAAAACATCATAAAAAGGGATTTTATTTAAAAGGAACGTTATGAGATAGACGATATACACTCTGCTCTTAATTACATCTGAAAAAGAAGAAGAAGAAATATAATAAAAAAAAAACTAGAAGATGAATTTTTAATCAACTCCATAAGGCTTTATCAGGTTTACGTTGAAGAATATTATCAAGGTTTTTTCGAGGATGTTTTTCGGGATTTGGTTGTTTTTTTTTTTTTTCCTTATTTATTTTTTAAGAGACTGAATTATGTTATATCTAATTCTTCAAAATCAAGGTACACACATACATATATAGCTCGTGTTTATTATAACGGAAATATATATGAATACAGTACTCGTACATATAATATAACCATGTGCTTGCTATACAGAAAAGTTTAGAGGCGTTAAGTTATATAGTGTCTGCAATATTCGTACTCATATATGTGTGGGTATGTGTATACGATTTGAATTTTATGGATTTTATACTGTAGCGCGTTTTTCAAGATGTTTTTCCTTTTTCTGTTTAATTTTTGTTACTTCAACCGTAACAAATTTATTTTATTTTATAATAAAGGTTCAGAGAACTCACTTAAAAAAGTAACTCGTTTGTCATGATAATCTATTTGTTTTGTATTTTACGTATTTTGTTTTTTTCCTCTTTTTTTTTAACAAGAAGAAGAAGAAGAAGAAGAAGAGGAAGATGAAAATTACTGTGCGAATTAAGAGGAAAAAACAAAAAACCGGGAACGATCAAAATGAAAAATATAACTGACTGATTAGAAATTTTGATTTCAAACACATACAAAACTTTTACTATATATATATATGTGTATGTATATGTCGTACGCTTGATGTGTGTGTTCTTGCATAAAAGTTAAAAGTGTATCATGGTAGTATTAGTAGTAAAAGTGTTGGAATTATTATTTAAAATATTCAAGGCAGCATATCTATTGTGTATATCATGTATCATGTAGCACTCTTGTATCTTGTATAATTACGATGTTAAACGCAGTACAAGCATATATGCATGGGCATACATATATACTCTTAGTCGTAGTACTTTAGGAATTTTATTATTTATACTCGCATATATTAGTATGTGTAAATGTGTTATTAAATTTTAATTTGATTCTCTTACCTTTCTTATTTTCTTCTCTTCATCATACCTTTAACGATTCAAATAATTTGTTCAAGTAATAATAATAAAATAAATTTTTAATTCCTTTATACTCAATTCAATGTTATATTTTAAAGAGCTGACGGAAAATCTGTTAGATTTTTGTTATAAAATATTACGAATTGAATATTGTAGAGTTTGAAACAATAATCAAATAATAAGTAAAATAATTTGTCATTCTTGGAAATCCTTAAAAATTGAAATCGTTTATGTGCTACAAAAATCAGAGAAAGAAAATTTTTTTTCAAATGTTATTTCAACGAAATAAAGATTCATTTACAAATTCAACTTAGATTACGTTCGACATTAGATTTTTTACACCTTCTTCAAAAAATTCTGTAGCATTATCCTTTTTCCGCCCAGCCCAGATTAATCCAGAGTGGAATAATTGAGATTAGGTTATGTTTCCAATCTCAAGCTGGAGATAAGAGAAAATATATTGAAAAGTTGTGCTTGTGTTCCAATACCAATGTTCCTAGGTAATAATATAATGGTAAATCTACGCTGACTTGTTAATACCATCTAATTTTGCATGTATAATCTTGAATGAATTGTAAATGAAGCTTAATACTATTCGAAAAGTTGTCATTTAACCAAACATTTTAATCGAATTTGAACAGAAAGTTAAATTGATAGATTGAAATAAATTAACAATTTATACATTTTATTCAATAAATAATTTATTACTTCATTACTAATTTATCACAAGTGTCATAAGATTCAAAATACAATTCGGAGAAAATAAGAAAGGAAATAAATTTATAAATTTCATTGTAATTAATTATAAAAAATTTAATTATTTGCATTTAATACAAGGATATGTACTCGTAAAAATGATGGAATTAAATTGCATTGAATATAATAACCTTTTAATTAATTTTCACTCTTTATGTGCGGAAGACTGACAAAATTTCATAATAATATTCGCTTTAGAAATTGTAATTTTAACAGCAATTCCAGAATGAGTATGAATAATAATTAATTCCTATATACAGGAAATACTGTCTATCTAGCAATTATCAAAGAACTTTCTTTTAATTTTATTTTGTTAAATTTTTATTAAAAACTTTCTTGTAACATTGTACAAAAATTAATTTTACTTTTGAGTGTTTTGATTATAAAAATGTATAAAAAATAAATAAATAAATATAAAAACACTCGTTTTTAAAAATTATACTTAGTAATGAAAATATTTTTCAATTTACATTATAATTTAATTAAATTTGCAATAAAATATCCTTTTTATTTATTGCTATTAGACATAAAAATATATGTTATGTAACAATTTATTTATTTTACTTATGATTCAGTGATAATTATATTGTAAGTAAAAATTTATTTTACATCATTTTTTGTTTGTTTTTGATTTTGTTTTCGTTCTTTTTAAACATTTCACTTTGATTTAAATAAATAACCACTTATAATGGTGCAGTATTCGTCATTATTATATACGAAAATATTTTTACATTTCGTTCATTTTCATTTATAGGTATACATTATTTACATAGTAGTATGTATACACGTACACCAAAGGATGCATATATGAATATACAGTATTATTACGCAAATTTATGTGTACACAAAAATATATAAAAGAAAATTTCAACAGAATATTTTACGGTATATGCCATGAAACAATATTAATTTTTGGTGGTTTTATTATTGCAACTACTTACTTACTTACATACACTGTTTATTTTATTTGCCGTATTTTAATTAGTAGATATAGTAGAGTAAGAAATCAGTGTATAGTAAATAATTTGATTTCTGTATATTAAAAATTATACAGTTATCATTCTGTTATTTTAGTTAAAATAATTAAATTCTTAAATGAAAAATAACTTTGCACAAAATTTACATCAATAAGAAATAACAAAGTTACAAGATTACTTGTGTGGCTACGAAATATTGATAGTAGAAAATACAGAAAATATATTTATGTAATGAACGTTATATCATTTCGTTGTTATTATGCAACAGTTTAGCTGACGTAAATAGAACACTGTATTTTAATTTGCACTTCCAGATAAAATTCGCTTACATTGCTCAAATCACAGAGTAATTTTCACAAAAAATTTTTTCCCTCAGTGACGGTTTCAGCCTCTTGAGCGCCCGGTGCACTTCTAAACTTTTCGCCAAATAGTTTGAAAATTTACTATTTTAAATGTTGGCTGTGTTTGGAAACGTCATTTGTACGTAGACTGCATTTGCAGTTGGTTTTTGTAATGCAGATAACAATTATTATTGTATAACGAGTCTACTTGAACATCAAAAGACATTCAATAAGTTTGACAATAATCAATATTTTTGGGATCATTTGATATTTCCAAACATGTCCTTTAATTTAATTTTTTTTTATTCTAATATTCAAGAGTTTAATGACCAATGAATGGAAATATAAGTCAAAACAGTTAACGGTTTTTCTTGTTTACATACGGATTTAGGTGTTCTTCTTATTTTCTTTGCTAAATTATGTACTGTAGTGTAGTATCTACGTAAGGCACACTTTTCAAGATGTCAATAATACATTTCTTTATATATTTAACATGCGATCATTTAAAGAGAAAATTTCTACCAAAAATATCTTTTATTGTTATTTGTAAAATTATTTTTCTAAAAATTGATTGTGACATTCAATCTGTCCTTATTAACACCCCTGAGATATGATGCCTAATTTTAGTTAAACATTTCAACTTAAAAAATAACCGGGCATGTCTTCACTATTAAAAACCATTGAACCTTTTTTGCACAAATGTGATATTTCAGTACAGAAAATATATTGTATGCAGTGTGGTTGACACTATAACAACTTTGCCGCAGATTAGAAAAACCAACAAAAACAACGAAACAAAAAACTCTCATTAATATTTCAATAATTAAAATATGGTTGCAGAGGTATAAGCGTGTTTCATAATTCCAATATTTCATATTGAACTTTATTAATTAAAAATCTTTTTCAAAAAAAAAAAACCTTTTTCAACAAACTTTTTTTTCTAAATCCTTTTTTTTTTCTTGTTTTTGATTTTGTTCAGACTTTTTTCTTTTCTTTCTTATTCCTCGTATTTTTTTTCATTTTCTAAAAACTATAAAAGTAATAAATGTTTTTTTTTTTTCTTGAAGCGTAAAATTTCCACAATAACTAATCAGAAAAATTATTTTATGCTTGTACTTAATAGGTAATTGCAATTTTTTTTTATTATTCTCGATTCTTCATTATACAATATTTTTATTCTCCTCTTCCACAACAAATATACACCACTGCATTGCATAAATTTTCCCGTGACAATATTTCGTTTGTTATTAACAAATATTTCAACTACTGTATTTTTTTTTATTGTTCTTTTTTTGTTTGTTTGTTTTTTTTTTTTTCAAGTTTATAGTTGGTCTTCATTCGTTCAATTTTTGTACATTTTCTTCTTTCAAATTCATTATATGCACTTATTTCATTTCATTTTATTTTCGAAAGTAATAAATTACGAAAATAAAAAACAAAAATTACGAAAAACTTTATCTTACACATAAAAATAAAAGCCAAATACTTATGTACTATACAAAAAATAAATGAAAATTAACGTTTCAAAGCATCACTATATCGCGTATATACTGTTTAAAATTGTCATAGTATTATGTTCGTTTGGTATGTCCTGTGTACATTAGTTACGTAAAAGGAATTTTTAATTTTTTTCAAAATTCTTTAGTTTTCTTTTACTAGTTTTCAATTTTTTGCTTTTTATTTTTTCTTTTTAATCGTAAATATTTTCAAACTGCCATAAGAAATTTTCAGTAAAATAATTTTGTAATTTTTATATGCATGTGTAGTACGAGTGTGCATGTACTTATGATTATAAATAAATACCAAACTTCTTGTTCAATTAAAATATAAACAAGAAAATATATCGCGTTTGATATTTTATACATATGTACGAGTAATTCGTTTTAAGTTTAACTATTTATTGAAAATCTTTTGACCAATATGAAAAGACTTTTACTAATGAAAAATAACTTTGGCCAATGTAATACAATTATTAGTAGAAATAAAATTGATGCTTGGGCACACAACGTTATTTATAAATCACTTCATATCTTATACATTTTTGTGAATGATTTTCGATTAAAGTTTTGTAAAAATTGTTCCAAATTAAAAGCTTTATTTCTATCAAATAGTTGTCAAACTAAATTGTATACATTTTCATGAAATAGACATTTTGCTTAACATTTCTCAAATTAACAAGAAAAATTGGCGATTACATTTTAAAATTTTTAAATTTTCATCATTTTTGTTTTCTTAACTGCTTTTTTTTTATATAGTGGCTCGAAATGAAAATTCTATCAATTTATTCTTGAGATTCATTATTAAATTTAATCTAGAACTGCTGCACCGAAAAATAAAATTTTATTTCCAATAAACAAGCATTCGAATGATGCTTAATCTTTTGAACCTAAATGTAACTTTCAATTATAAACCAATGACATCAAATCATCACTTGCGATTGGCAACTACTTATCATGATACCGATTTCAAAAATGTCCTTTTAAATACTGACTGTCTTTATTGTCAGTGAAAATTTGAAATTGCCAATTTACAATCGTCTGTTTAAAGTGCAATTTAAATTAAGTGCTAGTATACTAGTTTATTTATTTTTTTTTATTTATCTTCTTAACATTCAAAAAGTCAGTTTATTACTTTGAAAATGTTGATAGTTTTTATTCAGAATTTTTATTATTTTGAAAAAGAAAATTAAATCTCTTATATTGCCAGTTGTATGTATTTAAATGATTTAATTCAAATATTATGTACAGCAGACTAACGACAAACTTTTATCAATAGGTGCAGAAACATATTATACATATGCATGCAGTTATTCAATTTTTTTGGAAGATGACAAAAATAATATTCTTTGTTGCAAACATAAGTAAAATTGAACTTATTTTCTCCGTTCTATATTTTAACTTCTTTATTTTTTAATGAAACTTATTAAATCATTTTCTAAAGCTGTAATTTTTTCCAAATTTTCTGTTTATTTAAACAATATTCCTTTTTCTTCTTCTTCTTCTTTTTTTTGATTGAAATATGCAATTTTTTTCAACTCAATAAAAATTAAATTAAATATAGTACATGTTCTATTTAGCGATTATTCTCGATTTTTTTTTGTATGTTTTCGTGCATATGAATGTAAGTACTTATATATTTTTTTTTGTCATTTGAAAATTTTTTCTCAAAATGTAAAAATTCAATACTTGATGTAGAAAAAAGAAAATAAAAAAATAAAAAACTTTTCGTCCTTATACTCATTCAGATAAAAATGCAAATATAAGATTTATTTTAATGTTTATTTTTCATCATATGAGTATATAAAGTATTGAATTTGTTTCGTTATCATATATTTTTTTTTTGGTCCTGTTTTTTTGTATATTTTTTTACTTACATTACTTTTTCTTGTTTGTGTTTCAGATTATCATTCCCTTTTTTTCTGTTATTTCGAAATGTTTCGTTATATTTTTCTTTCGTTTCATTTTTCCATTTATTTTATTTTTTATTTTGTAGTTTTCCTTGATTTAATATTATCATGTATGTAAAGTTGTATATATGTGTATATGTATGTATATGTGTATATTGGAACAAGTTTAAATTTGAAAATAGAAAATATGAAAATTTTATTTTTGAAAGAGTAAATATTTGTAAAAAAAAAAAAAAAAACTTTTCTTTTGGTGCACTACGAAAAATTAGAAAAAAAAATACATAAATAAAACGGCCATATATGATGTACATACTCATATATTGTAATGTATTGTACATGCTCGTATTCTTGTAGTATGTTATAAAAATTCATGTATACTTATACAATAAATATTGTTTCAATCATCAATGTGTACCTATTGCAAAAAGTCAAAAAATTATATTTGTTCAATGTATGTGTGTGTTGTGTAGTGCAGTATATAGTTAGATACACAAAAAAAAAAACAAATAAGAAGGACAAAAAATACATAAAATAAACTCATATTTACATATGAACTTACATATCTATAGTCTAGTACCCTATAGTACCTATAGTCATAGCTCGTAGGTATATGTATGTATGTCTATGGCTTTGTGTCTTCAATTTTCCGTTTAGAAGAAGAAAAGGAAAAAATTTTTGTATTTTTTTTTTCCATGACGACGATGAAAAAGTAAACAAATCAACGTCTTCATATCGTTTTTTAAGTGCCTATACAAATAAAAAACAAATATGTATGTATATATGAATACGTCATACACCAGTGTTATGATGTGTATGTGTACTTATGTACATATGTGCATATGTATATATGGGAGTGTCGTATTAGAGTTCTGGAAATTATAATATACAAAACTATTAAAGTAAATTTATTTTTGTAAGGTGTGTACATACATATAACACTTTGCAGCAATATGTACAGGATAGGTGCTATAAATTTTTTCTGTGTATAGTGAAATACAAAGATACAAAAGCTAAGGGATATTTACATAAAATATACATATACATACCTATTATATACATGTGAAGATGTTTGTTTACACTTATGCAGAAGAAATACAAAAACAAAAACAAACTAAAAAATGAAATAAAAATAAAATAAAACACGCATGCATTACACATATACACATGCATTCGTATATGATTTACATAAAAATATTTATATAAAGAAAATATACACATGCATATATGTATGTGTCATGTAAATAAAACCCACACATTTATATTTACATGTATGTATGTACTAAGAGAATATAGTTATGAATAGAAACCATGCATTATCCATGACAGTGATGACAACTATACGACGGATGAGGGGGATATATTGTACTTACATATATACTAGATTTTATTTACTTCTTATTATTATTTTTATTTTGCCTGCTAAAAAGAAAAAAACAAAACTGTTAAAAAAATACTTATAACGAAATGAAAAAGTGTACTCAAGGTGTTATTACGTTGTTACTATAAAAAAAAAATGTCAGTGTATTTGTGAAATTTATTTTATTCATACTTTTTATATTAGATTTTTTCTTAAAAATTTTCCTCTTATTATTATTTCTTTAGTCCTTCTATTTAATATATATCATTCACTATCACACTTTTACAAATTCACTGGTTTATATTAAGCGGATACAGTCACGGTAAAAAAAAAATTTTTTTTATGTATTTTACGAATTCGTATGTGAAGTTATAGCTTTATAGGTTGTTACAGTATAAAGAAAAATATATATTTCAAATTTATGTGAATCAGTTGAAAATGCCCATCTCTAACTTAAGGAGATTTTCTAATATAAAATTTTATATTTAGTCAGTTTGCGTACTAATATACGAGTTTACATAACTGATTCTTTTATGTTCCTATCTGTATTTATAGTAATATATGACTGTATTTTTGTTGATTTTTTTTAAAAAAATTAACAAAATATCCTTACCACATTTTACAAATTGAATACAAAAAAACAATTATGATTATGTAGTCCATACTAAGGATATAAATGCGAAAATCTGCTTGTATTTTACCTCTTCAAGACTAAATCACTGAAGACATTGAAATTAAATTTAGAGAGGAAATGAATTGCATTTCAGGGAAAAACATAGGCTACTTTTTGGCTGAGGAAGAGAAAAAAAAAAAACCTTGAATGAATAATGAATTACATGTATCAACGCGTTAACAAAATCATTCCCCAAAGGGGTTAAAATTTATAGGAATTCCAAATTCATTAGTAATTAGGTATTTAATTAATGTATCCATCCATACTCACCACTGCTTTATTCGGTATTGGGCATCCTTTATGTTATTATATAATACAGGTGCCGAGATTAGCTATTTTGAGAATATTTTCCTGTTGAATTTTCTTCTTTTTTTTTAAAAAAACTCTTTATTCTTTTCTCATGGGAATCCATAAATTAAATATGTATTATTCTTCAATAAATGCATTTTTATTTAACATTATTTCTGGATGTATTATTTCAAGAAGAAAAGTGTACGTGATTCTTAAATTTTTCTTCTTTTTTTTTACAACAACTTAAGAGTACATATTCTATTTTCATTTTCAATAATTCTGATGTACGTATACAATTTTTATGAGCGTGAATTTTATTTGACACTATTTTTTCAATGTACTACGAGTATATAATACGTACATTATACATATAAATGTGTTGTATTTTTATAGTTTAAGTAGATACTATAAAAATAAAATTAAACAGAACATAAAGATTAAAATCATATATTTTAGAGACGAAGATAAAAATTAAAGCTAATGAAAAATTTAAAGAAAATTGTTGTATGTGCATTATGAATGAATTACGAGTATGAGTATGTGTATAAAAATATATCTAACAATACTCGTATAAATGACAAGCAAGAAAAAATATGTGAACAAGAAGTTTAAGTAAGAAAAAAATATAAAACACATTTTTATTGCACTATATAATGACACAGATGTGATATGATACACTATATAGTACACGTTTCGTAAAACAACAATACCTAATATGATGTGCACGTAATACTACAAACTGGTGTTATGTCAAACATTGTTAAAAGAAAAATGTATGTTTTGTTTTTCATTTATTTATTTTTCATTTTAACTTTTTTAACTTTTTTCGTGCAAATAATAATAAAGTCATAATTTTATGCACTATGTGCATATACCATATATGTAGTTAGTATGGTATAGGTACAGACAAGCTACAGGTATAAAAAATATAAATGTACAAGAAAAACAACATTAAAATTAGGTTAATCCTGGCATCTTAAAAAGAAATTTAGATTTTTGGTTTTTCTTTTTGTTAAAAAAAATTTTTTTTATGAAATTATTATTAATTTTTTTTTTTTTTGGAGAGTTTTTTCTTAATTATGATTCATTTAATATTCAAAAGCAATTTCATTGATAAAATTTGCATAAAATGCACACAGAAATTTTCAACATTTTTTGATTGTTTTATTGCAATATTGCAAAAAACAGAAAGAACAACGCTTCAAATTAATTATCTATACATGTTTATACCAGTAACTTGGTCCAATATAATTCATTTAAATGCACACACGAATATAAACGTGACACATTTTTATGTTTTATTTATTTTTTTTTTTACAGTTTTTATTTTCATACATTTCTAATCATAGATAAAATTTTTGTACGTAATTTGTATTTATGTACACAAATAATTGAATAAATATTAATAAAATATAAATTTCGCTCGGTCTGTTGATTATTAATTAAAATCATATGAATATAAAATAAAAATAAAAAAATGAAAGAAATATTTACAAAAAATTTTCTATAAATTCACGATTCCAGTGACGATTAATTACAAAATTACAAAATTTATTAAATCAAGGAGTGTAATGTGAAATTTAAAATGATGAAAAAATCTCATAAATGCGACTGACTATACATGTACATATTTAGTACTCACAATAATCTATGAATGAATATGGAGTGCAATCAGATAAAAAATTCAAAACTGCTCACCGTCACAGACAAATATGAAATACGAATGGAATTTGTTGTTTTTATTTTTGTCATCGTTAAATATGTATAAAAAATTAAAATTTCTGTAGTGAAAAAATATTCAACTGAAAATTAGAAATGAAATCACTGCACAGATTTCTAATAAGTATCCTAGTCGACATTTTTGTTTTGTTTTTCTTTTATTTTTTGTTTAATTTTTAATTTTTTTGTTTATTCTTTTTGTTTTGATTTTTGTGTAATTTTTAGGAAAAATAGAATATTTTCTATTTCCTACATTACATAATGTATAGGTATATTTATATGTTATATGAATATACAACTACATAAAAATTGCATGGATTAATAAATATAGTTTCTGGAATATCAGTTATTTTTAGGATTAAAAAAAAAAAAAAATATTAATATGACACGTTACAGAATAAAAAATCAAAAATTATTACATTTATATTTATGTACAAAATTTATGATAATATTATGGGTATGTGATTACATAAAATGTAGTGAATTTCCAGAACGTGAATGTTGTGATTTAATAACGACAACAACTGTTGGTCCTATACCATTACCACCAATTGAACCAACAATAAAAACTATACAACAAACATCATCATCAATACAAGTGATACCAACGGGAAGAACTGGTAAGCAAAAATTGACAAAAAAGAAAAAAATATATATGTAAATCAAAACAAAATGATATTAAGTATATAGTGGATGTAAAGAAAAATTATATATAAATTGTACAACATTACTTAAAAACTGAAAAAATGTACTAGTTATTTGAAGTAGAATCGTTAAATCCTTTATTTTTTTTTTAATTGTTATTTTTCTAAATTTCCTAAAATGTGAATCATGTGTTGCTTTCAAAATTTTCAAATGTAGTGCTTTTTTAATTGTCAATTGTAGAGAATTTGTAATCAATTTTTGGAACAAATCTGAACTAAATTTTTTTCTTCCTATACATTTATATACGTAATATCAGTAATACGAAAAAAACCACACACACATACTCGTAAAATCATATTTTACATTCTGATTTCTACCATTTGCAATTATGTTATGATAACTCTTGTAAAATTGCAGAAATTTGAGAAAAAAAAAGAAGCTAAAACACGAAAATGATAGTATTAAACTGAAATTTTATTTGATCGTTCATTTACTGGAAAATATTTTTACGAGAGTATTGTCCTAGATTATTTCATGTTTTTGAATCATATCGATTCAGACAGAATAATATACGAGTTATAATGAATATTTTGCAATTATAAAAAATTAAAAAAAAATATATAACTATACGAGAATAGAATAAATCGAAAATCTATATTTTAATCTGTCAAAAAAAAAAGTATATTATACGAGTATATAATATTCTAGTCTAGATAACTGTACAATTTTATAAATATTTTATTTTGTAATTAATTTAACAATGAAATAAATATAGAAAAACAATTGAAATTTTATTTTACAAAAAAAAAAAAAAAACAGGAAAAAGAAAAAAATTAAATAAAATTTATTTACAATGAAATTACTGTATGTAGGTACTAATTATATTGTGTGTACGTATGTATGTACGTATTCTGTATATATTTAAACTCAATTAATCCTACTTTATTTGCACAAAATGCAATGGATTAATTTGAATTCATTCAATATATCATATGAGCATTACATGGAAAAGCCGTCGTCTTTTGTTTTTAATTCATATAACATAACCAAATAATTTGTATTATAGTGATTCACGTTTATAATTAAAAAGTTTTATACATATACACTCTATTATGTATACGAGTGTACGAATGTATATGTGAATAATTTGTCTATACATAAATGTACACAGTACATGCAGTCATTTGTATAATAAATATTTAATGAATATACCTTTTAATAAAAGCTTCATATTACAAACGACTATTATATACGAGTAAGTACATATATGAAAATTATAATGCAAGTACAATAAAATTTTAATATGAAAAAAGTGTGTGTGTATTCATATACAAGTATATATTTTATAACTGATTATATATAGTATAGTATAATATCCTATATGGTATGCATATACAAATTTGCAATTATATTATTTATAATATAATACTTGTATGCATGTATCTGCTTTCAATTTAAAGTAAATTATCAATAATATGACAGGATCAATAATTGTCTCATAAATATCTATGATTGAGTCTATTATGAATAATAAAATTTTGTACACCTATACAAATATATGTACAAATGTATGCATATATATAGGTACATATACGAGAATATTTTTGGTATATATGTTATTAATTTTTAGTATGGATTGTAGATTGCATTTATCCAATTCGGATCTACATTTAATGTGTACGAGTACATAATACACATGTACATATAGTATACTGAAATGGTACATATTACAAGCTACACTACGACTACAAAAGTATGCACAAAAACAGAAATGCATGTTTTGAATGTATATGTATATGACTATAATATCAAATATATTTTATGAATTCATATTTACATGTATAGATGCTATTTCCTATACATATTATACACATTATAAATGAATGTATTAGTAGTTATGATAAAATAATTTAGATTTACTTACGTTATTCAATCTTTACATACATAATTATGTGTATGTGAATATGTGTATATGTGTATATTATATAATATCACAAAAGATATCATTTACAGGTACAAGTAAATTTCACATAATTCACATAATTCATGTGGAAATTTGCGTGTACACATGCAACAATATTATATGGAATTGTATATTGATCATAAATGTACATACTACATACATATATGTTTTATATTATAAACAAAATTAAAATGGATATAAAATTTATATAAGGATATTGGTATTAAATATGTCATATATTTGAATAGATGAAAAGCTTTTTGTATGCATAAATATACGATTACATTCTCATATATGTACATAAATATAAATGTACATTTATGAATAAGTAAAATTTTCTATTCTATACAATTTATTATTCTGGTATTCAAATATTCTGATATGTATCCTACAATCGTATATATGAATACACATCTATATATGTTTTAATTTTATGATATATAGTGTTATTGTTAATTTATTTTTAAACAATAATTTTATTATTTTTTTTGTTGCTGTTTGGAATATTTAAATTGTTTATACATTTTTTATTTAGATTTTTGTTATTTTTGTTTTAAAATTTTACTGTAAAGTCATATTTTCAAAATGCAGTTCAAAATAAATTTGAGAGTATAATGTGATTTATTGGTAATGAATTGTTTTTAAATTTTATTTGATAGAAAACAAAATTCAAAATTTGAATTCGAATAGTGAAGACATGTATAGGTATAATCAATGCAAGATCTTTAAAAAAAGAAAAGCCATGAGTTCAAATTTATTTTTATTTGAATATTCTTTTTCTTCTTCATCCTTCAGCTGTTTTTCAACCCGTGATGAGCCATAAATTCTCTTATAAGTCGTATCCATTCTGTTCTATCTTGGGCTATCTTCGCATAATTTTTGATGTTCATTTTGCTAACATCTTCTTCTACCGCTTCCGACCATCTTTTTCTTGGCCCTCCCTGTTTTCTTGGTCTTTGGTTTTTATTTGAAAATTACAAATAAAAAAATAAAAAATAACGAAATTTCCAATAATTTATGTTTAATAAATTGAATAGAAAATTTGATTTGCACTCCTTTTTTTTTAAATTTAATTTGAATTTTTTTTTATAAAATGTACAATATTTGTATTCTACATTGTATCATTATATCATTGTATTCTCATTGTATTGTATCATTCTATATATACGTACATTTGTGAAAATATTTATTAATGTATAAATTATAGGCAAATACACATTAACATCAATTAAAAAGTACAGAGTTTTATTTATTCATCCTTGATATAATGGATAATATACTGTATGACATATCTACATGACTATATTGACATCATACATGTACACTTTTAAAATAATATTTATATAAAAATATTACATCAATTATACTGAATATCAATATGTAATACATTCTAAATACAATAATTATTTAAAGTATACCTAACATACACACATATATGTACAAAACTATTTAAATATTTATGTATGCATAAAACGTACTATATTTTGCCATCAGTTTGGTAATGGATATTTTATATATTATAAATTTTTTGGTCATAACCAAAAATGTAATTAGGTTATAAAAGTTTTTCAAAAAGTTTTGAGTAAATACATATGTATGTAGCACTTTTATGTGCATAATATCTACACATTTACATACATTATATATTATATACTCTTACGTTTATATATGGAAAGAACAATATTATTATACAAATATAAATATAACTATGAGTACGAGTACGTACAAGTATGTGCATGCATGCATGCATACATCTTTATATAATATAGTGTACATATAATAATAATCACCATCCAGTAATCTGAATATAAAATAAAATAACAATATTTTAGAATACGTATGTATATGCAATTTTTAACATATATGTATGTACATATATATGTATAGTATATAAATAAATTTTTATATGTATAGATATATAGATATAATATATAATATGCATATTTACAGTAAAATTTGAGAATTATATAAGGGAGTTGATATAAAATTGTAATTGAAACTCTTTAGATATAGTGTACATTATAATCATACATATTATACATATACATATTTATACCTACATATAGTATAGAAACTATCAACGTAATATAAAATTCAAAATGTAAACTGAAATTAGGAAAAAAAAAAAAACGAAAAATTAAAAGTTACAGAAAATTTTCTCCATTTTTGATTTTATTTATTTTCATTTTTTGTTTTTTTTTTCATTTTTGTTTTTTGTACTTGTTATAATATAAAACCATATCCTTTGTGGTTTGTTATGCTTGTCCTGATACTTATTTACTCTTTTATTTTAGGTTGTTTACTTATTTATTACGTTCGTCTGTATGCTCTTTCGATATAAATATGTTTATAATATACGAGTATGTATATAGCTATTTAGATAAAATGTAACTTTATAGATATGTATATGTATATGTAAACATGTATATAAAATATGAATATATGTATGTACATGTTCATATATACATAAATACATATCATACTTATATATGTACATAAAATTGTTTGATATTTTTTGACCTCATTAAGAAAAGTTTATTTTTAGTTATGTTATAGGTATACTCTATTACACTTTTTATACTTTCTGAAAGACCTGACATCACATGCATACATCTACTCATATAATATCTTATGTTATGCTGGTTTTGAGTTCATACATTTATGTATATGTAAATGATTATTATATAACAACAAGGCTTATATATGTACTACGTATACGAGTAATGTAACTAGAACTTTTCATATCCATGGTAGCTTGTTTGCTTTATTTTATAATATAGGTATAGTATTTTTGTTTTGATTTTTCACAGAATAAATAATGTGCAAGTAACTTACTTTTCATTTGAATATTTAGTACAAAAAAAAAAAAAAAAAAAAAATTATATAATATTACATGTAATGCATTATTACATAATTTAATGCAATAAATTCCTCCTTTGTAATTGTATTATATCTATGTATGTATGTTGATTTTGGTGTTGTTGTTTTGTTTTACTTTGGATTATTAAAGAAGTTTAAAAACATTTTGATTTACTCATTATACTACCTGTACAAGTTGACTATATGTGTGTTTGATAATATATAATAAATGTATAACTCGTATTTATACTTTAAAATAATTGAAACAGATTTTCAGGAAATACTTTAGACTCTGTAGAAAATTTGGTAAAATTTTTTTTTTTTTGCTTTTTGAATTGTTTTCATTGAGACCATCTATTGTAATTGAGACCATTAAACTGCTGGAAGTTAAAAGTTTTTGTTTGATTGCAATACACACTAAACTATATAAACTGTAAAATGAAAATTGCAGAAAATTATTGTCAAAATATATTATGTAACATAGATAAGATTGTTTTTCATATTATGTAATGTATTTGTATGGTTATATAATAAAATATATATGAATGTGTATATTTTTAATTTAATTTTGAAATTTCCTTTAAAGAATTCCAAGAAATTTGATCCTTTTAAGGTAGAAATTTTAATTTGAAAAATTATCCAAGAGGAGAATGTGTAAATACTTCTATAATAACACTCAAATGTTTAATAAATTTTAAATTATATTTTACTTTTCAGTATGATTTTAAGGTATCTTCACTTGACCTTATGTTAAATAAGTACTGGAATTTATTCTGTTATATGCACATGGTTTCAGCCAGATAAAAAAATTAAGAAGAATTAAAAGAACCATATAACCACATATCCATATAATCAAATGTATATGTATATTAGATGCGAGTATAATACATCTATTAATATTTATAGAAAAGTGCTATTATAATTCAAATGTGTCAAGTGAACTGTATCAAAGGAAATTGTTTTTACAAATTTAAAAAGAAAAAAAAAACATCGGAAATAAAAAACAAAAACAAAACAAGTGAAAAAATGCTTATGAAAACGATTTGCATTAAATGTATTTATTGTACATTTTCCGAAATTGTACAAATCTTCATGCATATAAATACACTGAAAAACATTCTATATTGGAAAATTTTCTCTATCAAACATGTACATATTTTAACATATATTTTCAACACATATTTGAAATTTAACCCTAACGTACAAAACATATATGTATATACATACATAATGACACATATAGATCCATTCTTTTGAATAATTTCCTGCAAAGATATAAAAGTTTTTATTTTTTTCTAGGAACGAAGTAAAAGAGTTGAATCGATAACTGAATTACCAAAAAATAAAAAAAAAAAATTAAATAAATAAAACGAAACACAAAAAATACAAAATATTATAAAAAACATAAAACACATTAAAGAAATAGGATGTCTTTGATGTTTATACGTTCCTGAAATTTTAAATTTATTTTAAATTACATAAACACAGAATATGTGTATAAGACATTTTATACATAAGTAGTGTTTCTATATGAACGTCATCATCATCATCATCATCATCATCTATTTCTACACATGTTCAATACTATGAAGACTATATGACAACACTACTATATGCTGTTCCTATTGTATAGCACCTTTTTTTTTCCATTGATTCACATATGCACACATATCAAATCATTAGGATCTAAATTATATCGGTAAATATACAAGTAGATGAACAACTTAAAAATATATTCACTTGCATATTTTTTTTTTTCAAAAATGTTTACATGATAGGTGATTTTCTTTCAATTTTTCTCATTTTCATTCGTTCATCAACATCCAATATTTACTTTGTCTCTTCAAAAAGGAAAACAGTCATAAAATAACAGATAAAAAAAAAAACAAAAACCTACGTAATGCATGTATGAAAAAAAATTACATTGATAATATCGACTCCTGAAGAAAATACATACTTGCCAACCCACAAATGATAGTGATAGTATAGAGTGCTGTTATCTTTTATTTTATTTTTGATCTGTTGTTAACCTTTTTCTACTCTATTTCTCCTTCATCATGTTTTTAATTCATATAGATATTTCAAACCCCAACAAAATAGCAACTGTGTCTGTGTATGCTTCTGAATGGCCACTATATGTAATTCATATGCACTTTTTTTATCACTTGTCTGCTTCATGCTTTTTCTTTCTTACTCTTTCCCCATAATATACTTACTTTAGTTTGTTTTTTTTTTCTTCTATCTAAAGAGATATTTTTCACATTTTTTTTTTCTACTAAAGAAAAGAAAAAATAGCTTTTCTCGTCTACACATAAACAGAAGCACATGATTTTTTGTTCGGAAAATGAATGAACGTATATGTGTACTCATGCACCGTGTCGTAAAAAAAATACTTATTATTACTTTTACGCTTTGACATTAGCCAACACGTTCGAAAAGGGGCAGACAACAAGAAGAACAAGTCGAAAAATAAATAAATAAAGGAAAGAAAAAATGTGAAAACAAGCAAATGTAAAAACAAAATTTCATTCAATGAAAATCTCAGACAAAATAATAATTGAGGTTGAGGCGGGAGAGTTTTAATACTGTATCGAATCGATATAGAAAATTGTGCATAAAAAATTATAGAAACACAGCTCATTCAATAAGTTCTAATTTATGATAGGGTGTAAGATGTTTTTAAAGTGTCCAATGCAATTAAATGAAGAACCACAAAATGTGATTGAAAAAGTATACAAGTACACCAATTAAGAGGTTAAGTATAGATACTGAACAATTGAATGATTTACGAAAGATGCCAAAAGGATAAAAATATTTTTTATAATTTTTTTTTTTAAAATTAATCTAAACTTTAAACCCTTATTTAATTAACATATACGGATACGGGAACATAAACCAAAATAAAAGTATGGAAATATGAAAAATGAAAATGAAAATTAAAATATTTTCTATTCAAAAACCGAAAATAAAAAAAAAATTATTTTGTTTGAAAAAATAAAATACTATTTAACTAACCATTAACTTTAATTTGTTATCTGAATATAAAATCTGCAATTTTATTTCCTTTTTCATGATACACTCTTCTTTTGAGCAATATGCTGCTAATTTGAATTTAACATTGCACAAAATATTTTGTGTTATACTCGTAAATAAAAAATATTTTGTAGAAAGTTTGTATTTTCGAACGTCAATATCTTAAAGGTAGAATGAATTTTCATGTTATTTAAAAGTAAATTGCACTTGACCCAGTTATTTAATTTTTCGCAGTCAATATAAAGTACATATACTTGTACACCATTACACAATTACGATACGATACGATATCAAAATCTTTTTATACTTATAACACATTATATACACCTATACCTCTATCACCTCATTTTATTATTTCATATATTTATTTATTTTTTGTTTTCTTAATCGTTTTTACGTTAGGCAGGACACTTGAAAAATTAGATCACGGCAAATAATAGTGAATCAAAAATTTTTAAAAATAAAATAAATAAATTTCTCCTTAAATACCAATTTTCCATTAATTTTCTTTAGTTTTATTCAAGTGAATATTACCATACTACTACTATATCGTATTGTATAGAAAATTTATGCATTTTTGATTTTGAGTTTCATTTTTTATTAATATTTTATTATTTTCTTATATATACATATGTATGTACTATACTCGGTATTTATGTATATGTTTGAAATATGCCAAATGCATTTTAGATGTTTAAATATAAATAAACATCACTTCATATTCAGTGAATTAATTTTATCGAAAATTTACCAATCAATCAGATAAATAAATGCATACATATGTACATACATAAAAATAAAATTTAATATTAGATGTATGTGTGAATGTATATGCAAGTGAATATTTGTTTAAATTTAAATATACAAACATACTTATGTACTTTTTATTCATTCTCGAAAAAGTTTAAAATCGAAAAATCAGATTTTATATATGAACAAAACTTAAATTGCTTTTTATGCATACTTTTATTCATTCAAATGTATGTATATGTACGTACATAAAATACGTATGCATGCATAGATTTATATGTATTTCTGTTGTATGTATACATATGCAGTATTCATATTATAGGTTTTTTTGAACTTTTATACACATTTCAATTAAATATACATATACATACATAACATGTATATAAATATTTTAGTAGAGTCTATGTAAGTTTGTTCCCAATTACAAACTAACCAATGTACATATGTATAAGTATGTACATACATACATACCTTTGTGAAAGAAAGAAAAAAAATATAAATAAAAACAATACTGTAATATACAGGTATGAATGTATATGTATTAATATGTGGATTAGTTCATATTATATTATGTATAATGTAGATATACAACAGATATGACATTTATATATGGATATAGTATGTACATATGTATATATAATATTCTTTCGTTACGTACATATTTGTATAAAGAGTTTAGAAAATTTTCTGTTCTAGATTTTGGTTTGAACGTTCAATAAAATTTTAATTTGAACAAATCGATTAGTTCAATTTGATGGAAATCTAATGAAAATCTTGTCATGCATGTGTGTATTTTATATATAATAAATATGCATATATAATATATGTACATACGCATATATGTATATTATGTAAATATTCATACTCACGTATGAGCGTACATTGTATATGCACGTATGGATATAATGATTTGTATGTAATTCTTTATAAAACTATAATATTTGTTATGCATACATGTACATACATTATATATATGTATGTATATAGGTTTATATGTATATAATGTATATCCATACATATATTTGTTATTTGCTTAATAAAAAATACATACTTTTTGTGTATATAACTATATATGTGTAAATAGGTAATAATTTATGCATGTGTGTATATATATATATACATTTGTGTGATTTCAGTTCAATAATAATCATTATTAATATATGTACATACGTTTATATGTATATATGAAAATCCTTTTTACACTTGGACTTCTAGACAAATATAAACTTTTTTGTAATGAAAAAATGAAAGGATAACAGTGAAAAAAAAGAAAATAGTAAGAGACGAAAGAATTTATATATGTACATACCATACTTTACGTTGATATTTACATAATATTATAGATAAGCCAGTATGGAAAATATGTAGTACGTAAATTCAAAACTGATATACATATGTCTATAAATCTAAAAAATCTAAGAATTTTCTTTACGTCTATACATCGTATATACATGTATGTACATTTTATGTGAACATATACTTATACATATTTAAGTTATATTCGTTTAATAATCTTTACCTAACATATGTATGTATGCACATGTATACGCATATATAATGCATTTTTATTTAACCATTACCCATATTTTTAGTTAGATATAGTTAGTTAGTCATATATACTATTTTGAATTTTGTTCTACATGTCCGATTATAAATTCGTAATGGTGTTGGTGCTGCATGCATCCTTATAAAATTGGGTAGTTATAATATTTTCTCTATATGAAATTTTTATTCAAGTATACCTATGTACAAACATTAAATCTACGTGTACATGTACTATATGTATGTCCATGAATGTTTTAAAATATATACAGTTGTATTATAAAACTAATATAAAATACATACGTATATTTTTCAAACGTTGAACGTTATCACATACACACACACACGTAGCAAGATCCGTATCTACAGGTAAGTTGTACACCTGTATGACCAATACGTATAATGTAATAAGAGTAGCAGAACAAGAAAAAGGATATAAATATATTGATCGAAATTGTGTTTTTTTTTGTCTTTTATTTTCAATTTTTCATGTTCAATTTCTTTTCTATTGATTTTTATATTATGGCCAACCCATGTAATATTCTTATAAATGTTTTATATTTTTTTTGCTTGTTTCTCTTTCATTTTATTTTTAATTTTTATGATATTACGTGTAGAAAATTCAATCTTGTATTTACACATACATATGTACGAGTTATGTGTGTATTTTTCTATCTTTATAACATGCATTTTTATATATGTAAATACTATACATACATATTTCTAGATGACATATGCAATTTCTTAATCTTATATACGAGTACTATAACATATACATACATACAAAATATTAATATAATTTATCTAGTATATATATCATTCTTTTTTCACAATCATTCTACAATGTACATCTATACTGATTGTAAATGTACTCCTACATATTCCATATGATTTATTGTGTCTATACTTAATTCACTTCTTATAGAAGATAAAAAATTGAGAAAAAAATTAAGTTGAAAAAAGAATAATGTAGAAAAAAAAAAAACAATCATTCTTTTTATTCCTGCTGAATTCTGAAGGTTACATCGTTTCGCATTTCTTATCTAAAATATCAATGTAAGTGTCCTACATGTATAGCATTTCAAAATCTTTTCTCATATACATTTTGTGCATCTGTGCATACATACGAATTTATAAAAGAAAAAAGCTTATTGTTGAAGAATATATTCAGTGAATACACATCCTTCTAGCAAAACCTAACTTTATACAAAATTTTACAATAATGGAGAATGTAAATTCTTGTGAACGTCGTCTTCGTTGTCATCGTCATCAACTTCATAATTTCCAAATTCTTAAAGGTGCATGAAAAAAAAAATATTTGGATGAATTACAAAATTTAAAACAAAAAAAAATATATATAATGTACGATTATATATACTTACACATTTTTTTTTTCTATTTTATGTTTCTTGCGTACGAACCTTCATATATTCCAGTTATATCCATTCCATATAACATGATATAACCTTTACAAGGATAAGTCAAATGAATTATATATTCAAGACACATCCATCCACTTTATACGGTATATTAGAGTTCGTTTCGAATTCATTCCTTTTTATATCGCTATTCTAATCACAAAATTGAACATATGCATTACATAAACTTAAATATGCATCATACCTAAGTATTATATATTATGCACATACACATTCATATGTAAGTGATTTCTTGTATAACTTTTGTATTCATCGAAATAATTTTGAAACGTCTGGTTTTTATTGGTCATTATTATTACTATTATTATCAGAACATAATTTTTACTTGAACTGATAATATCAAAATTTATATTCACATGACATAAATTTAAAAATATTTTCAAATATAACTTGATCTTTATTTTAATTATGTCAGTCTTTATTTTTTAGAAATTTGTATTTCATCCTTTTATGTCATAAGATTGTGAATAGTTCTTAATATGTTAATTAATGTTTTTCAAAATCAGTTACATATTACATATAACAATATCAGAATTATTTCATTGTATAGTAAATATTTAAATTTAAAAGCAAAAAAATCACGTATCATGTGAATATGCTATTTTCATATTGTTAATAAAAATCATTACATTATTACCAAAAAATTATGTTTTTCCCATAAATAAAATATGTTGAATTTTAAATTACCAAATATTCAATTGGCATTTTATTATTACTTATTATTATTATTATTATTCAGGTAATTGTATTTTTTTTATATATATTTTCTGTCTGGTGAAATGCTTTTAGGTCATGCAACCGAACTAAAACAATTTATATAGACGGAACAGGAGAATAAAATAATAATATAATCATCGCAGACTTTAATAAAATACTTTATGCATATATGTGGGGTGCATACAATAAGAATTATGTTATCAGTAGTGTAATTTTTAAACACATATACATATAATGCCTATATATCATATATACGTAAATTGTACTTTATTTAAAACAATGAAAGTACATTCGTGTATATATGTAAGGGTAGGTGTAGTACTTTCATAGTTTCATAAAATATAAGCAACAAGAATTATTTCTAAATATGTACATAAGTATGATATATCAAAAATAGAAATTATATACTCATTTCACATTACTAAATCATGCTATTTATGACGAGTATGCGAGTATGCATATAATACTCAAAAATACATACATATTTATACATACAATCATAAATAAAAAATGTGTATATTTCATAATGTATGTATGTATAAGAATGATACTTTTTATTGTATCATTCCTCCTTTTTCCTTTAATCATCATCATTTTTGAAAACGAAATTAACACGCGACAATGGTTTTTTGACTTCAATGAATTTTATATGTATACAATAATATAATACAATATGTATGGGAATGTTTTACTGGGTTGTTACGTGGTTAACACATGCACGTAATGTATTCTATATGTTTGACTTATTTTACGTGTACCTGTTAAGATTTTATTTGGAGCATGTACAACTACATAATACGTGTATATGTACATTTATGTACATACATTTATGTACATTATCAGTTTGTAAGTTTGCTACATTTATGGATATATTCTTTATTCGAAATTTATCTAGAAACCAATCCTAACATTAAATTTAATTGATACTAATAATATTAGTTAACTAAAATTCGATTTTAAACAAGTCATCAAAAAAAAAAAAAAGTTTAAATAAAAAAATGAAAATTACATTGAAATTTATAAAAAATTAAATTTTTAATTATAAATAAAATTTTTATAAATGTTACATTAAAAATATAGTACATTACGAAACCTTCTTTCTCATAATCAATAATTAATACATATCAAAAATAAAACGGATTATATCGAACCAAACTCCTTAGTGTACACATCTACTATACATTCTCAACATTATTATATATCATGAAATTTACTATATTTATTCATTAGAGGATTAACGTAAAAATATAGCTACGTAATACAACGGTTTAGTAAGTATTTCCTTGAAAAATTATAAATAAATAATATCGAAAATTTGAAAATCATCTTTTAAAAGATTAATATTTTCCCGTTCCTTTTTTTTTTTTGTTCCAGTTCCTTCTTAGTTGTTCCTGTTCCTTTTTCGTTGTTTCCTGTTCCTGTTTCATACGTATTATAAATAAAATCTTTTGGACTTTTATTTTTTTTTTGTGTATCCTTTAAAATCGTTTTAATTACAAGTAATAATTACTTTTTTAATATTTGACCTTTTACAATAATTTTTTTCTTTTACAGTAAACTTGACTTATCTTCATCAAAATTTATTCATTTTTTTATTCGATTTCTGGCATTATCGAAGACATTTTATACTATTTATTATTACATTTTACAGTTTATGCTTATAATATAATTTTTGCCATTATGAAAAATTTAAAAGTCTGTACGTAAAAATATAATTATTCATTTATTATTTAATGTATTTCATTATTTTTATTTTCTAATTTTATATCGTATTATACTAATATAACGAGAAAAATTATAATCGCCATATTCTTATAAAAATTACCTTGTTTCTTATCCTTTTTAATTTAATTTATTTATTTATTTTGTATTTAATATTTGAGATTATAAAATTTAATACATAAAATAAAATATCCAATTACTTATAGCTTTTATAAATATTCGAGTATTATTTCAGCTAATTTCTTATCCATGTACAAAATATAAATGTATGTAGATGTGTAATATTATTTTAGTATATAAATTCAATATATGCACCTACATATAATATATATATATATATCCACGTTATATCCATAAATACATGCTGTAGCTATAAATTAATTTAATAGAGTGTAACGACCGGAATTTCACTTCTAAAACGATTTAATAGTTTAAGGGAAGCGACCTAAATAATCATTTGCTCTGATGGGTACTAAATTTAATATGGGCATTTGTATGTGTGTATGAACTGTATATACTGTTGTACATTATAGTATCATATAATATAAAGCTAATACAACTTCACACTAAAAGTAATATATACATATGTATATGTATGTATGGCAATGTTGATTCTCATTTCGTATACATCGATGTAATATAATCTAAAATTCTATTAAATAAAACAACATTTACTATAGGAGCAATTACATGTATATCGCGAATGTACATATGTTAGTTATTAATATAAATACAATAATATGCATATATATATGTACAAATACATATATATACGTGAGATGTCCTTTAAGAGAAGATCATCACTAACGATGTGTGTGATATAATATATTAGTATATATATGCAAATAATCAATAGAAGATACCTTGACTAATCACATACGTACCATGTATATGTATATTTTTCTATATCACATATTCATAAAATAATTAATATTTAATCGATGCTTTAAATTTAACAAAATTTTGAATATCTTTGATATAAATTGAATACTTATTTACCTACAAATGTCATGTCTTCATCATAATCACAGTCCAAATCGAGCTAAAACTTTCAAATTCCTAGACTTATTTTATTTGCGAACCACTAATATTATCCTTTATTGCACAATAATAAACGAAAATATTTGGAAATCTTTAATGAGCTGAAAAAAAAAATAATAATCAAATGTACTCGCTGATTACTTTTGTACGAAGTGAAGTAATATAATTAGCAACACATTTAAAAAAATGTGTCCTTTATAAAATTTTATAAAGTGAAATTTTGCTTTTATATTTTCATACCAATCTCGCTGTATTTTATTAATTGATTTACGAGTACTTTATAGTTTTCTTTTATTTAAATTCAATTCAACAAAACTAAAAACTCCGAAAGTTTGTGTATATAATGAATATATTCGAAAAGTTTATAATTCAATAAGAATTAAGTTCATTTTTAATTTTAATTTTGTTCTATTTCACATTTGTTTTAACTTTCATTTTAAATTTATTGAACACAAATTTGACATGATGAGAATGCAAACAGTAAAACAAAACAAATCACTAAAACAAAAAGAAGTCAGATTGTTAAAAACTTTTGCATTCAAAAAATTCATTCATAAAAACATACAAACAATTTTAAAAGAAGAAAAATGTAAAAATTTTTGTTATACTGCTAATTTTTTGCCATATTGTTTTTGTGATTTTCCTGTAATAGAAATCGTTTTTTTTTTTGTTACTTTCAATCAAAATGCACCAGAAATAGGAATAAAAAATATAGCTATTACTTTGTTTTTCTTTTAAAGATTTAGTAGTGTAGTAACCAGTATCAAAATTAGTTATATTTTATAAGAATATAAAATAAAAAAAGTAATAAATATCATAAAATAAAATAATAAAAAACAAATAAAATGTAAAAAGTAAAGTTAAATTTTTAATATGTTCTTGCTCTTCTTTTAACAAATAATAATATTAAATAATGTAATAACAAATTCAAATAAATCCTTATAGATAAATGTATTTGAAGATATGTAAATAAATCTTTATACAGTTACAAAAATTTTTTCAAATACATTTCTATAAAAATTGAGAAATATATATACTGTTGTTTTTCATAAAAGTAGTATTTATTAATTCAATTTTGACCCAAAAACTTTGTCATAAACCTTAACTGAAAAAAAATAATCCATAACATAACAAGGAATCAAGAAAAAGAAAATACGTATTGCTCTTTTTACTGTTCACCAAAGGAAAGTAAAAAAAAAAAAAAAAATCGATATTTTATAAACATTTGTTTTAGATCCCAGCGAATAAAAGAACAAAATATAAAAGAAAAACATTATTTTTTTTATTTTTGAGAGTCTATTTTCAATACAATTTTGGGATCATTTTAATACTTTATAACTTTTACATATGGGTAAAAGGAATTACGAAAGAAAAGTTTTTGTATTTTGTTTCATATAAGAATATCAATTCATATATGGCTAATTCTAAAATTGGCAACATACAGTTTGAAGATAAAGAACGAGTTATAACTTAATGGCATCCCTTTAATTATTCAAACTTTTTTGACGATTTTAAAGTAGAAGTCCTTGTGAATAGTTATAAAAAGTCTTGGATCAAAAATATTTTAATCAAAAAAGACATAAAAAGAATAAAGTCCGTTGACGACATACTCGAAGAAATTAGACCAAATTAACATCTTGATAAGAATTATAAATTTCTTCGAAGTTTCAAGCCGTAAATTCAAATAATTTTTATTAATTAGTTCCATAAGTAATAAATTTACATTTCATTCACTAGTTTAGAAAAATTGTAATTTTACAGATTTTAAACTGAATTTACAAAAATGTTGGCGACATACATTCTTCAAAATCAATATGGTTTTTTATTACGAATTTTCGACTTTTCAAAAATTTTTTAAGAAGAATTGAAAAAAAAAAGAACGCCAAAAAATGAAGCGATGAATATTACTTTGTAATTAAAATAATGAAATATCTGTTTTTCCTTTTTCTTAGATTCGGAAAAAAATGAAGTCTAAAAAATGACATATAGGTTGACATTTCATTAGAATTAACCATATACATAAACGTTTATTAATTTGTATGGATTTTATACGGTTAATAAGATGATTTGTAATGGGAGATTTTTCTATAATTATGGTATTGGAATAAAAATAATTTTCTTTTTTATCAATGTTACTTTTATTTTGTTACTTTTTTCTAATACAAAAATTTATTCTTTTGCGGATTCGAATTTAAACAAATATTTCCCATGACATTTTCGTTAGATAAGATATAAACAAATTTTTAATTATAAATTATTTTAATATTTAAAACACAGTGGTTTAGTTTTCAGTTCAGTTTAGTTTTTCATTTGGAGTAATAGTTATTGCGAAATGAAGAAGATAATTATTTAAATTAAAAATAATAATATTTCAAAATGGCTTTAGTTGGATTGGATATAAAAGTGTTCGTAACATATTTTTAAAGGTGCAGTAGTAGATAAAGCTTTGGTAAGCCAAAATATCAAATAACTAAAATAACAAGAGCACTAAAAAATATCATAAAAAGTACATATGTACATAGTATCTGCATGTCACCTGCATCGAAAGATAAAATAATGCTTTTATCAAATACAATTTTAATTTTTTTTTTGTTTTTTTGAAAACTTGTATTATCGTAAAATTACATAAATTAGTACATACTGAATGTTCCATTTTCCAACTCCAAATCACCAAGCAATTAGACGTGAATACACCAGACTTTCAATAGTCGTCAATTCGTCATATAATAATTTTATTATCTCATAATGTCATTATAATACTGACGCCTGACGGTAGAAGTGACAGTTTAAAATCTTTCATTAAATATTCATCATTTTTGATTGATTTGAAATTATTGGTTGTATTTACTTTCTATTTACATATATGTTTGAAATGAATGTGCATTAATAATAGCAGTAAGAAACAAGAAATTATAATAATGTACAAAATAAATACAAATAAAACAAAATTTACAAATACAAATCACTTGTGTAATACTGTCAAATTTATGTACTTTTCTTTGTTTAAAGATGCCGAATATTTGTTAAAATTATTTCATAATAATTTGTCTGTCAATTCTTATTAATGTTTACTTTTTGTACATTTTATACATTTTTTTTTCAAATTCCTAATACTTATTATGTATAATTCACAAACTGCCAATACATAAAAATATATTTTTTCAATTGTATGTATTTGAATTAGCTTATATTCTTCTATTGTGCGTATAAATGTGTGACGATTATTTTCAAATCAAAACATGAAAAAGTAATTTATACTTGAAAAAATTTACATATTTATTTATTTTTTTTTTTTTTTTGTGCAAGTATAAAACACATTTATTTACATATTTTTTCGTATATACATAAATGCACTTAATATATTAACTCTTAAACAGTAATCTTCAATTATTCTAATTCTCATCAATCACTTATTTTGATAATAATCAAATAAAAAATATTCAATTTCAAACAAAAGAAAGAAACAAATAAATGAAAGAAAACGATGAGAAAATAAGTAAATAAATATCTTTTTAAGTGATATTTTATTGATAATTTTTTTCATTTTATTTTTTATTTTTTTTACCCTTTTCCTTCCTTTTTCTTTTCCCTTTTCTTTTTAAATTACACATTTTTCATTCTACATAATATTATCATCAATATAATGTACGACTATTTCTCTAGCAAGATGCATTTATTATATTTATTACATTACTTTCATAATAATAATATGTACTTTTACGAAATATAATGATATGATACAAATTATTATATTATTGTGGGCTTGAATAGCTCGATGGTTGTGGTGTCGGTCTTGTGATCTTGAGATCACGGTTAGAATTCCAACCAGCGCACTACTCTCGCCCAAGCCGATCATTAATTTCCCATCAGCAATGTATACCAGTAACTGATTACTGATGATAAACTGGATGATATATCTGACAGAATTACTGATCAGCGGTGCCATAATGGACTGAGTATATACTCGTATATATAATGGACTGTGCACTTAAATATACTATATACATTGTATGTATGTATGTATGTATGTGTATGTAAAATATGTATTATATTATCAAAATATTACATCAATCATCATCGTAACGATCCGTGCAATGTGATGTGAGTGAATTTAAAATTTTTCACATATCCGTTTTTAGATAAAACATGTACGAGCAATACATTTGCTTAAAATTATTCATACGGTATTCGTGTACTACATACTCATGTAGTTTTTCCAAGAAGCAGTATAACACCATATTTATACACATCCATTAAAGTAATCCATGCCACATATCCCTTAGCTGAAAATATTTCCTACTGTAGATAACAAAACTTATCACACACTATAAAAAAAAAACAAGGAACCAAATTACAAAAATCAAAACGTAAAATAAATATGTGAAAGAAAAAAGTTCATTTAATAGAATTTCATTTTGCTTTAATATCTTATTTTAAAGTTGATAAAAAATATTTTTCTGATACAGTATTTTATCATCATTAGTATTCTCCTGTTTTTCATTCGTCCTTTTTACTTTTATATTAGTTTCACATTTTTTTTGGTTTTTTAACACTCATCCATCTCAGTTTTATTAATTCTATAAAATCTTGTTATAAAGTAATAAAAAATATCACCGCATTGAGACTGTACAGAAAAACTTTTCTTTTTCATTTATTTTTTGTTCTTTATTATTTTTATTTAATGGTTTTTTATTCCGTAGTTATAAAAAAAATTTAAAATATCGTTTACGAGTAATGTGTAAAGTATGAGTCTATCAAAATATTTTGACTTTTTGATCTAATTCCCATCTGTTTTTGTTTTCTTTTTTTTCTTTTTGTACATACACAACACAGTTACACTTTTTTTCTTCTAATTTTTTGTTTCCATTATAAAAAATGTTCAATCTCCATTGAAAGGGATTATAAATATTGCACCTAAGTAGAAAACTAAAGTTAATAAGTGGTGATGGGTATCTATAAAGTATAGATGATGGTATGCATCAACCTCCCCATATTCTAGATTCTTTTTTTTTTTTTTTTTGTGTTGGTTAGTTATAATAATTGTAATAATATATATGAAATGAATGCGATGAATTCTGGATCGTTCCCATAAGAGGTTTAACGTTTCATTAAACATTGAATGTCGTCAACTGTATCAATGAAGGGAAGAAATTAAAAAAATGTGAAAATTTAATATTTCAAAAAATACTACTTCCACTAATATTTTTCTTTGAATGTAGACTCAATTTTTTTAAATTTATGATAATAAATGTTTGTGATTGTTACAGAAAAGTTTTCATGACAAACAAATAAAAAAAATAAATAAATGAAGAACATACATATAAAGGATAAAATATAAAAATTTATTTCTGTGAATTTTTATTTACATTTAAACACTTTATATTGATTATGGTGAAGTTAAGCATGCGGTCGTTGACTTTATTTTTAAAATTGAATAAATTATTATTATTTGAGCTACTACTAGGGCAAATTTTTTTTGTCCTGACACCTAAGCTGAAATTTGTTATTCCTTATGTATAGTTTTCCATATTTTTTAATTATTTAATTTGTATGATTAAATAATATTTAAATGAAAATAATTATCATACGTTGTGTTGTATTATTTACAAATATGAATACTTTAAATCAAATTAAAAGTTTTTGTCAGTTAGATATTATTTGAATATCTAACCAATTTGTTTCTTTTTCCCAACTAAAAGTTTTTGTTGAAGCCTTCACTTAATATTTGTATGTATTTTTATAATCTTATTTAAATATCTTTTAATCAAATTTTATTCACCTCTGTAATTTTTTTATTATATGCTTAGCTTTTATATTAACTAATTCATTACATTATGCATGTGAATGTTACATATTCCTAAAATAAAAATGAATTAATTCATTTGCTAAAAGATCAAAGTTCCATGCTCTTATCATCATTATCATCTTTCTACATAATTGAAACCTCAGAAGCAAACCGCATTCATACAGGTAGAATAAAAAGGATTTTTATCTACACATAACTTCACTATACATATGTATATAGTACATAAAACTATTTTACCGCAGTGATAATAATATGATTGTGATAGCAAATAAGAAGTTTTTGTTCAAAATTAAATTGAAATTTGTGTTTGTATGAATTTTATAAAATTAATATGACTATAAGAAAAGAACAGACAGCTGGATACATAATAGAAACAGCAAAGATATATAATTAAATCAAATTTCTCTGAAAATTGGAACATTGGAAATTCACTCAAACTATAAATTTTTGATAGCATACTCATATGATAGCATTCACATTCCTTTTCATAATACATTCGAATTCCAATGAATTCAATAATGCACACACAGATTGTTTTTTGTTTTGTTCATATTTGACAAGAGATTTTATATCCTTCAATAATATATATAATTCTTATTCGTTGTTCGCTATGGATCAGGATCAGTACATAAGAATATGTAAATGCAAATCATGACGAAAAATATTGAGTTGTTTTGTGATTATTGTCAGCGTTGAAAAATACTTTCTTTTATTTTGGAATTGAAACTTTCATCTAATACGTCAATCGTGATGTATCGAAATGAAAATGAAAATGAAACAAAAGTGTTTTTCTTCTATGTGTATATTGTAAAGTTAAATGGAACTGTTTTCTCTTCACCACAACCATAAATTTCCATATTTCGTTCAAATTTTGTTGTTACAGACACAATCATTGAAATAAATGAATTATTGATTTACTACTTGAATGTTACGACAGCAAAGTGTAAAAGAAAAAAATATTTGTTCTGTTTTCGGTATATAATTCAATTACTATTTCATTTATCTGTTATCTTCATGCATTTATAAATCATAAAATGTTTATACAATTATGTACTTCGATAAGAACCTATTTTAAAAATTTTTATAATAATTTTTTTTCTATTTTGATTTTTTCAGGATCGAATATAAAGACTGCAATAGCTATACTTAATTGTATATTAGCAAGACAATTATGTTTCGAAGATCCATCGTGTTCAGCAATATTAGAAATAATTCCTCGTGTATGTGGACCAATTCCTGGTAAGTACAACACAAAAATATGTATTTGAGTAAATAAAATTTTATTTGTACAATTATATTAATTAAATTAACAGTTATTTTTGATACTAAAAGTTCATCATCAAATTTTACAACATCACCAGAATCACTTTATTTCCACAGTAAATTCCATAGAAATATTACAAAAATATTTCCATATTTTATATCGAATTCTTTGAATTTTCATTAAAATAATTTTATAGAATCTGCGACATTTTTTACATTTAAAAGTTTGGAAAAAAACATTTTTTTTTTTTTTTTTTTTTTGTTATTGAGAGAACAAAAGATTTTAAAACATACGACAACCGAAATTCGCTAAATTAATTTAATATGTAATTATTATTAAACAAACAAATAAAATCAAAAATCTTGATTAAAATGAATTCCGTTTCAAAACCATGCAGATAATGAACTGAAAATAATTAAAAATTACATACATACATACATAAGTATGTATATACTTAAAAAAATTTCATTTAATAATAAAATTTCTAAGAAATTTTTTTATTATTTTTTTATTAAACTATTCGTTCAACTTTATTTATTTCCCATTTAAAATAATATTTTGCTCTTCTTCTCTCTGTAGTATATGTATGTATCTCCATCTGTGCTATGAATTCTTTTGTCATTCACAATCATCATAACCATTTGGTTGATTTTATTTTTTATTTTAACTAAAAAGTTTTTTACAGAAAAATAAATTGAAAATTTTTTTTTGTTTTTTGCTTCATAAGTAGATATCATCATAATTTTTTAATTTTATATATTTTTCTTTTTTGAAATTTTGTATTTTTTTTTTTTTTTTCATTTATAAAGTATTTCGTATTTAAATGAAATATATAAAAAAATATGATTTTATGTCTACAGAAAATATACATTTAAAAAGATCGTTTTGTTTTGTTTGGGGGTTTGGAAATTATGTGATATACTACGAGTATACTCGCTTGTACAATACACAAAAATTTCACAATAACGTATAAAAAATGTACTCGTAAAATTTTTACATCGTACACACATACAAATACGTGCAATATATGTAAAATAATAAAATCCTTTTAATACATATAAGCAAACATTTATATTTATAAAATAATTAAAAGAGAAAACAGTGGTGGAGGGAAAGAGAGAGAGAGACAGAGGAATTCTTTTCAAATTTATACTTTCAAAAATTTTCTTTTACATAGTCTTAGTGCATAGTCATTTTGTGGAAAATAAAAATAAAAAATGGGAAAAAAAAATTGAGAAAAAATAATATTTTGTTTAAATAATACAGATGTTGTAGGTTTGTCACAGAAATGTGTATATATACGTAAATTTGTGTATGCACATAGATACACAAAAGTCGTCTGTAATTAATTTGTTGTTAGTGCTACATAAGATAATTTACTCGTAAATATTAAAAGGAAAAAAAGAACTTTTAAAATATTTCAACTGTTGTAATCATTGAATGTTGGTTACAGTTACAGTGGTTTTAATTTAAATATGAAGAGAAACTTGTAGTTGAAATGAAATGGTAATAATAATTATTATATTTTCTGTATAATGTTGCTCGTATGTACACTCGTACAATATAAATGTGGTGTACTATCTAATTGTTGTCGAAAAATTTTCTTTTCATACAAATTCGTATAAGGAATATTTCTGGAACTATATTTTTAGTTTGTATTTTTGAATTGCTTTTTTGTTATTCAATTTTGTTATTAACTCATTAAACAGTCGAAATGGAATTTTTCAAAATTATTATCAAAATATTTTTTTTATTATTTATTTAAATTTTTTTACTTTTGTAATCTATGTATGCAACAAATTGTAGTTGAACAATAGGCATTAGAGTATGATTGATATAATTCATTTAAATATATACATGTATGATTTTATGTAAAAATATTTTTAAATGAAAACAAAAAGCTCAAAGTTTATTGTACTACGCTGTAGTCTACATTCAACAAAATGATGATTAATGATTTGAGTTTTTTGAGTCAAATTTATGTAAAGTTTTATACACATCTTCGTGTCATTTTTGAAAAGTGTACTAAAAAATATCTATGGTTAATGGTAATCTGCATTATCTTTGCTCATCCAGAACGCCTGTGGTTATGGGCAAATTGAGTTTATTATTGAACAAATCATTTATTTATATAGTTTTTTATAGTCTGGAACCATTCTCATAATACAGGTGATATTTAAAAAAATCAAATAATGTACGAGTATTTGTACATAATGTATAAAAAATAAAAATATTTTATATTGTTAACATACTTATATGGACAATTATATATGTACATGTACTCCTCTAGCACATATTCATTTATGAAGGCGATATTAAAATAATTTTCTGTAAATATTAAAAAGTTCAAGTATTAAATAACAGATAGGTAAGTAAAACAGCCTAAATATAGAGTAAAAAATGCACATTGTAAATAATGTTTATATATAAACAGTAATGTGTATGTATGTATGTACTACATTTGTATATGAATATAAGAAAATAAAAATAAAAATTACTATGTATAGTTACTGTGAAAATAAAATGCAAGTAAAAATGTAACGAGAAAATGAAAAATACAAAAAAAAAAAAAATCAGGAAGAAAAACTTTGAAAGTGTAAAGTAGAGGAAATGCTGTCATGCAATTTAAACAAAATTCATTTTTTCGTTATTGTTGCTGTTGTTTCTTTACTACAACATAAGGTAACAGAGTGTTAGTGTTTTCCTTGTATATACAAAAAAAAAAAAAAACAAAAAACAAAGAAAAAAAATATATATCACAAGTGGAGACAAAACAAAAACAAAAAATACATAAAAACACACACACAGATTCGAATTAGAGCACAGAGAATAAAGAAATTGAAAATAAATGAATATTATACCACTCCTTTTGTGATTTCTTTAGATGTACATACCACTACATATGTACGTTTATATAAAGTGTGCTACAAATAATTTTATATACATCAGGTACCTTCATATATATACATACACACTCGTGTATTATACTTAAAAAAAAATTTAAATACATACGTAAGAAACGTGTGTTCTAAAAAATGAAAAAAAAAAATGTACAAAAACAAAATGACAAAAAGAAAACAAAAAAATTAAAAAAAAAAAAAAAACAACGTAAAACAAGGAAAATAAAAATGTGTGTATAGTTAAGTGGGTGAAAAAATATAAAACAAATTATAAACAAAACAAAAGTGTAAGTGTGTGTGTAGAAAGAAAATATAACAAAAAGAATTTTTTAATATATTTTTTTTTTCTTTTCTTTGCCTTTAAATGAAAAAAAACAAAAATTGTAGCACTTGTACTAATTACATGGAATACACCTATGTATATATGCATGCATATGTATTTATGTACATACGAACATCTACATTATATGGATATGTGAAGATAAGCTGATGGTAGTTGGATGTGTATTATATGGAAATGAAAGTTTTGTGTTTTTTCTTTTTATTTTCTTTTACTTCTCATTGTTCTATACTCAATTGTCTTACATACATACATATACTCATATTATATGTATTTATATTGCATTAGGATAATATATATGCATATGAAAAAAAAATATACATATATGTACATATGTATATAAACAAAATGAAATATGAATATGAATGCATACAAAAAATATTCACACGTACATTTATGTTATAATGTACATTTGTATTTATGTAGGTACCTGTCTTATGAATAAAATGCTTGTTCAAATTAAGAAAGCGAAGAATACATATTATGTAGATGTTATTAAGCTATCTCCCAAGGATATTTTATGAAATTTTTCGAAGGAGATGAAGAAATAAAAAAAATGTAAATTATTTGTGTCATTATGATATACAGTATATATGTACATACATACATATGTATGAGTATGTGCATTTATATATATATATATATGTATTTGTATGTGTGTGTGTGTAATATCATAGTAGAATACAAGTATACGCACATGTATTCAACTAAAAATTATATTAGGATACTATGTGTAAAGTTTCATCCCTAATAATATGAAAATGCAAAAAAAAACAAAATTTTTTTTTTGTCAAATTACTTGTAAATGATACGAAATAACACACAGAGAAAGATAAAATATTTGAAAATTACACTATTTTTAGAATAACAAAGAAAAAGAAAACAATAATAATTATGTATTTATCTTAAATTCTACAAATAATAAAATCAATAAAGATTATTCTTATTGGTTTCACATTCATAACTACTATACTCCATTTCGTGGCCTACTCTGGAGGCTGTCTCCATGATATCCTTTCTAGAGCCAATTGTCTTCAACCACATAGAATTTTTCTGTATGATAATCGGTTTTGTGGATTATTTTATCTTTGACTTTTTGGACGTCCTTGACGTCGTATCTGTCCTACTATTTACTTCTTATGAAGTGTATTACTCAAGAGATTTTTCACTCTTTGATTCTTAGTAAGTAAATGTCACAGACCAGCCATTATAGCCGTTGTTTTTTTTTTTTGTTTTCCTTTTGTGAAGGTCGACAACATAGCATCGTCATAATAATTCTTCAATTTCATGATTTTATCGTATAAATGCCAAGTGTCTTTTTCTATTTTTATCTAATCACAAAAATCTTTGTTAGGATCCATCTATCATTTCATTATTCAGCATTTCTGCGTGTGTCAATGTCAAATGAAATAATAAACCAATAAATACGTATATAACAGGTAAAAATCTTTTAGAAATTTCCAATGAAACTGAAATCTCAAATATAATTATCTATATGAATTTCGTAGAATTTTTGTCAAATTCAACTGTGAAATGACTGGAACGAATTTGATTGTTGCCTTCTAAAAAATTCATGAATCTAAAAATATCAATATATTATATTTCTATGTGTTGCTCTATATGCTATTTGTCTGAATAATTTTGTATTTATAATTTTGATAAATTACTTGCACAATTATTTATTTCTATTTCAATTTTTGTTCGCAATCAATTACTCGGATATTAATGTCATTATAAAAAGTTGTAGAAAAAAAAATAAATCAAAATAAAATATAATTTTATTATATTTTATCGCATTACGACTTGTAATTTGATAATTTAACCTTTTTGTGTGTTAAAATGCCGATAAAAAAAAACCGGCACTTATACATTTAATTTACATTTACAAACACTTATATAATTGTATCAATGAATAAATATGTATTTCTTTATGTCGTCTCGTAGAATATGGTGCAAAGATAAAATAAATAATACATACAGCTATACATTGAGTTATAGTATGACCTTCTAACACTGATAAATATGTATTTATACATCGTTTTTCTTTCTTTATAGATAATAATCCTTGTATATAACAAAAATCTTAATCTTATTCATTTGGATAAAAACATAAAATGACACAATAAAAATAAATTAAGTAGAAGTAGTTAATCACTTAAGTATAGAGCTAATCTTCATTATGAAATTGCATCAACAATTGCTTGTAGTAAACATACAGATAGGAAAAAAAATGAAAGATTTTCAGAAATACAGCAGTAAAAGGCAAAGAAAAATTCATTTATAAAATAAAATACAAAAGAAACACAAACAGAAAAAAAAAAAACACGCTTAAACCTGAACAAAATGAAAATAAAAATGTGAAAAAAAAAACAATTTCACATGCCTTATGGCTATACAACATTTTAATCTGTGAGTATAGCCATGTAATTACTGTAGCTTAACAGATGATGAAAACGATTATGATAATAATAAAATTGTGTCGTTTTTATGTTTCATTTAATACGTAAGGATAAGAATTATTGTTGTAATACGATGAAAATAATTATTTTATTTTATTTCTTATTATTATTGTTGTTGTGCTTTTTTCTATACACAAATTATTGTCCTTTTTTTGGTTTTTTTTTTACATTACGAAGATATCTATGAATTTTAAATAATTTTTTAAAGATTTTTTTTTTTTGTTCACATAACAGTCCTGTAATAAAATTTGAAATATTTATTTTTGATTTTAATTATTAAATTTGAAAAATTTAATTTAAACAAGGCGAAAGTTTAAAAACATTCAAACATTAATAAATAAAATTTAGTAAACAAATTAAATGATTCGGGAGGAGTATTCTCGTTTATATAACAGAATTTAGAATGATTTTTTTTCGACTGCCTGTCGCATAATTAATTGAATAAATGAAATATTAATTGATATTTTAGTCCTTAATTTAATTTCTTAATCTTAGAAATTTTACAAAATTAAATGTTTTTCTTTTTTCATACTTGGGTTTTGAATAATTTCACAATGCCTTTTTATTATTCAATTTGAAAGAAAATATCATTAAAATTTTACTCATTATAAATAATTTAAAATCCTGAAAACAACATAAAAATGAAAATGAATGAATGAAAACATAAAATTTCAATAAAAAATACAAAAAATCGAGGCAAATGTATATAAAATTTTCAATTCTAATTTTATGTGTATGTATGTACTACATATCTACTTACATAATGATGATGTCTATTTCGGAAATCATTATATAAAGCAATGTGAATGAACATTTCTATTTTCATTTACCATTTTTCAGTTTTATTTATATATCTTCTAACAACATACATATTATTTATACAAGTATTACAGAAATAATGTATATGGAAATGTCTATATATACCAACCAAAACATCCTTCAGTACTTCGGTATACTATGTATCTACATGTAATGTTCAAAAATATATCAATGAATTATAACGAAATGAAAGCTCTGTATGTACTATGAAAACTGTCATTCTCTTATTTCATTTACCACAATTTCATATGCATATGTATGTATGTATGTATTTTACTTCATTATTATACATAGAAAAATCTATTTCTTAATCGACCACATCCATTCATTCAATTTATTTTATGGTTTTTCTCGAAAATGTATTTACTCTTCAGATGAATGAAAAACCGAAAAAACCAAAAAAAAAACGAAAGAAAAAGAAATGTAGAATGAAAAAACAAAAAAATAAATAAAAAACAAATGAAAAACTGTATGTTAGAGAAACAAAAACTTACAAAAATAAATAATGAAAAAAAAAAAAACGAAACGAAAAATAAAAGACAGAAGAAAAATACAAAATAAAAACTAGAAAAATAATTTCATATTTTTTTTTTTTCACTTTTCTCAGTTTGAAAAACAACGACTAACCCATATATTTTCTGTCTCTGAAATAGTATATTTCATTTGTATAAATAATGTACTTATATATTTTATATATTATGGTGGATTTTAAATGATTTGTGCATTTATGAGGTTGAATATGATGATGATGATGAAATGTGAACGGTACACATCTTAAATGATTTCAATGATTTTAAATTATGTAAACTATACGTTGCTGAACGTTACTTTTTTTTTTTCTGAATTATTTAAGTATTTTGTTTTTTTTAATAGCCACTTTCTATATAAATATAATATTTTATGACTGCCTATTTGTACATTTCATATATAAACTGAAAGATATAATTACACTTCAGAGTCATAAATATAGTGACAGTAAAGAAAATTTAAACTTAGAATGTCGCATTTAAATGCAAGGCGAAAAAAAGGAAAGGAGAAAAAAAACAAACACACACACACACAGACATTAAAATGTGTATTGCATTTCTATTTTTCTGTACAACAATTTCTTAGTGGAAAAAAGAAAAAAAAACCATATATACAGGATTTCACAAATTTATTGCACTATTCCATTTCATTCTTTTTTCTGTTAAAATTAAGTAAAAAAGAGAAAAAAAAATTCATTATCCTTTCCTTCTATAATATACTTGACAAATTTATATACCATCAAGCTGTGTGTAATTGTTCAGGATATAATATAAATACTAACATCCAAATATATATCCAAATGTTACACATACGATTACTCATATAAATAAACGCATGCATTTTATATGTTTTATGTACAATATATGCAATAAAAAATTACAACGGTATACACAAGTGTATATTTTCGTTGGTAAACAAATAGTAGAGAAAATTCTTTTGTCATTCAGTCTTTTAAGAACAAATTGCTATCTTCTAAAAAAAAAAAAAAAACAAAAACAGTATGTAAAAGTAAAAATAAAAAAATTAGTATAGTACATGAGAACAACAAAATAATAAATTTCTGATCATTTTTTTATTTCTTACTCCATTTTTTTTTTTTTTTTTTGTTTTCTTTTGTAAATAAAAATATGTACGAGTAGTTTTTAAGCAAAAATTCCTCGTGCGAACGACAATCATATCAAAATCAGACAAATAAACAACAAAAATCTAACTTTTCAAGATACTGAAGTTAGATATGTGTAGTACAAGGATTATACACAGAGCAATCCATGAACATTTATGTATATGAGATTATATTTATATGTAAGTATAGTATAAACAATACAAAAAAATAAATTGTAAAGAAAAAAATTCATTTCATAGATAAAAGGAGAAGCTTTTTCAAAAGAAAACGAAAACAAAAAAAAAAAATTTAAAAAAAAAATAAATGAAAATAAAACTAAAATACAATATTATACGGATTGAAATGAAATAAAAATGAAAGAAAATAATGGAAAACAGAAGAATCCAACCGTTCACAAAATTCCAAAAAAATAAAAAAAATAAATATAGAATCAAAAGCGAATTTCTTATATTTCTTTAAGATGAATGAAAAATATTCGTACAAATGAAAGCAACTGTGCACAATGTGAAAGTAAAATTTATCACTAAAGGATTATTTCCCTTTTTCTTGGATTGTATCGTCGTCATCGGGTTATTCTTTTTTTTATTTTTTTTTTTTAATTTATTTTGTATTTATTGTTTGAGAATTGATATCCTAAAAAAATATTTGTTGTTGTTGTTGTTATTTTCTTGTCTTTTATAAATAAATTAAGAGATCATCACAAGATTTTTCATCGCATCGTATATTATCTATGCGGAAAAAAAAATTAAATATCCTTACAATGGTGTTGTGATTTAAATTTAATTTTTATTTGCGTATGAAGTCATTTCTTGCCAATACCATGTTACAGAGTTAACACAATCGTGTAGACATATTCAAGAAAAATTTTTTATTTCTTTGAAATCTGGATCACATTTGGCATAGTATTTACAAAAGCGAATTAAATTATTAAGTAAAATGTTGATATGTACATACAATAAATATGTCCGTGAAATTTTTCTACAATTCGAAAAATATACTTTTTCTATATCTCCTATACCAAATCACTGAAAATCTTTATGTTAAAATGTCATTAATTGTTATAAATTACCAATTTATCAATTTGTCTTTAAATTACATTTATGTATAGTGTCCTATTGTACATAACATTGATAAATTTCAGATGTTTTTCTTCCTCTTTTATTGATTACGAACGTCAATAAATATAAAACAAATTTTTATTTTTTGGTTAATTTTTCTACCATTGAAACGCCTACTATACCCTTACTTATAAACATGTAATACTTGCATCAAATGTTTTCCTATATTAAATGGGAAGTTTTGATTTAATTCGTATGAATGAACAAAAGCAAAATACAAGAAATGAAAAAAAAAAAAGGAAAATCAAAATAATAGCTACAAGAGAAAAGCGAAAAGATTTATGTTTCAGCAACAAACAAAACACTTTATAACTAACCTAACTCAATTTTTTTTTTTTTTTTTTTGTATTCTGAAAATTCTATTCAATTCATCTTCTATACAAGTACAATAACTGGAAAAATAAAATAATAAGACAAAATGAAAGAATAATAATATTGAAATGACCATAAAGGATAACTGGGGTCAATATAGTATAAAAGAGATCATGACATTCTTTATTCCATTATTTACAGTTAATGTACGAGTATTATTATATGTGTAAGAAAATTTTTTTCTGTATATGTATATTCACAAATTTGAACGTTCATTCATTTATACAGTATGGATGTAGATATTTTTTTGTAAATATCTCAATTTTGTCTAGTTCCACTGCAAAAAAACGAAAAAAAAAAACGAAAAAAGAAAGGAAATCCAAGAATTAGAAAATAAAATTTTTTAACAACAAAACTACATAAAATGTACAATAATGTACTCGTATATATGTACTCAGATCTATATGTACAAAACAATATGTACAAGAATATGCACTTAAACTTTTGACTTTTGTTGTATTTGTATTGAGAAATTTTTTTGCGAAATTTTCAAAATTTCCTTTTATTCTTACTGCACTATAGTGTAGGGGGCGTGTATGAAGAAGAATTTCAGATTGAAACTAGATCCTGGTAAACAAAACAAAACTTATGAATGTTTTAACCTTTATTTTCATGTGTAAAGACGGATGATCATTCATTCCTTGAGTGTTTGAGAAGTAGAAAATTAAGTTGAATATTCCTAAATTTAGTCTATATTTCTAACTCTTGGGTGACGTGAAAAGGACATAATGTTTTTCTTTCTAAAAAAAAAAGAAAAAAAAAACATAGAAATTGGAATTTTGTGTTGTTAGAATAAATGAATCAAATTAAAGTTTCAACCTAGATGGCGAAAAATTTAAAAGTACACCGGGCGCCCAAGAGGATAAAACCGTTGCTGATTGAAGGGAAAATTTGATACACAAATGTTACTTTGTAGCACATATTTGTGATTTTATTAAGAGCAGTGAATATTTAACGGAAAAATTAATTTTCACATTCAAATGAATTATTACACATTTTGACGACATTATATACCCTTATGTAGTAGAGTTGATAAAATATTCCCCTTTAAAATATATTATGTACTCGTATGCACTTGAACTCATAAATTCTAAGTATTTTTTTTGTATAATTAAGTATGATGTATATAGACGTAATTCTCATTCTTGTGAATTCTTCTTCTGGAAATGAAGAAAAAAAAATGATTTTTCCACTTCTATTTCTTTTGTCTCACACATAAAGAGCTTAGCATAAAAGTTTTTTTGCAACTTTTCCATTTTCTTTTGTTCTTTATAATTTTTTGTTTTATTACAAAAGTAAGTACAACACATGCATAATGCATGTAAGGATATACAATTATTGCAGCTACATTATGTAAGATTCATTATTCCATCTAATTTTATGCTTAGTACGACCAAATTCCAAAGTTCCTTTTGGAAAAGCTAACTGCTGTGCTGTTTTCTGGTTGTATTCCTGTTGTTTTTAGCAATTTTTTCAAATATAAATTTAAACTCTAACTACAGCTAAATAATAAATAAAATAAATTATGTAGTGTACAGTCATAATTCGAATTTCTTCAAATGTTACTTCTTATTATGGATTTTTCTTAAAATAATAAATGTATTTGTAGTCAAATTTGAACAAAAAACACAAGCAAATAACAAAACAAAACACAATTATTTATTGATTCAGTTAAAACCAAACAAAAATTTAAAATTAACCAAGAAATACAAGTCCACATTAATGCTATTCTTAACATATTAATTTGAATCATTTTTCATTGTTTTCATCATTTTTTCAATGATCATATTAATTTCTCTCATGAATTTTTTATTTTTCGAATTGTAAAATGTAATTCGAAATCAGTTGAAATACTAAATACTCGCATCTTTAAGTAGAATTTTTAATATATGTATGCCTATATATATTTCCATATATAATATAAAGCGCTCATCAGACCAGTATTAATTTATGGTTCTGAAACTTGGAAGCTCAATAAAGCAGAACAAGATAGATTAGGAGACTTCGAAAGAAAAATACTGAGGAAAATATTGGGCCCTGTAAAAAAGAAAACCAATGAAGAATGAAGTACAACCATGAGCTCTATGAAGTATATGTTGAAATAGTGCAGCGGTTTAAGATTGATAAATTAAGATGGGCAGGACATGTGATACAGATGGATATTGGTAGCGTAGCCAAACGAATGTTACTATCGAAACCGGATCGGCACAGAAGTCAAGAAAGGAAGAGAAATAGGTGGTTAGATGCAGTTGAGGAGGACACAAGAGCGCTGGAATTGTTAATTGGAGAAATTTAGCAATGGAGAAAAACAAATGGAGAGGCAAATTGGAACAGGCTAAGATCCGGGGTGGATTGTTAAGCCAATTATGATGATGATGATATATTTTTTCAATATTTTAGTCAGTTTCCACTTTAGTATATACTGTCCCCTTCATAAACTTATTTGCTATCTAAACGAATACAAATTTAGGAAATCGTTTGGGTCAAACTATTTTTACTGATTCTAATAAATTATTTAGGATACGTAATATTGATCCAAGTGACCCTTCCAATTATTATGTATATTATAAATAAATTGTATATTTTCATGCATAGGCCTCTATAACAATATTTATGCATGAAATGTACCTAGACATAAATGTTTGTGTGTGTGTATGTATATATATTAAGATATAGATATATAAAAACTAATTCATATTCATATTATATATCGCTGTATTGTATATCTACTGCATTAATATAATATTTAGATGTAATTTAACATATTCTAAACATGATATTCACACAAACATACGAAGAAATTTATTTATGTAAATCCACGTACATACATAATTGCTCACATACTCATCATAAGTATGTGTATCCTTTTATAAAATACATATTTCTAACTATACATGATATTATATACACATATTATGATGGAATATATGTATTCGTATGAATGTGTACATTATTTATACATACACATATACAATACAATAATTCGGTTGAGTTTTTTTTTTTTATAATAGCTTAAAGAATTAAATTACATGTTCACATGTACTTACTTACATAAAATAAGAGTATACGTAGTAATGTTTGTGTGCTTTTTGCTTTGTTATATTAAATGCACGATTTAATATATCCTTAATTACGTACCAAGTATATGGTACACATTAATGCATGTGTATATAGTAATTTATAAATGAATAAATTATAAAAAAATGACCGACAGATTATATTTATCATTATATGTAAGTATATCTATTTCATATTAAAATTTTTTATTGTTTATTTTTCATTATTTTTCTCATATTTATTCTCAAATAAAAGTATATACGACTAAATCAATATAATTATTAACCGTATCGAAAATATGCACCTGTTATTTTTCTATAATTTCATAAATAAATATTTCACAATCAAAATTATTTATAAATTCTTAACGAAATAATAATGAATGGATGAATGAATGAATTTGTATACAGTATGTGTTCACATATGAGTGTATCCTTTACATTCTACAAATTATTTTATTTCAATAATAATAATAATAATAGTTTTTTTTTTTTATCTGATATGTGTAAATAATAAAACTGAAACCTTAAACGTAACAACATAATGCGTGAGTATTAGTAGTTACTGATTACATATATGTAAGCACATCAAAATAAAACGAAAATGAGAAAATAAAAATTACATATTCCAAGAAAACCAAAAAAAAAAAATTTGAAACGAAAATAACGAAAAATATTATGAAATTATTTTATATTTTATATAAAGAACAGAGATGCATGGAAGGGCATTCTCCTGGCGGCCAACGCTCAAATGGGTCTGTCGCGCCAAAGCTGAATGTAATTCAGTGCAGGGTGATATATAAATATGTGTGTGTATATGAATACTTTAAACATTTATCTATTGGAAAATTGTATATAAAACACATAATTTATGGGTTCGTTAAAAAAAAAATATCATATACATACATACGGCATAAGTACGATGTATATAGGAATGAATAACGTGTATACTCGTAAATATTACATGGAGTAGTATGTATGTAATATGTAATATGTATGTAATTATCTTTATGTATCGATTAAATGGCTGCTCAATACACGTAGTTCAACTCTATGTAAGTACTTATGATTGTTCAATTCATTTTTGAATATGAAAAAAATTAAAAGTAATGCTTTTACATATTACAGTACAGTGCACAAGGATTTCGTGTACATTTATACAAGTTATTATCTGAAATAATTACAAAACCTTGTTCCAGTTTTATGTATATGCATTTATCATCTCGTTTACAGTTTTCATAAATGGAAATTTTATACGAGTATATAATTTCGGTTAAAACTTGTAGTGATACCATAGAAATTATTGAACACTTTTATTGAATATCATCTTGACTTCAAGAATATATTTTTTCGTCTATACTTTGATATTAGGGTAGAGTTAAATATATTACATTCATATCAGTGGTTTAAATGTATTTTATAATTTCAAATATATTATTCAAATCTAATAATAATCTCATCATCATTTTATTATTTAATTAAAACAACATTCCACAATTTAATTAACATTTTAAACTTAATTATGAATTACTTAGAGCATTAACGGACTCATAAAATACTTAATTGCAAGTATTTTCAATTCCTTAGGGTGTTTTCAGTTTAATTTAATAAACAAAATGAATTGTTTTATTACTCATGCTGTTCTTTACGAAAATTCATTACCAGTCTTAATACGACTTCGTTTATTTTAAAAATGAATTGAAACACAACACAGAACACAGTATGCAATATCGAAATTTTTGTAAGACACTGTGAATATCTGCTATACTTTCTCTTTTTATTGTTCTTATAATTGGTCGAAAGTTACCAACATCCTTTGCTGAAAAACAAGACCAAAACAAATTAAGTGGCCTTCTTCATGTTTTGCAGTTACCGTTTAAAGGATTGGAATTTGAACTTTTTCCAGCTTTGAGACTATTGATAACATTTTCTATTTTATTTTTGATTAATATTCACATAAATTTTATATTTTCTTCTCTTTTCAGTTGCATGTAGTACAGTTACAGTAACAAAATGTCAAGCAGCATTAAGGACACTTCAAGCATTTCCATTCTTTCGTCCAACATGCCTATGTAAAGAGCCAGGCGTTGATCCAGACTGCAATAATTTTCGTGATTTCCTATTCGATCATCCTTGTGGTTTTGTACTCAAAAAAGGTAAAGTTTTACTATCTACACTCATATATGTATGTATATTTACAATTATGACAATGTTTGTGCAGAAATGTCACACTTGTACTATAAATTCTAAATTAAAAAAAAAAATTTTTTTTTTATAAATGAAGTAAACATTTTTTAATCAACTCAAGACAATAAAAATATTTTTTAATAAAATCCACTAGACAACCATAAGAAAATGTTAGAATATGTAACACTAACTAAAAAATAATCAAATTTATTTAATAAATGTCATAGCAACAAACTATCATATGTAAATACAAATATAAGCATAAGAATTTCAAATAGAACAATAAATGGAAGGAAAGAAATTAAACAAAAAAATGTGTACATGCATAAGATTTGTTATCTTCTATTTCGTGCAATATTAAATTTGAAAAAAAAAATTTTTTTCTTTAATAAAAACAATGAAAGGAAGCTATTGCACATAATATACGAGTATATCAGAAAAAAATATGTGTAATATGTATGTAATATAATATGTAAAAAATATTTCAAGACTCTTTTATCAAAAGGTATATAAAGAAGAACTGAAATGACCTGGATATTCAAACAAAAAAAAAAACGAAAAAAATACACTTTTAGAAAAAAAAAAAATATTAAAAGAATTTTTCAATTGAAATTCTATATGAAACACCAGAAACAATAAAAGTTAACTCAGAAATAAAATATCTTGACAAAACGCATGTACATATGTAAGTATACATATATGTATTTTGTATTATAAAATAAAAAATGAAATAGAAATTTCTAAAAATAAAATCTAAAATAGAAAATTATTTATATACGAGTTACATATTTATGGCATGTTTAAAAAATCAGTTTTTCCTTTTTCTTTTTTAATTCAAATTTGAAAAAGATATTATCCTTTCTATTATATACATATACATACATATATAAAAAAGTTTATGTGCGTATATGGTAAAGAAAATAAATTGCTATTGTAATCATTTTACAATAAACAAGTATTAGTAGATGTGAATTTTTCATCATCGGAAAGCCTAATATGTATATATCTCTACTTCATACTCATATTATTATATGACATTTTCATGTCATTCAAACAGTCATTTTGTAAAGAGTATACGAGTATTTTTGTTTCTGGTGTCAATTTGTTTTTAATTTTTTTTTTTTGTTTTTTTTTTTTATTGCTTTTTTGCCTTCCAATTTCTTATGAAAATTTTATTTATAGAAAAGGATCCATATCCTATCGATGCTTTACCAACTTGTAATCATGCTTTGTCCGTATGTCAGCAAGAAAAGAAATGCTTAAAATTATTCGAGGACTTCAAAGCACATTGTAAAGTACGAGACAATAAATGTAGAATGGATGACAGGTGAGAAGTATATTTGAAATAGTGTATACATATATACTTTTTTTGCCTATCTTTTTTTGTTGTTTTCTTTATATCCCTTTTTTTTTGTCTTGTATTTTTTTTTTATTATTTTCTATATGAATAGTATAGATTATAATACTGTATTACAAATGAAAGTAAGAAAAGGTGTATGTGTGCATATGATTCAAAAGAAGAAAAAAAAGAAGAAAGAAAAAAAATAAAATAAAATAAAATTACTACTTGAGAACTTACAAAAGTATACAGATGATTGTAATGATACTACACATACTCATATACTTACTTACTACTACTGGCTGGTAAAAAAAATATGAGTAGTGCATTGCATTTTATTCTCTTATATATTTTTCTATACTCGTACGTATACATCCACACACACTCAATCACATACATACATATGTATAATTAAATATCAGTAGTAGAATAATTTTTCATTGTTCTTCTACAGCTATATACTATATCTCAGTCACCACTTCAACACGATTCTTTGTTCACCAGTTACAAGATTCTATTTGAATTGTTTCAATTTTTATAAGGTCATCCATCTGATATTCATATACTTATACGGAACTGCATTACATTACGTATATGTACCTGAATAAAGAAAATATAATTTTGACATGTAAGATACATCATAACATTATCCATTATATCATATGCAATAATGTATATTCGTACTGTCAGTTCAGTAGTGTACTGTCGTGTATACGTTTACAGTTTACACGAGTATAAGATGTCACTCTTATGAATTTAGCTAGTGATATTTTAAAGTACAATATGCAGTGTAATGAACTGAATGCAATTGTTTTAAGTCTGACTGTCATGCATACATATGCATGCATATCTACTCATAATTATAAAGTGTAACCGTGTAGCAGTTGCAGTCATACTTCATACAAATTCAAACTTGAAAGTAGTTTTGTTCTTTATATAAATTTTTCAAGTTTTCATATTAAATAACAAATTTAAATTTAAATTTTTTCATTTTGTACTGGCAACTAAATTATTTATATTTTCAAGTAAAATTTAATTTAAATAAATGTACGATGTACGATATAGGTAGTAGATGCAGAATTTATTAAAAACAAAGACTTTGCATTGCATTTAAAAATAATAAAATAAAGTAAATTTCTCGAAAATTTTCAATTCATCATGACATAATCCCAATGTGACGATATATTATTATTTCCTTTGAATGACAAACAAAAGCAAATTTAAAAAAAATGTTTAATAGGTTTTTTTCTCAATGTTTTTTGTTTTTGTACATTTCACCACCGAATAATTAAATTAAAATTGAAATTATCAATAAAATGGAAAACTGATGGCATTTTATTTAACAAAAAAAAAAAAAGGAATTTACTATAAAAATTGAATAAATAAATTAACAAAAAAAAAACAAAATTCTTTCTCATTTCTTTTCCCTTTTATTTTTTATTTGATTATAAAAATTTAATTTATTTTCGAATTGTAATTTTTTTTTTTCGAAATCATTTGCATATACATATATACCTACTGTGTATTTGTGTGAATATATAAGTGTGGAATTTTTTTTTTTTTTTTGTTTAAATATGTGCATAAATACATATTTTGATTATCTGTTGTTATTATAATTTTTATTTTTTAATTTTTGTTTATAAATTTACATATTTATTTTTGTATTTTTTTTTATATTTTTCTCTTTTTACTTTTTTACTATACGATACATAAAATTTTTTTAGAGATCTATGTCATGAATCATGGACAAATTTACGTTTATCACCGATGTTTGGCTGTATATGCCCAAATAATCATATGAAAAGACGTTGTGATCGAATATTTAATGTTGTTAATCATAATCCATGTGTTGGTAAGTTTTTATATAAATAATTTGCATGATTTATGTTGTAGTTATGATGACAAAAAAGAAAAAAAATAACATAAAATAAATAAATAAAGAAATAAAATATTTACAAAATAAAAAAAATGTACGAAAAATGTCGTTTATATATGATAAAAATGATTACAATTTTTACAATACAACATATTAATATTATAATATAAAAATAAATGAAAGAAGATATAAAAAAATATTATATATAATTTATAAATAAAATAATATATTATTTAAAACAAACAAAAAGGAAAAAAAAAGTTAAATAAAATGAAATGAAAATAAGGTAAAAAACAAAAAAATAAAATAAATAATACAATACAAGTGGTAAACCCCAGAGATGGATAAATAAATATTAAAAAAAAAAAGAAACACACAAAAAAATTTACAAAAATACTCATACAACAGAAAATACAGAAAAAAACACAAAATGAAATAAAATAAATAATAAATTATAAAATTACATATATACATTTTTACATACATACATATATACATATAAATACATTATATATTATTTCTTGACAAAAATTGGAATACATACTATACCATATATATCAAATTTTATGATAATAATAAAATTTATATAGATATATATACATACTATATATTAAGAGACAACAAAAATGAAAATAAAAAATCGAAATTTAACATTTCATTAATAAAAACAAAATACACACACTTTTTTTATTTTGTTTTTAAATTAAAAAAAAATATATATAAGATATATACTCGTACATTGTACATTTATGTACATTATATTATAATATAAAACACATTTCAATTTAAATTATATAAAATTTCATGCGTATATGTTATTTATATATAATTTATAGATAATATATCAGTTTTATTTAATTATACATATTTTAATTTTATTTTTAGTATTTCATTTTATTCTTCAATCAATTTCTATCATTATTTTCCTATAATTATTATTCTCACGAAAATCCGAATATTTGGGTGATCAAATTATAGAGTTCTATATAAATATTGTATTTTTTTTTTTTTTTTTTAAATATCATAACAAAAGCAGATACATATGTTTTGTTTCAATTCAGATTTATATATCACCAACTATTGACATTATTTGTATTCAGAATTGTATTGGCAAGTTATAGTAAAAATAATTTATACCAGTGGTCTCTATTTATTGCATTAAATCAAATGAAAATTATATCTGTTTTATTTCATGCAAGTATGACATCTTCATGTTGTGAGTTGTTAACACTCCTGTTATGTTGTGATATTGTGTTATGATCAGATATAACTCCATTAGACTTTTTTTTCTAGAGGTTAAATGTTCAAATTATTGATTTACTTCGATAAATTACAAACATTCAAGAACCTTAAAACCAACAGAATTTCGTGTTTTCGATGAAACAAGAGCAAATAATATGCAGGTTTATGAAAAAATAATCAAAGGTTAATGTTCCAGAATTTTCATGAATATTCTAGAAGTTATTAATTGTCTTAATTGAAGTTGTAATTCAATAATATTTCGAACAGAAACAAAAAATGTATGCTGAAATTTTATAAAATTTTGTATATAATTCCAATTAAATACACATAAACAGCACTAATTTATTAAATTAATCTAATAATAGATCAGTCTAGGAAGTCGTTTCATATAAAAAGAGTTTGCTTCTGTACCAGCAACTCATTGGTTTGCAATCCACGTTAAACTGTAGGTGCACACATATGACAGTAATAAAATCATGAAATCACTTCTATGAAATTCCTGATTCATTTAGAACTGTATAGTTCTATTAAAGAAGAATATACTTATGTATGTAGCTCTCATTTGATCACCTTCTACATAACACATTTAAACAAATTTTTTTTTTTGTAATTTTTATTTAATTTTATTTAATAATTTTTTTTTCTTTTTTTTTTCAAATTTAAACAATCATTATTTCATCAATAATTACGTTCTTATATACATTTATAATAAATGAAAATAATTAAATTCAATGTCAAAAAAATAATATTAACTTATACATATTCTATATATACTTAAAACCTATGTAGTATATAAACACTATTATTATTATTATTTTTTTCTTTCTCCAAAAGATTGACAACACAAATAGATATGCATATTTATACATAAATACATTATATCAGATATTTTAAATTTTTAAAAACAAAAATGAAATCTATATCACACTTGAATTTATGTATTTTACGTATATTCAAATAATATGTATATGTCATGATAATAAGAGCAATTATAATAATCAATCACATACTTTATATATAGCACGCTTTCATGTATTATAGATATCGACACGCATTACATGTTAACACTATTATTATACTTTAATATTTTAATCACAATAATTTATTATGCTTTCAGCACCAATAGAATTTATCTATATAATACGTACATCAATTAAATTTTGATACTTCAACATCTGTGCAGGATTTATGCATATAATTATACTATAATGTGAAATAATTATAAATATAATATATTTTTTTTTTTCAAAAAAAAAAAAAGAAGGATACCAAGTGAATATTATGAAATAAAATGTGTAAATGTATCAGCATAAAAATATTATATATTCGAATCGAACATATTTTGAATATTATTCAGTTCATTTGTTACATAAAGCTAATAACTACATATGTATGCAGACTCGAATACATTTTTATGTTATTTGTCCTTTGATGTTAATTCATATATGAATTTGAGTCTTCTGAAAATGAACAAAAGAAAACAAAAAAAACAGACAAACAGTTCAGTTTCTTCTATTATTTTTCGTGATTTTTCAAAATCTATTCCATTTTGTATTTTATTTCAAATTCAAAAGTGATCAGGACATTTTATTAAAATTATAATACATATTTGACTTCTCAGAGGTAATTTAATCAGAAATTTTATTTTAAATATTCGATACTTCATATTACCACTTATTACTCCATAAAGAGTGCTTTAAAATTTTAAATCCTTGAAAAATTTTATTTCGACCTCTTTTAAATTTTAATCAAGTAGGTGATTGAAAATTCCAAAAAATTATTAGAAAATAGAAAAAAATAATTAAAACACTTAAAATACATATACGTAAAGTACTGTTATTATCCAGATATGTACTTGTTTAAAAGAATAACAAATTGATTACAAAAAACAATTATTAATCAATTCAATTGATTTTACAAATTTATTCAAATATTATTTTTATAAAAGAAAGGAAATTATTGCATTCACATCAAATTTTTTGTTATAAGTAAATGTTTGTTTTTTTCCATTTTGAAAAAAAAATAACTGATGCTTGTTATTTCATTTTTCTACTTCTTTTTTTTTAATTTCATATTTTGTATTCTCTTCTATGTCTTCTCTACTTCTACTCGTGTGCTTCATCGAATCTACATATATATATATACAAAAATGTAGATCATTCAGCAATAAAACAAATTTTAAAACAATTCAATTTTTTATTTCCATCATCATCTACATTATCATCATCCTATAATTCTTATTCTACATCATCTACGTCTCTATCGTCATCGTCATCATCATCGTCATCGTCATTATCCTCTAGAAAAATTCCATTGGCATTAGCTTCACATCGTCCAGCTACTAATATTGATGATGATGATGATGATACCATAGAACAATATGATTATAATTACGACTTTATACCGTCGTCATCGTCGTCATCATCGTCATCGTCATCATCATTGTCGTCTACTACTTCGTTATCCTCTTCATCAGATATAAAATTAAAATCTTCATTAACTTCGTCTACATTATTCAATTTAAATCACAATAGTAATGACGGTCGTAGTAGTACTAACAATACAAATAATAATCATAATGATAATGAGAAAAAATTCAATTTGAATACTATGCAGAAATTTTTCAAACTATCAAATACTGATTATTTTGATTATATTGAGAATGTAAATGATAATAATAAAAATATAAATTTAAAAAAAATCGATGAAGAAAAACAAAAATTAAATTTAGCTAGTAATGATAATAATAAATATAATTTTTATACATTCAATGTAACAAATAATAATAATAATAATAAAAATAATCATCGTAATAATGAATACCAATACAATAATAATAATAATAATAATAATAATAATAATCATCATTATCATCATCTTCATCAAAATAACGATGATTATATAAACAAACACAATACAAATAAGAATGTGATGGGCACCAGCACATATTTAGATCAGCACAATTTAAATGAGCACCAAAGCAAGTATGTTATATTGTTTTTTTCTTTTATTTCATTTCATTTCGTTTATTTACCTATTTGCATATAAATTATGCAATTTGCAATGTTAAATATTAAATGAAATATGAAATTTTTAAATTTTATATATATATTTTATTTTTTATTTTTTTTTTGTGTCTTTTCATATATCGATATAAAATGCACAAAATGTATAAACAACCAATGCACGAATAATAAACTGCACTACTTACATATATTTTTTTCATTTACATTTTTGATAAAATTCTTATTGAGCACTTTATTTATTTTTATTTTTAATTATTATTTTTTATGAATACATAATAATAATTATATATACACACGACTTATATACAAAAAACAAAAAAAAAAAAAAATATATATACTCGTACTCGCACATATATAATTATGTATGTACGTCAGACTGGATGAATATTTTAGACGACAATTAAATAGAGGTCATAACAATAATGATTATACTACAAACTCACAACAATATTTTCACCATCATAATCAACAACAACAACAACAACAACAGCAACAGCACCAGCAGCAACCACAACAAAAGCAACAAAATCAATGGCATCATCAACAACAACATAATTATCTTCATCATCTTCATCGACAATCTGAACAACAAAAAGGGCATTTTAATAATAGTAAAAATATTTTAAACACGGATAATCATAATGAATATGGTGAGAATATAATTTTTTCTTCATACACAAATATATGCATACTCGTATACTTACATTATATTCATATATTTATTTATACATCATTTTTACCACACCGTATTATGTACCAATATATGTACATAGATAATAAACAGAAAAAAAATTAAAAAATAATTTAACACAAATTAATTGGTTAAAAATATAAAATATAATTAATTATTTCGTTTTTTTTTAATTTATTAATTTTCTTTTTTAAATCGATAATATTGTATAACTTAACAATATAATAATAATAAATAAAAAAAAAATGATAATAATAATGATAATAATGAAGTATTTAATTCGAGTATTATAACTGAATTTCCGTGAAAAAAAAAACACAATTATTCATAAGAGAGAGTGCATCATAAACATAAACGATACAGAAAATATAAAGTTGACAATATAAAATAAAAACAAAAAAATGAATCAATAAATTTTACGAATAAAATATATTTTTTCGTAATTTTTTCATTTATATTCTACACAGAAAATGTATACATATTTCAATTCATACTCAATTGAAAATTTTTAGATACTAAATATTATCATAGAAATAAAAATTTCTAAAATAACATTATTGTTATTTTATTTTTCCTAAGGCAAAAAAAAAAGATCCTATTTTTAAAATTGATTTAAATGAAAATTCTATGATAAAAACAAACAATGTTTTCTTTTATTTTTTTTTTTTTTTTTATCTCGAAATATTTACCTAAAATTGAAAACGGATAAATTGTGTATACATTATTTAAATATTATGCTCTTGTACATTATACGAGTGTAGAGAAAGTGTAGACTGTATGTATTTATTTTTAAATGTAACAGAATATAAAAAGAATTTTTCCATTTTATTTTTATTTATTTTTTGTTGCATTATTTTTTTCTTTGTTTTATTTTTGTTTTAAAATACAGGTAAATTTTTCAACTACATATTACAGGAAAATAAAATAGCGGAAAAATAACCAATTCATCGACAAACATTAAAAAGAAAAAAATATGTGTATACTAAAATGACAAAAAAAAAAAAAAAAAAATAAATACATAAATAAATGTAAAAAATGACGAGACCTAAAAACAAAAAATTAACTGAAATACTGGCAAATATAAATGCACTTTATATGCACTTGAAAAATTAAACAAAAAATATATAATATGTACTATTTTAAAAAAATCAAAAAAAAAAGAATGAAAATAATGCATTTTTAAGTGCACTTATGCACACTCTCACATAAATTCACAAATTAATGCATGTACATATGAAATATGATTTTTTTTTTTTTATTTATATTTCATAAGAGAATTGTAGATATGTATATACACGTACACGTAGTACATAGTAGTAGTTGTTTGGTATAGTAGATATGTATAAATGTAATATCTCTTTAGAAATTTATACATTTATAGTGCGTATATATATATGGTATTTCAAATTTTAAATGTAAATAAGTAAGTAGAATGCATGTGTACGTTAATACATATATAAATATTACACTATGTACAAATATATAAGTATAAATTGGCATGCCTTATTTATATATTTTTATTTTATATATAATTGGTGGTAAGTGTAGTAGCAATATGGTAGCAGAAACAGAGTAGTGGCGGTGTAATTGTAGTAGTATAGTATATTATTTGCATTATGATTCCTTATGTTAATACAAAAAATAAAAATGTATGAATACATACTTGTATTTATATAAAATATATATATTTTTTTTCATATATTTATGATTTGATAGTCACACATTTTTTTTTTTTTTTATCAAACAGGAGAAAATTGTTATTATTTACATTTCATATAATACTCCTATACATATAATATTATATATCCTATTTAATGTATTATATCTAAATTAATTTAATTGTTTATAATGTACTACATTACAATATCCTTTTTTTTATTACAATAAAAATGTATTTTTTTTATTTATTTTTATTACATTTGTTTAATTTTAAATTTGTATTAAAGAATATTTTCTTTTATTAAATTTTATAATATTATTTGCAATGAATTCAATATTAACATTTTTTTTTTATCTTTATGTTTAAAAAAAATAGATAAAATTTCAAATAATTAAAGAAAATATTCACATTATCTCACATGTTTCAACTACGCACTACGCTTGAATAAAAATGAAACAAGAAAATTTTTAATTCGAAAATATTGAAATACAAAAGAATATGCTATATATTCGCACATAAAATTAATTATATGTATTTGTGTAATCGGAACAATAAATAAATATGAAAAATGTAATACGAAATGCATAATTACTATATGTACTCGTTTTAATTAACTGAAATGATTTTATTTTTTTATAAATTTGTTTTCCTTCTAATTATATCTGTATTTCTCAATTACATAGTGAAAACTGAAGCTCAGATTAAGGGTTAAAATTTCACTTAAGAGATGTTTTGATTTCACACAGTGGTAGTTTGAGTCTTTTATATAGAATTGACTAAGGTCAAGCTTAAACTTTCACTGTGAAATTGGGCAAAGTATTTTTTTCTTATGGGGTTTTATAATTATTTTTTAATTAAAAAATGAAATACGATGAGTATGTAAATTTGTCTATTAAAAATGTGTAGATACGTTACGTATTACAGATTTAAATTTTAAAAATAACAATTTCTCAATTTCAAATATATATCATTTTCATTTTTATATTGTCAGTTTTGATTTTTATTATTTTCATTTGTGTAGGAGTATTTTAAAGTCGTCTTTAGACCGTGTGACTTTGTCAAAATGACTTTTTATGCGACCCTCTGTATTTCAACACATTTTTATTCAGAATATGAAAGACCACTCTAGTTCTCACATTGAGTAATAAACAATGTTTGTTTACATACTAATATTATTTTTATAACCAAAATGTTGTTTCTATATTTATAAACATTTCATTTCCATATTGCAGAACAAAAAATAGTAATAAACTTTATACAATAAAATATTAATTAAAAAAAAAAAAAGAAAATATATTTTATTCTCTTACTTTTCATTTTCAAAAAAGTACACCAAGTAAACATACCAAAATATACCTAAGTAACTTTTCATCACAACAAGTTTCAGCACAATTTATAAAGTTTTAGCTCAGTAAACTTTTCGTTTCATTTTCCATATATACAAATGTTTAATTTTCATGTTGGAGAACAAAAATTAATAATAAATTGCGTAATATTTATTTATCTTTTAAATTTGTTTCCATTTTTTAAATTACAAACACCAAATAAGTAACTACATAACTAACTATGGACATAGATAAAAAGTTTCAATACAATATGATGTACTTCAAATTAAATAACTTAATTTTCATTTATGAAACAATGAATTCATTCATAAATCATTTCCAACTATTATCTTGTATTCTCATTTACAAAATAGTTTTATAAAATTAAAATATAATTTACTAATTTATTTATATATATATATGTATTTTCGTGAATAATTCAATTTGTAACACATATTGATATTTCTATGTATATTTATACACTTTTAAATAATGTTTTGACTTTATTATTTAATTATAAAATATCAAAAATTCTTAAAATTTTCAAATTAATTAATGTAAATAAAATATTTTGTTTATATGAACTTTAAACAATTCAATAATTTTATAATAATAATCATATATGAAGTTTTAATAATGTATTTAAATAAGTAATTTATAAAAAATAATTTTCAGCTACGAATACATGCATAAGTGGAAAATGTATAATTATGTATGTACTTAATTTCAAACGTAATGTATGTATCTATTTTTTTATTTCAAAGATCTCTAATAAACTGATTATATGTATATATACATTTAGTACCATTCATATATTTATATAGACTTACTTATACACTTATCATTGTATTATATAATTTAATACGAATACTCGACTAATCATCGTTATCTTTAGCCTCGTAATAATAATCATCATTATTATACTTTAGTATATATAAGTAAAATGTAAAAACATAATATTTTCTGAGTACATATACAAAACAAGTAATATACAAATTTTACGATATTTATTTGTAAAATCAAAACGTACAAATCACAAATTATGTACATACAGTGTAAAATACATAAATATTTTTAGTTTTACGTATATGTAAATATGTGCATAATATATAAATGTATTTGTGCATTTTCAATTCAATCTAAAAATTCTTTAATATACAAATATACTTTTCGTATATTCATATTTTAGGTATGTAGTATACTATATAGTAAACTTCAAAAGTTCAAAAATATGTTATGAATGTCATTGAATCAATTACCGGTGACGACGATAGATTTTCATGTTCAGATTCTGTTATCTTTTGTATTAAAATTTGTATTTAACATTAAAAATATATTCATATATAAACATTCGTGTATTGCGTACCATTACGAACATGTAAATAGTATGTATACGTACATAGATAGATAATTATATTTGATAAAGAGAAAATTTTCATACAAAATTTTACTATTTTCATATATATACATACATATACCTATACATATATGATAATATAAATATTGACTTCATAATCATCATCTACAATATTTACACTTTAGTCAATCTAAATATAGGTACATAAAATATATATGTTTACCAGATTGTATACGTAAATATTATACATCAGATATGTACATATGTGTAGTTATTGAGAAAATGTTTTTCGAAATTTTGAGTAAATGTCGATTTGCCTTTTTTTCTTTTTTTCATTTTTTGTCCTTCCTTCCTATATATTCATGTTTTAACCCACATAATGTACTTGTACACATTTGATCTTACACAATATGTATTACATAATAAGTATTTCATAAATCGGTAACGTAGCAAGAAAATTTATAACAGAAAATAATCTTACACATATGTAACATACTTACATTCACATTCACAAATATTAAATGATACATATTTATATGTATGTACAAATGTTTATTTATGTATAGTTACACATATCTGCGTTACACTTTTCTAACTGATAATGATAATAACGACAACGTCGAAGTAATATAAAATACACACGATACTCGTATACGACTTATTATACTATATCCCAGAATAACAAACATGAAAAATGAATCTTGAAAATTCAGTCATGAGAAAAATTTAAATTGATGATTTCTCAACATTAATTTTATTTCCTTTTACACACATTACTTTATAGCTATACATACATATACTTAATAAAGAATTTTCATGGAAGTATTCATACATGCGAGTACATTATAAATTGTAAAAGTTACATACGTACTTAACCATGTTTTCCTTAACACACATATCTACATACATATGAATAAGTACAAGTTCTAAATATATATATATATGTATGTACTTTTATAAAACATCTTACTAAAAGGTACATACATACATATTAGTATATATATTGTGAATTTATCACATAAATCATTGTATCTAAAATTGTATTTTCGAGAACAGTGTGTATACGGTTTTATTTCAATCATCGACATTATGTAATATAATGTACTTGAATGTAAAGTAAAAGATATTACACGAATTTGAAAATTTAAAATGTAATTTATACTGCACATGGTATACATTATTTATAATTGTCATGATTTGCGATAATTAATTTAATTTACTGAAATTCAATTTTAATTATTCACTCATTGATATCATATTATAATATTGTGGATATATAAGTAATATTTTATGTTTTAATATTACAGCTTTTAAAGGACTCGAATCGAATCATAATTTTCCAAAAAAATATATACGTCCTAATCTTCACTTTTGTTTTACAAATATTTGGCTACAGTATTTTTTATTTTTTATTTTTTGTGCACGTTTAAATTATAAAACTAAATCTGATATTATATACACAAAATAAATGAATTTTAAATTTCGCTTTGGTATGATATATGTTTTCTTTATAATTTTGCTTTTTTTAAAATTTCTTATACAGTTTTTATCTCCTTTATTAGCCATAAATAACTAACATATTGCTATATGATAATAATTAATAAATGACTATCAAACTATAAACAATTTTAAATTCAAATATATGTATACAAAATTTTTATTAGTTTTATTTTTATTATATAATTATTTATTTTTGTAATACAAAAAAACAATAAAAAATATGTATATGTAAAATGTCTTAACAACAAAAAATTATCAATAGAAATAACCTTAAGTAGGGAATAGATGCTAATTGAAGAAAAAAAATAAACATAAATTTAATCAACATATAGAATTTATAATTTTGCAATATCAATAATAGTCTATCTAAAATAAAATGCAAAGAAAATAGCAAAAAAACAAAAAAAAAAAAACAAAAACAAACACAATTTGTTATATCAATTCATTACAGTCAGAATAATGGGAATGGATGATAATTACCATCAAAGTGTTTTTGACGAGAATATGGCATTAATTGATACTCCGCTAATAGCTCCATCTAGTACACACTATTCACATCATCATAAATCGGTCACATATCCATATAATTTGACCGCATTTCAAGGAGGAAATACACCATCTATGGAGAATATTCTGATTGACAGCACATATGATAAGCAAAGTATGTTTTTATTTTAATTTTTTTTTTTTTCATTTAATTTATTTATGTATTTATTTTTATTTTCTTTTATATATATATTTTTTTTTTATTTTTATAATTTTATTTATAGTTTTATGATTTGTTTTATTCATTTTTATATAATTTATGTAATTTTTAAAACAAATAGTGACAATAATAGAATTCTGATAAATATATATTAAATGAATATAGTTTTGAAATTAAAACATGAAACACAATACATACATTCAGTTGAAGAAAAAAATTGAAGAAAACACATTTATGCCCAACTTTACAGTAAAAGTTCAAGCTTGACATTAATTAAGCCTCCATAAAAGGCACACTTAAACTATGCTTCAAGTCTGTTAGATTTAAAACTTAAACTTACCCACTTGCCACTGTGAGATGAAAACATCTATAATCTGGGCTTAAGCTTTCACTGTGAAATTGGGAATTAGAAGTTTAACTTACAGTTAGGTAAACTTATAGTAACTATATTACCAGTACATAAATTCTCACAATAATAATTTACATGTTAAACTGTGTATTTTTTTTTTCTTTATTTTATTTTCTGATTTCATTTAATTTTTTTTATTTGCTCCTTTAGTTTTAGATTTTATTTATTTTGTGAATTTCGTAAAAATTTTTTTTTACAAAATTAAAACTATAATTTTTATATAAACATTTTCTCTGCTTGGTATTCAAGTAATTTAAATGAACATTTAATTAATAATTAGTCACTTAAAAAATTGTAATTAAGTATTTAGACATATATTTCCTGTATAATCAAATTAAATGATAATTAAAGTTTTTTTACCCTCAAATTACTAGTTTTATTTTTATATTCTAAAGTTAAAATTATTTTCTTTTTCTTCATAAAACAAAACCAGCCAAACAACAACAAAAAACAAAAAAGCTTTAGTTGTGTTGCTAAAGTTTTTATTTATCATTTTTATTTATAGAAGTTTTAAAAATTTCAAATTATAAACAATTTGTATACATTAAAAAAAATTTATATTCCAAGGAAATTATTTTATTTATTTTTTCTTGTAAATTTTAATTTGAAAAACTGCACGTAAATAATTTGATTTGATTTGATTTTTGATTGCACAAAATGTTTTTTTTTTCTTTTTGTTTCAATTTTATATAAAAATATATATATAAAAAAAAAAATGTTCAAAAACAACTTTTGCTTTCGTATATTAAATATTTAGATTTCAAATTTTTAACTTCTTTCTATAAATTATACTCTCTTTTAATTTATATGTTTTTCTTCAATATTTCATTCTAAAAAATTTGTTTATTAATGGAATTTTTATATGTAAATTTTTATTTTAGTTCAAAATTAATTTTAAATTCAAAATTTATTAAAAAAAAACATATATAAATAAATACGTAAACACACACTACAGATTATAAAAACACTCGAACAAATCATTCTCCATAAAAATTCATTTGTAATTTTAGAGCACATTTTCATATTAATAGAATTGATCTTATGATCTTTCCTGCCAAAATTGTGAATCTTTTCATTGTTAATAGAAACACATCAGATAAAAAACATACAAAGCGAAAAAATTCATTCAATTAAAAATAATAGTTAATTTCATGTCATTTAAAAATTTCCTTCATACAAATACATAACATTAATTAGTGAACAATCTTGAAATGAAACTGAATCATAAACAAAGACCAATTCTATTAATTTAATAATTCATTATAATTAGATTTCATTTTCAGAATAAAATTATGTTTTACATGCCAGAATAAAAAAAAAAAGCTACATTACAACGTTTTGATAGAACACATTATTTCCTTAAAAATCAAAATATTAAATATCAAAATGTACAAAATTTATAATAAATTAATAAAACTTTAGAAAAAGAAATGTTTTATGATGAGTACCTGTTTCAAACATTTTCATTCATGCTCACTATAATTGCTATAATTTTATTTTGTATAGCTTTCATAATTTTCAAATTTTTTTTTTTTTTTTTTCATTTAAGCTCTATATTTTTGTTAAATTTATAATTATAATTACAAGTAAATTTTAAAATGAAAAATCAACAGAATTGTACATATTTTGAAATAAAATTAAAAAAAAACACAAAAAAAAAATATATAATTGACTATTTTTATGATGAAGGATTGAAAATTTTCCCTTTCATGAATATAAATATTAAGGATAATGAAAATGTTCACAAAGAATAATTTTTAAAGAATTACATACATATTTTCATTTTGCATTAAAATTATCAATTTTAAGTCGAGATTTTATTCCGATGAAAGGAATACATCTATACTTTATTGAAAAATACTGAAGTTCATTATTTCAGAACATTTAAATTTTCAATAATCTGAAATAAATTAATCTTAGTTATAAAATGTTTAACCGGTCATTTAAAAAATAAAATATTACATACACAGTATTTTTATATTTACAAACATTTTAAAATATTACAAAACAGCAAAAATTTAGGAAATAAATACGTACTTATAGATTGTAGGATGTCTTTAAAGAAAAATTACATACTATTATATGCTTCTTTAAACTTACATAACGTGAATATATATTATATTATAAGAAAAATTATAAATCTAATAATTAATTTGTTCAAAAATTATTATAACTAATCAAAAGTTTTTTCTAATTTTTCAATTTTTTTTTTTTACACAAAAACCAATACGAAATTTTCTTGCTGCAACTTACATCTAATCGTTAATAATCGTTTGGCTTATCTGCAATACAACATTAAAATAACAACAAACTATTACGGAAAACAACTATCTGATGTGCAACGATACCAAACAACACAAAACAATATCAAACTGCATCGTCAACGATATAACGACAAATCCAATCATCATGCAACAATCAAATTTAATGCGTTTTTGGTGTATTATGTGAATTCAAATTTCGAAAAAAAAAATTTTTGTTTTGGTCATTAAATCACCTGGTGGTCGTATACTATCGTACATACACTTCTATCCAACTCAACTATAACAACATTGCTACGATCGATAAAAAATAAATAAATAAATAATATTCAATGCGGATATATGGGAATACATATGTGAATGTGAACTATTTTACACTTATACGCACACGTATACTATAATATGCTACGTTATATTAAAATTGTTTATACCAATCTGCACATATATGTACTCGTATATGTAAACAAATATTTTGTAATTTATTGAAAATATTATTGAAACCATTTTTGTTGGGTGTACATTATATCTTCGTTAATACAAATACTCGTATGGATAAATAAATATACATAACGATATGCAAATTATAAATGTATAAATAAATTACTACAAATTATCTTGTATTGTTCTGATACGTATATACATATACATAATGATGTATATATGACTATACAATTATTTGACTGCATTATTCAGGTGGTCAGGATACAGCATCATTATCATCATCTTCATCGTCAACAGCAGATACAAGCTCATCGGAAATAATCAAACATCACTTTCAAGTTAGTTACTTTTGAAAATTGTGTATTTAATTTTAGATTTTATTGTACAACACATACATATATAAAGTGTTATTACATAGTGATATGAAAATGTATTTATAATAATTTTAATCAATATCCACAAATTGATCTGCACTATTTTCTATTAAAATGCACACCTGAGTATTAAAACATTATAAAAAAAAACATTATAATTTATTAAAACATTATAATTTCATTTTAATATATAGAATATAAAATTTATGTGTATATATTTTTTAATTTATTTTGTTTTATTACTCTGTTAAAATTTTTTTTCGTTTTTTATTGTGAATGTAAAAAAACATATAGAGTACCTGTCATACAGCTTTGGATACATGCAGAGAAGATCCATCCTGCTCAACATCACTTCAACCGATGCTAACACATTGTGAATTACATCGTTGTAATCGTAATGCATGTATGAATGCACTTCAATCATTTTACAAAGGTCCACATGAAGATTTAAGTTTAGATGTTGCATTTTGCTTATGCAAGTAAGTTATACACACTTTATACATAAAAGAATGTACATACATACGTATGTATATATGTATATACTAAATATTATATTAAAAAGACATTAACCAAATGATGGGATATTATTTTATAGAGAGTCATTTTATAGCTCATCTGTATCAAATGTTTTGAATATTGAAACACAACCCAATGCACGTATATTGAATATTTTTCAATCACATTCATAAATTTGAAAATAACTTGCAAAAAATTTAAAGAAAACAATACATTAGCCATATGTATAGTTATGATGTATATAACATGCATTCATATATGATGTACAATAACATCTCTGGCTATAGCATATAGCTTGCAAAAATATAAATAAAATATTTTGATTTGATACTTTTGTGAATTTGTGCTTAAAACGATATTATAAAATGATGAATATATTCATACAATTCTCGTGACAAAATGAATCTCATATATCCTATCTTCTCGGATGAATTTTCGAATTTCGAATTTGTTTACAAAACTACAAACACAAGAAAATTCACAACATACTCAAATTCAGATATTAAAAATCTTTTTTAATTTGAAAATGAAATTCAAAATTTTTGCCATTAAATTTCGTTTATTATATGATTATTTTTTTCTACTAAATTCTTTATGATAAAAGATAAACTGATACATTTTCATTTGAAATTTTTATATTATTTGAAATAGAAAAACACCAAATCGTCATGATATGTGTATGATTGCACAGGAAAAATTGCATCCAGTTTGTGCACAAAGACCACCAGAAAATATGAGTCCTTCAAATACAAATGGAGGATTTTATCATCCACCACCAGCATGTCATGTTGTAGCTGATTTATGTAAAGAAGATCCAGAATGCAGGTAATTTATTATCATCATCAAATATAGTACATAAATGATTATATATCATCGTAAATGATATATGCACTTGCAAATACATACATATACATATAAAAGTATGTATATAAGAATAGAGAAAAAAATACATATATATATTTTTTTATCATACATTAATAAATGAAAATAAAAATATTGTATAATGCACACAGGTATTCAATTTTCCTAAATTAAAAATATAATGTTATGCAATACTATGTACATATACATACTATATAATATATATATGTAAATAAAGGATGCATACACATAAAGGATGTATACCTTTATGCTTGCAAATTCTCATGCGTATGTCACAAAAATATATATTCATGAATTTATTTTTGGATTGGACTAACAAAGGATATTGTGTATATATGTATAATGTATAATGTAAGGATTATTCAAAAATATATGTTACATATGTATATCACATATTACATAGTATATATACATAAATGAATGCGTATTTAATATATAATATAGATATATACGTATATATACATATAAACATCATATAGTAGTGTAATACACATATTTTCAATTTTCTATAATAGATAAGCATTAATATTAAATGCATGGAACGTATGATAAAGATGATAATGACAATGATGAAATTAGAATACATGAAAATAAACATATGTACATATATAAGCGGTTACGAATTATTATATAATGCATACACGAACATAATGTATTTCATTACATAAAAATTAAACTATTATAATTTACATATATTATAATGTATGTATGTAAATATGCATATGTAATACTTATTGAATGTATGTGCATGTATGTACATAAAAAGATATAGTAATATGACCATATTACATATGTGTACATATATACATATTTGTATATATAGATCTGAAAACGATTAATGTCCCTGTTGTTTAAATAAATGAATGATTGATGCTTTTTACTGTATACGTAGTCATGTTCCATGATCTGTAAATTGATTGAAATATCGAGTTTAATAGTGATTTATGATAATACGGAATACATATTTTCAAATAATATATAGTATGTATACAAATACCATGCATATGCGTATCAGAAAATGATGAATTATCATGTAATATACATACATAAATATAATGTTCTATGTAATTATTGGATCAAATACAACACACTCTTATGTATACATACACATCTGATATACTATATGAATATTGTCTGAGTGTAAAACTCTTGTAAAATCTATTTATTCAAACATTTAAAATTTAAAACCAAATATTCTGGTTCTGCCACATATTCAATAAAATATTGTATGAAAGATTCAAATTTTAGCATTTTCGTTGCCACGTATACAAATATGGTATCCAACGTGCAAATTCATACAACAAATATTTTTTAGTCACATCAATAATTATAAAAACCAATTTTTATATAATAATATATGTACACACATTTCTGATATAGAATTTTTAAACGCAATTACTCTTGCCATACAGATACAAAAATAAATTTTCTATCTTTCTCATAGTTTCACAAAAAAAAAAAAAAAAAAATTTTAAATTTCTCTGACATTTGAATAAAATATGAAATATACTACGAATATACCAACAAAATAACTAAAACGAAAAAAAAAGTTACATAATCTTATACTTAAGTAAGAAAGATATCATTTCATTTCTTTATTCTTTGTTTTTTGTCTCTATCCTTTTTGCTTATACAAATGCATTTTTTATCATTGAATTATAGATCCAGACTAGAATACTATGAACAAGCTTGTGCAGTTGATAGTGTCACGAAAAAATGTGCAGGTCGACCGAGTAGTTGTCGTTCAGCAATGCTTGGAATTCTTGGTACTTCATTAAGGACAACATGTGCTTGTCAGGGTACAGATTTACAGCATTTATATCAATGTCTTGGATGGCAAAGATTATTATGGTTAAATCCATGTGTCGGTAAGTATTATTTTACTGTAACACATATATAGAATGATCAATATCTATCAGAGATTACATACATAAGTATAAGCGTATAGATATAGAGCATTGCACTATCTATCAACATTCTAATGATATTCTGAACATTTCAACTTTAAAAATGGTATTCATTTTATTTTATCTTATTTTACACTGCACACATATAAATATATGTATGTTACATATACGTAGTATATGATCATAACAAACTATTATTTTCTATAATATTGAAATTTGGTAGATAAGATAACAGAAATTCAAATCTAGATCTACATACATACATGTATGTATGTAAAATGTGGTAAAATGAACTTCATATGTACATTTACAAAAAAAATTCAACAAATGAATACAATTTACAAAGTTATATACAGACGTAGAAACACATATAAGTATACATTTGTTTGTGTTTTATTATATACTATATATATTCTCTACATACATATGTATATGCATCTATGAAAAATTGTTTTTTAAAATAATGTTCTGACATTTTTATGAATGACTTCAATTTATTTCTCTTTTCGTTATTACAGTTGAATCTCAGAAGGATTTTCATATGAAACGTTTAGCTGAATTAGGTTTACTGACAACACCATCAACAACTACGACGACAACAACAACAACAACGACAACATCAATACCACAGATAATCGGTACTAAAACATCAGCATCATCTAGACAAAAGCATTTACAAATAAATCATCGACATTCCGTATGTATTCAATTTAAAATTTAATTTATTTTTTTTAAAAAAAGAACAAAATTAGAGTTAAATTTAGAGTAATTATTCCTTTGAGAGTTTTCCTTTTCTGTTTTGTAAAATTTAATAAAAATATTTAATTTTACTTGAATTTTTAATTTTTTACACATATTTTTCAATATTTTCCTTTCAATTAAATTTGGAAAAAAAATGGTAGTCAGTACCTAGTAATTTTTTTTAATAAATAAAATTTTAATTAAATTTAAAAAAAAAATAAACATTGATACGTAATATGATTATTTTACCGTGCATGACCTTACCTTATACGAGTGAAAGTAAATTGAAATGCTGACTTTATAATACTTATGTATTTAGGATTATGTTTGTCTATAAGTACATGTATAAATTTTGTTATCTTCTATATACAATTTTAATATAAAATATTTATACAAAAATTGCACGTATTTTCAAATTTATTTAACTTGATATTATCCATGTCTATATGTTTCATTTTTTTTTCTTGATTATATTACCTTTATATATTTATATTTTATTTACAGCAAAAAACGGAAACACCATTAGAAACGAATTATATTGAACAACCAGACTCAGTACCGGAAACATTATTGCAAAGCGGAAGTGATTCAAACGGAAATATTAAAGGTATCAAAAATAATAGAAATGGTGCTGGAAAATCTAACATCGGTGGTAATGGTCGGAATGGAAATGGTGCATTATCAGGACATCATCATCATCATACTAATGGTAGCAATAATAGTAATGGAAGTGATAATGGTGGAAGTGGTGGTATTAGTGATGGCATTAATGGTGATATTGAAGTTGAAGAATCCGAAGAAAGGCAACCTGTTATATTATTGACAAGTTCAACGATTGATCTCGAACATACAACAACAATTATTCCAACAGTAATTATTACAACATCAACGACAACAACAACCACAACAACACCAGTGCCAACAACAACACAAGCTCCAAGTAAGTAATAAAGATATTTATGCATTTTATTGTTTGTAATCGTATATTACGTATATTACGAGTATTTATGAAACGATACTGAGAGAATATAATATGTAAAATCCAATTAAATATAAATACACAGATTTTAGTTTTCCAAATTGAAATATTCTTTTTTTCTTGTTCTATTGTAGATACCCTTGTTTTTTATTTACAAAAATTATGCATATATTGTGGGTATTTGAATCCTTTTTAAATATATATAATCTGTTTTATACACAAAAGCATATACTTATCTATATCTATCTATAAAAATTATTTAATCCTTGCTAAATTTATTTCATTGTACTTATATATAAATATATTTGTATTGTAAATGTTATATTATTATTATATTTTCATATAGATACGGTATGTGCAGAATTTTGTGGTGTCGTTATATATATATATATCTTATTCTATTATACGAGTATAACACACAAAGTATCTACTAGTATATTTTATTTGTATTTATATACACAATAATAAATTTATATGGATAAATACAATGCTTTGTATTCAGCTGATTTTCTAGATGAATGAAGTTCACTATTGTAATTATGGTTTATGTGGTATACCATCAATGATTCACCAAGTGAGAAAAGAAGTTGAAAATAGGATTTCAGAATGATGGTCATCATCAGGTGAACCGTAATAAATTTTTAAAAAAACAAAATATATATACGTACCGTACATTTATGTATGTAGTGCATATGGATACGTACGGTTAATATCTGTTAAATAAAACCATAATACCTACCAACAGATAATGGCATAGTGAACAAATTTCAATTGAATAGGATACAAATACACGAGATGATATGTATATATGTATTTGTATGCATGCGAGAACATGTAGTAGTTTTTAAAAATTTGTTCGAACTGAAAAATGTTTAATAATTTTTTGTATCCCAAATAATCTGCCTTTAATTATCTCTATTGGTAGACAATTAATTAAAAGATCCAATAATTTTAGTTTATTTGTATAATTTTTTGAGTTCAATGGAAAAACTAAAAAATTCATTTATGTGTGTACGACAGAAAAAACTTCAAAACAAAAAAAATCCTACAGATTGAATATGTATGACATATTTTTTAAGAAGATTATTAAATTTTAAGATTATTTAAAATATAAATTATAAGATTATTAGATTATTTTATTAAAGATTAACGTTAAATTTACTATTTCTGTATGATATTCATTTTATTTATTTTGTTTTTAATTTTACCAAATTCTTAGCATAGTGTTTTATATTAAAAACACAATGTCAAAAAATAAAAAAAAAGAATAATTATTTTTTTAAATCACATGATAGTACAGAATAATAACTTTTAATCTAATGAACGTAAAATATATTTTACGGTTACAAGAATTTATATTTTACAAATAACTAAGTAAGTAAAACTGTATTATTATCTTATTCTTTAAAATTTACTTTTTTTTTTTTCATTATTTTTATTTGTCCACTCCTTCTTAGTCATGATAACTATAAGTAAGTTTTATATACGAAAGATACAAATAACATAAGTACTATAGTATCAGATGAAGGTATAACAACTAAATATGAGCATATCATTACTCTTTTTCATGTGTACATATATATTTTTTGTAGTAAAATTAATGACGTAATCTAAAAATAAGACAGCGATAGGTACTTTAGAAACAAAAGATAAATAAATGAAAAACAAATAAAAAATTATAAAAAAAAAATTGTATGTAATATATGTATAGTAAAAAAAAAATAAAAATAAAACAAAATTCTTCTAGGTGCTCACTATTCCATATGAATATACACATAAAATATACAATGTTTATCCATATAATAAAGCGTATACAAATAAATGACGTGATATTCCCAAAGAAACGTACTTATATATCCTTGACGAATGAACCAAATGCAACAGAGCGTTAAATAAGAAATATATTTTTGGGCTAAAATGATATTTTGTATTCTTAGTTGCTTGATGTATAAGTATATACTTATATGGATGTGTATATTGATGTATGTATATATATTTGTCGTTTGTATTTTAATACTTCCATACATACATATACTTACCTTACATGGTTATATATGCATAAATAAATACAAAAAGCTTTTATATATGTTACCAAATTAAAAACAAAACAATATAAATACTATATATTTTGATATAGAACAATACTACACGAACACATTTATATACTCGTAAATGCTCATGATGATCATATTATTATGTATTATCCTTCTCTTTATCATTATCATTGTCATCATCACTGTATGCTGTTGTTTTTTTGTAACTTTGTCTTCCTTTTACAACACTACAGATTAAATTTATGTATATGTATAAACTTTTTCAATATGTTTGATACAAAATTAAATAATTTTTATATATTTTATTTTTATTCTTGATTGTATTATAGAATTATTCACAGATACATACTTGTACATGTACATATTCATTTCTATATATGTATATTTCATGTATGCACACATATATATCGAATATCCTATACATAGCTATACAATTTTCAAGCTCATGTTTATTATATGCATATAAATGTACATACAAATTGGACTAAATTGTATATAATATGGTGTCTTTACTTGTATACGATCTACAATGTTTATAAATTGTCTGTCATTATTTTAATGATTTCTTGTCACAAGTGCCATTAATGTCATATAGTCATATTACTTACTATCACTAGAGATTGTATTTTCTACATAATACACAAATACAATACATACACACATACACAAACTTATACAATATTATATATATATATATATTATTTTGTATATTTCATTTTTGTAACATGTGTAATATATCAAATTATATACTCGTACATACTCGTACTTGTGTTGTAGTTATATAATGTAATGTGAAATTTTATTAAAGTTTTTGTTACTTATAGCAAAAAGGATTTATAGAGAGTAAATAATTTTTATTTACAATGCAATCAAATTACGTGATTATGACAAGTGTACTTTAAATATATGTATAATATGTATTAATGTATGTAAGTAATATGTGAATGAGAATATATAGAATGTATGTTTGATAATATTCATTATATAATAGTTCAAGAGAGTTCGATTAATGTATATATAGTATGTATATGTTACTATATGTTGGCATCAATTGTAATCATTATTATTAATTACTATCATTATTGTACGAGTAATATTATTTTTATTTGTACAAGTATCTATAAATGTAGAATTTGTGATATTATAATGTGTACTATCTAACCTGTACCAGTACATAGTGACGACATATTTACGAGTATGTTTACATTATGTTGGTGTTGGTTTTATTGACATATATTTGATATTATAATTACATCACCATAAGGATAATTTGCATAATTATTTTTTTATTATTTCATCAATTTTTGTTTATAATATAGTTAATTTATTAACTATAGTACTTATTATTGTAATTTAAAATTCTTTCAAATGAAAATGAAATCACAATTCAGTATTTCATAGTTCAAGTGGAATTCTCTCTATTAATAAACGAGTGAACTATTAACAAGTGATATAGTTATTTGACTTAATTTAAACTTTATAACATCATAGTAAAAAATATCACAGTTCAAGCAGCATAAACAATAGAAAAATTTTATTCCATTAACTAATTTATATGATGATTGTTTTACAAGTAAATCACATGACTCTATTCATTTTAAACGTATTTACTAATTTTGTATGTACGTATATATTTTATTTGTAACTACAGGTTACTTCATGAAAAACGATTACTATTGTTTACACTCATTTCGATTACATGAATAAAAGTTTGTGTAATATGAATCTTTAACAAATTTTCATGATATTTTAATATCACAGATTCCGTATTTAAAAATTATTTTATATACACAATCATTTATATTATATACATATCCTTAAAACCATTATTATTATCCTTTGAATAAATAAAATTCAAAAAGTCACTAAAATTTATTACATTTTATTACTGTTTTATATTGATTTTATAATAATCCTTTAAGCTTATACTTACATAAGTATATACAAAATGTGCAAATATCATATCTTCATTGAATCAACAAATTCACAATCTGCTTTTATTATATTAAATTTATATAATAAATTACAAAATATATACAATATATTAGAGATCAATTTATTTAATTCCTTTAAACAAAAGGACACAACAGGTTATTATATTATTATTACATATGTATAGTGTATATATACATATTTCATATCTATTCGATATCGATATGTTATTCGTATCCTGTATATAAGTAATTTTTGTACTAGTATATGCGTACATATACATATATGTATTCTTCTTATTACAATCAATTTAATTTCTCTTTTCATTAATATTATAAATTTTATTGGCTTTATGTGCTCTATAAATTTAAATTGAGAAATGTAAAAATTTATAATATATTGTAGTTACACATCTTGTATACTTTATACGTTTTATGTTTATATTTTTGTTTCATTTCAAAAAATAATTTCCATATATATATGTGTAATAATAATTAGTTATTCTTAATATACATATGTGTTGGTTATTTTTATTTCTATAATTATTATTATGAATACATCTATAAAATTTTACTATATAAATTCATATATGTGTGTAAGTGTATAAATATAATTCATACAATCATAATAATAATTATTAAGAAGAGCACTCATCATTAAACCCATAAGACAATATTCTAATAAACTAAAAGCTAAAAGTGAACTATTTTCAGTACATGATCCTTTTTACAGCTTATTAATGTGTATTTTACTATAAATTATTATAAATATATACGTACATTTGCAATGTAAACATGTACATATGCCTGTACATGCGTATACATACTCGTACTGTGTGATATATACTTTTGTAGGAAGTTTTTTTTTTCTTATTTTATCTTGCTATTTTTACACATGTACATATTCGTATATAGATATTTATATTCATTACATACAGCTACATATGTTTCTGAAATAATCCTTATTGCAATCAAATCTAATGTACACAAAGTATATAAACATATATATATATATATATTTATTGATTTGTATATTCATCTATATACAAACACATTCTTATATTTACTATATGAATGTGTGTATAGTTGCAGGAGTATATAACTACAAAAACAAAAATACAATATTAAATAAGCACACATAAACGTACGAATACATATACATATACATACATATTAGAATTATCTGTGTTTGTGTATATAATACTTTTTATTATGAAACCACTTTTGTTTTGGATCATGAAGGAAACTTTATGAAAACTTTTTAAATTGTTTATACACAAAAATCTAAAAAGTAGATACACAGTATATATACGAAGAGTATACATAGATATGAAAATACATATTCAAATACACATATGTATATATTGCGTTATATCCATGCTACAAATACACATTTATACATTTTGCTGTTTTGCGGACAAAAGTTTTTAATAATATGATCTTTATTATAACATTTTCGTTTTCAATTACTTATTGTTATTATTATTATTATTGTGAAGAGTCTCTCTGTGTATAAGAAAGTTTATATACGCTCAAACAAATACATATATACATGCATAAATACATACAGGATAACATAAATATTAAATTAAAAACAAAATATAAAACAAAACAATAACAAAACAAACAAAAAAAAAATCAAAATAAATATTGAAGAACTAAAATCTTATATTGGGAATATATTAAATTAATTATTATTCAGTTATTACGTTAAATAACACGGAAGCAAACTAAAATTTTATTTATTTAATAATAAAACATTTTAATAAAAGCAAAATGAAAATGAAATAAAATAAAAAAAATTAGAAGAAAATCTCTTCTTCAAGTTCAAAAGTTTATCGATAATACTATATCGATAATAAAGTAAATATTTGTACATAAATTTTACCGTGTATTTACTATAAAGAAGTACATAATTATACACATGTATATGAATGTGTGAAATCAATAAATTGTTTGAGTGTATGTAAACAAAAGTTTCGCGTATAACAAAAAAGGAGATGATAATCTTTTGAAAATTTATATTGAAGGAAAAGTTTATTACAAGCGTTATTATTAAACTCGTACATTTGATTATAACATAATATTGCTTGCTGTGTTTATGTGTATATTTAAATTTTGATTATAAAATTAATTAAAATGTTATCTGGATTAAGATTATAAATATCAGTTGAATGTTTAAATATAATATGTAAAAATAGAATACGAGTATTTCATGTACCTACATTATCAATTCTAAAAATTCGAATTTGTTATATGTTGGTTAAAGGTAAATTTACAATTCAGCCCAGATTACGTAATATATAAGATTTTTCCCACCATCTTTAAAAAACTCTATAGCGCTTTCCTATTTTCCACTTAGCCCAGATTAATCCAGAGTGATATTAAGATTAGGTTGTATTTCTAGTCTCACGCTGGCAATAGGAGAAATTATATTGAAAACTTGTGCTTGTGTACCAATACCAATGTTCCTATGTAATAACTTACAGTGATCTACGCTGAATTGTGAATACCATCTAATCTCGCACGAAATCTGGACTGAATTTTAAATTTGTAAATGTACCTTAATTCGTTTTCCTTCATTTACTTATTTTGGTAATGAATTCCTAACAGTTTGTTGATATTGTTTATGTACTCGCCTAGTATCCTACTATACGTAGTACCATTAGATAATTACATTACATGTTCTAAATTCTACAAAAAATTCTTCATAATTATACGTACCTACTAAGTACTTATAATATCCATAGACTTAATTTTATTATAATTTCAACTGTTTTCATATACTTACGATGAGAAAATTTATTACTAAAAATAATTTTGAAATTGAAATTACAATTTTACGTGATTAATGATTTAGACAGCCTAAAAGAAAGAACCTAAAATTTTGAATGAATTTATTATTTAGATAAAAACACTAACTATTTACACGTATTGTAATTCATAAATATTATATTATTTTTATTTATTCCAGGAAATTGTGTTGTTCAACGTCCATATCAATCCGATCAATTAATTCCAGAAGGCAGTAGTCGTAGAGTAAGTATTAACATTTAACAATAAAAATTCAATCATATTTTAACATTTTTCATAACATCCATGTAACTGATATACGAATTATTGTCTTCAAAATTCCTAATTTAAAAAGTATCTATGTGATTGATGAATAAATAAATAAAAAATAAATCAATTCTTCATTTTTCGTTTTGTTTTAATTTTCACATTTTTTTTTTTTTAAAGTTTCATTTCCTTGTATTGAAAATTTAATTAAAACATTCTGTTTATTTTGTTTATTCAAAATATTATATAGATATATTCTTTGGATGATGCTGAATGTAGTGAACTTTGTACCTGTAGTGAATCCCTAACATTAACATGTCATGCATTATGTGTACCATTTGCACCGTGTCGGACAGCATTGGCATTTTATAGTCATGCATCTCCAGCTTATCAGGCATATCGTGGAAGATGTCTTTGTTATTCTGGACGTTTTATATGCATGAAACCACCACTCGGAGAATATAGCCTTCCAGGTAAATAAATAATTTTATAATCTCGATACTACAATCAAACTATGTCCAAAATGAAATCAATCAACTACATAGATATAACTGATAATTGAGTGTATACATTGATTCCTGAAATTCGTACTCGTACAGTATTTATTTAGTATGAAAGAACTTTTTGAACATTTTTACATTGAAAAGAGGTGAAAACTAGAAACAAATAAGTGATGAGAAATATAAGCAAAATACATATATTACTAGACGAGAAAACTTTAGAAGGATCGATTATTTAGCATACATATATATACACAGATTTTATACAATCATTTAGAACAGTAAAATATAAGAACAATTTTGATTTAATGAAATACAAGCAAAATCGTTTTTTTTTTTTTTTTATAAAATACTTATGTGAAATGTCCACACAAAATTGTTTTGTAAGTGAAATCGTTCTACTGGACTTTACTGATCGTTTCTCTTTTGTTACACATTCCTTTATCTCAGTGCATAATAATGAAAAAAGTTCAAATCAAAAATAAAATGTATAATGAAAGTAAACAAGCAGAAAAGTTCATAACCCAGAAAAATGAAAGAAATTTTGCATTCAAAAATGAGTATACATCATATTTGCACATATATTTACGTACTACATGCATATGTAGAGTTTGTATATACGAGAAAATTATTATGAGTATATTCGTATATCCCAAAGGTATAATGTGCTCACAAACCAAAAAATGGATTGCTAAAAGAAAAAAAATCATCAGACACATGTACTACAGGTACGTACGAGTATATATTCGCTACAAATACAATTTATTTATGTTATACAATCATATCCTTGTACATAATAATGTGTACAAAAATATGAAAATATGTAAATCTCGACAAAACGTATATGTATATACAAAAATATTTTCCACGGTTATATTATTATATAATGTATAATGTACATATAAATAAAACTCAAAAATATTAATCCAACGTAGCTATGTACATTACATAAATATACTATAAATAAATACGAATATATGAGTACGAACATATAGTCCGTGAAATGTGTGTGCACGACTTTGTATGAATTTATGAATTTTAAGTCTGAAAAACATTCATTTTTTTTCCCATAAAATTTGCGTATTGAAAGCAGTAAACATATAAATAGTGCACGAAATTTAAAGCCATTTAGAAGATAAGTTTGCGTCTTACTTTAATGTAAATTATTAAATTTTTAATTTCGAATTTCCGACATATTATTTCATACTGTTTTTTCTACTTTTCTGCCTATATCCCCTTTAATCATATAAATAACGTATAATTATCAATCTAATTCCATCATGAAAATTGCAAAGATTTCATTGCAAAGTTAATTTCAATTATTGGTTCTTTCATTCTAATTAATTATTTATTCATATTTTTATTTATAGGAGGAGTTTTTTTACTTCTTGGATACAGTTCAACGGATGAAGCATTATTACGTCCTCATACAAATTTGGGTGTACAGGATGCGGTTAGAGCATTACAACAATATGTTCACACTCATATCAATAATGAGGTATGTACCGTGTCGTGTGTAAATGAATTTTATAATAAATTTAAAGACTGTATGCAACTACTTAAATAATGTATTTTGCATTTTATCCTTCGAATTTTCCGTTCTATTTTTACAACTTATTAATATTTTTGGAGAAATTTTGGCTTTTCAAATAAAAAATTAAAAATTTATAATGAAAAACAAATAAAAACTGAGAATTTTTTTTTAAACAAATTTTTACCAAAGAAAAATGTAAAGATGATGTATCATGAATTACGTTTTTTTTTGTTTTTTTGCAATTTTATTCAGTTTTGTATTGTTTGAAAATGTCTATCGCAAATTTCATAACCAATGCAAATATTGATTTTTAGTTTTCAAAAAAATTACCCGAAGTGAATTAAAAAAAAAGAGGATTTAACAATGAATTGGACAAACTTAAAAATGTATGAATATATGATATTTTTTTCAATATCACATTATTAATATATTCATGCATGTACAGTACCATGTATGTGTGCTAACATGTGTAGATGTACATATACATATATAAAATTTTTCTAAGAAGATAAACTTTGACTTTACTCATGTACTTTTCTCTTAAAGAAGTTATGTTTCGAAAATCTTGTTTAAAGTATAAATCTATGTAAAGATTTATGTACGTATGTATACATATGTATAAGTATGTACATGTACATAAAAAGTCATAAGAAAAGTTTTCATCTGTTTTTCAGGTACATAATGTATTTTATGTAAATAACTGTAGATATTCGTTTATATTTCTGTACAATAGAATATCCATTATATACTCATATACATATTTTGTCCTTAGTGTGATTGTGTGCATTCATAAAATTTGAATGGTGTACAATTTTCAGTTGTATATACGAGTATGTATGTATGTACGAGTGTGTACATAATAAAGTACTCAGTATAACATATATTGAAAATGAAGAAGAAATAAATCCCAAAAGTAATTAAATGCAATTTAAATGTAATATTTTGCATTAATATTGCAAAAATATAAAGTAAAAATTAAATAAAAATGTAAAATTTTCTATATATAGAGCCAGTCGTATTCGAACATATACAACTGTAAAATTTTATAACATCATTATTATTTAAACATTCACATTCAAAAATTTTTGTATGAATAATTTAAAATTTTCAAAATTAAGAAGTTCATAGAGCATGCACATACATATACTACATCCTTTATATAATATAAGAAATTGTTTCGTTATTAGATTTAAAATTAAGTTAAATCATTCATTAAATATTACTATAAATATGAATGCACTTGTTGTTGTTGTTGAACTGAACACTCATGCATAGATATTCACGAGCAGAGTAAGTATAGCAGAGAACACAAACAATAGTTTCGAAATAAAATAACTTCATAATGATTTACTTTATATATAATACCATATACACTACTTACTGCAGATAGAAAAAAAAAGTGTATATTTTTCAAACTTCTTCAAGAGAATCTTGAATAAATAATTAGATCTGGGTCTATAATGATCAACAGTCGCACTTAAATATTTTATACTATGAATGAATTCCTTTCAAATTAATTTCATTTCCTCTGACAGAATTTTTCATTCAAGTTAATTTTTCAATTTTTCCTATTTTTTTTATTTTTTTTTTTATTTTTGGCTTTTTCTTTTGATTATATTCGAAATGTTTTTAAAAATTTCATTATAAAATAACGCCTTTCCAACACCACACCCCCCCCCCCCATATTATAAAGCTCTATAATCATTTAAGTAAAAAGTTTTTGAAATCACAGAATGATTTGTGAGAAAATATTTTAAAAACTTAATTTATTTGATTCGTTTCTTCTTAGTTTTGTTTTTTCGTTTATTTTTTTTTTAATTTGATTTTCATTTTTTCTAATTGTTTTTTCTCTTTCAGACATCATGTACTTTAACTTTATTCAATATGACAGATGAGAATATCATAATATCAGCTCGGCTTCCACAAGATCCGAAAGTTAAATCAATTGAATTGTTGCGTCGAGAAAAGGTAAGACCATAAAAGAAATAAATAAATAAATGAAAAAAATAAAATAAAATAAAATGAATAGAAATAAACAAAAAAGGAAACAATAATAATAATAAAAAAACATTATAAGTATAAAAGACAAATAATAACAAAAAATTGAAATTGAAATTTGAATAAATCCTTTTTTGTGACTTTTATGTTATACAGTTATACCAGTTATATCGTTATAAGTTTGTACTTTATTTGTTTACGGATTTTATAGCTGATCTTCTGTTGAAAATTCCTGTTGCATTAAAAATATATTCACGAAAGTATACATACGCTTAAGGAAAACCAATTCATTTTTGATATACTTGATTTTATTTTTGGTTTTTTTTGGTTTTTTTTTTTCTAACAAAATAATAACATCTGAATTTTTTATTCCTTTTCTTCAAATTATTTTATTTTTTATTGTAACAAAATGAAAAAAGGATAATAATGTTGAAAAATATTTTCACACAATTTTTTTTTTTTGTTGAGCTTTATGAATCTTTATAATAATTTTTTTATGCATATGTGTAATAAAAATACAAATCAAAAATATGTATACTGCAGTATACTCGTATGTGGAATGTGGCAATCCTACATATTACAGTAAGAACACTACATATGGATTTTTAACAAAACAAAACAGCCATTAAAAAGGATTTAAAATAAAGTTAAGTCCAAGAAGCTTTGTGATATTTTGAAAAGAAAACAAATTATTTTTCTCTATGCTTTTTTTTGTTTTTGTTTTCGGTTACGATAAATGTGAATTTATTTGGTTTTGATTTGTACTTGGATTTAGTCTACACAATCTTTGTAAATTTTCATTTTCTTTTATTCAGAATTATTACATTCTTGTCATAAACATAAATATTCATATTTGTAAATAAATCTACGGATGAAAAAAACAAAAAAATTAAATCAAAATTTTGTAAATACATAAAATGTTTTTAGTTTTACATTTATCATATGACTAAATTCATTAAAAGGGAGCATAAGAACGCATGCATATCCAAAGAATTAAATCACAATTCGTAATTTAATTGAAAAATGTCGATTTAGTTTTAAAATAATTTACTCTAGAACAACATTCAAATTAATTTTTTTACTAGAATAAAATGGAAAGTGTGATCAGTTGTAAATTACCACATATATTTATGTTTATTTACTATAGATTCTTTCCAGAACTTCACACAGAGAGTAGTAGGAAAAAGAACAGTTCATGTGTATTCATCATAATATAATATACAATTACTTTTAGTTGTGATGACATACTGATACTCAGTATACATACATGCATATTTCCTGTAAAATTATTACATATCATTATATTCATCAGAATCAATTATCAACAACACAATACACACCACACATGATCTACGCACAGTATAATTTTTGTGATTTATATACACACACACATTCATAGATTATATTTAAAAAAATGAAATTTTCTTTTGGTTAGGTATATAGGATTACAAACACGTATTATAAATCATGTTTATGCGCCCATTAAAAATTGACGAAAAAAATAAGTAAATTCTATTAAATAGGCACTTGATTCATACACCCACTTACATAATATAATGTACACACATACAATCACATTTATGTATCGGTACACATTTATCGTATATACAGTCGTCCATATTCACATTATATACCATAAATTAATTTAAAAAAAAAATAAAATAACCAAGTAATGTGAGTAAACATAAAATGTTTGGGAAAAAAAAATAAAAACCTCTGAATATTTTTATTTCATTCCCTGGTAAACTGTTTTCTTTTTATGTTTGTCCTTTTTCTGTTTTTCTTTTCATTCTACAACTTTAATTTTTCAGTGTGGTTCAACAGTATCTATACGGTGTATGTAGGTACATAACATTATGGTTAGGCAGATTTAAATTTTTATTTAGTTTTTTCATTTTTTTTTCCTGTATTATAATTCTTAAAAATATAGGTAAATTGCGAGTACCCAACTAATTTATTATTTTGTGACATAATCTTTAAATGAAATCTAGAACATGTTATATATGTATATGTGGAAACGCAACATTTATTTTCTATTTTATTTAGTTTTTATGAGAATTTTTTTACATTTCTATTTTTTTTTTATTTTTTTGCAAGCCATCACACAACCACTTTATTGTTATGTTCCTGTTGTTTGATTTCCTTTTTCGTTTCTACAATAATTTTCAAATATTTTTTTTTCTTCTATTTTTATCGTATTCTATTTTATTTACATGTATTCGTTCGTATGAATCCATTTTTGAGTTAATTTCATTTTTTTTTTTTTTTGCTGTTTTCCTCTTTTGACTTTTCTTATTTAAAATTTCATACACAAGTATACTAGTATATACACATTTTTTTTTTGTCGTTGTATCACATATGTATTTATAAATATATTAAATACAATATAACGGCATAACGTACCATTTTCACATTGATTTCATTTCAATGTATTTTGTTTGAATGAAAATCTCACCTGCTGAGGGATGTTTTCATGTTGATGATGATGATGATGTCGACTATGACGATGTTGTGAATTTTCATGTTATATAATATACATATATGTATATGTTCACGTTTCATATACCATAACAAACTTTATCAAAAGAAATAAAAATAAAAATAAATTAGCGAAAAAATGAGAGAAAAAAAATAAAAAATTGAAAAAAATAAAAAATAAATAAAACGAATTGCAGTATTGTTATGTGATTTTTATTATCGTTCATGTGGATACAAAACATTTATTTATTTTGAAAAATTAAAATATGCATGCAACAAAATAAAGAAAAAAATTGGAGAAAAAACGAAGCATAACAGAGACTAAAAAGCAGAAAATAGAAATAACAAAACAAAACAAAAAAAAAATACATTCGGATGAAAATGCATGTGAATGAATAGTGAATATTGCCTCTTACTCGTATACGTACATATGTTTACATAAATTGTCGATTATAGTACATAAATGTAGGTCTGATAAATAACCAACTAACTAACAATAATAGTCCCGAATACAAAAGTGATTTGCACAAGTTTAGTCATCTAACCTCCTCTATTGTATATGATGCACACACCGCCAATGGAAATTGAAAGCTTTATTTAACATTAGCCACTACTACCTTTATTTTTTCATTATTTTTGTGTTTTACACACATACACACATACATTAAATATGTAGATATTTACCTAAAAGGTATGGTGTAGGTACGCCTGTTTAACTTTCATTTTATTTGAATTTCAAAGTTCAATTACAAATTAGGTCATACATAAAATGAATAAAAAAGAAAAAAAAAACCTAAAATAATTATTAGAAACCAAATATCCTGTAAATAATACATACATATGTACATCGATCCATGATATTTGTACAAAAAAATTTAATTTTTATTTGATGTATTAATTATCGGTCAATTATATAATTTAATAAAATATCCATGCCATCCAATATATGGTCAGAAAAAAAAAAATTATAAATTTTTAAAATGAAAATTTTTGGTATTCGATAATTTTGAAAAAAATATATTTCTACGAATTTAATTATTTATGTTAATTTGTAGACATGAAAGAGGATGAATTTAATAATTTTATTTTTTTTTTTTTTTGAACATTTTATCTTTTTATTATTTTCGTATTTTACTGTGTCTTGAGTTAAGTAAAATCTCATTTGAGTTAATGAAATCAGAGAAAGAATAAAATCAGAGAGTGAATGATGAATTAAATTGAAATCTGAAATCGAGGTGATTGACTGTGGTGATAATTCAGTATACATATAAACAGCAGCATTGTCATACAGCACTGTCGTTAACTAGGAATACAAATCAAAGAAAGAAAAATCAAAATATAAGATATTTTAATTTTTTGTAGTTTGATTACTGAAAATTAGGTTTTTGGTATGCAGGCCTTATATCAATATTAAGTTTTTATGTTATATTAAACAAAAAAGTAGAGATACAATTTTCAAAAAACATTAATACATAAATATAAATTTTTTTTTATTTAATTTTGTTAATTATTTCTTTTACAGTCTGAATGTACATCAATTTTAGAAAAAATTAGCCATCATATTAATTCTGAACATAGTGAATTACAAGCTCATAAATTATTAAGTATATTCAAAATGGCTGAAGTTGAAGTTATGTGGCCAGAAAAAAGTGGTTCATTATCAATAAATAGCAATTATAATTTATGTAAATTAAAATATAATAATAATATAAAAAATTATATATATTGTATGTTAATTAATAATTTAATTATAATAAATAATAATAATAATAATAATAATAATAAAATAATTATAATATGTATAGCTTTAGTTATATTACCACAAATAAGATGGTCATCATCGGTGCTAAATCATTTATTTACAGGGACATGACATTAGCCTGTTTTGTAATTTTAATATAATTACATAAATATGTATGTGTGTATGTAATATAATATGCATATAGTATACTTATAAATAAATATATACATATAATATAATTTCAAAGAAAAGCAAATTTTTATTTAATAAAAAAAAAAACAAAGTTGAGATTGAATAATTTGAAATTTAAATTATGATAATAAAAACAAAAATATATTAATAATAACAAATACTTAGAAATCATAAATTTAAAAAATTAATAATAAAAAAAAATATAAAAAATATCATACAGTCAAAATAATGCAAAAAAAACAATACAGTAGGTAATGAAAAATCTGGAAGAAAAACAAAATGTTCCGAAACCATGAGCCAATTCAACTAAAAAAAAAAAAATGAAAACAATATTATAATAAATTTCAATGTTCAAAACAGGAAAAAAACAAATCTTAAATTACCATATATCCATATATAATACACATAACTGTACATACATACATCCACATCATAAAATCGAAATATAGAAAGAAATAAAAAAATATTAATAAAAATACCCATAAAATCCAAAAACACATCATATTTTTTTCATAAAATAAACTGGCCCGAAATATGACCGGAATGAAAATAACGATTTTAATAGCAAAAAGAAAATAAAAATAAAAAAAAAAAATATGAATAAAAAATGACTATACTCATACAGTGTAATAAATTCAATTTCAAATTTTTGTAACTGATTCCACAGTATTTTTATGTCAGACAGAAACAATAAATGTAAATTATTCAATTTTCTGGCTATTTACTTTAAATATCTGATTCGAATTTTGTTAAAGAAAAACATGTAGCCAAATAAAATAATTTTCAGACTTTTACTCTAAGCAAAAGTATGTGAATCAATTTTATACTACATTTTTATCCAATTATATACCACTTTTATTTTTTTTTCTTTCTCATAATTTAATATGCAATAAATAATTTCCCAAATAAGTTTCATTTTTATATGTACGAGTATAATAAAATTGTATACCTTGACCATGATATTTTCAATTTATGATATAAATATTTATTTTTCAAAATATATGCATACTTGTGTATAATATAATACAGGTCATTATCCATTTTATTTTCAATTTAAATTTTCATTTCATTATTAAGTCTGATGGAAACATTCCATTTTAGAAGTCAAATCTAAACCATAACTACGTTAGAAAAATACACAAGGAATAATTTGGAAACAAAAAAAAAAACATAAATAAAACACAAAATGATTAATAGATAGTTTTAAAGAAATTTAAAGACACATGGAATGGAATATCTTGGAAAGAATTGAAGAAACAAAAAATTGAATAACTAAATACACAGTATAATAGTATAATAATTGTGCATATAGTATATAAATGATTAGATATTAATTTGAGAAATAATTGAGTTTTGTAAATATAATTATTGTGTAAATTTGATGCTTTAATAAAAACAAAATTATAGTAAAATAAATATTCGTCTTTAAAACAGAAACAAAAAAGAACAACAATAATGAATGAATAAATTAATGAAAAAAAAATGTGTATTTATATTAGAATGTAAAATAATATTGTGAAGAATGCTTAAAAAATATGTATGTATTTGATAATGTTGTATATAAATATATCTAATAAAAAAAAAATGAATGCGTGCAATATAAATTAAACCAGATTAAAAATTATTAAAGAGAAAGAGAGAGAGTGAAATGTAATCAAATAAAATCAACAGGCAGCAAAGATTTTATTGCATATAATATATACTAGAAACTAGATATTAATTTGAAATTCTCTCAAGTAGAAAAATTAATAAATTATTTTGTGTTTCAATTTGAAAACTAATATTCAAAATAAATGGAATATGGAAAATGGAAATTGAAAAATGAAAAATGAAACTACAATTAATTTGACATATCATTTATATAAAAATATAAACTTGTATACAACATCAATTTGTTATAATTATAAAATATATACATACATATATACATAAATTAATATATTACTACTATATAGGAATATTACTACTATAATTATTATAACTATATTATAATAGATTTATTATCTATAATGACAACAACAAAAATTAAAAAAAAAAATAAATTGATCATGTTTGAATTGATATTTTAAAATTCTAAATAATTACTCTTATAGCAGTGAAATTTATCTGTATATCAACAACCAAAATTGAATTTTTAAAAACCGAAAATACAAGCAGATGAGAATTCATTATTACAATAATTCATTTTTTTTTTTTAATTTATGTAATGCGATTTAATACAATAAAATTATGTTTTCGTTATTGACGTATATGATATCATGGAAAAAAGTAAACTCTATATGTACATACATTATTTCGAAAATTTCAATTCTTTTTTACATTATTTTTTTTTACATTTTTCGTTTGTATGTATCATTTGGAAATTTAATTAAATTATAATCATATTAAAATTATTATTAATACGATTATTTGAATTATCCTAGAAGAAAATAATTTTACATAATTTTTTTTTTCTATTTTTTTGAAAATATTTAATTAACGAATTAATCCTATCAAAGCAAAAGTATATATTAGTTAAAAATATTTTTAAAAAAATGTTACATTTATTAAATTCTTTTTTTTTTGTATTTCTAATTCATTTTGACTAAAAAAAAAATTGGATCAGATTTCAATGGAATGAAAAAATGTAAACGGAATCATGTCAAAACAGATAAACGAATTATTATATACTGAATCTACTTATGTATAGGCATTTATGTTGATGTTCATGGTTTACATTTTAGCATTTTATTTTTCTGATTTTGAATTTTGTAAAGTAATAAATTTAATTAATAATTCTCATTTGTATACATATTATATATACAACATATCTATACATAATATATGTACATATATTAATTTTCACAAAACAAATACAAAAACCGAATAATATTTTGAAATGAAAAATATCATACGACATGATCACAATCAAGTAAAATGTCTTCCTTAATAAAAAAAAAAAATAAAAAAAAAATTATATATATATATATACATAAATGTATCATATGGAATAGATAATGCTATATATTATTACATACTGTAGTTACAAAAAAGAAAAGAAAAAATTTGTATATTAGTTGTATACAAATACATATTATATTACATTTAAGTGCATATATAAATTGAAAACAAAATTAAAACAAACGAACAAGAAAGAATATGTTAAAGATAAATGAATGAAAATTAAAAACAAAAATCTAATAAAATTCTTTAAAAAATATATTAGTATAAATTCTTAAAAATATATACTCTAACAAACTAAAATAACTAAATTATTTATTAAGTTAATTATAAAAAAATAATTAATAATTATACTCCATACTATATTATGACAAAAATGAATACATGCATATTATTTGAAACAAAAAAAAAATTCAAAAAATTCAAAAAATATTACATAAAGAGTATCAGAATAAAAATAAACATAAACTCATGAAAATATGCTTGAAAATAAGGTATAAATAAAAAATTTAACAATAAAATGAAATACATAATCATAAAAAAGCTTACATTTAAAGTCATAAATACATACATACATGCATAAAATTAGAATGTATGTGCAATGAATACATCTTCTACTCATCCTGTACTCATGTACTCATTTACTGAAATAAAATGAAATGAAACTAAAAAAAAAAAAAATAGAAAATAATAAACAAATTGTAAATATATAACAAAATTAAATAGAATATGAGAATAATATATTAATTATCTAATCTATCTAATTACCGTACATATGCATATTCCACCAAACTATGAACCTTAATAATAATAATGTAAATTCAGAAGAAATAACTGTGAAATCCTATATAGAAACATTCAATTTTAAATCAAATTCTCAGTAATCCAAAAAAGGAAAATAATTATGAAAGGAATCAATCCAAAATTTTGGTTAAAAATAAACGAAAAATGAAATGCAATAACAACATATTGGATATCTTATAAAATTATCACGTAAAATAGACTACTCTACTAATAACTTATTTAAATATCTAAAAATCTTCATCTATCGTTTCCATTTATTTCAATATTAAATTAATCGTATTTCCTTTCATATTTATTATCTCATTAAAATTTTTATCTGTACACATTCATTAAATTATTTTCTTCATTCAAATCGAATAATTCATTTCAAATGTATAAAAATCAAATCCCACCTTTTAATATTTTTCAAAAAATTCAAACGAAAAAAAAAAAACATATCATATTATTTAGTTGTAGTCGTCAAAAATAAATCCTCCAAATATATGATGAACTTAATATAAAATCAGAATGAAATAAAATTTATTTCAATAGTTCTTAACCGATATGTATACAAAATAAATAAATTTATGAATAAATTAATAAGGAATAAAGATAAAATTATATACAAATGTTTTCTTAAATTTACAAATTTCTCAATTCAGATACAGGTAAGTTATATATAAATAGAATCTTGATTTGTGTATGCATAATTCAACAAAATATAAATATGTTGCTGAATAAAAAATATTGAGAATAAATTATTGATTAATTTTGGATTTATCAAATTTGATTTTAAATGGGAAAGTTAAACCAAAACGAATACTTATTCAACAAATCTTTAAAAGTGAAGAAAAATAAATAGTTAGACCATCTTTTATTTCAAATAAAAATGACTTTTGAATAATTTTTCATCATCTACTTATAAGGGGATTCATGACAATTTTTTGTTGTTCGTTGCGTCGTAGTTTCGAAGTCTGATTGGCATGAACGACCGTTTCAAAATTTTTCGTAGTTATGTATTGACATTTACATTAAATTTTTCACATTTATATTTGACAGTACTAAACTAACGAACTACAAAACAATGCGTATTACGAAGCTTTCTACATTCGTACTTAAGAAGAAAGTTCGTAATTTAAAAATATATGGAAATAAACTACGAAAACTACGAAAACTAGGAAGACTACAAAGACTAGGGAACGTGACATGAATCCCCCCCGCCCCTGTCATTTCTTTCATAAAAAAAAATATTGTAAATGAAACTCTATGAAAATAATTATTAAAATTAACTTGAATATTTACATAAATGAATATGAAAGGATGAAGAACAATACTCGTATACAACAATATGAGAAATAAAAAATTCAAAAATTTTTCAAGAAAATCTATTATAATTTGATTACAAATTAAATTTAAATTAAATAGAGAAACATAATCATAAAACTTATACTATAACAATTTAAATGTTTAAAAAAATAATAATAAATAACTGATAATAGATCGAACAAGAATATAATGTTATATAAGTAAAAATCCATATCTAATATTAGAAGCAAATAAAATGTTAGGGGCTTGAATAGCTCGATTGTTGTGGTGTCGGTCTTGTGATCTATAGAGATCACAGTTCGAATCCCAGCCAGCGCGCTACTCTCGCCCAAGTCGATCATTAATTTCCCATCAGAAACTGATTATTGATGATAAACTGGATTGATATAATCTGACAGAATTACTGATTGGCGGTGCCATAATGGACTGAGTATCCGTATGTGCACTTAAATATACTATATACATTGTATGTATGTATATACGTATGTAATAAATAAAAAATGTTATACATATAAAAATAAAGAATAAACTGTTAGAAAAAATTATAATAGAAAAATATTCATAAAAAAAAAATTAAAATCAAAATAAAATAAAAACTATATAAATCCATAGTTAATGTTACTAGTTATATAGAACACATATAAAATATATTATATAAAATAATATATTAAATAATATTGTATATGTATATAAATAATAAAATGAATATGCAACAAAATATAATTATAAAAATAAATTATTATAATGTAATTAATGCTTAAAAAACAGTAGAGTGATATAATATTTATTTACTTATAAAATGAATTATTATTCCCGTTGAGAAAATAAAACAAAATTTCAAAAAAAAAAAAAAAAAAAACAAAAAATAAATAAATAAAAATAAATACTCAAATGAAAATATAATGAAAATACAAGTGAATTAAAAGAATGAAATTTTAAGGAAAATCTGTTGTAAATTTTTCTGTAAAATTTAAATTGAAAGAAAAAACATAAATTTCTGCAAAAACAAAAAAAAAAAAAAAACAACCAGAAAAAATGAAAATGAAATAATGATATTAAGTAAGATAAATTAGAAAAAATAATAATAATAGATGAAAATTAACAAAAACGAAAGAAAATAAATAAAATTGTAAAATAATTAGAAAAATTATAAAAAAAAAAAAATAAGAATAACTGATGAAAAATATGAAATAAAAAATGAATTGCACTTTGTCCAATAAATGATGCTGATTGTCGATTTATAAAAAGAATTAAAAAAAAATTTTGTTGTTGTTTTATTTTGAATTTTTAAAACTGAAGGACACCATATCACAATAATTCCTTTTTTAATTTCAGTACGGAATGCATTTTATGTAGATGGAACAGTCTAATGAACAGTCTCTTTGAACAGTCTAACTAGTTTGAAATCTTTACCACAAATAATAAATGAACAAGCGTAATCAAATATGATGCATAAATGTCAGCTTCATCCAGCTTTAAATTAAAAAACTCAGAGGAATTAGAGTGCTTTAATCATAAATTCTAGCTTGAAGCAATATTTTGTTAAGCACATGCAAATGACACAAGTTAAAAAAAAATTCAAGCTTGAAAATAAAAAAGTTCAAAAAATCAAGCTTGCAAGCAAGTGTCGCGTAAATTCAATAAGTATTTTCAACAACGATTGCATTATAAATATGAACATATGAAAGGAAATTGAAGTGCATTGCTGTAGCCACTAGCCACTTAAATGCAAGTACATAATTAAAATACATATTACACTCAAGCCGTAAGCTCACTAAATAGCGTACAAGTACAAGGTAGATCAAGCAAACTTTAATTTGTGAATGTGCCTTTGAATGGTACTTCATACCAATTTTCACAATTTTGTTTTTCTTCATTTTAAAAATTTTACTATTTCCTAATTTCAAGTTAATTCTTATAGCCAATTACACCATATGAATTGTTTTGTTACACTCAGTTATTACTTGATTATTAAGACTTCTCATTCAAAAACAACTGCAATATTCTGCAGCTACAATCAAACCTACATGTAATAAAAATTATTTGCATTATGAAAATTTTATTTAATCTTATTATATTCAGTGAGAAAAAAAATAAAATAAAATAAATATACAGGAGAGAAGATAATAAATGCAAGTATAAAAATTAAAAATGAAAAAAAAATATATACATATATTTGAACACATCATAACAAAACAACACATGAAATTAACATAATCATTTTATGAAAATCATTATTTATGTATTTCATTTATCTCAGAACGAAAGAAAAAAAAAAAAACAAATGGAATTTGTTGTTTTAAAGTTTTTGTTTTTTTTTCTTCCATTTTTTTTTTGTTTGTTTCAGTTTATTGCGCAGATATAATTAATTTTATTTTCATAACAAAATTTTCTTAAGTAAAAACAACAATAATAATATGTAATAAAAAAAAATGAAAAAAAAAAATAATAAAAAAAAGAAAAGTAGAACAAACTTTAACTCATAAACTCATAAAAAATTTATAATATTCTGTGTGCTGTACTGTATACCTAATTTTAAATGAGTATTTTCTTCTTTCTCATTTTTTGTTTTGCATTATCTGTACCTCATGATCCATAAAATATGCCTGAAGGTTTTCAAAAGTTTTTCTGTCGTATATTCCTCGTTTATCCGCGTGTTGTTTTCGATTTTAATTTTTCCGATTATTTTTTTTTTTTTTGCATAATTTTTTGTTCTATTTATCTAAATTCTTTTCTTGTGCATATCTATCTGCACATTATATTATATTGTAATCCTTTTCGTTCCTATATTTGTGTATAATTATGTTGTTACTGTTTAATTTTTCTATATTTATTGAATGTGTATTTCTTTTATATTATTTTTTTTTATTCTTTAAATTAGTTACAAACCTAAATATTTGTATTTTGTGTAACGAATGAAATGCAGTAATCTTTTTATTTGTATACAACTTCTCTACCATGTAACCATAAGTAAACCACATAATATACGAGTACTTATGTGTATCATTATATATTATGGAACTTCAAATTTTTATCCTTTATATGCATATGTATACTTGTAATCGTTATTATATGAATCTCTCTCTCTCTCTCTATGTATAAGTGTGTAATATATAAACGTTTCTATACATCCACGATAAGTAGTTATATTTCTAAGTACGTATGTACATAAATATATAATTATAATCTTTTATACTACACTTTTATCATAACAAGAAAATTATGTGTTTGTGTTTATTTATTCATTTTATATAAAAATAATAATATAATAAAAAAATATAATAAAACCATAATTCTTATGTGCATATATTCTTATGTTGTGTGCACTAAATGCAAATATTTTATCACAATATTAACTTGTATAATAATCAAATAAGAAAAAAATATACATATATTTCTATATATGTATATACACTTATATAAAAATGTTTTTAAAACTAAAAAAGAGGATATAAACGGATTTTGGCTCTGAACATAAATAGTCAGAAAATAAACAACTAAAATGTATGCATACAACTATACTTATATAGAAAGTATACATTTGCAATGTACTTACAAACATATTATTATATAAAATTATTTGTATAAATTGTGGTTATATACATATAGTAAGTCGCATTTATCCAGAGAATTTTTATGCTTTACAAAGTTCATATATAATAATATCCAATTCAAGTTAAACATATTCAAGTCATGAGTGAGTACTCTTTATTCCGTATTGTGTATATAAGTAGTTACGAAAAAAATTTTCAAAATTTCCTCTACGTTTTCCCTTTTCATTATTTGACCCTTATGTGCTATACCCTTCTCTCATATTGTTTATGTGTAGCTATGCAACAGTATTTATTTTTTCATCCTGTCATCCTACTGACTGACTATATGTATATGCATAAGTATATAAATACTCGTACTTCCATTACTATTGAATTTTTTTGTTTTTAAAATGTATACCGGCAGATATATAAACGACCATATCTATATCTCAATGTATATGTATAAATTTTATAATATTTTTCTTTTTCAAAAAAAACTCCATTTAATTCTATAGATTAACTTTTCTATCCTGCATATACACTGTAATTCAAAATAAATATATTCACTGAAAAAAAAAATTTTTTTTTTGGGAAATACTCAAAAATTCAAATTTACTGAATGTTTCAATAAAATTTCAATCATTTTTCAAATATTTTTTCAAATGCTTTACAATCATTTATTAATATTTTTAACAAATTATATGGAAATGAATGTACGCACACACATTAATCAACAAGTGTTCCAAATAACAAAAATCTAAATAAATTAATTTTGTTCAATCAAAGTGGACGGTACTGTTTTTATAATGCGTTGTGGTCAAATTATCATGTATTCACTATTTAATATTTATTTATACATTTAAAAAAAGGAAAGAGAAGATATGATAATAATGACTAAGGATTGAGGTCACCATTATTATACATACATATATGTATATACGTAAATATATACACAATATTTATAACAGGAAATATAAAAAAGCCAAAAAAAAAAACGGAAATAATATTTGGACAGAATATGGAAAAGTTTTTTATAAGCAAAAAAATTTAACAAAATAAAAATTATTATGTAAGTATGTACCAGTATTATGAACTTTTTAAATTCTGACATCCTTTTTTTTACAGATTATACAAATTAACGGTTACATAACTTAATTTTCTTTTAGTACATATTTTAAACTTATTTTTTTTATTTTGTTTTGTATCTGTATAAAGTTGATTAAAATTTTAATTCCAGTTTTTGATTCTCTTTTTTAAAATGTTTCTTCTTTTTCTTAAAAAAAAATGTAAGAATAATGTTACTTTTTTTCTTGTTTTTGGCACAAAATACTCTGTCAAGTAATATTGTAATGCAAATTTTAAATTTATTAAATCTTACTTACACATAACCACGAAACTGTTTACCAGTACCTCTAACTAAATGTAAATGCTGAAACGACAATAATTCCAATTACAACGATAAAATATTCATTCATTTATTTATTTTTATGAATAATTCACATTCTATATGTTTACAACTTATCAAAATGAATTATTAATATCTATCGAATATCTAAATGAAATAAACGATAAATATAAACGAAAAAAATGTTGATATCGTCGTACCTACCTATATGTTTTCTTCTTTTTATATCAATTTTGTACGTTTGATTTCAGAATGTTTTTTAAATATTATGTGCTGCAGATTTAATGACTTAGGTACTATTACTACTAAATGTGTGCACCTATAGAGTAATACGTGATACGGATTGTGTGGCACTGAGTTGTTGGGAGAGAAGTAAGATCAGTTTATTAAGATGATAAGTCCTAACTGAATTATCTCATAGTAATACACGACCACTTTGAATTACTTCACTTGTCATCAACAAATAAACTAATCAGCATTTCTAAGCTATTATTTTTCTCAACAAATTGGTATACTCATTCGAATCTTGAGCCCTAGACAGACATCTAGTATCGATACCATGATATGATATGAATACCATGGTATGAACAATAGTAGCATGGTGACAGACATGTAATCTAGTATAAACCTAATGTCATTTGACATATTTTGTAAATTTTGTTGTGGTGTCATATAGAAAATTTATATTTGCATTATATTACTTGCAACTTAATGCCTACTATGCCTACTAATTACTTTCAACTTGATGTTAAAACTACTGTAAAAACTAATTTCTATAATTTCCACAGCATTAAAATGGCACTACGTTCAGTAAATTTTGTGAATACTAGACTACACGTTTATACCAACTTGTTTTCCTGGTATAAAGCTAGTATTAGGTGACAGACATGTAGTATAGCCAATACCATGGTATCGATACCACGTTTATACTAGATGTCTGTCTAGGGCTTTAGTGACTTGGGGAGTAAGAAAAGTTGCGGACTGAAATTGAAAACCTTATTCTGTCGTCTATAAAATTGAGTGTAGGAAGCAGATTCAGGAATTTCTTATTTTCTGCGTGATTTGATAGTTGAACGCACATTGAACAATTAAATGATTCTCATTACACACGCATCCTGTAGTTCGTTGCTGAAATGGAATGAATTTTCTTTTTATTTCTCAAATTACGAGCATCGTTCTTAATTTCTCATGCATTTCGATAGAAATAAATAAAGAAGAATATTCTTTTATCAGTTTCTTACTCCAATAACAAGCAATTTTTGATAATTTTATAAAATTTAAATTTGATGTAATAATAGGAATGTAAAATGGATATCATGTACAAAATAAAAATAAAATTCATATTCATTTATGATATTTTCATGTTGAGAATAATTTTTTTTACATCAATTCAATTTTATTTTTTTATTTTAAAATTAACTATTTGTATTTTAATTGATTTCTTTTTTAGTGTATAATTCTAAGAGATACAATTCACATGTATGTGTGTATTTATAAGAATAGATTACAAATCACACTTGTAACATAATATCCAATATAAGATTCTGTAGTTTGTTTTAAACGTTATTTTTCCATATATTTTTTTGCCAAAAATTTTTTTTAATGTTTGTCTGTATATGATGTCGCTTTTAAAACATTTTTTATGTAACGTAAGTATATAAAAATGAAAATAAAATATACATAATATGCTTACATGAATGTATTGGTACAGTACAGACTTACATATATATTTCGCCACCCAGACAATACATAAAATGTGTTTTCAGTTCTACATTTCATTTTAAGTGAATCTGAATATACACCTACATAAATGTATTTGCATATAAAGAAAAACATACACATATGTTACTTACATACGTACGGATATACATGGCTTTCGCTTTCAGTTTCATAAGCAGCAAAAAAAATACAATTTGTGTACCCACCCCACCATATATGTATATATTAATACTTAAAATGTACCTACATATTTTAGCATACATATGTATATTTAGTGTCATAATCATCCAGTATATAATACACATATACAATAACATGCATTTTATTAGGCGATAAACAAATATAAAGTTGATCCATTTATCAAAATTATCAGTAGTAATCCCTTTCGAAATAAACATTATAAATATTGAGACAAAAACGTATTCCATATTGTATTAAAAACCGCATTTATATGTATGTACAGTATGTACATAATGTACCTAAAAAGTATCTACGTCCAAACATACATACGTGCATATATATTTTTAATACATTTATATGTTATTAAATGTTTATTTTTATGTACATATATATTATTCTCAATTGCTTTATTTTTTTTTTTTCATCTGAAAGCATGAAAATGCATGTATGTATGTACACACTTGTAAATATATTCGTATAGATTTTAACTAACACACATACATACATAAGTATATATTGATTGCTTTTAGAAGTAGCGTTGAATGTTCATTTTTTTCACACAAACATATAAATATACACATAATGTAATAATATTTATTCACAGATGAATAACCTACTAAAGTTAGTAAAGGAATATAGATAGAACAACAAAAATATATATTCAACACACATATGCATGCACGTATTTATCCTCGAGAATTTAACACATACTACATATTATGAGTATATTTTTTTCATACATACACATGTACATTTATAATACTTTTATATAATAACCATTAATATTGATTCTAAATTGAAGATGAACAAAAATTAATATTAAAATTGGTTATTTAAAAAAGGCTATTATATTATATCATTTTCTGTGTTTATATTTTATACGATTATAGCTACATTACAAACGAGTATATGAATGTTATTATAAAAAGCAATTTTCAAAGATAATAAAAATGTAGATAAATATGTGAATTTGTATTCCTTTAATTTTGTATTTGATATATATTTTTTTTTGTTCTGGTTTTTGTTTTCGAATATTTCTCTTTACATTATTTTTATCATTTTTCATATACATAATAGTGTAAATTAGATTATATTTTATATATGAATGTATGTATATGTACATATATACGATATAAAAATTCCTTTTGAAATAAATTTTTCATCAATTTATACATCTTAATCTTTTGAATAAAATTAGTTACGCTTCTGAATTGATATAAAGTAGAAAACAAAGAGAAAAAAATGTGAAAAAAAAAAAAATAAATAAAATAAATAAAATGAAATCTCATACATAATATACATAAAAGATAAAAAAAAAATCAAAAATTTGTTCACATAATTTAGATATTTATTATTTAATAAAATTATGATTATTATACATTAATATAAATTTTTATTAGATAAAAATAAATGGACAATTTACGAGTAATATATGTGATTTAAATTATTTGATTTGTATGCTAAGAAAATTATCATATAATTTTATTTTTCAGAATTTTTTTAAAAGATGACTATTTATCGAGGAATTAAATGCATATAATCTTGAAAAATATATGTATATGTTTAAAAAATGTATACATTAAAGATGGAGTAGCGAATATGAAAGATATTCAGCTTCTGATTTACATGAAACTTTAAAATTTTTTAAGAAAATTTTCTACACATTCGTTAGGTATAATAAAATTAATTTTTCTAGCCAAAATTTTTAAATTATAATCATTGTGGTAGAAAGTTTTCTTCGAATTCTTTCAATTTTTTATACTATAATTAATACAAAAATACAACAATTTACAATATTCATTCTTTATACTAATACAATAAATAAGAAATAAACAATGAAATAATACTTGTACTATAGAGAAAATATTGTAAAAGTTTATTTAAATTTTTTATGGTTTTTCTCATAAATATTACTATTCTCATCTCACCATTTTTATATAAGAATATGCATGTGTTTATAAATGACTGTGAAAAAAAAAATTAAATCTAAAAACATACAGAAACATACATATTATATAATAATATGAACATTAACAAAATAATTTCTTTTAAATTATCATATTTACACGTACATATACGCACACATAAATACATAGTAATATAATGAACATTTTACATCATTTGTATATTATTGTGAAGTATGTGTATTAGTATTTTGTATTAGTATACATATCTACAAAATAACTTCTTATATTTACAATATACTATATATCTACTGTGTATTTTATATGATTTCATATGTATTTGTGTGTATTAAAGTACCTACATACGAGAAGTATTGTATTTTATTATCACACAAAACATAAAATTATTAAGTCCACATAAGGATAAATTTATAAATTGTATATTTGTTAGATTTTAAAATATTTTTTTATTTTATGTAACACACATTACATTACTATATACATATGCGTGCACATAGTATGTTTATATTTATGTTTGTATCCCACACTACAATAAAGTTTTAAATTATTAAAACAACAAAAAAAAAAAAACTGCAAATTACAATTGCAATTACACTTTATGAGGTCACAAAAATAAAAACATCATCATCATCATCGTAATCATAATCATAATATACGAGTATATACTCGTGTACAATATATTTAATAAAGTAAAACTTTACAAAATTTTCTGTAATACTACTTGCAGTTTAAAAAAGAAAAAAAAAATGTATACATTACATAACCATATATAGTATGTATATAACTCTATTTCTTGTCTAGATTTGTAAATAAAAGTTGTACAGTATACCAGAGGTAAAATTTATTTCATTTTATGCATAAACTTTTTCAAAAGAATAATTATTATATTTGTACAAACTGTATAACAACGCGCAAACTTACAATATTATTACTCGTACATCATACAGTATGTATACTGATATAATTATAGAAAAATTAAAAATATAAACATTTGTTCTTTCATACAAACGAAAAAAAAAAAAACTTAAAAAACAAAAGTAAATGAAAAAAAAAAAACTGATTATCTTCATTTCCTGATTCAACACAGTCACACAAACATACAAAATTATAATGATAATATATAGATGACTGATATTATTACAATATTACATACTCGTATATAAAAATTATACGTCTGCATATGCAATTACAAACACAGTTTTATTTATTCAAATTAGCAATTAAATGCAACATTGTAAATAAGTAGTAGCAACAAATTATTTTTATGATTATTTTATTTCCGTTACAAAATCTTATTTAATTTTAAATGTAACTTTGAGATTCTTAGACTTCATTAGACAAAATCGATATTATGAGTATACGCTTTCTTTAATTATATTTACTTCTTCTTCTTCTTCGTCTTCTTCGACGTCTAAAAAACTAATTTTCTTCCCAAACTAAATCGGACTTGATCCTTCTGCAGCGTAGATCTCCACACGGGTCGTTCTCTCTATAAATTTGGTTCCACTTGGTTCTATAATTTCTTATTCCCAGCAATGTTTCAATGCCCCTCTGTTCATATTTTCTTAGACAGAAATTTTCTAATACTTAGAGCAAATTCATCATCGTTAAAGACTTAGAAAATTTCTTGGACTTAGAAATTTTCTAAAGAAACATCGCTGAAAAGTATCATCAAAAACTTGAATTATTTTGGAAATTAAAATTTCATCGAGACAGTAAAAAAATATTTTCATCTCGACAGTCACCAATTCCCGACGGCAATCTTCAGTTCGCATAACGATTTTTTTTTAATTTTGAAAATTCAAACAGTCGTCGTTAATTGGTTCGTCATTGTTATCTTCAGCATCTGTTCTTCAATCAACATAGTTTCTACAACGCCATCTATTAGTGTAGGTCGACCTATACCAACGAATAATTAGTTAATTAGTATTTAAGAACGTATGCAAAATTTATAATTAAATTAAAAATGATCTATTTCATTTGTATAACTTCATAATTTTGTCTCAATTGTAACATATTTTGTTAAAATTATTTGCATAATTATTTCCGGTTTAATTGAAATATTGTACATATACAAAATTTATAAATTAAAGTAAATTTTATATTTCATAAATTCAAAATTTATTCGATTTATAATATATTTAATTAAAATTAATTGTATAACTATTTCCGGTTAATTGAAATATTATTGTATATTTGAAAATATTGAATTTTTTATTTTATATAAATTGAATTAAATTTATTTGGAAATACATACATATTGATTTAAGTAATTTATAATTGTTTGTAATTTAGTTTTAAGATATTGAATTGTTAGGCTTAAGGGAATATATTTTAAATAAAGTTTGTAACGTAAATTGAAAAACATTGTGTTTTTATTTTATTAAAAAATTTGAAACGGCACCTTTTTTTTTCTAATTAATGTTAAATTGAAAATTTTTTCATATTATTTTTTTGGTGGATTTAACAATATTAATATCCGCACATATGGAAAAAAATATTTTTCATTACAAAAAGCAAACAGATGAAAACAGAAAAATATAAATAAATGATGTCGAAAAAAATAAAGTTTTATAAACATATTAGGACAATATTCATACGTACTTGAACTATTTTTATTCAATTTTGTACATAAATTAATTTCAATTTACGTAAATATATTTTATCCATACGCACATTATAGCTTACTTTCTTCGTACGGCATAATTTTAACAGAATAAACTCATACCAATTTATTTTTCTTCATCAAAATTTGCAACTAAATTCGTCAGTAATTTGAAGTTTTTCCAATAAATAATTTATCCCGGTAAAATACATATAGTATATAATTTCATTTATGTTCAAATTATTTCTGCTTATTTTTATTTGATTAGAAATAAATGTTTTATTAATAAATTAAATGAATTTCTAAAAAATAATAAAATGACTAATATGATTTGAAATAGAAATTGAAATAAATATTACTTATACGACATGTGTATACTAAGTATATATACATTTATGTACGTATAGATACATTCGCGAAACTATAATTTTATTTGATTTGTGTTTCACTCATTGATAAATTCCAATACAAAATTTTTTCGAAATTAAATAATTATTTTGTGAACTATTTATTTCATTTTATATACATTCTTATTATTATTCTAATTACAATAATTGTATTTACTATCTATAGTATAGGACATGTGGGTATACCATACAGTATATCCATATCGATGATGAATAAATAAAACTTTTACACATTTTTATTGATGTGATGTGCGTGCATTGCATTTGCCTTTAACTTTTATGAGTATTACGAGTAATATTCTACACAGCACGTGTACTCGTATTTTCTATCTTAAAAAAAGTTAATTTTCTCTCGGATTATAATGCGAATACTGTACATGATAAACACGGAAAATCGTTTAACAACAGTCGCGTTCCATTTTGGTAGTTTCATCAACACCGGAGTAGTTTGTTCTACTCCCAAAATGTACCACCTCATACTTTAGTAAGTTGATCATCATACTCAGGCAGGAGTAGTTATGTCGATTTTTTCCACAAGAGTATTTTTAATTTTTAAAATTTCCAAAAGATTGACTGCGCTTTTTTATGGTTATGTAGTTTGTTTTCTTTTTCTATTTGTTTTGAATTTTTTTATATTAAATATTATACAATATACAATATAAAAAACAAATACCAAATGAAAGAACGGGAACCGACACCTAAATTTTGAGGTTAGAAACAAACCACAACTACTCTTGCATAGGATTGGGTGTTTCTTTTTTTTTTTCCTGGTGTTGAAGTGTTCCCAACTACTCCGGAGTAGGTAAAATTATGAAAATGGAACGCGACTTTTACATACTCTGTAGCAGTGGTGGTATTTGAACTAGGACGGCACAGTACCTATAGTAAAAGCTATGCTAGCACGAATGTACTCTCTTTTAAATTTTCATTTTAAAATTTTGAGTGGTGCCTAGTGGCCTTAATCGGGAAATCCAGCATTGTTATTTCATAATTTTATTATTTAATTTGTTACTCATTGAATCTAAAACAAAATTTAAATAAGTAAATGATTAAAAATGATTTATATTCTCTTAAATGATTGTTATATCAAATAAAAACTAAATGTTTATACTATAGAGTACAAAATTAACTTTAAATTATTTTTTTGTCATTTTTTAATTTTATAATCAATTTTTAATATATAAAATAAATTATTGTACATACAAACATATCTGATCTCCACATCTATACCAATTAATTGTTCATTATGATTATTTGAAAAATAAAAATAAATAGTCAAATAAAATACCTTGTTAAAAAACTAATTAATAGACCTTTCATACACTTTTTACATATAAGTATATACAAACATTATGTGGTAGTGGTAGATGAAAACATTTTTTTTTTAATTACTGATTTTTATCGAACCAAATAGGTCATATTGATTGGTTTTGTGGTTTTACCATCATCATCATCATCGGTCAAATCATTTGAAAAAAAAAACAAAAATAATAATAATAATGAAAACAATACTAAGAGCAAGAAGAAAATCATAGGTAACACATTTACACATGCACAACATATTCAATACATAATACACTTTTATTGTTGTGTATACATTTCATAAACACAGATTATATAACATGATTGTTATGTGGAATGTTTTCTGAAACATGAAAAAGAAAAAAACAATTAAAAACTTCAATGTACAACAAATATACTCCAAATGTATAAAATGATAATTACGATGAAAAAAAAACACACATGGAAATATGTTTCATTTGAAAAAAAAAAAAAAATTGCTACATAATGATATTTCCAACTCTAAGTTATTTGTACACATTTAATTTAATTTAATTTATTAAGAAGAGAGGTTAGTAAACTGCCTCCCTTCTGCCCACACCACGACCCTCCAGGGCCTTTTGGCGGTATTTGTACACATATACGAGTTCTTATTTGTATTTGTATTATATTAAAATAGATTTTTCATTACACCACATGTTGTTTGTTTTTATATGTAGCTAATATATGTACAAAGCAAAAAAAAACAAGAAGAAAATAGTTTAAATGTTTATATAAATAAATAAATAAAATGTACATATCAGACATTACATATCGTACAACATGAATCTACTACATGTATTTACAATATTGTTATGTAAATTGTATCCAATTGAAATATACATATATACATATTTGTAAAAATATATATTTACATACAATTATTTGGTTTGGGTTTTTTTAATTATTTGTATACAATTCTTTGTAAAAATCAATTGGAAATCCACAAACTATTTTTAATTTTCTTATTACCTTATTGTTATTTCATTTTATTTAAAATTTTATTTTATTTAATTTTATAAATCGTAAACTATCCGTTAAAAACGATATAGATGGAAATGTAAACCTTAATATTTTTCACTTACCGCCATCGCACAATTCGGGCGCAACTGCAGCGTAAAATATATATGAATTTTACATTTCTTCTTCTTGCGAATATATTACTACTACTGTAAAATCTAGATGGATGACGTAAAGTTCAGCGTAAAAAGTCCCATTTAATTACTGTATACGCTGTCACTGTCGCCCCAATTGTGCGATGGCTGTTACAATGTGAATGATGACATTAACAAACTTGATATTAGTAACTGGTTGGCGGCATCAAGGGATCGAGAGAACTGAAAGTGCATTCTCCAAGAGGCAAGGAACCGGACAAAGTCTGAATGGCCGTAGAAGAAGAATGTGAATGACACAAAAAAGTCAATTAACCGCATAAATTTAAAATTCAGTACAATTGAAATATTCAAATGAAAATGAAATGAAACTTTAATTTGGATTTTTATTTTCTTTAAAATTATATTAACACAGACATTTTGTATTTTTTGAAAAAATAAAACCTTTCAAAAAATGTCATTATTTCAACAAAAAAAAATTAATTTAGCTGTAGACTAAATTAAAAATAATATTGAATAAGAGAAAATTACTTTCAAAAATTGCATGCTTATATACCAACATGCATCATTCTTTAGAAAATTTGATTATAAAATTATCATTATTTTTTTTTTGGTTCATAAATTTCATTGAAATAAATAAAAAATCTTTATAATGTAAAGATATAATGAAAAAATTATAAAACAGTGCAGTCTACATTATAATATACTTAGGTATATGCATATATTTTTTCTTGCATATTTTTAAATTTAATGAATTTTTCATTAATTTTGTTTTAAACAATTTTAATATACGAGTATTACTCAAACAAGGAAATAGAAAAGCAAAAAAATTACATAACAACATGAACAGAGTAGCTAGTACGCAAAAAAAAAAAAATATATAAGTACATAATTATGTGTGTGAAAATATTTTAAATAGTTTGAACAATTTTTGACATACTTAATTAAATAATTTTGATTGTCAGTCATTGTTAAATCGTATAAAAATTAAATTTACTTCAGACGTTACGATACATCGTATAGTATATATTTTTCAAAAATGAATCGTTTCTCATATCTTATAACTATAAATTATATACTTATAAGTTTAAAATTTTCATAAATGCATACATATACCATATTCTTGTATATATTTTATTTCTCGTTATTTAGGCTCTTTCAATCTGAATTATATTTTGGACTTAGACATTTTATTTTTTATTTATTTTTAAATTTTAAATTTTTTGTCATCTTTTTTTTTTGTATTAAATTCATTTATTTATATTTTTATTTAAGTATTTCTTTTTTAACAGCTCATTTTCAAGATAATTTTTTTTCCATTCTTCATTTAATGATTTCTATATAGAAGAAGACATAAATATAGTATATCAGTTACCAGCAATTTTATACACTTACCCATATAAACATAGATTTTGACGCAGTATAGCATTACATAATACTTATAAGAATTTTTATCAGTAAATTTTACTCTCTTAAACATTTTTTCTTATTTTATTTTTATCTAATTTTTATTCACGTTATAAATATTCGCCACTGAATTTTTATTTTTCGAAGTAATCCATGCATAAAATCGAATTTACAAGAATAATAAATATGTTCGTGTTGAAAAATAGGTATTTATTAGCTTATTTATATACATTTATTTTCATTTTTTTCTTTCTTTTATTCATATACATGTAGTATCAGAGATATAAGAAAAATATACAAATACATAAATGCTGGTTATAGATAAAATGTTTAGAAAATTTTTATATGAAAATTTCTTGTATAAAAAATATCGAATTTTCTAGAAAATTACTTTAAAATTTTATTTGAAAAAAAAAAAGAAAAAATATTTCAATATGAAAATAAAATTTCATATTACACTCTGCTATAAAATACAATACGTTTATTTTTCTTTCAATTTTATTCAAAATTACACAAAAAATTTAAAACGTGTATATGAATGTGTTTGTGCATATGTACGTTAATTAAAAGAGCAAATAACAAATTCAAAGACATGTGCCAACGTACAAAAGAATTTAATTTTTACACACGGCACTGTCTAGTTGATTGTTTTTTTTTTCTGTCTTTTATCTCTATGTCAGAATACAATATGTTAAAAGAATATTTTAAATAAATTTTTCAATTATTATCGAAATAAATCTATAAATTTTTACGTTTACTTAACTTTTAAAACAGTTTTCAATAAAATTTGAAAGAAAAACCAATCCGCAAAGTAATTATAAAATATTTAAAAAAAATATATATTAAAATATATATCTATTCAAAAATGAATATTTTATTTAATTTATTTATATTCGGTACAATATTATCGACTGTCATAGCACATGGATCATTAAGAAATGTCAAAATTGATTGGTCAAAAGTTAAATCGAAAGATTTAATACCAAAATCATTGAAATATACAAAACCAAAAATAGGAGGTCTTACGACACGTGTAATTGGAGGTAAGCCGGCTAGACCACATCAATTCCCATATCAAGTGGGTTTACTTTTGAGAGAGTCAACAGGAGATTATGAATGGTGTGGCGGCTCTTTAATCACCTCCAATTATGTGTTGACGGCAGCACATTGTTTATTAAAGTGAATATCAAAAATTATTATGTATTTTAATTTATCGAGTATAATTTTATGTTTATTTTCAATTATCATTTTCTTTTTACTATTATAGTGTTACTGATGCAATAGTTTATCTTGGTGCACATAATTGTAAAACTGACAATGAAGTTGAACAAAAGCGTCAATATGTTGAACCAGATAATTTTATATTTCATCCAGATTTTGATATTGAGAAAGCTCGTAACAATATCGCCTTAATAGAATTACCAGATGAAGTAGAATTAAATGGTATAAGATATTTATTTTTTACAATTTTTTTTTTTTAAATATTGCTTTAATTGATTTTTAAAATTATTTTTTAATTTTCATTACACACAGAATATATTCAAACGATAAGAATAAGAAAAAGAGTAAGAAGTAGTGACCGTCTGATTCTATCCGGTTGGGGTGTAACAGGCGAAGCTGATGATGAAGGACCTGAAAAATTACAATACGTTGTATTGGAAGAAGAAGAAAAAGATGCATGTAATCGAACATACAGACAATTTGGTGATCTTATAACTGATAAAAACGTTTGTACACAATCAAAAGATGGTAAAAAAGGAACATGTAGAGGTGATGCCGGTGGTCCTCTAGTAGCAGAACGTAAAAATCGGAATGGCAAGATTCGACATTTTCTGTTTGGTGTAGTATCATTTGGTAGTAAAGAAGGTTGTGAGAGTAATTATCCATCAGTATATGTAAAAGCATTTGCTTATATACCTTGGATAAAAACTAACTCTGACTATAAATAATAAATAAATATTTTGTTATATTAGAATGTTACATGAGAATACTTAATTATTATATAAAACTGTATTAATTTTGAAAATAAAAAGAAAAAAATTTCAATTTACTTTTAGTTCTTTTTTTTTCTTTTTTTTTTCTTGATTCGAGCTAAAAGAAATCTTCAAATCTTCTTAGATCTACAGAACAAGAAATTTATTCGCATTATATATGTCCGTGACTTGAAATTGTCAAAATATTTTCTATACTGTAAGAGTATTTATGCGGAAAATATGAAAACATTTTTTTTTTCCTAAATTACCCATAGTAACTGAATGAAATGTATAAATATTTCAATTTAACAGCAATTGTTTTTTTGTTAACGTCAAGTAACTATTTATTATTTATAAATCTACTTCTACATTTTAACATATTCATATTATTATATAATTTTCGTTTTCAATTCACAAATAAAACATATGTTTCATAAACAGAAGTTTTATTGTGAATTTACAATTTTTTTCATGTTAAACAAATTTTAATTTAAATGAAATAATAATTGAAAAAATTTATATTTGTATAAATGTAGGTGTCAAATAATATTCACAAAAATGTAAATAATTTCAAGATATGTGACAAAATTATTATATAATGGTAGTTTTACAAACAACACAAAATATATTGTATTAAGTACATGACGGTAGCTTAAGTTTTTGAAAAATTTACAGAGTATAGTCACGAGTACGAGTATAGTAAGGAATTTATAGTATAATACATGATAAGTATTCATTTACAAGAAGAAGAAGAAAAAAATGTATTATGTATTATTAATGTAAACTACAAATAAAAAAGAGGTGATAAAAAAAGAGCTTCATAAAAAAGTCCAATTAAGTTTTAAGGCACAATAATTGTGAAGTTAAGATAAGTATTTGTATGCAATAACGAATCTATTTGAAGTTACCTAATCTAGAATGCCATCTGCAAATTTTCTACACAGTAAATGATGTTTGATTTAAGCTCTTTCCATGGTAAATGGTAAATAGCTAAATAACACTTAGAACCAATGTAAATTTTGGAGTTAATCTGAAAAAAAAAACATGACACTAATTTAGTACCAATTTGATCACCCTTTCTATTTTTAGAAAGCAATTCATATTTTGTAATATTCATAAATAAAAAAGTTGTTAAAATATTTTGCAAAAAAAAAAAGAAAGTAAAATGCATCAAATCGAAGAAAGGACTAGAAAAAATTTTCAACACCTGTGCAAAATGTTTTTCACAAATTTTGAACGAAACATATACGTATATGTATATAAAAATGAATAAAAAAAATATAAATTCATACATAGAAACACAGACACACACACACTCAATAATTCAAATTCTAAAAATATATAATTCTGAGAATACATTAAAAATAAGATAAAAAGCAAAGTAAAAATTGTAAATCAAATTTTTAAAATTATTTTTCTGTTTTATTTTTCTCACTTCTCCTCTGTTTCTCTACAATATTTTTCATTTCAATACATTTGTATCTGTTGTATAATATTAACATTATGTATTTTTTCTTATATTTTTTATATGTATATTGTTTTCTTCACATTCGCATGTAGTACTGTAAATGTCATAAAAATTTTTTGATAAGTCTTGTTAAAGTTGATAATAAAATGAAAAATGAAAACATATCCCTCCCAAAATAATAAAATATGTAAAATTATATGAATTTATACAGCTACATATAAAGACTTTCATATAGATACTTAAATATATACGAGTATAATGTATGTGTATGTGTATGTATTTCGGTTAAACACTAAAAGCATTCAATTTTTTTTTATTTATTAAAAAAAAAAATGTATATAAAGAATTACTTCAACTTAAAAATGTTTTCTTCTATAGTGCATATATGTACCTGCACTGCAATAAAAACCAATAACAAATAAAAAAAAAAAATTTCGATTTACCACAAATTCAAAATCGAAATAATAATAAACAAAAAAAAAATATATGTATATATATACGTATATGATAACTGCAGTATACAGTAAACAAATAAAATATATAATAAAAAAAAGAATAAAAATAAAAAATAAAGATACTTTTTGCAATATATATTTTCAATTTTATATTTCCTGTTGTAAAGTTACTGACCATCCGAACAAGAACCTAGTAGACTTTACATGAATGTAGGAAGAAAATTCATACGATTCGAATACAATATGTACGAATATATACCTATCGTGTACAGTACACCCATAGTAAAACATGAACTAATAAGAAAATTTCCTCAAGTTTGTTTTGTTCTTTTTTTTTCGACTTTTTCCTTCTCTTTAAGTTTTAACTTCTCTCTTTTGTATTTTCCGTTTCATTTTGTCCATACATACATACTCGTACATATGGACATACACATTTGTATATTTTTTTTAACATTTTACTAAAAGTTTGCTCCTTGTTTTTTTTTTGTTTATTTATAAGATTGTCTTGATCTGATTTTTATGTGTGTTTGTAAATTGTTTTTATTTTTTATTTTATTTTTTTTTCATTTCATTCATATTCTTTATTTTTATTGCATCTACATACATAACAACAAGAAAACTATAAGAAAATTTTCTATTCTACTGAATCGTTTTATAACAGATCATTGTATTACGTTATACATATATTCGTATCTATATAATAGAAGCAAATACTTTCATACATATATTTCTTATTCATATAAATGCATTTTGTATATTTGTGTGTATCACACATTTTTATCGGACATAAGAAATATTTTATACGAGTATGTATGTATGTATTATAACTAAACATGCATATGCAGATATATTTTTGTATGTATGTATATACATATTTTTCAAGTATACCAACTTAAAATGAAAAAAAAAAAATTTAAATTTATCAGGATGATATGTAAAGACAGGCGTATATGTTTGTAATTTTTTTTTTTACTTTAAATTTACATATTTTTTTTTTATGCTCATACATTATAATCATATGAATGTATAAAATATAAGATTTACAAACAACAACAAAAAAAAACAATGACAAAATTAACGAAGAAAAAATAAAGCTTCGTATATAAGAAATATTCATATATGTATACATACTTGTATTACACAATATAAAAGTAAAACGTACAAAATCGTTTTGAAAATACGAATTTTTCATAGCCGTTTCCGTTATGTGTTAAAATGATTCAATAAAACCGGGCGCCAAATCTGAGGGGCGAGAATAAGGACAGAATAAATGTCACACACATATATCAGTTTTTGGGAAAATAATTTTACAAATCACACAGCAAAAAAAATATTCTCTGCGAAAATTTAATTCTTATTCGTTTAATAGCTACTAAAGTGTAGTACATAATTAAAACAAAAAAAAAAAAAAATTAAGAAGAGAAACCACTATTGGCGTATGTTTCTACTTTTCATTCTACTTCTTTTTCTACATCTCAAATTCATAATAGTAGAATGAAGATGTTGGTTTACAAATGAAAATATAGGTCAAAACAATAATTATCGATTTTTTTTGTTTACACGGATCTAGTTTCAATCTGAAATTCTTCTTCGTGCATATATCTAATATAGCGTGGTACATAATTAAAACAAGAAAAGGAGAAAAGAAATTACACCGATGTGTACATACAAGAAAAACCGATAAAAGTTTTGATCTACATTTTCATGTGTAAACAAACATGATCATTGAACTCGTGAGTATTTGAGCTGTAGGAGAAGAAGTAGAAAGAAAGTGGTTTCTCTTCTTATTTTCTTGTATAATTTATGTTACTGCGCTATTAAAATATAAGTAGTAACGTTTCAACCTAGAGGGTAAAAAGTTTAGAAGTGCACCGGGTGCCTAAGATGAAAAAATCCGGCACTGTCTGTGTATAAGAGAAAAAAGAAATGTTTTAATGTAATATGTATTTTTAAATATTAGTTTGTAAGTGTATGAATACGTAATTATATAGAGAGAGATATGTATTGACGTTTAAAAAAAAAATATTTGCCAATAAAATTATTATTGAAAAATTATTGAAATTCTACTTTCAGTTCGTTTACATATGAATTGATGGAATTGACATAATGTATGTATGTAATGATTGCATACATGTATACTTATATTGCTTGCTTTTTGTATAGTATGTACTCGTACATCGATATATGTATAATAATTTATTTGTAAGATTTATAAAATATGTACATGTATTCCATATACATACATAATATGCAAATCAGAAATAATCTATAAATAAAAATATTAAAAAATAAAAGCATTAAAATAAATATACGTAAAATAAAACATAATAAAGGTATTCACTTATGCCCAATTTCACAGTGAGAGCTTAAACTTGAAAAAGGTTCAAACATGTTTAAATTTACCTTAAGAAATATTTTGATTCCACAATGGTAGATGATAGTTTAAGTCGTAAATCCAAAAGACTTTAGCCATAGTTTAAGACTTTTAACAGGCTTAACACTAAGCTCAAGGTTAAACTTCCACTGTAAAACTGGGCATTTTTCATCTACGGTATTCCAGATATCAATAGGTCCATAGACTCTTCTAGGGCATAAATGTAGTAAAAGGCAAGTAAATCAATTAAACCAAAGTAAAATACATTTTACAGCATTAAGTGAATACCCTCAATATGAATAGTAATAATAATAAAATATGATATGCAATAATGTAAAATATGAATATACGGAAATAAACATACATACATATGCATGTACATATCATGTATATGTGTACATATTTATTGAACACTATTCGATTATACTTGTATTTGTAAAAATTCTTTATGTACATATAATATGCACAGCCATCAACAAATATGCGTTTATGCACTTATGTACAAGGATAATAAAATTTATCAAATAAATAGAATTGAAGAATAGTAAATTATTATTTTGTTTTTCCTTTAAAAAAAAAAAAATATCAGTTATTTGTAATACACTACATACATATTATAAAGACTTCTCTGTACGAGTATAATAATAACAATAATCAGCTAAAGAAAATGTAAATTCAATATTGATTTTTCAAATTTTCACTAGATTTATTCACAAAAAATTTCATAAATAAATTGAAAAAGATTATTTACTTCTTTTGTATTTATTTTTTTAATGTAATTTCGAATGCAATGCACTCATATTACATAATTTTTGTACAAACTCGTATAATTAAATTATTTTCCTTTTTTTTTTTTTAATATTTAATTTAAAATTTTAATATTCTGCAAAAATATATTTTAAAAAATAAATTGAATCAAAGGAACATACTTATATAGTATGTACTAAAAATAATGTATCCAATGGATCAAATTCATTGTTAAAAATAATTTAAAATTTTTTTTTCAGATTATCTACATATATATTTTTTTGGAATGTATTTTCCACTCGAATCGTACTCAAATGTAGTGTTTTGTAAATCTAGTCTTGTGTAGATTTTCATCTCAGAATTTTATTCAGAAAGTAAATATGTATACGTTACGTGCATACGTAAATACTTTGTATATTTTCTTATAAAAAATCGTAATGAGAATTATTATCATGAAATTAATGATACCATAAAATAATGAATACATTCCCCTTCCAATTATTTTAATATTTTGATATTCGCAATATTCTAAAACGCTGTTATGAAAATATATGAAAAGATATCATAATTATCTAAATTTTTTATTGCTCAAATTTGTAACGCGAAAGCATATAAAATGAATTCATTTTCAATAAATTTTTATTTTAGCTATACTCGTAGTAAATAACAATTATTTAAAATTTAAATAGATTTTATTGTATCAAATTATAACAAACTGTACAGAACATAAAAAACAAATTGTAGAAAATTTTTTAAAAAATAGATAAATACCTAAGATGTGTGAACTTAGTTATCACAAAATGATATTTTAATTATTGAATTCATATAACTTTATAACTATAGTGTATAATCAAACTACACCTAAATACATATTTGTATAAACATTACTAATTATTATATTTTCTATAGATTTTTATTGAATCAAAAATTGTTATGTAACTTACGCAATTAGATTATAATATTAAGTGTTAATTACATTTTAATTATCTTTTTTGTTGTAACTATATTTGAATCAATTTTAAGCTAGCAACACCTTCTAGTAAATACTCTTCCATGACTTTATTGCGTTTGAAGATAAACTTTTAACTGATATTTTCAAATTACGTGAGGTATATACATATATCATATCTGAACTTTATGAATATTTTATATTTGTAAAACAAACTTAGTGACTAAATTTTTGTTTTAATTTCATAAGAAATATTTTCTAAGAACAAATTAAAATTAGAAAAAAAAAAATTATAACAAAGTTAAATAAAACAAGGAAAACAAACAATTCTGTTTCTAGATATGCTTCTCATTCTTCGAATTTAAATTGTCAAAATAGTTTTAGGTCATTCGAGTGCAAGTACCTCATAAAAATATCAACGTCCGGAATTATAGTGTTATGCATTTTTATTGGCGTATGAAACAGAACACTTATCTACTTATGTACAATCGCGGTCACAAAAACATTCTTTTACTTTCTTAAATGTTCATGATATCATATTATGGTACATAAGTAAAGATATGTTCTCTCAATCCTTATTGAATTGTGTCAACATATTATTATATTATCCCAATTTTCTCTGAAATTCTGTTATGAAATATCGATTAATGCGCTTCGTTTTAACTCTTTTAAATTCAGACCCTCTTTTCTTTTCGACTCTCTCTCTCTCTCTTTCTCTCTAGAATTTTCATTTCATTTTCAAGCATATTCGAAATATTATCAACCTAACCCACAATTGATTACATTATATTCTGTTTCAAATTTCATTTTCAAAAAAATTACGTACTCATATTCACTTAATATAATTTTAAATTAATTCTTGTAATCATAAAATAATTAAATCTATTCATTTTCTATAATTTATTTTCCATTTTTTCTTTTTTCTTTAATTACTTTTACTAGGTATATCAAATTTTATCAAATTTTTATGAAAAATTTTATTTTTGGTCACAGATAAACACACATATTACTCGTATATTCAAGTACGGTATACGTGTTTCATACAAATTCACGAAAAAACATAACAACTTTTTTTTTTTAATTTTGATTACATAACATATAGAGTCCTTTCATTGCATATAACATCGCAGAATGGGCTAGTTTTAATGTAATTTGAATGAACCTATTATGTGCATGTATTTTGTATAAAATATTTACCAATTATATTGCACATTTCTTGTTATATTTTTTTTATATTTTGTGGTGAATACAATGACATTTTTCAATGTGTATATGTATATATATATATATTTTTTTTTTATTTCCGTTTTTTTAAAAAGGAAAAATTTTACTGTCATTACCATTCTACTGTTACATATTAAATAGTGAATCGAGAACCGAACATATGCATAGATTGAAGACTGCATGAAAAATGTAAATTTAATGGTAATATTGTATATACATACATATGTAGCCCATGTAATATATAATGTACTTAATATAGTTATATACAGTCCGTAAAAAAATACATTATACAACAACATCATATAATAGTACACTCGTATACATTCGAGTACATGCGGACATACATACAAATTTTTGTATCCAAATATACGAATGCACTTTTACACAACAATTTTCATGTGATATTTCAGAGGATATGGGTAAAGCAACCAATCAAAATATTTTGACCGGTATAAAATCGATAATGAAAATAATACAAAACTGAAATAAACATGAAGATGATAAAAAACAAAACATAAAAAGAAAATAACAGAAAAATTATATGGTAATATAAAACTGGATCCATGTATATGAGCACATATACGTACATAATGTAGACTTTAGTAATAATATTTGTACAAAAATATGATATGTTTTTAGTTATTTTTTTGAAAAAAATTTTCAATCCTCATAATTGAATAATACTATAGTAATAATACAAAAATACTTGAAATTCATCAATCAGATTTTTTATATATTATATATTTTTAAATGTAATTAAAATTGTTTTTATATTTACAAAAAATGTTATATACAATTTACAAATTTATACGATATTATTATTTAGAAACAATTCAACAAATGAATATACAAATTGTCATTACCGTTTGAAAAATTTTTTTAATACTTGAACAGTACATCTGAAAAAAAAAAATTCAGTCTGAATAAAATGTCCTGTTCACTAATATTGAATAAAATTATTCAATAATATATTTGTCGATTGAATTTATATTAAGAGTATTTCACTCTGTTTGGTCTTGTATCATTGTGAACGGTGTAAACTCGTACAATCCTACACCTATTGTAAACATGTTCTATGTAATTTTTACTTACACTGCTTGTAAAAATTTACAATGCTGAAACACATTGTATGCGGTGTATATTACATATTACCTACCATTGTATATGCCATTCTGACATTAAATGCTAAAGTAATTTGATTAAATTTATTTTTATAATATTTTAGCTGATATACGAGTACATATGTTATTTTTGCTTGTTTTCAATACAAAGTTTGCTATGGTGCATTCACGATATAGTGTAAGATTTGGGTGTATACACTGTTATACACTTTTTACACTCTTACAACAAATCGTGAATACTACTATTAAGTAATTCAAATTATTTATATTTTACCATATTTTATTTTATTTTAATTTCATTGTAATTCAAAAATAATTATTAATAAATTTCAAAATACTTTTTAGAATATTTTTTTGATTTTTAAAATTTTCAAATAAAATTATAATTTATTTATTTTTTATTTTCGCATACACATATGTACGTACATCTATATCAAAGTAAGTTTGTATGTCTGCTCACATGGTAACTATATAGAATATGCTTTAAATCTATCAGTTATCATTTCTATATTTTCATTTTAATATTATATTATTTCTTAATTCCAGTGATAAAAATATATCTCCATAAAAACATACTTATTTTTATAATCTAATTGCGTATAGTATTGAAAATTCTCTCGTATAATATCTACAGAAAACAAACATAATAACAGCAATATAATAATATTGAAATTTATATAATATATTTTCTTATTATTATATAATTTCGATTTTGGATTTTATGATTTTTCTACGTGACATTTGTTGCTCAAATAATTCACATATTCATAATGCATATTATTATATTGAATTATTCTATTCACATTCAAAAAAATACATATGTATTAAGAGCAGATATTTTCAGAATTTTTCAAACTCTATATTCTAGATTGTAAAAATATATTTACGGATAAATATATAGATTAAAAAATGAGTATTAACCTATTATATTTTTATGAAAAATCAAAATAAAATTAAATCAAATGTTAAAAATCTTATATGTATGTATTTAAATATTTGTTAACAAATACACAACTCTGTAGCAGTGTTGGTCATTGATTATAAGAGTACCATCCTAAAGTACATGCTACGACAATGCGAGTAGATTTTCACACATAATGTATGCTCATTTTTGAATTTTCATTTTGAAACTTCGAGTGACTCCTATGGGGACTCATCTTAATCGAGAAATCCGCCACTGTATGTTTCCATATGAAATAAAGTTTATTTGTTTGTGAATATATATTGCATAAATATTAATTTTTTTCTTTGATAAATGCAGAAACAGTATAATAATATTTATTTTGGTGGAATTGAAATATAATTTACAAAAAAATATCTTTGTATAAAATTTCCATTGATATGTGAAAAATACATCGATACATTATATCATGTGTGTCCTATAATATGTAATTTGTATCCATACAAATATACGATAGTAAGTATACATCTATTCTATTCGATAGATGAAAAACAAGAAAATATTATTTAATGAAAGAATTATTTTAAAACTTTAAAACAATGAATTCAAATAATAATTCAATTTTTTTTAAATAGTGTTCTATATAAATTAAAATTTTAAATTCAATTTTATATTTTAAGAGTTAATTATTGTCTGAATAATAATTATATCTGAAAATAACATATGCATGCATAAAAAATACATTTAATGATCATTATTATTGTTATTATTATTAACATTACACATTCGTTTTTTTAAAAAATACAAATATATATTTATAAATAAATTCATTTTTACGAATAATTATAATAAATTTACAAATACGTACATTATAATTCTCGATAAATATGTAATAATAATTATTGTAGAAAAGTAATTTGTATGCATATGATTTAATTGTTAACTCGTGTGAGTTTATAATTCACATACATATTTATGATTAATATCGAATTAATTAAAATGGAAATTTTATTCTTCTCTTTATTAGCTATCAGCAAACGTCGATAAATTATACATATATATATTAAAATTTTTTTATATATTTATTATAATATTAAAAACAATTAAATTTTTTGGAAGGATATATACAAGTCTTTAATATTTTTATAGTTTACAAGAAATGTAAAATAAAATTGGGAGCCAATTTGTATATTTATTTTGGTGGGCTTTCGAACCTATACATATATCGCACACTTTCCACTATCAAACATTCACACTTTGTTTGAAAACACTTTTTTTCGTCCTACTTTGTGTATGAAGTGTGTTCAAAAGTGATGTGTCTACGTAAGTATATATAATGATTTTATTCAAATTATGCTCAATTTTACAATGAAGACCTAAGCTCATGATAAGACTTAAAATGGCTTAAAATTTCGCTGAACTGGTAGTAAATTGAGATTATCCAATAGGCTTAAATTATTGCGTTATCGTTTAAGCCTTTTATGCAAGCTTAACTATAAACTCAAGCTAAAATTTTCACTAGAAAAATGGACATTATGGTTATACGTTTTTATAATTATTTAACCATGAAAATGAAATATTTAGTTTTATAATAATTTCACGAAAACAATTTGGGTCATATTGACATTTTTTTCATTCTCTAACTTATAAAAAATATGATCGAACTTAATACCATAGTTCATTATTATTTTTACTATGTTATTTTTCTCACATTATGTTCGAGGAAAAACTAGCATACCAGAAAATAAAATACATTGTAGATAGATATGAGCTTCTATATGAAAAGAAAAAAAAATGTTTAATACAGAAAATGTAATTTTCATCATGCAAAAACAAAACAAGCATTAATAACAAATATGACAAAAGAAATACAAATAAAACATCCTTGAATTCTATGTAGGAATAACAAAAAAAAAATAATACAAAAATAAATTCATAAAAATATCCATATGCATGGATTTATATAGGATATAAAAGTGAAAAAAAAAAAAAATATGAAATAAAATGCGTATATTTTAGTATCATTTTGAAACATATATTTAGTATCATTTCCAATAGCATTAAACATTCTCATTATTAGTACAAAAAAAACATTCTTTAGCAAAACAATAATGTTAAAAAAAAAAAACAGAAATATGTACACGTTATAAAAAAATATATATTAATAATAAAAATAATAGGAATCCTTCCATATTTTTGCATCTAAAAACATATCGCAAAAAAAAAGGACATAGCAGAGCATATTTAAAAAAAAAAATGTGTATTTTAAAAAAACAATCAACAAATTTGCATACAAAAAATGTATACTCATTCATACTCACATTAAATATTTGTACATAAAGAAAAATATTATTATTTCATTAAATAAACTACATAAAATATATTAAGCTAATATGTATACCATTTATATACATTACCATTTATATTATATATGTATATAATGAACATTTTATTTCATTTTGTATTTTATTTTTCTTGATCATTATCAAAATCAATCTAAAATTAATAAAATTATATAGGTTGCATGCTTCATTTAAATGTAAATTAATTTCGAAATTATTAATTTTTAAATTTTTTGCAATAATCATACAATAGCTATGTATAATTTTCGAGATAATGTAGAATCAAAATTTTTTGTTTATTGTCATTACGAAATTCAGTAGAAAAATATTTGCGCGAATCATAACAATATATAAGTAGTTGCTATAGTCGATGTACTTACATAAATATTTTGTTCATTATTTCTGAATGACTTTATTCAAGTTTTGATATTATTTGCATATACATCATGTTAATACAAATAAATTTGAAATTAAAAAAAAAAAAAAAAAAAAAAAAAAAAAGAAAAAAAGAAAAAATATTTATCATAACAAAATGATATTTTCAAAGGACTGGTACATGATGCATGTGAAAGTATATTTATAACTATAGCATTTTATCATGTTTATATGTCTCCTTTATTCACCTACACCTATACATATTTATATTTGACAATGAAACATACATATTTGAAACTATAACAACAAAATACCCAACAACAACAAAATTTCTCACAATCAGAAATAAAACAAATGAACGAAAAAAAAAGAAGTAAATTTCATAATATTAGTTTATCATATACTCGTACATTATATGAGATATTATACAAATTCATAATATATTTTATAACATGATACATAAGTACATGCATACATATATGAGATATTATTTATTATATTTTGATAATATTAAATACATATAAAAATTTTTTTTTCTATAAATTTACATATCGTTTTATGTATTATGTTCTGTTATACTATACATACACATAGTACAGCAAATCCTAGAATGGTAGAAAAAAACTGATGAAAATTTCTCTGAAAATTTTTCCTTTTTTTTTTTTTGGGGTAGTGTGTATGAGGTGGGATCAGAAACATATGTTCAACAGAGAATGCAATATAAAATTCCAATTTTTTTTTTTTTTTTTTTTTATATATACCTAATGTTGTTATGTTACACCACGTTTCACGTTGTACACTGTATCTCTGTATCACATATATATAAATGTGTATCACATAATAAAGCAAATTTTATTTTATTTTTTTTTTTTTATCTTTTTTTGACAAAATAGAATTTTCATGGCCTTTTATATTGTGTACATCACATACTCCTTTATACGTACATATATCCTGAAAAATATATAGTAGAAATATAAGTATGTGGTAGTAGACATCGAATACATTTTGAATATTGTGACATACTCTGATCTAATGAAAATGAACAAATAATATTCTCGTATATACTTAAGAACCTCTATTCGTCTTCTTGTACAAGAATAAAGTCTATACATGCGATGTAATATTGATGTAATGTATTTAGTTACGTATACATAATATGAAATTTTTGCTTCATTTCATTTCCTTTGCAAATAATATTTTGAATTAAAAAAAAACATATTAGATACATTACTTGATTTTTTTTTTTATTTTTTTTTTTATATGCATCAATTCATGTGACATTATGTCGTTATATGAATACTGCTGATATATGTAAATATGTGTGAATATTCTTTATAGTTAAATGTGCATTTGTAACTAGATACATGAAGCTCTTATACCATACATAAGTACATATATGCATTATCAAACAAATTTTCTTTTCAAAAATTACATCTATAACGTACATTCGTTTCTACATTATATCGAATGTGATCCACTTTCATACATTTTGAAATACATATTCTTTTAAATAGTAAATTATGTATAGTCGATGGATTTGTACGATCTTCATTTTATAAGTAGGACATAAGGCAGATAAAATTAATTAAATAAATCTGTCATATTAAAAATTTTGTAAGTGTACATATACATTTTATACGCATTTCTTATATCTATTCATCAATCAAATTACTTTCAAATCAATCAAAAATTTGTCATGATAATTTTATTTAACTTTCATTGAACATCTTGAATATTGTATACAAATAAAGTGCTTTATACGCATGTATATAATGTCAATCTCAATCGTTTTTCAATTAATAAAGAAATAGGTAACTACATATAAAATATATTGAATATTTTTCCATCACATTTATATCACATATCACGTAAATTATACATAAGCACAAGTAACTTGTTTCTGTTTTAACAAAATGTCAAACGAAACATATGACTTAATAAAACTCAAAATTATTAAAATAGAATATAATAAAGATTTTCTCTTTTAATACCACGTTCAATTTCAATAAATCATTTGATTTTTTTTTTCTAACAGCTTTTATATATACATATATAGTAAAACTGACACAAAAAGGATATTACTACACATGTTCATTTTTTATATACCTAATATACTGTACTTAAAGGCACGTAATATTTACGTATGTGTATGTACATACATACATACGTATATCAATTTAAATGCAAGGGTCATATTTAGCAACCAAAATTATCTTTTATATGAGATAGAGAGTGTATTCATCAACCTCGATTATACACTATTCGGACATTTTTAAGACAACCTGGGACTGTTATAATAAATATCGTTTCAGCATAACCTTATTATCAACAGCAAAAGCACAGCACTCACCTATAATCATCATACCACATAATCTCTCTTTTTCATTTTGTAACATAAAAATATAATCAGCTGATATGTTCGATACTTCGAAAACAAATTTTATCTAGATTGATGAATAAGCTGAAATTATATCCCGTTAAAATATATCAAATGGATAATCTTGTTTGGTGAATAAGGCCCCTGTTAACAGATATAAAAGTTTTATGTATACCGATTAATATCTTATACGCTTAAACTTATACATACGAATATTTAGTATTAACAGGAAATAACATATTTATAAAATTTTCAATATCAATACTTATTTAGACTTCACTAATTATTCCTTGAAAAGATTGACTAAATATGTTTTCATTGCAAATATACTAAATTTCCAATAATATAACCCGATAAGTACGCCCAAGGAGAACCACTATACTTATAAAAGTATTATTATGTAATCAATTATTATCAGCTTGTTATAAATGGATAGCAGTTATTATTAACATTATGATCATTAACTTTTATCACAGAAGGATATAAGAATAATAAATACTTAAGTTTCATGTATAGGTGTAGAATTTACATATTTGTAACACTGTGTATGTATAGTGTTGTTTGAATGAAAATTTTTGTATTATTTATAGCTTTTTATTCCCATTTGATTACATTATAACAACATCTTACTTACATATAAAATAATTTTGTATTTATAAATGTAACAACAACAATAGTAGAAAAAGCTTATTTGTAAATGAAAAGGCAAATTATTACATTCAGGATAATATGTAAGGAAAAACAACCAAAAACAATAAAAAAAAAATAAAAGATATAAAAGGAAAAAAAGCAACATTTAAGAAAAAATAAACTACAACTTCAACAAAAACAAAAAAAAAAAAAAATAGAAGACAAGGCAAACTATCCACTTAATCTGGTAATGAATGATTGAAGAAATTATGTCTAGACGTGACACAATTTTTATGGCTGATGTAGTACTACACTAGTTCAAAAGCCGGTTCATATACATATGCATGTAAATATTATATATGTACGCGTATATGTACATATATTTTTTAGTATTGTGAAGTTGAAAAAACGTGAGAAAAATACATAAAATATACAAGAAATACAAAAAAAAAATAATATGTATTGTAATATTTTTATATCACATATAAACTACATTTTCGAAGATTTTCTTTAATTTTTATATTATATTCTTGTATTCATTCTGTTATGTAGACATACGAATATAATAAAAACGTACATAGTACACAAGCATTTTTATATGTAAATCCTGACGTATAGTATTATTATTACAGTAGTAGAGATTGAAATAAAAAATAAGAATCATAAAAATATTTGATGATGTACATATATATGAAATGTACGTACGTATATATAAAAATATGTTTTATACAAATAATAATTATTCATTTAACGTTTTCATGTGAATATTTGAGAACATTCATTGTGTAAGACGTATATTATATTTTACAACATTATTATAGTAGAATTTACGATTGTTAAATTCAAATCTCAGTCTCTAATGCTAAAGCATAAAATCAACATGTTATTTCTTTTAAAAAAGTAGGCTAAGATTAAATAAATTTTGCCCAACTCATGTGTCGAATAGTACATGTAATAATAGCATGAATAAAAATTATTTACATTTTACATAAGTAAGTATATATCAGTCATTCTTATATAATACGTTATTATATTAAATATGCAGACATTCATATACAATGGGTGCGTTCAGTTCATTGCAGCGATGCAAGTCAGCGATGAAAATGCAGCGATGTTTAGATAATCGCTATATACAATTTACTGAACAGTGTACAGTGTAATCCGCTGTGTGTGAACAGTTGAAAGTAAGTAAATAAGTTGATATTAATGCAATGAACTTTTTTTTTATTTTTTGCTGCCTAAATTCCTGAGAAACTTGGAATTATTTAGCATTTTAAAACCATCAAAATGAAAAGTAATTTCATCACTCTCATAATAAAAAATTATACACCTTACTAATAAATATGTATTAACTTTTCAACCATTAAATTCATCTTTCAAACATGTCAAAATTTGTTTACGATGAATTTTAAAGCGAACTTTTTTTTCAGCTGCAAAATATTTTCATCGCTGCAAAGTAGCGACTATGCAGCGAAGTCGTTCAGTAAGAGAAATTATTGCAGCGATGGAAAATTTTACATCGCTGCGTGGAACTGAACGCACCCAATCATACATTTGCAGTTGTATATTGCAATCTCAGTATTTTCCATTTAAAAAAAAAGAAAGTTCAATAAATTTTTAACATATAAATTATGCTTTAAATCAATAAAATGAATTTGTGTCAAACTGTTATCATTTTAAATAGGAAACAGACAATACAAAAAAATTAAATTTATAATTTCAAATATCTGCAATGTTCTGCAATCAAAAAAATAAAAAAAAATTAAAAATACAGCAAAAGAAAGTACATATATGTTTGTATGTACATTTACACAGTAAATAAATACAATTACAAGTAGGTACTTAATATTTTTTTTTCTCATGATTTTCATTCAATACTTTAATATACAACTGCAATTCAATTTAACAAAAGAAACACTCTTATTTTGTTTTCAACATTTATTTTCATTTTCTCGTTTTTTTTTTTTCATTCTTTCTGCAACGTTTTTGATATTTTTAAACCAAAAAAATGTCAAGAATTAAAAAATATAAAATTACAAAACAGAAAAAAGTAAAAATGAAATATCCTTCTTTTGTTCATATTCATCGTCCTCTTTCTCTTTTTAAAAATTCCAAAATCTTTTCCTTATTAATGTTTCACTCTGGATATATTTTTAATTATATTTATACAAAATCAAAAACAATAAAAAAATAAATGAGAAATACATTTTGATTTAATTTTCTGGATTCATTTTTTATGCAATTTATTTGTTCAGAAATGATGTAAATAAAAAAAAAAGAATTCAAAGTGAAATAGCTGAAAAAAAATTAAATAAAATCAGTTAAGATAGCTCTCATTTTGATTTAAAATAAAACGTAAGGGTAAAATCATAGCCAAGTACATAAATACTTGCATAGACATTTACCTACTCGTGCATATTAAATTAAATTTTTCTTCAACTTTTAAAATGACATGAAATGAAATAATGAAAAATTTGGTAACTAAGGAGTAGCTCCATCACATATGAAACTTTGTTTTGTTTTTAATGTTTTGTTTATTTTTCGTTATTAATTTTGTTATAACTCTCTGGTTCGTTTTAACATTTTTATTGAAAATTGTATAATTTCTTTTACTTTTTAATTATTACCATTCTGAATTTTTGTAAAATTTATTTTATAAAAAAAAAGAAAAAAATTAAATCAGAACTACAAAACTAAAATACTAAATCTAAAATTAAAACTTTATAGATTTAATTATTGTCGCTTATTTGTAACAATAAATTTTTTAGATTGTTTCGTTTGTATATAATTACCTTTCTTCTGGTATTAATTTATATTTAAAAATTATTTTCATGTTTTTCATTATTCACAAATGAATTATTAACAAAAACTACTAAGTACATGTACAAGTATATGAGACTCTTAACATTTTCCACATAAAAACTGAAAATTATTTTTCTCTCTGTTTTTATGAATTTACATTATACGAGTATGTACTTAGATTTTAGATTATAAATATTATACAATGTGAAAGAAAATAATATGTAATATAGGACATGATATCATGCCTGTGTACATATGTATATATATATTTTATACATATTTAGGATATAATAAGATAATAATATAATTCCTATGTATTATAACATTATACAGAGAAACGCCTCAATTAACATTTCACCCTAAAATATGTCGCATGCATGAGAAAATTTTTAACAAAATAGTGACATTACAGACCTACTAATTTATAGGAATGTACATACATATGATATATGTATGTTCTGGTACAGTATAATACTATGTAGATAAATAAGTAATAGAACATAAATATAAAATACATAATATATCTACATTTACATGTATGTACATTATAGTATCTACACATGTACGTTTGATATTTAATTTACTATAGACATACGTTATATATATTATATATGCGTATACCATCAAGATAGTACATATGATTACGTATATATATATTTTTATTTTCGTACACCTAGATAATAAATTTTACGCAACAGATTTTTAAATTCTTCTTTTTCTCTTGAATTTATATAACATATATACTACATGTATATACCCTGTAGTATATAAGTAGGTCTAGGTATATAGATGAAAATGAATTTTAATAAACTAATTATACAGAATATATATAAAAGTACGTACATACATGTATGAAATGCTTGTATGCTTGTATCATATCATACGATATGTATATAATATAATGTTATAGTGGTGAACTTACACAAACTTATGGTAACCGCAACACATATAAGTGGTTATGTTGACAATCCATTTAGATAGATTCTAGTCTAGATCTATAAAATGAGAGTATATATATAGAGAGTGAATATACGTTCATGATAATGTGTGCGTAAAATTATTAACATAAATGTGTATTTATATTTAGAAAAAACATTTTTCTATTAGAAACAAACAACAATGTACACACATACGCACGTACATATATGTATGTACGTTTTGAAATTCCTTTGACAGTGATTCTAACAAATTAATTTTAATTATTATTATTATAATCTTTGTGAAATTATTTTGTGGTAGCATTTTCATTACAATGTACGCATCATATAATCTAAGCTACATTGTATGGGAAAAATAAGAAAAATTAAAAAAATTGTGATATAATTTGCATGTCAACAATTTTCAAGAGATTTGCTTGTTTCTCATTTTGGCAAATAATGTTCGCATCACTTTAACAGTATGTAGTATAAGCAATAGTTTAATAGGAAAAAAGTTTAACTTTTTGTATACTTGTTTTATTTTTTCATTTCATGGATAAACTTCGATCATGAAGAGCCTTTAAAAAGTCAGATCAGAAAATCTTTAATGTAAATAAAAATCTAAAATGAACATTACAACAAATTACGATTATATACATAAAAGGAAAAGAATATCAATAATGTTGCACCTTCCTTATAACTTTAATTCTACTTTCATACATTCTTCTCTTTATATGTTTTTTTTTTTTGTTCTAGTTTTTGTATTACACATTTACAATCAGTTGACTAGTACACTATTAATTTGCTTAACGACTATTCAAATATATAATGTATGTATGTATGTACAAATTCCTTTTCTATTTATAAACATATACACATTTAATATATAAGAATTGTTTGTAAGTACATTAGAAGTTTTCATATAGAATATTTTATGTATAGACAAATATGCACATTTTCTTTCTTTCGTTATGCCGTACTCACAAATCTAAAATTCTTTCAATATTAATTATCCTAAAGTCTAAGAGGCTATGTGAAACAAATTTTCTGTGACATAAACTTAATTAAGTTTTGTCTAGATTATATTTATGTGTAATACAATATACATATCAGATAAATATGTATATAAGGTGTTCCAATTTAGTTGGGAATAGTTTAGAATAATCGAGTAATGTGTTTATTATGAAATCGAATTCTTATTTTATTGAATGAATAACATATTTATTTGCATGTTTTTGTTTTTATTATTCTGATTGATTAAATCCAAATAGTTTGCTTTACAAAAATATCTCCATCGAATTTAATTAATGAATTATTATTTGAAAAAATACTTAATTATTTATAATTCTGGTTAAGTGTTACGTGTTACATTGAATTTAATCAAAATTGAACAAAAATTCTTTTCAATATTTTTATATGTCAGATTTCACTCACCCTAATATGGATACTGAAATATATTTATTTTCCAATTATCTGTCTCTAAAAATGTATGAGAACACCCTACACAAATAAGTGCAGAAATATTGTATATGTAAACTATATTATTTATATTTGTTGTTTTTGTATGTACATATATATGTAATATAAATTTTATGTATGTATCCAACGAAGTAGAACAGACAATGAGTTACAATTGAATAAATCCGCATAAAAGAAATGAAAATAAAATAACGTACAAAAAGTAGTAAGTAAAATAATGTGAATACAAAAAAAAAAATAAAATTAAATAGAGATAGAAAATAAAAATTGCAATACAGTCAAATTCATATGCAAGCAAATGCATATTTTATATACGTACTCCTACTCCAAATTTATATACTTTAGAAATGAATTAAAAGAAAAAAAATCGAATAAAATTAAAGTAAATTGGGAAATACGAGAAGAAAAACAAATGAAAGAAAAACAAAAAAATAATTTTCGTTTATTATGCAATACATTAAAATTGTTTTAGTTCAAAATACAGGACAAACATATATGTACTATACTGTGTGTGTGTGTGTGTGTGTGTGTGTATACGTGGAGATCTATGAGTATTATATACTATGTTATAGAGGGTCGGTCAAGTCAGTGCAACAAATTATTTTGAAAATTTAAGCGTTTTTTTTTGTTTTTCCCTTTGCATTTCTCATTGTTTTATTATGTTTCATTTCATGTCTTACATTCTTAAAAAGTCATCACATTTTCCGGTACACAAAAATGTAGATTGCTTTGCATTTAATTTCTTTACCTTCTTTTACTTGTTAAAGGATAACAATTTTTTTTATTGGAAAATGAAAAAAATAAATATTATATGTACAGAGGAAAATTTTAAATACAAATATAGAATATTTTATAATAAATTAATTAACAAAATTTCTGATTAATTGGAACTCTCAGTGCATTGTATTTCTTATATAATTGAAATTGTTGTAACTTTATTATGGAATGAGCATTTATATTTTAATTACAAAAGAGACATTGTTTGTATTTCGAAATGGTTCATTACTAATTGTTGTAATTAAATACAAAATTATAATACTCAAACTGAATTCAATTTTCAATTTTAATTAGAATATATCTTCCCAATTACAAATAAATTAATAAAATTTATTAGTCATTTCAATGTCATTTTTCTATTCATTTATAAATTTAAATCACTTTTTATAAGTAAACAATAAACATTTAGTACAGATCGTCGAAATCATATAAAAAAAATGAGATAAATTTATTAATTAGAAATAATGATACAGCAAACATCAAACATTAAATACATATTATTATTTCCATAAATGTACGGGTATGTGCTTATTTTCACATGATACGAAAATAAAATATATCCAAATTATGAACGCTGAATTTGTAGCTGATGTGTGCGTTGATATTCAAAAATCGTTTTCAAATACCTGCATAACTAACATGCATACCAGCAGTACATGAGTAAGTATATAATTTCGGTATAAAATTTTGAATATAGAATATCAAAACACTAAAATAATTACCTCCCTTATGCAAAGATTGGAATTTTATAAATAATTTTCAATAATTATGATGATGAAATTTAATAGTCAAATTACCTATCAAATAATATCACAAAGATATTTCAATTATTTTTGCATTTTCACTTGTTTCGTAAAGAGTGAATAATAATAATAATTTTGAAAATTATGCAAATAATTTCTACACACAAAACTGATAAAATATAAATAAAAAAAAAAAAATACACAAACTGCAAAAATAATTTCAAATAAATTTGTTAACAGCATCAAAAACATTCAACATCGAAACTATAAAAACATTAAAAAACAAAACTAAACGTAAAATAATGAGGGTTGATGGTTATAAAAATTTTTCAAATACCTGCATGATTTATAGAAAATTTTTTTATAAATACATATGATTAAAAATGTAGAATTTTGAAAAGCACAGCATATAATTTTTTTGATTATATTTTTTTTTTGTCTATTTTATTTTAACATTTTGAAGCAACCTCATTAGTGTCATTATATACAACAAAATTAAGATATATATCGATATAATTCATTGCAATTATTATTAACTTTATCCTTTATACATGAGTATATTAATATGTTAATAAATAATGGTATATAAATAAATTGTACAGAAATAGAATAATATATAATAAACATATAACTACATACATACATACATATATACAAATGACAAATACACTTAAATTAGATTTAATACCAATTATCACATGTAAATATTTCAAATTTATCATAAATATTATTTTGTCTAACAAACTGAATGCTATTTCATCTAAATATCTTTCTATTTATCAATCAAAATATTTATACACACATAATACGAGTATGTTATATGTATGTACTTACGAATATGCATGTATGTACATATTATGTATATACAGATGTACGTCTATCTCATAATGTATTCTATTTTTCTATAGTTTATAATATATTCTATATATTGTATGATATTATACTACACATCACATCAATATATTGACTTTATTTTAAAATTGCTTCTGTATGTAAGTATATCTCTATATATGTACACAATCTGTCATAATTTATCAAAAGTTTTTCATTTCATATGAAAAATTACATTCCATTATTTTTCTAAATCTTTATATCATCTTTTATCGTATATACGTATACATACTTATATGCATACTTTCTTTGATATATACTTTTTCCACGTTACATTTATGTGTGTATGTACATATACAAATACATAATATATTTGTGTATTCGTATTTGTTCATATATTCATAACACTTATTTTACAAGTAAGTATAGATAATAAAAATAGAAGAATAAAAAATAAGTAAGGATAAAATTTTTGACAGAATGCCATAATTTAAAAATAAAAATACATCATATATGAAGTTTTCAATGTATAGTCATTAAAATAAAAACGAAAAAAAGTCAACCAAAAAATAAAAACAAAAAAAAAACACTGTAAATCACAAGTAAATGTAAAGTGTATAATATATGTAGTATGTATATGATGTAGTCAATGTACTGCAAAAATGTACTCAACTGCATGTAATAACAAGATCTTATAAAGTACTTAATATCGCATTCGCATTTAAATAAAAACAAAAACCTGAAATAAAAGAAATGAAATAAATGAAAACAAAATATTACATAAATTGTATAATAGCTATATATAGAAATAAAAAACATTTTTGATAACAAACCGATATACCAGCAAATTACATGAAAATATCAAATATGTCCGACATAAAATAATAACATAGTATGTGTGTACTCGTAAATGTTTGCTTAAAAAGTCAATTTCTTAGAAATTTTTTTTCCTATTATGCGGTTTATATATGTTTTTTAAAAGAAATAAATAAATAAATTAAAAATGTTCTTTTTTTTTTCTCCTTTCTTATACGTAATAATTTTTCCTTCAGAATATATAATTCGTTTTATTTTGTTTTACAATTAATCCTTGTAATAATTTTATATGAACGTACAACTACAAGTGCTCGTATGTATAGTTATGCCACTATGATATCATTTTTATTACAACTCAAATTTAAGTTTTCAACTTCTAAATATGGACAGAATACTGAAAAAAAAAACAAAAATGAAAGAAAGTATCAAGAACAAATATGAAAGACAAAAAAAACATATTATACATAGATAAATTTGCTAAAAGTAGAATGATAATAATAATAATAATTGTAGTGATGGTATGATCATGATGATGATGTGTTGGTAGATAAATATATGTATATGTTACCTATATCTATAGTTAGTGTGTGTATATTATACATATAAATTACATAATACAAGTACACATATTCATATATCCATTATACAATTTATTCAAGGTACTTAACTTTAATGGTTTAGTGTAACAGCTTAAAATGATTTTGTTAAAATGATTGGAAAATCGTGGTTAGCATCATTAAATATAAAACCTTTTACTACTACATACAATGCCACACATAAAATATTTTTGAATTTTCTTTTGTTCTTTTCTTTTATTTTTTGCAAATTTTCATCTAAGTATATTGAACTATGGTATATTATACGAGTACATAGTATAGTATATATAATGCTACCATGTTACAATATTAATTCATTACGTCCATCATATACTTACATACATTATTATACTTTAATGTACAGATTGTCTATATTTTGTGAGTACCAGAAAAGCAAATAAATTGTGAAAAAAAAAGGTAAAAAAAATTTGTAGTTTTTTTTTTTATTTTGTGTTTTTTTATTACGTGTGATAGTGTGAAAAAAATGTGTAATGAAAAATACAAATACATATACACAGACACAATAATAAGATAACGAAAATGTAAATATTTATATTTTTATAGGATATAGGATACAGAAAATAAATATAAAAATTTTATTTTTTTTATTTGTTTTTATTTTATTTTTTTTTTTTTTTTAAATCAAGAGTCATACATACGTATGTAGATGTACACATATAAGATATATACAACAACGTTATGTTTACAATTCATTCACAAATAGAGGCTTTTATATTTTTAAATACACCAAAATAAAATTATTATCGTCATCGATACACAATCATCATAAAAAATTGCACGTAATACTCTATTGGGAAACGTACATATAAGTATATTACATCCATCCATGAATGAAGTAAGATTTTCAATGCATTTTTTTTTAAACATTTTAAACATTTTTATTTTAAATTTCTTTCTTTTTTTGATATTGTTTTAAAAATCCATCCACAATTTCTTCTATATTTTTTATGGTATATATATGAAAATCAAATGAAAGGTCAATTTTATTGCAAAAATATTTCGATAGACGCAAATAATAAATTTTATGTTATCATCCGCGTCTACATACTAAATTGTACGTAAACAATAATAATTCTGATTGACAACACACAAATACACAAAAATACAAATGAAACAAATATAATAACATTAAGTTATATTAAATATAGTACATAAAGTAATTGCATTTGCATATAACATCATAGATCGCATAAAATAATAATATTTGATCTATTTATGTTAGTTCAATAGTATATTCGTACTAAGTACTAGTACATATGTATGTATATAGGATATCCAAAATTTTTACTCAAATATTTGAAAATATTCAAACATTTTGACTAACTATTATTACATACAAAAGGTTCATAAACTCTAATATGAAATTTGAGCGAATTTTATATTCGAAATTTTATCATTTCACCAATACTAATATTATTCTTCGTATTTTGTGTGTTCGTGTGTGTTTGTTTGTTTTTTTTTTTTTCAATATTTTTAAACAATAAATTTTGATGTGATATGAATTAAAGTCACAGTCACAGTATTATTTATTCAACCTACAAAAATACATTATAATGTATGAATGTACATGAACAAGTTCATATAAAGTTTATTATCAGCTAAAATAATTATTACACCTACATACACATGTACACTATATATTTTTGTGTATAAAGAATATATGTATATAATGTACATAATAATATGTATGAGTGTATTAGATACCAATTAAAAAACATGTACATAGATAGTATGTATATAATAGAAAAAGTTATAATAAAGAGAACAATTTAAAATTTATTTTATGATATTTTTCCAATGAAAAGCATTGGAAAATTATTATTAGGCAGCTTAGAGCTATATTCTGACAAATACATATACACATATACATAGTTAAATGTATATAAAAGTTTTTTTTTATCATCATTATTATATATTATATATGTATTCATGAATATATGGCATATGCACTTATATAAATATTTGTAATAATTGTATATTATTTGAATGTAAATTGTGTTTTCATTATCATTATTATATACCATACACATATGTGTATCTATATTATCTGTGCTATTATTGTAACTATCATTGTGCATTATAAAAAATCGAGAGCAAAATCAAAAAGTTTCAAACACACAAAAAAAAAAAAAAAAAAAAAACCTAACGAACTATAGAAAACCATAAATTGAGCGTATAAAATTAATGGCGTATTAGATCAGTGATCCATTAAACAAAAAAGGTAATGTATTATATATAATATAAAATATAAAAATGTACATGTAATTGGTAGATATATAACAATTTATTAATATGTATGCATATATGTATAATTTAAGTATCAAACATACACATTTTTATTAATAACAAGAAAAATTTTGATGATGAATAATGGACTGGAGATATACTATATATTATGTACATATTTTGTAATGTTATTATAATTAAGTGTACACTGAAACTACATAAATAACACATACATATGTATGTGTACTTAAATATGAATAATACATCATATTATACGTAAATATACTACACACATATACACATATGATATACAAAAAATTATGCATGTTAAATTAGCTTATTAAAATATAATAATTTGATTATTTTTCGCTTTATTTTATGATTGATTTTTTTTTTTTTTTTTATTAAAAAAGGATCAAAATATGTATTTGTATATCTGTATAAAAAAAAATATACGAAATGAGTAAAAATAATTTAGCTTGTTGGTTTTGATAAAATAATTTTGTTGTTTACATAATTATGTATTATAAATAGTTAAAAATAATATACAAATGCTTATGGACATTACACTATATTTAATATATGTATAAATATATACGTATGTAGCAATACAAAAAATATTAATAATTTATTATTATTATTATGAAAATTAAAGACAAAGCATGATATTGTTTTTGTGTAAAAAAAAATTATATATTTAACCATTTATTTCATAGATACGACGAGTATATATGTGATGTATGTGTGCACATGTAATGTAATTTATATCCATATACGTAAAGAGAGAGTCATATATTAATATAGAGAATATAAAATTATTGATTCTGTTTTAAAATTTTAATAATGCGTTTTTATATAATTACGAGTATAACATATTCAAAATTTACCATCATCTATTCCGGTGTAAAGTACAAAGACAAAGTAATTAATATTACATAAATATTTTGTTAGAAATTATGTATTTATAACATCACTAATGATACACTATAGATATTTTCAATATTTTAAAGTTTTTTTTTTTAATCATTTTATGTTAATTCAAAATTAAAATGCAAATTTAAATTCGAATAATTTTTGTTATTATGCAAATAAGTAATTTTAATAATATTGTTACAATTAATTGACAAACCTTTAGTTATTTTATTTAAGTCTAACAAATATGAAGTTATATTTTATGTTATGTTATTTTTAATGTTTTTAATTTTCTCTGATTTTTAATTATGTGGTTGGTGATCATTTTATTTACATATATGACAAATTTACTCATAAATATTTTTTATAAAATCAATCTTTCATCAATATTATTAATAAACAATATTTACTTTCTTTCTATTTTGCTATCTTTACTTTAGTAATCTTTACTTATCGAAGTCGCAAGTGTATTTCACGTCCAAAGGTAAAAGTAATTTATCAAATTTAGGTTGGCTGTTTCCAATTTCAATCTCCCTTCAGGTTCACTCAGCATTGAATGAGTACCGTCTTGTTGGAGCAAAAGCTTAGAAATGCTAATTAATCTATACTTTCTGTTTTCTGATGACAAATATAACTCAAAATTTAAAGTATTATTTTGTATTATTAGATTGTTTTAAGTCAGTCTGACCGCTGTCAAGTAAAAATGAGTTTGTTTCTCTACCTCCAGCCTACAGCTCAGTGATTTTCAATCGACGCTAAAACGGTTAGTACATACATATTATGATAGTGTGATAGTAATAAAGTCTCACTGGCTCCCTTAAGTTGTTCTATTATAATAATAGAGAATCATTAACCTTTATACACTTCGTATTTTATGTTATTAATTTTCTTCAACCTTCATATCATTAAAAAATATTAACATGCATTATATTTTCTTTTTGTTGATATTTTTTCGGACAAAACTTTAAAAAATATACTAAATGAAAAACAAGAAGCTACACATAATTATGACAAAATGATCGCATATACATTCCATTAAAATCTGATTTTATAGATTTTTAGACCAAAAAATAAATAAAAAAGTGACATATGTATCTATACATTACATGCGAGTACAAAAATACATTACATTACACAGTTAACCTACATTGTACTGATACATTTTGTCCCCTCTATACACACGTCCGATTAAATCACAAATTTGTGAAAATAAATTATTTTCGGTTATAGAACGATCTATAAATTTTACATGAAATTAAATAAAATGTGAATTTAAAAAAAACGAACATAACATCAGTTTTTATTGGTTCAGTAATGTCATGTCCTTTCTTTTCTATGATTGTTTTATTTATATTTTATTAAGTACACAAGTACAAAGAAAAAAGCCCTTTGCAATACATAATAGCTCATATATCTACATATGTATGTGTATGCTGTGATATAAAGTTGAACGCAATCAAGTGTTCTATATATAAAACACACATGCATTCAGTTACATACATACATACATATATCACGTACATGTCATTCAAAAGAAAAAGGAAACTTGGAAAGTTAAAAGAAATTTGAAAAAAAAAAATTTAAAAATTAGAAAAAAACCATATACAATAAAAGTCTGAACTGAAAACACAAAACTGTTGTAAAATAAAAATAAAAAATAAAATAAGAACGTACATATCTTATATTAATTTTTTTTTTATTTCTACAAAAGAAAATTTTCAAGTAACTGTAAAAGTAGTAGTAGTAGTAGTAAGAAAAAATAACAAAAAACGAATGAAGAAAAAATCAAAACTAAATCGTTGAATTATTTTATTTTATTTATTTTTTATTTGTTTTCTTTTTTTTTTTTCATTTTCATTTTGTTTGTACTTTTATATAACACAAGTGTACTACATACTCGTATATAAAATAAAATGAATACATACTTTAAAACTAAGTTGTATTTCCGTTTAATATAATATTTTCTTTCTCTCTTATTACTTGAGGTATTTTGTTGTTGTTGATTTTTATATATTTAGATTCTATATTATTTAAACGTATACATATACACCTACGAATAAGTCTATGTAAAATATAATAAAATAAAATAAAAAATGAAAACAAGAATAAGAATGCAACATACACATAATAATGAATTTGTGTAAGTACATGCATTCTTTGGTATGTAGGCGTGTATATAATGTATTATTATATAAGTGCTTAGTGCATTGTATGTGATACAATCTGTTTTGTTTTTGAGTTTTTTCTTTGATTCTCTTTTCTTATTTCACATCCACTTTGTTTATTTCTTGTGTGATTTCCTAGGAAATGAAGCAAAAAAAAAAAGTTTAAAACAAATCTACTCAAATTTTTATATGAGTATGTATGTGTATATGTACACATATTTGTACATACATGTAATTTATACAAAAGGCGAAAGTAAAATAAAAAAAAAAAAAAGGAAAAAACCAAAATAAACAAAAGAAAAAATAACCATAATCTTAACTTTCGTTTATTTTTGTTTTTTCGCATTATTATTATTATAATTTTTTTTTTCTTCAAATAAAATGTATCTAATGTGCAAAATAATACACGTTTTATCATAGACTAAGATATAGATAGGAAATGCTTATGGCAGGAATCGTATTCATAACTATTAAGTAAACATCAAAATAGCTTTTGAGAGATTTTGAAAAAGCTATAAAATCAGAATAAGGAAAATAAATGAGAGAACTTTTGTAATTTTTTGAAATCTTGTATACCTTGAAGAAAAAACATATTTAAAAATCAAAAATCTATGTAGCTATATTCTTATCGGAAATGATAAAAAATATCAAATAACAGGCAAATGTACAAAATCGTATATTTTAAAGGAAATTTAAATTTTCAACAAATTTATGTTATGACTGGCAATGAATATAATAATATATATTATCACAGACAAATATCCTTATCTGTGATATTATATATACAATTAAAACTGGTTTTGAAAGTATCTAACACATATGTGCATGCATACTATCAAAGAATATATATCTACTTGTTACGTTAGTTATATATTCTTTGATACTATGCAATCTGTATTGTTGGCTACATGAATATAAATATTCTTTATTCATGATTCAAGTAAGACCATGTATGACGGTATAACATAAGTATAACATAACCGTATAACACAGTACTACTGCCAGCTATTGCAATGAGTATGTATTGTGTATTGTTTTTTAAATAAATATGCATGTATTTCATTGCCAACTATTGAAATCACAGTATATCTATATTCATACAGTAATGACACTGAGCACGCGTTAGCAAAAATTTCTCATGACCTTTGTCCCGTTATTCATTCGGCCTTAACGGTTTTGCTAAAAGTCGATAGCAATTAAGAGCCTTTGTATACGAAAAAGAGACAAAAAAAATGGAACTGTAACACCAACTGTTTTAAAAAATATAACATTATTACAGTGTATACCTACTCATTAAAAAAAGTACAAATTTTGTTATTTAAAATTTTTTATCTAAAATAAACAAAATTAATTGTAAATGCATTACACTTAAAATTTTGTGTTTGATATCAAATGTTTTTACATTTTTGTTAAATTTCTTAATTATAAATTAAATTCTTACTCTAATATACCTATAGCTTAACAAAATAAACTTTTTCTTGTCTTCAAAATTCTCAGAAATTATATGAATCACCTTATATCTTGATATAATGACGCGTCAGGTAGTCAAAAAAAAAGTTCCAGATCGCCTTTAAAAATGCATTGTGAAAAAATGATTGTATTGCTCACATGTATATATTGTTTTGTATCTTTTCTTCATTACGGCGGTTTATAAGGAAATATGGATTTGACATAAGTACGGATTTGACATAAGTACATTAATTCTGTACTGTTTTTGTAAATTGAATTTTGATTTTTTTTATTATTTTAAAATAAGTAATTATGTGTGTTAGTAAATTTAAAAAAAAAAGAGTGTCACATCTTATTGCTTTGTTGATCAGTGATAAATATTCTATATTGATTCCAGTACTACTGCCAGCTATTGCAATGAACATGTATTGTGTATTGTTTTTTAAATAAATATGCATGTATTTTCATTGCCAGCTATTGAAATCTACAAAATATGTAATATATATGGAAATTCGTGAGCGAAAAATTATCTCTCCTCTCAGTAAAAGCTCCTGCCAGCCATTCTTCAAGTTTCTGCCAGCTATGATCGATTTCAAAAGTGTATTAAAAATTTATACGGTCATTTCCTATCTATATTTTAGTCTATGGTTTTATATGAATATATACATATACATATGTACCTATGATGTGTATCCATAAAACATTCTCGTAAATGCATACACATCAAACAATTTTGTAAATTCAACAACTCTATATTATGTATATGTATGGAATCGTGTATTTAATTTAATAGTAGAAAAATACTCTCTGATATACAGAAAAAATTTTCTTTAAGATATTTTCGTATAAGAGTACACACATATTTTCTTTTTTTTCTTTTTGAATTCCTTATTTCTTTTCTGAGCTAAATGTGAATGTACATATTAGTCCTTCTATATAATGCATATAAATGTGTTTACTATGTATACACACTACAAAACACAAATATATGAATTGAAATATGCACTTTACTTTTACTATACTAAATGTACATACATATACGTATAATAAATAAATCTCTTTCTGTTTAGTATTTTTTTTTTTCTACTTTCTTCTCTATTCCTCGTTAATATTACGTATTATGTATTATGTATTATTTTCGAAATCTATGATTTATTTACTACAAATTTTCACTTCAAATGATGTAAGTATATTTTGGATTTTTTCTACATAACATATTTCTTATTTTTGTTATATACGAGAATATATACATATATGTATGTTATTTTACAAAACTCTTAACCATATTTTTGTTGTGTGCATTTTCATATCGACATGTTGTACATGAGTATGAGAATAACACAAAAATAAAAGGATAAAAATAAAAAAAAAATTTAGAAAACTGATTCCAAAATAATAATAATAATATAGAAATAAAAATAATAATACAAAAAATACTACTATATACATACATACAAACAAACACTTTGTATTGTTTGCTCCATATACACAACACAAAATAGTTTCTTATCAGTATCCTAAAAGAAAAAAAAAATAATAAAACTTCTTTTTTTACAAAAAATTGAAAAATAATTGGAAATCACTTTAGTATTTCGTATACGTACAATGATCGTAAATTTTTATGTATGTTACATATTTCGAATTTTATTGATTTTTCTAAAATATATAATACTACATAATGTACATTTGTATATTATTTATATAGTACATAAATATGTATTTATGTAATTTATATAAAATATAATTTGTAAATGTATTTTAAATGTGATTTTTTAGTATTTTTAAATTTTTTAAACGCATATAATATCTTCTCTGTTATTCAATCAATCATAATTTTGTAAAGATTGATTTGATTTACGAACATTTTTGTTCAATTAAAGGATACAAAAAACGAAAAAAAAAAAAAAACAAATACATAATACATTAATACATAATACATTACATAATACATTATAATAAAAATATTAATAATACTAATTATTGGATATCTCTGTAAATATGAAACTTTTTTTATTATTATTATTATTTATATTATTATTATATACATATATACATACAATGTATATAGTATATTTTTAAGTGCACACGGATACTTAGTCCATTATGGCACCGCCGATCAGTAATTTCTGTCAGATTATATCATCCAGTTTATCATCAGTAATCAGTTACTGGTGTACATTGCTGATGGAAAATTAATGATCGACTTGGGCAAATAAAAACTTTTATCTGAGATTAATTAAAATTAAATAACAAAAATTTAATTTAATTTATTTAATAATAAATTTGTAATTACAAAACAAACATATGTAATATATTAAAAAATTATTATATTTTGATGTACCATATAATACAAATAATATGAATTAAATGAATTTGAATCAAATTTTATAAACTAAAAAAAAAAAATTTTCATTTGAAAAAATCAAAATTCACATACCCAGATGTAGTATAAGAAACTTGACTTGTTCTCAATCTATTTCATTTTGTATTTTATTTCATTTCGAGACAATATGTATGTACATATAATTTTAACAAAAAATGTAAATTTATGTAAATTTTATTTTAATTCAAGTAAACAAAGCTATCTAAGCAGCAAAAATAAAACAACAAAAAATAAAATTCAGGATATAACAAACAACCAAACAAAAAACATAATAATAAATGTATAAAGAGTTATGTACATGTGTATGAATGTATAAAATATACATATGTATATAAAACATGCAATTATATAATAATATACAATAACAATATACTCATATTCCTATATACATTTTATATGAATAAAGTTGATGAGTGTCAAATATATACAAATATAATGAAAGTAAGTGCATTTTAAATACATTTACATATATTTACACGAAATATATAAGATAAAATGTAAAATATGTATACAAATATATATATTTTTTTTTTCATATAACATACATCCTGGTACTACATACTCGTATGTACATACAATTCCGAAAACATGTTCAACCTTATGCTCAAACTTTAGTTTTAATATTGTATACAATGTGTTTTTTTTATTTTATTAATGAGTATGACACAAGATACACTAACACTATACATGCAATAAAGGATATTATATTATTACACAAAATATTATGTATACACATCACATATATATGTATATGCATATTCAAAATACACACATACTTAGGGACAATAAGAAATGTTCATTCCGTATTGGTTCAAGATTTTATATTTATCTATACATTTTTTAGATCAAATTCAACAACTTTATAGACAAATTAATCATTTTTCAAATCAAAATCAACGAAATTCAATTGATATTGATATGAAAAGTGTTAATTTTGATTTGAAGAACGTTGAATTTGATTTAAAAAACGATTAATATGATTTTAAAATTGTTGAATTTGACCTGAAAAAAGTATAGATATAATGCCCAGATTCACACTGAAAATTTAACCTCAAGCTAAGCCGGCTAAACTATGGCTCAAGTCCATTGTATAAGCTGAATTAAGAATTTTAGCTACTATACCTACCACTGTAAAATCAAAATATCTCTTAAACGGAATTTTGAACCTTATCCTTAAGCTTAGATTTTCACTGTGAAATTTGGGTATAAGTATTACCAGATTTTAGTGTTATTTCTTGCTGTTTGTTTGTAACAAACAAATTTGAACAGAGTGAATCTATCCTTTTATCGAGGAGTGTACATATATGCATGAAAGAGAATAAATAATAAAATGAAAGAAAAAAAATATATATTAATACTTGCATATTTCATATTTTATGCATATATACACGTACATATACTCATGTACTTACATACTTACTATCTGAGAGATGAGTTGCTAACAAAGATTACATATGAAGATAAAAATTTATGCAAATCCACATTGTGTATATTCATATTATGTACATAAGTAATACAATACTAAGTATATACTATATTATACAATAAATTATGATATATATGTATACGAAACAAAAGTAAAATTAAAATTATGTAATAAAATCTCTTTGTTTCATGAATATAACATTTAACAGAAATTTTATACATTACTCGTAATTTACAGTGCATATGAATGTATGTATGTATACATTTGTACAAATTATATCTTATTTTATATACATACGAGTACACTCGTATATGTATAAATATGATGAATATATAAAAATGAAATTGAGAAATTTTCATAAAAGAAGTTCTAATAATTTAATTATTTTACTTCTCTTTTTTTTTAATAATATTGAAATAATTTATCGTATTTCGTATTTAAAATAAAGTACATACGAGGATGGTTTTATTTTCAAATAAAAACCATTATACATACTTTCATAAATGAGAAATAAATTATTGTTGAATGGAAACCATAACATTTTCGTTTGTGTTTATATAAAAATATTTAAAGTTTTTCTCAAATTTTGAAAATACAAATTACAATTAAATGTAATAATTTTTTTTTTTAAATATTTAAGTAATTAGATATTATAATTAAATGACAATTAGGCAAAACTCTATAATAATTATAATGATCTTCTTACCATAATCATTATCGGTTCTTCACGTTAAATTGTTGTATAGTCAGTCTCCTATAAATCAGTGCTATTCGAGTTGTGAATTTTGTAAATAAAATTATAGTTGTATAAGCTTTTATAAATTGTAAAAATTTTTGTTTTTATTTAAAATAATAAATAAATATCAAATTTTATTATTTCTTTAAATTAAATTTTCAATCCATAAATGTATACATACACAGATGAGTAGGTATTCACAAATTTAGGTGGAAATTATAAAGCAACAATAGCTACAATTATTGTCAGTAATTTGTACGAAAGTTCAAACAAATATTTTAAATTTAAAATCTGCAATCAAATGAATTAACTAAAATTGCTAAAATTCTAGGAGTAATGAAATTGTAGGATTTGCCTTCAATAATTCAGACTTCTTGATGCTGTTCTTCAGTTTCTGATGTCATGTCTAGGAAATTCGCATCTTCACTATGACAGCTTCTGATCACTTAAGGCTGGTTGGTTGGTTGGTTGCAGTGGCCGTCCGTTTTCAAGCCGCCAGAAACAGATTCAATTAGCACTCGTGTGTGCCGTTTTGTTACCACAAGCTCGTAGGTGTTGATCATTTAAGGCTACTCTGCTTTACTCTATCTCTTCTCTTTTTCTTGTATAAATTATGTATCTTTTTGGTATTAGAATAAAAAAAATCAAATTAAAGTTTAAAATAGTAAAGTTTCAACCTAGAGGATGGAAAATTTAGAAATGCACCGGGCGCCCAATTAGCTAAAACCGGCGCTGCTGTATATAATATTTCAAAAATCATATATCAAAGAAATTTAAGACTATTTCACTCACACGATGTACTAAAATATTCCTTTTCATTTCATCAAAGTAAATTTATTAGAAATCAAAAACTAAAATATTAATGGAATTGTATAATCAAAAAATAAATTTTCAAATACTTAAATAAAAATTATTTCTGAAAAATTATAAATTTTTTATTTCTCGTCTTGAGAAGTTGTTTGATTTTTGTGAAATCATGCAATTTACTTAAATTCAATAATTCTCTTTTTCTACTCATTTTCTTCCTTTCTCACAGTTTCAAAAAATTATTGATATTATGTATTCATTTTGTATTTGCATTTTTATATTGTCATACATTAAAAATTTTATTCTGCAACGATTGTATCAAATGTAATATCGTACAATATTGTATAGGTACATCTGAAAATTAAATAAAATTAAAATTTACAAGCGTATAAAATGGCAATAATCGGCGGATAATCGATAAAATTTTTCAATGAATGAAATTGTTGTAAATTTACAAAAATAACTTTAACACACGACAAAAAAAAAATTGAAAGAAATTTTACCGATTTTATAGAGGGTAATCTTTAAGGATATATAATAACAGATGATATAGTAAAAATATATATGTATGTTCAAATTAAATTTTCTGAAATTTTTTTGTTTTTTGGGAAACGCAAATAAAAAATCGAAAGTATACCCAAAATATGAATTTATAATGTAATGCGAAAAGTATAAAAAATAAGATTTTACAAAATTTCAATTTCAACAAAATGTACGAAATCAAGGAAAATCATATAGTTACCCTATCCTATATTGTGAAATGGATGATATGTGGTGGGCTCAAAAAGATTTCTTCCATATCCAAACAAATCACTCACGTGTAGTAATATGATTATAAGAATATTTTTTTTTATTTGTGTTATTTTATTGTTATTTTTGTACGTTTAGATATACTTATTTCATACGAATGAAATGTGTATCGTGTATGATTTTGATCTACTTTTCAAGAGTATTTGCCTGTTTGGTTTTTGTTTTTTTTTTTTTTGATTCCTTTTGTTTTTGCGTTCATGTCATTGTGTTTTTATGTGTGTATTTTTATTTCGTTTGCCTCTCTCAAAGGATAAAATTTTATTTCTGTAAATTCATTTATTTTTTTATTTTTATATTTAGACTACATGAGTATTGTGTCTGTTAAATTTTTTTTCCTTTTTTTTTCTCATTTATGCCTATATTTCAGGACGTTATATAGATTGTAGGTACCTATATGAATGCATTTCATATAGTTAAGCAATTTCTTTCTCAATTTCATTGGCTTTTATTTTTCCTGATTTCATTGAATCCTTACATATATAAATGCACATATTTACACAAACATGATATATACTATGTACTATATTAGCATATGCGTATTTTTAACAGTAGACCCCAAGGGAAATTCTGAATAACAAAAAAAAAGAAAGCGTTTTTTTTGTGCGGTAGCAATGATACATTTGTACTACCAATTTTTCCATGTTATGATTCAAATGAGTATCTGAACACATCATATATCCATGCGAATTGGTATATTTAAATGAGTTTTATGTATTTTATACTAAAATTAAAATCTGTAATTAAAAATTTGATCTAAATGAACAAATAAGTCAAATAGAAAATTTGTAGGAAATTTTACAAACATTTTTACAATTTCTTGCATTTAATTTGCCACAGGCATATTGTTGTCATCAAAATTTCATAAACGTTTTTTTTTTTTTTAAATAAAAATTGAGAACTTTTAAATTTACCTAATTTATCTATATCCTTTCAGTTGGTATCTTTACATTATATTTACATATCAAACATTATATTTTATCCTTAATAAAAAGAAAATAAATTAAATAAAAATAAAAATACATTTCAAATGACCTGAAGATCTGCAGAAATTTTATGTACAAAAATATTCGTCTATAATCAACTAAAAATTATGAGTACATTATCTATGTATACATAAATAAATACTGAAGTAAAAATAGAGAAAATTATACAAGAAAGAAGAATCTAAAAAACAAAATAAAAACACCAAAAAAAAATTGAATTGATTTATTCTTAATAAAAATCAAATATATGAATTGCTGAATAAATGGTAAAGGAAAAATAAAGATAATTTTTTGTTCGTTCTTCACAAAAAAAAAATTATGCATTACTGAGAGCATCATCAACATCAACATCGTCGTAGTCATAGATAGTCATCATTATTAATGTTCAACATCATAGAAATATGTATGTACTTATATTTTCTTTTCTTATTTATTTTATATATTTTTTTTAAGTTTTTATAATCTCTTGGGATCAAACTATCGAAATTTTTGAATTTCTTAATTTCGCCACAAAGAAATTATGAATTTTGACTTTTTTTTTCCCCAAAAATTTTCTTCTTATTTTTAGTTCAATTTTTTTCAGTTTTGAATTTTTTATGCATTCCTAATGATAGTAAAGTATATTTACGGATTTTATTTACGAACAAATGAAAACAGAAATTTATCTGCTGCAAAGGATGTTTCTTAAAATTTATTTTTAAAAATATTTGAATGAAATTTTAATGATACATAATTTTTTTTTTAATTTAAAATTGAAAACATTTTAACTATCCGCAGCAATTTATTCAAAATCAAATAACAAATTTTTAACGAACATTCTGTGAAATTTAGTTATTCCTGAAGGCTCGTCATTATCAAACAATCTAGTAAATTTTATAAATTATGAAATATTTAACTCTGTCACATTTTCTTATTTTGAAAATTTACCACTGATAACTATAAATTAAAATATTCTCTTTAAATTTTTATGAATCTCAAATTTATTTATTTTGGTATTTGAACACCATGTATTCAAACATTTTTTTTATTTTAAAGGAAATCCATTTTGAAAGAATTTTCATTGATTATTTGCAACTTTGAAAATTATTATTTTTCTTATGATGCCGAAGATTTAAATAATGACGATAATTTCGTTTCGTTGATGACGACTATTATGCTGACTATACTATACAAATTACTGAATGAATGAATAAATAATGAATATATTTACAAAAATATTTATCAAAGTTGAACTTTTTTTATAAAAAAAAAAAAAAAAAAAAAAAAAAAACAAAAACAAAAATTATATTTAAGTATGTAAATAAAATTGAATGAATAAGAAAAAAATATTTGTGGCATATAAAAAGTAAATATGGAAGTATGGAAAATGGATAAAATATTTGCTATTATTTATCATAACGCACGGTAGTATATATTCTCTATGCACAGTCACTATCAATTTTTCATTTCTTTTAATATGCATTTTTGAATGATTTTATTTATAGTATTTGTATGAGTGTATCACAGTGATGGATTTCCCGATTAAGAGCAACCAGACATCTCTCAAGTACACATTATGATGTGTGAAATTCTACTCGTAATAGCGTAGCTTCTTATACTACATAGGTACCGTACTAGTTCAATGACCTCCACTGCTACAGAATATGTATAGAAGGGCAGAAGCAAGTAATAAATGCTTTTAGTTGATTTGACGTGCTTTTTATGTACAATATTCACGTTTTACTTGGACAAAAAAAAAAAACAACATTTTCTAAAGAATGATAGTGATGTGTGAAATTCTATTTTTTAATTCATATTTTCATTGTTTACTTTTTCTTTAATTTATTCCAAATAATTTATTTCTTATTTCTTCGATCAATTTTTTCAAATGTGTTTATTGAAAAAAAAAAAAAAATCTTATGTTACAAATTTGAAAAATAATACGAAAATAAGTCCTAAATAATTATTCATTTATTTATATGTTTTCAAGTACATATATTCAAATTTCTTTTAGTTTTCGAATTTAGTATATTTTTCTTGCCATCATTTATATTAAATTCTTCACTAAAAAAATTATAATTATTTAAAATTAAAATTTTAAATAGACCAGAAATAAATTCATACAATTATTTTGTAAAAGCTTTTCATACAAAGACATAAATAATTTATGTAGAGAATTATTAATAATCATGAAAAATCTGTAGAATAGAATATTCAAAATGACAAACAAAAATTTTTATATATGTTTTTGCGATACTTTCAATCTAATTTACATAATATGACATTGATTTATGAATTATAAAAACGAATTTTAATTTAAATACCAGTATCAAACAAAAATTTGTATAGGTAATTCATAAAATCTCTTTTCAAAATTTATCTACGGAAAATTTGAATATGAAAACGTAATGTTTATTAATGTAAATGAAAATGTTTATTACCTTTTTTTTTTCCTACAAAACATTAAGCACAAAATTAACATTTTAAATGTAAAAGAATACAAATTTAAAAATATTTAAAATATTTTCATTAATTATTCGAAATTAAAAATTTAATATACAAAATTTACCTAAAAAACAATTCTCTAAACACTGTTTGCAAGCACATTATTCATCTGAATAAAGAAAACAACGAATTATGTACGAATTATGTAAGAAAATAAATGTAGAAAAAATGTAACAAAAAAAAAAAAAATTACAATTTCCAATACTTATCAAGATAGGATCTTCTTTGTTTTCCTTTTCTTTTTTTTGTTGTTGTTATTTTCTTAGTGTTTCTTTCTCGCTTAAATAGACATTTTATATATTCACGATCATACCTTACTAAATGTTTGATTTATAAGAGTGCAAAATAAAATAAAATATAGAGAAAGCCAAAATAAAAAAAAACAGCTAACCTCTATGGAATATTGAACTTTACGGTTATTTTTTTTTTTGGTATCTGGATAATTTTATATCAAAACCAAATACCGAAAAAAAAAAAAAAAAATTGAAGAAAAGTACATGCACATAAATCAACGAAAACAATTTTTTTTATTTTTATTTTGTTTTCAGTTTAGTGATTTATTACGCAAAATAATCAAATTATGGATATACGATAGCCCCATATTATTATCGCATCATATATCTCATTGAAATTATAAATACGTATACAAATGACTATATAATGAATCTGAAGAGAAAAATTTAAGAAATATGAAAATTGAAGTGAGAGATTAGCTAATTTTAAATCCCAGGCTGCATAACTATATGTATGCCAATGTTGTTATGCCATAGATCAGAATCTTAAATAATTTGCCTACTCAGATCAATATAAAATACTTCAAGAGACTGAAAATATTTTCCATAAATATTGATAGACGAAAATTTCAATTTTTGAAACCACAAAATACACTCATGCTTTAGGATGGATAGGAGTAGGAGGTAAGCAAAGCACTAAAAGAATTAAAACTTTGTAGATGAAACTAGTTCATTATTCCACAAATTAAAACTTTTTGAACTTTTTGATGTTACCGTGTGTACTCATAACATTATCACAACATCAAAATTTCTTTTTATTTTTTTTTTTGTAATTTTTCTTTTTTTTGCCTTTTCCATCTATTTCTGATTTTTTTTTTATTTGAATACAAATTTTTTTTATTTTACACTGAAGTCAATGTACAATATACATATAAATACATATACAATATACATATAACAAAAAAAAAATTAGGTACATCGTGGTACATCATACGTATATGTACACAGATAGTACATGTTATGTACTTAATGTAAACTTTGACAAAAGCAATGATAATGAAAAGAAATGAATAAATAAATGAATTGTTGAAAAACTCCATTAGCATAATATAAAGTAAAATAAAAGTAAAGTTACAAATTTATCCTTTGAATTTCTTTTTTTTTTCTGAACATCTATATATATTGGTATATGTACATATATACTAGTGGTATAAGTGTGATTTCTTCAACTTTTCTGTTATATGTACATTTATTATCATTTGTTTTTTTTTTTTTATTTTTCAATTTTATTTTATAGATTTTTTGATTTCCATTTATGTAAGTATGTATGCACAAAAAATACACTTTGTTTCATCTTCTACTACTTTTTTTTTCATTTCTCGTGAATTTTTGTATGTTTTACACCTTGAATTTTTAAGTATAGCTTTTTGTATTTTGCTCTTTCTTTTTTCTCTTATTTTCATTTTGCTAAAAACTTTATTTAAAATTCATTTTCAAGAAAAAAGGCAAAAACAAAAAAATTGATTTTTTTTACTTCCATTTACATGTGCACACACAAATATAAAAATATATAAGATATCATCTACTCTACATGATTCCCTTAGATTCACCATTTCTTATATATACAGCTTTATTTTACTTTTTGTTGTATGTACATATGTACATACAGTGGACGAAATTATTACAAAGACATATGGATTTCTAATAATACTTCGAAAATTTCATCGACATTATTCACATCAGAAATTTATTTAAATATTTTTAAATGATTTCTTTTTTAATTTCATAAATTACTGATGATAAACGGTCGATGACAAGACAATTAAATTACAGATTAGTTTTAATATCTTTATATTAATTTCCCCCACTGTAGACGTCTGTATATTACTTTAGGACAAATGTGATTCCATGTGTCTGTATATAGATTAGTTTAGTATTTGGTGTATGTTTTTCACACTATACATAGAGATAGTCTTTTATTTGTACTCTTTATGTGAGATTGAAAATTTGATCGACAATTTATTTTCTTAGTTTTTTTAAAACAAAAGTAAAACGATGAAAAATAAAATGTATATATAGGTACTTGATGAAATTTTTTATTTATTTCAGACGAATAAATGTAAAAGTATGAACCTTTTGTTCCTTTTATGAAAATGAAAAATAGATAAAAATATTACAAAAAACAGAAACATTTTGAAAATGTGTGAAAAAGATCTAACAAATAAAATTTGATATTATTCCAATGCAAAAGGAAGATTGATCTGGACCAAGAAAAGAAGAAATAAATATATGTATAAATATGAAAAGAAAAAATAAAATGAATAAAGAAATATTTTTATATCAAAGTTTATAAGAATAAATTTACAGGGACAAGTATACATAATACATACTTTTATATATCATAAAGAAAGCATTAAATTTCAATTTAACATATTGTTTATAATAAAAAAAAAATAAATAAATAAATAATGGAAGAAGAACTAAACATATAAGTACATACTCACATGCTTATGACGCATCATCAGTCACATAATTTGATATTAGTTTGTCCAAAGTGAAACATTTCTGAATGAATCAGTATAAAAATAAAAACGTTTGAATGGATAGCGTAATTTGTACAGATGATAGATTCAACTGAAAAATATTTCAATACTAGAGATACAATTTCTTTTTTTCAAATTGTTTATGAAATCAATTTTACATAATTTCACAAAATATAACTTGTATGTGATATGATATGTACGCATATTTCCAAATTAGACAAATACATATTTTTAAATTTTCAGTACTATTTCAGTTAATTTTCATTTGAAATGCATATGTACATGTGAACTGCTAATAGTATTTTCACAAGAAAATTAATTAAAAATAAAAGATAAATAAAAATATAATAACGTATAATAATTAAATATTGTTCATAAATCTACACGTATCTGATTTTAAAATATTCTACACTTTATACGAAATCATAACTTTTTTAATCCATATAAATTTTTATCTTTGCATTTACATTTTCATGTATACATGCGTATTTACGAATTGTTTCAATATAAGTACAATATTTTTGATAGACAATTGAATTTCCCTTTCTATACAATCAAAACATTCATTCAATTATTGTTTTCATTGCACCAACACACTTACATGATTAGATTTTGCTGTACGTTCGAAGGTTATTTCATTTATTCAAATTATGGCATATAAATAAGTATATAACACGTTAAAAGCTCGATGATCTTTTTCGGAGTAATTAAAATTTATATTTTTGAAATTTATGAATACAATGAAAATTATTGTGCTATTATATGTAAATCAAAAATATGTATATACATACTAGAAATAAAAATATACATCAATATGTACATATAAAATTTATGAATTGTTTATGGGCAGCGCCGGTTCTAGCCTTGTTCACTTGTGAAATCTTCGCCCTCTAAACAGAAACTGAAACCTGAAACTTTAATAGCGAAACCCAATAACCCAATGTACGCTGTGCTTGCTTTGCTTGCTTTACTTGCTTTGGTTGTCAAAGCAAGCAAAGTCATTGCCTGTTCCAATGTACGCTTTGCTTGCTTTGCTTTGTGAATAACAACATGAATAACAACTATATAAAATAATATGGCTGGAGTTCCGAAAAGGTGTCACATACAATATAATTTATAATAAAAAATAGATGCTACAAAAACAATACGTTTTAATAATTTTCTCTAATAAAATTATTTAATTATTATTATAATATATGTACATATAATCTAATATAATATACATGCATATTTAATATACACATATATACATTGATTATTTATTATGGAATGCAATACAACACACCAACACCAATAATCAATTATATCATGTATTAATTGTCAAAGCGTTCAAAGTTGTTAAAAATTAGAAAGTAGACCAACTTTCGACTTTGTTTGCTTTGCTTGCTTTGCTCATTGGGGGCAGTCACGTTTAAACACATTATTTCTACTTAGTTGTCAAAGCAAGTAAAGCAAGCAAAGCAAGCACAGCGTAACATTGGGTTTTCGCTATAATACTTTAAGCTTCAACTTGATTCATGAATAATGAAATATGAGTAATTGTGTGCGTATATAATTTTGATTTCCAAGGCATTTAAGGCACACTTTTTAAGTTGTGAACTATAAATTTTTTCTTCATATATTTACTAAACGAAAAAAATTTTAATAGAAATTTTTCACAGAAAATATTTTTCTTCACTGATGATTTGTAAAATTATTTTTCTAAAAACTGATTTGCTACTTTAATTTTGTCTTCATTCATACCATTGAAATTTGACGCCCAGTTTAAGTAAACCATTTTGACCTATAAAAGAACAGAGTATGTGTATATAGAAATCTCAAAATCTGTGCAATCCATCTAAACAACGTCAATCATTTTAAATAGGGTGAATGGTAGCCTACTATTTATAATGAATCGTTATAGTTTCCACGACAAATTTTTATTCTATATATATGTATATGAAAGAAAAAAATTGTATAAATATAATTTGTAATTATGATAATTTAATTTAGGTACATACTTACGTAGTTTTTGTATGTAAACTGAAAAACAAAATGCGTAGATGTAAGGATTCATTTCTTTCATTCATATTCTATTTTATATAGGAATTGACATTTCCAAGTAGAAGGTACGATAACTACATTTTCGTAGTATCTATACCTAAAAAAAGTTATTTAGGAAATCAATGCAAAAAAAAAAAAGATACAAAAACCAAATTTCTATTTTTATATTTTCGACCTTTTTTTTTTGTTTTTCATTACTACTTATGTTCTGTTCTGTCATTTCAAATAAAAAATAAACTACAAAAATATTCTTTTATATATTTTTATTTTTTTTTACCTTATATGTACCATTTAAAATAGATTAATTTGAAAAATATCTACATATATTTTTTTTGTACCTTTGTTATCATTTTTTTTTTTTTGGTTTTTATTTTATTTTGTTTCATTTGAGTATTTCAAAATTTTAATTTCATTTTATACCATTAATAAACTTTAATTGATTGACAGTTTTTTCAACTTTAACATAAATTTTATTGGTTTTGATATTAAATAAATAAATTTTTTGTTTCTTTTTTCTATTAGGTAGTTTTGTATTTTCATAAAATTTTAAAAATTATCTAATTGAAAAAATATGTTTTTACTTTTTAGTAATTGAAGGATATATTAAAAATTTATTAATATTTTATTAAAATATTATGTTTTAAATTTAAGTGAAATTTATTACAAATTTTGATAAAATTACTTAATACTTAACTTGTTGTACCTACATATACATAGATATTCGAAGTACAAACCATACAGATTTTTATATAACATAAATTTCAATATTACTTCTGAGAAATATTTCATCAGTAAAAGCTAAATGAAAAGTTATTTTTTCTCAAAAAAAAAATTTACAAGAACTTATTATACATCTTTTGTTTATTAAAAATTATAAACAATTAAAATCATTTACAAGTATGTATCATACATATATTCTGTCTAGCTGTCTAGAACATGCTAATAAATAAAGTTCACTGTCACATATTTATCGAAATATTTGAATGATGATGTTTTGCTGCATGTACGTACGTATATGTATTATGCTTGTATAGGGTGATCAAATTAGTACTATATATTAAAAAAAATTGATATTTTTGTTCAGTGTTTTTAAGCAAACCAACACGACAAGAACTTTACCCAAACGATCTTTATTTTTGCCATAGCATTGAAATTCTGAAAAGTAGTCATGGGAGCAACTTAGAACAGATCCATTACCTATGTCATTGAAGGATGAAGATGAAGATGATTATTTTATAAATTAGCAACCAAAATCATTTGATATAACTTCAAACTTCAATAGATTTTTTTTTTATCTTTGAGGTTATGTTGAATCATTGGTTTGTTGCATTGCACCATAAATACTAAATGATCTTAAAACCAAAATTTTTTGTATTATTAGTGAATTAAATACGAGAAGACTTATGTGAAAAATTGGTCAAAATTTGATGTTATAAAATCGAATATGTACGAGTATATGTATTTTCGAAATTATTTTCGAATAAAAAATGTCATTTTGAAATTTGAAAATATGTAAATCAAGAAGATGTATTCGGTTACCGATCACCCTTAATAAGAAAATATATACGTATTATAATCTATTACCAAACATTTATATCTGTGTTCGTAATCACTCCATTCTAATACTACATAATATGTTTACATATATTTAGTTTTTTTTTTTTTTTTTTTTTCGATTTCTTAGAATTACATTTCTTAATATGAATTTTTCAAAACTTCAGCCATTTATTTTTTTTTTCGCTTTTATTTTATTTATTGTTTTATATTCAAAAGTTAAGAAAATTTATTTACAATTTTTTTGTGTCCTTTTTTTGTTTTGAAGATTACTTTTTTAATAGACAACCACACACATATTTGACTGTAAAAATGTATTAAAATTTGACAAATAGAAATATATACGTAATAATAATTTTTCTTTAAAAATAAACAAATACATGATATTAGTGAATATTTTATACAATGTTTTTTTCCTCACAACATTTTTTTTTTTGTTTAGTTTGTTTTTGTTTTTCATTTTTCGCTCAACAAATATGTAAATATCTACATATATTTGTTTACTTATATACGTTGATACTTTGTATAAAACACGTTTTTCATTTTGCAAAAACGAAAAGAAGAAAATTAGAGAAAAAAAATAATACAAGTTATCGAAAAGTGGAAAATCTTGTATTTTCCAATACAAGGGAATAAGTTTTTTTTTTATATCTACATATTTACAAAAAAATGTATGTACATACAATAAAATGATAAATTTTTTTTTTTCAAATCATTTTTATTGCATGATCGATATGATATACAAATTTTCATTAGTTTATAAAAATATTTGAAAAAAACAGTTTATTTTTTATCTGGTATTGTTTATTTTATATATATTTACCAATGTTTATACATAAATATATACATACTTATTTTTATCACGGCCCTAATAACCATGCTACATTGCAAAAACACTAATGCCGCTTCTACATTCAATTCAATGCGTGACTTCAACTTCGACTTTGATTTAATGGATATGTATTAGAACTTCTACATTATTCAATGTATTAGATTTGACAGCTACTTTTCTATTTACTTCTCGAAAGTCAAAGTCCAAGTTAAAGTCACTGTAAAGCAGCAAAAGTGCTACGTACACCAATTTTTTTTTAAACTAAGTATGTGATCCCACTAGCCATTAATTTAAACTTCTTTTTAATGTTTCTTATTCGAACTCGGCTGGTGCGAAGAGAATGACTCGGTACCTCTCATTATCGTTCTGCTTCTGTTATCTACCTTACTCTATTTTATTACTTCATTTAGCATTACCGAATACCAACAGTATTGATGATCACTCATGTTTATAATGATTTGATGTTATAGGCATAACATAGATATTTGGTGATCCTCGGCAAATGAAATCAAATTGCATTGTGCGTCAACGCCTTGTTTTTAGACAAAGTTCGGCAAAAAGGATGCCCCTGATACATATATAAGTATGTACATTTCTAAAGTACTGAATACAGTCTCCTCCCATCATATGAACTTTATTTTTTCTCTTCTAAAAAAGTATTAATTTCCTTTATCCAATTTTTTTGATAATATTAAATTTTTATTTATTTTTTATAAAATATATTTTTTAATCCGATTACTAATGAAATACATACAATACAATTCTATCATCATTTCATCGAAAATATAATTTCTTAGATAATTCATTTTAATTTTTTTTAAAAAACATGCACCTGTAAATTTTTATTTTATTTTCTTTCATTTTGTATATAAATTTTTAATTAACGTAACACAATAACAAAATTAAAATATCATAAAATAACCAGAACTTACATATTCCACAGAGCGAAAAGCTAAATATGGGAAAAAAACATACAACAACTATCAAAGCCCCACTAAAAGCGAATGGTGAATGGTGAACTGGACAAAAAAAAGCAAAACATATCTACATCAAAATTTTTTATGTGTACGAAAATTTAGACAAAAACAAATTTGAAAAAAGGAAAGGATGAAAAAATATTTATATTTTGTTTGTAATTTCAAACAACAATATGAGAAGAAAAAAAAGAATTATATGAGAATGTGAATAATTCAAAAAATTGCCCAAGGACCAAAAATATAAATACATATAAAAACACATAAATATACGAGGATATATAGGTTAGTACCTATACACATTCATGTATTATGTATCTATTAGGTCTATTAGGTATTATGTATCTAAAAAAAAAAAAAAAATCTATTAGGTATACGCGTACCTACATCATAAGTTTAAGTTTTGTTATTTTTGCTGTTTTTATTTCTCATAATGTAACATAACATAATTCAGATTCAGTTAGAAAACAAAAACATTTAAAAATAAAATAGAAAAATAAAAAAGTCAAAAAGAAAAATTTTAAATCTACGAATAAATGAAAATATTAAAAAGAAAAAATCAACAGCAAATTCACTCAAAACACTAGAGATTTTCTAAAATCCGCTCATTATTATTTCTAGTACTAGTTTCATTCATTCTGAATTCTGTCTTCAATTTTTTTTTCCTTATTTTGTATTCAATTTTTTTATTCCGGATTTGTTTAATTTTTTAATACATACCATAATTCCCAATTGTATTACGGAAAGATTCTACAATAGAATTCATCAAAATTTATATACTTACAATAAAATAATGTTACAGGGATCAGAATTCATTTGAAGATTAAATCCTTTCAGAACTATTCAATTCAATGCTAAAAAAATTATGTATTGTTTTTAATTTACATTATTTTAGGAGGCTCGGTGGCGCAAGTGGTAGAACAACTAGCTTACTGATCTCGAAGTACAGGTTCGATTCCTGCCCATGGCAAAAGTCTGAAAGATAATTTTCAATTTTTCGTTGCCCATATTTTCAACTTTCATTACCCGCAAAGGCCTAAAAGTTCACTCAGATTTGAATGAATACCAGCTTGCTGGGAAAAATAACTTAGAAATGCTGGTAAGTAGTCCACTTACTGACAAACAAACAACAGGTAACATAAAGTATTATTAGAGCATTAAGATCATTCTAATAATACTTAGATCAGTATAGCAAGTATAGCTAAGCCTTACATTTAAAAAAATTTGCTCTTCTACCAGCGCCAGCTACCAGCAACTCAGTGGTTCGCAATCCACATTAAACTGTAGGCTCATACATGGGCTGCAGTGCTGTTGATGAAGAAGATATATTACAAGTAACCATATATCAGTATTCTAAAAAAGAGTTTTGATTTCCAAAACAGTGGTCCTTTTTGAAATTTTAACAAATGGAATACTCAAATACTCAAATTTAAATACTTACCCTGTACTTGCAATAATAATCTACACCAGAGGAAATGCTGTATACACACACACACACACACACACAATAAATATGCAAAATATGTACAGTATATTAAAATAAAATAAAGCAAAAGTAAATAAGTGAAATGATAAATACTTAAGTTACTAACCAACATTATTTTTCTTATTTTTGTACTTTTATTTTTGTTCTAATTTTTTTTTTATTCTTTTATCCAAGCATATTTATATGAGCGCCAGCAGAAATTATATATACGTTTCCATAGAATACTTACAAATCTTAAATCAAAATCTATTTTGAAAAATAAAATAAAATTTATTTTCGAAAAAAATAAAAGTAATATCATTTTTCTTTCTGTTTACTTTTTTGTTGATTTTACGCTACGCTACCATGTGCATATTTTTATTCCGTTAATTTTTGTTAAAATATTTTTATTTAATTTCTTGCATTATTCATGAACACTTTGTATATAGATGTGTATATTATTTATAAGAAATATTCTGTGCTATCATTGGTAAAGAAATTGCGCTTCTTTTTGAAATTACATTTTTTTATTACTTAATTTTTTGTATGTTTATTTGTTATTCGATCCGTAAGCAAAACATTCTCAGAAGGTACATATACATAATACATATATATATACACATTTTTGGCATTTTATATTTTAAGTACTCGTATATGAAACTCTTTTATTTCAAGGATAAGAGAAACATACACATTTGTTTAATTTATAATAGCGTAAAGTTTAATTTATCGATTTGTTGTGTATAAATATTTTGCTTAATACACTCGTACCTACCATGTACAAATGTGTATTATGGCGAGACTACGAGTATATAAGAATAATAAGGTCTAGGTTAATATGTTATACGGTTATACATAATATCATATATTAGGTAATAAAGTATGTGTTTCTTTTATTCTTTTATTTCGAACAAAGTATAAATTGTAATTGTTGATTAAAATTTTAACATTTTGTATTTTAGATAGTATATATCTGATTATAATTTTATTTTAATCTACCTAAATACGTACTCATTATCAATTCAATTATAATTAGAATTTTCTTGGTTTTTCAATAACAATTTATCTTAACTGCATTCGAAATTAATCTAATAATAATTCATAATCAAAAGCAAAATAAATAATTTAATATAATTTTAGTAGGTTATAATTTATATGAATACCAGTACATTGATAAATCCTTGAAATATTTCACTGAAAATAATATTATTCGTTATTTGAAAAAAGACTACTACAATCTTGTTCTATGAGATTACTTGAATATAAGTAAGTATATATTTCGTGCATAGATTTTCAATATCTCTTTCTTCTATTATTCTAAAATTTTTATATATATATATATATATATTTTTTGTTAATTTTATCAATTCTTTGTATACAAAACGGTCCCAATTATTTCAATTTTTATTTGTATTTTCTTTTTCTTTCTTAATGTCGTTATACGTTATACTTATATGTATACATTTTTTTATATAAATTTCTATTTTTCAATTGAATTCTTAAGAATAAGGAGTCAAATTTTTTTTTATTACTTAACCCATAAACTATCTATACTCGAACATATTCAACACTTGTTATGATCATCATCATCATCAAAAAGATATTATGAAGATGAACAATTTGTTTTTTTTTTCTGTATTTATTCGATTCCTTTATAAATATATTTTCTTCTTTTCATATTTTTAACGAACTTTAGCTCTTTATATTGTGTTATGTTTTTATTATTTGTATTTTTTTATTATTAATTTTTCTTCTTTGAACTACTTGAAAAACTATTCAACAATGAAAAATGCATTTTCTTTAAAGTTTTTAGTCCTTTTTCATTTATTTTTATATTACTTACTTTATATGTACCTATATTTATTTCTTCAATTTCTTTTTTTAATTCTTTTTTCGATTTCACTGTATCATGTGTTTGCAAAGAAAATTTGCACAAGGAAAAAAAATTGAATATAGGTTAAAATTAATTCATATTGTCGACAAACAATAAAAAATGTTTCATCAGAAAAGAATTTTTTTTAAAATTTGTAAAAAAAAAAAATAATATAAAAAATTTTTTAAAATGAAAAATATAATCGATAAATTAATGAAAAAAAAAGAAAATAAAATAAAACGAAATAGAGAAAACAATAATGTACATCTTAAAAGGATAGAAAATAATAGTTCACGGATTCAATAAATAATAACAATTTGAAGTGTTGCTTATGGTAGAGGTGTACATATAATTATCTTTCATAAAACTAAAGAATGTATACTTGAAATTATAATAAATCAAATTCAGATATTTTCATGAAATATTTTTGTATTCTTATTTTTCATATTTTCTTCTTTTTTACTTTCTCTGCACTACACACCATGAGAATTTCACAAGAAACAGAAAGAGACATTAAGTAATAGCAATGAGGCTATTGGCAGCTAGCTATATTACGACATACGACTACGCTAGTAGTGCGTTATATACCATGCACTCTTATTTTCATTCATGAGAAAAATTCATTTTCTCTTTTTACTTGCTCTGCACTACACACCATAAGAAGTTCACAAGAAAAAGGAAAAAACATAAAGTAGTAGCAAAAACATATTTCATTTCATGATAGGAAAGCATTAATGGTTGTGCACATACAGTTTATCATTTTAATTTTAAAGGCATTTAAGAGACACTTTTTAAGTCGTGAAGCATAAACTTTTTTTTTCATATAATTAGCATGCGAGCATTTTATTTTAAGAGAAAGTTTTCGCAGAGAATACTTTTTTTTTTAGTATAATTTGTAAAAATATTTTTCTAAAAATGGATATGTGACTTTTATTTCATGTTCTTAATAGCACTCTCAACCTAAATAAGAACTGGCCATGCTCACATATAAGTAGTATAAAATAAAAAATAATCTAAAAATAACAAATTATTGTGTATGCGTTGCGCATTGGTATAACTCCCGTATAAAGGCGTGTGCATAACCCAAAATCTTTTGTTTAATTTTCACATAATTATCACACAAATATATCCTGCGAAATTTTATTTGTTTGTATAAGAAACATGCTGGAATATACTATATATGTATATATATTTGTACATCAAAAATTAAATTGCTTTTATATTATTATTAGACATCATTATTACTTTTTACTTATAGTTCTTTGTACGTATGTGTATATGTATCATAGATACTTTTCAATATACATATTTTCATTTTCCTTAGCTTAAAGGCAAATAACAAAATATTACGAAAAAATATACTTATATAAAAAGAACCACATGAAAGGCAGATATAATAACAAAAATATACGTACACTCGTACCACTCGTACGTTGTACATGTTTAAATGTAAAAATATGAATAAAAGAAAATATTTGTACCACGTGTTTGACTTGTTTAAAAATGCTTAAAGCTGAAAGTGCTCATACGAATATGTGTGTCTGTGTTGGTAATAAAAAATGTATCATTATGTGTAATTTTACATACATACTTACATAGAAGTATACATTTTAAATAATAAAATATAAAAACGAAAACATCCTTTTTGTGAATTCCTTTACACATAGATACGAGTACGCATAAATTTTTTTATATACGAGATGAGTATATATTTTTTATTTAATAAACATTTTCAGGTATTTTTTTATATTTTTTCTTATCTATTATGCGTAGGTTGTTGGATCATTTTTCTTTGTATTTGTAGTTGTTGTTGCTGCAAATTCAATTTATTCACCCCAATATATACATACAATGACAGTTTTTCCTCTATAAATACCATCTCCATATTACATATAAGGAAAACAAACGAAAAAAAAAGCAACAACACAACACAAATAAATATTTTTACAGAATCATTTGTATATTTGATATAAAGTATACCTACTAGGTGCCTATACTTGTAGTATATTAATAGGGAAGAACATGATAAAAATAAAATTTTAAATTACGTATAATATCCATCTCTCAAATATTAATATGCAGAACAAAGGATATCATCATTGTTCCATCAGATTTTTCTTATTTTCGAGACAATTGAATATTATAATATGTGGATTTGTATATAAACATGTAAAAATTTAAATCATGATCTGATACACTATACATACATATGTATATGCAGAAATTGTGTTAAATTGTTGGTATACTTCTTTGTCAAATAAAATATGTAAACAAAATATGCAATAAATATTGTACTTCTTTCTCATTACTATAATTTCCAATAACACATTGTTTTATTATTTAGGGATTGTATTCATCAACCAAAATTATCTTTTATCTGAGATAATGTGTATTCATCAACCTCGATTATACATTATTCGCCATTATTTGGATATTTTTAAGATAAACTGGGAGTTGTACTATAAATATCATTTCAACATAACCTTGTTATTAACAGAAACAGCACAGTACTCACATATAATTACCACATTACATAACCTCTTCTTCATTTTGTAATATAAAAATACAATAGCTGATATGTTCGACACTCCGAAAATTGAAGTTTCAAAACAAATTCTATATAGGTTTATAAATAAGCTGAAATTGCATCCGGCTAAAACATATATAAAGGATAATCTTGGTTAATGAATGCCGCCCAATGTATAAGTGCAGTAATTATCTTGTATAAGACGGCATGAGTAGGTACTCAATTATTTAAAAAAAAAAAAAAAATAACCTCAAAAGTATATGTATTTACTATACTATACATAGACATAAGTACTGAATTTTTATTTCATATCAATGAATGTCGATTTCGAAATACAGATATGTATACATTACAAAAACGTTATAAAATTCCAATTCAAAAAATGAATTATATTTCAATTTTAATTCTTTTTATATGCATTAAAGGAATCTATATGAAATTGACAAAATATATATGTACATATATATGTATAAATAAATATCATTTTCTTTATTTAATTATTGTATAATCGATTTTTTTTTTTTTTTTCGTTTTATATTTTCCAAAGTAATTCTACAAATCAATTACATTTTGATTTCATTTCATTTTACCATGTTTATATGTATAGAATTTTACTTTTTTAGTTTTTGTTCGATTTTTATATAAATAGAAAAATAAATCAAAAACAAAATAAATAAATAAATAATGTATAAAAATGAAATTGAATTGATTTTTATCAGATATTTTCAAGACAATACCTAAATACTTTGTATAAGAGCAACATAACATGTATGTACTACATAAATATCTATGTGTATATACACATTTAATTTGATATATATTTTGATATCGTGTTATTCATCTTCCAAATAAAGTATTGTTGTTAAATGTTAAAATTTGTACTTTACACTAATTCTTATGACCATGAAAATTCATTTGTTTTTTGTTTTTTTTTTTGTTTTTGCAATTTCATTGATTTTGACATAATATGAAATAAAAGAATAATACTCAATTTCATTTAAAAATAAATACCAAAGTTGAAACTTTTGCTATGTAATTTGAAAATTTTTTAATTTTCTTTTTCAATTATCAGATAATTGCTTTTTAATTTTAATACAAATTTTTTTTTTATATTTTCTTTATATATTTGTATTATTTATTTATAAGATTTTTATAACATTGAATATGCACTATGAAAAAATATAAATGATTCATAAACATACGAGTATATCGTTTGTGTTTCTTCAAGTTTTTCTTTTTTTTAAATCAATATTTTATAATTCAAATTCTTAAACATTTCTTTGTAGCAATACATGAGTATATAATTTATGTGCATATTCACTTGAATTTTTAGTGCAAAATCGAAAATGTTTTAAATTAGAACTGTTCCGATTTGACTCGATTATTTTTCTTTCCTTCCGTCATATTTCTATAAAAATGAATATTTCTAATTTCTAAGCATATACATACATACATACATGTGTGAAATATTTATTTATCAGAAAGATAAATATTAACATATAATTATATATTTTTGATAGTATATACATTCCATATATCCTACATATAATTCGTATAACACATAACCATAGACATGACATAACATAAAAATACATACACATGGATGCTGATGATATATGTACATATATTGCAATATTCTTTTTTCAAATGAAATTTGAGAATAAAAAAATATGATATAAAAATGATGTGTATGCATATTGTAGATTTTTTTTTTTCGAACATACAAATATATTCTCAAATTAAATCTTTATGAATTTTCTCTTAAGGGTGATCAAATCAGGGATTCATTTGAAAAAAAAACCAATCAAGTTCTGATCATGGCGGACAAATTATGAATTTTTCAACTAATGTACTAATAGCAAACTGTATTTGTCGATTATATCGGCTACAAAGTTCTAGTTATGCGTGAAATGCAGTCCGAATATAGTAAATAATTTACCCTGTGCAACTATCCATATTATAATTTGCAAAGAAATATTGAACAAAATCATCAGTTTTGGAGTTTTTGAAGGGAATCTAAAAAAAAAAACATGGATTTTGTTTGATCACCCTATATGATACGTTTTTAAATTTTCCTTATACACTAAATGAAATTTCAGTTTTTTTTTATCAGTTTTATAATATACTAATAAACGAACTTTTTTGTATAATAATAAATGCAATAACAAAAAAAAAAATTAAAAATTAGAATGTGATAAATGAAAAATGAAACAAATACATAACATGTGTATGTACCTATAATATTGAAAAAATAAAAATTAATATTTGCTTTTCAATGTCAAGGTCAATAGAAAGAAATGCAATTACAACAAAACAAGAAAAGTATAAAAAGATAAAATGAAAATACATACATATTTGATGTCTCAATAAATTGAAAGAATAGTGAAAAATATTTTTCAATTATTAAATTTTCTAGATAATAGAAATAATAAGTATAAAAATATGAAAATAAAAGAGAACAATTTTAGTCTATTATTCACTTATTAAAATTTTATATGTGATACTATACACATATCTCTGCAACGTAATATCAGTAATTTGTTATTTGTCACTGAAAAAATTTCATACATACATATATACACACTTACACTTCTTTTAATTCTAATTCGTTTTAGATTTAAAAGTATCTATTTCTTTCTTCCTTCGACTGTATATATTCAAATATAAACATATTATTTATGTATGAATAATGACTTTTTTAAATCTAGTTCTTTATACGTAATCCATTCATTATATAACGCACACAGGGTACGACAATCGACAACGACACGACTGTTTCCCTGTTTCCAATTTGAATAAATTTTGTGTGAACGAAACATTTTTCCTTCCAGTTGAAACAAAAAGCTTATTTTAAAAATTTCCATATGATGTGATTCGATAAGAACACTCCAACAAAGAATTATTGTGCTATATGTATGTTTTCCACATTTATAAAGTTTTAAAGTAAGTTTATCACTACTCTCCTACTCTACTTTTCATACTTCAACTTGATTTAAATCATTAAACAAATTCGTCATTTTGTTCATGTTTGAAAACGAACACATAACCGTAATGTGCATTTTTTGCATTTCAGTTTCAGAAAATGTTTGAAATTGTTGGATAATAAAGCTCTATACATTTTCTATATAATTTTAAAATGCGCATGATATAAATTCTAACAAATAACAACAAAAAATTAAATGAAAATATATTTTTTCATTCATTTTACACCATCCCCTTTATCTCTTTGCAATGAAAATATTTTTGGTGAAGTTTCAAAGTTTCATAAGAAACAAAATTTTTTTATCCTTGAACATTCCAATTACAAATTGTGTAGAATAGTATGTATTATTACTATAGAACCTATAATCACCTATAATGATGGTGTATAATTGTGTTGTCTGAACACGATTTTCAAGTATCCGCTTTATTGGATGTACCATAACTCCATAAGTACATAAATGATAAATAGACATTATCATAAAAAAATTTGCTTTATATACATATACTCGCACATTATATAAAATAGTGTGTAGTGTATGCATGTATAATTTTTTTACAAATATTTTTGAATATGAACGGAATACAAGTAAAGTAATAAGTAATCTGTCATTATATGTACTAACAAACAAGATAAACAAAATAATTTTCAACCTTTTTAAGCTGTAATAATATCTATTTATGTATAAATTTCTTGGTTGAAGAAAAAATGATACAGAGAGAAGAAAAAAAAATGTAATTTTTTGCAAGGCAATATTTATCTTGAATATGTTTTTTTTTTCATTTTCATTTTTTTTTTACATATATTTTTTGCTCGTTTTTTGACAGTATTTTTCCATTAGATCACCTGTTTGAGTACTTAAGACTGTTTATTTAATATTCATTTATCTGTTTATACCTATGATATATACCTGTAAGCTATACATTGTCTTTATTATCATCATGACCTTCATCATAAGTGAAAAAAAAAAACATACACGTCACAAAAATTTGATGCTATATAACACACATAGTTTTGAATGTATATAAGAGATATAGGTATGTATATGTATATGAATGTTAAGATAAAAAAAAAATTTTTTTCGTAAGATGGAAAAATGTACAAAACATTGGTATGTGTATAAGAAACAAAAAAAACCTGAAAAGCATATTTTTTTTTAATATATGTAAATACAGTATACATATATGTACACAAATCTATAGCTGGATGTGTATTTAAATGTACATAAAAAAAAATTATGTGTACATATTCGTAGTAGAAATGAAAAAAAAAACAATGGAAAATTTTTTCGTTAGGTACTTGTTATAGAAAGAAAATTGTATCCAATATGTTTAAATACGAGTAGTGTATTTTTTGTAAAATATATTAATGTGTAACACATATTTTTATATTTTTGTATCGTTTTCCATTGCATATGGTTTCTTACTCGCTTACTTTTTATAGTGACAAAAATATATTATTTTTGTTTTGTTTTTATATAATTTTTCATTTGTTGTTACAGAAACATGTTTGTACATAGATATATATAATTTGAGATTATTAATGTAAAAGTTGTAATTAATAAGTAAATTTTACTTAATAATCTATAATATCCCTAACAGTATTCTAAAATGTGATAAATAATTATTATTGATATAAGTAATTTGTTAATTTAAGTATAAGAAGATATATTTTTATGGTATAGAAGGGTATAGTTTACAAAGCGACTATACTTAATATTTATTGTCTTTCAAAATCATTAAAATTATTTACCCCAATAGACTGAAACTTATACTTTGTAGAAAATGATAAAAAATCATAAAAATTAAAATGTTAGCATTAGAATTCATCATTATCATTCCTAACTATAAAGCCCTAGTTGAGCTAGAAATCAACATTAGCCTCCTCCATAATTTACCTGTACCGCGTCGTATTTTCTGCAACATCATGCTAGTTTCGTATTTTGATTAGAATTAGAATGAGAATTAGAAAATAAGGAATTTCATGTATGCGTAGTAAATGCCAACATTGTTTTTTACTTTTGTCTATGTCATCCTATAACATAATGAAACATTTTATTTTTATAATTTTCTGAACGAAAGTATATCATTATTTCGAATACCTTACATTTAAATATAAAAATCATGCAACTTATTTGAATGACCAATTTCAAAGTGAAAGCTTAAGCGCGGATAAGGTTTAATTTTCCGTTTAAGAGGTGTTTTGATTTCACGGTCGTAGTCATAAACTCAGTTTGTCCAATAGACTTGAGCCACGGTTTAAGTCTTCCATGTAGTTTAAACTCAAGTTTAAACTTACACTTTGAAATTTCGCATAAATAATACTTCAAAAATGAATATTCTATGCTGTATAATGCTTTCAAAATTAAAATACAAAACTATTAGCATGATATAAAAATTTTCCTCCTCATGACAAATTCAAAAATGTGTGTAGGTTTTTCATTAATCCTATGTACATAATACTCCATTCATCTAAATTATTAAAAATTGAGCGAATGAAATGTAATATTCTCTATTTTGTACAAACATATTTTAAATAAAATCATGAAACCATACTTGTATACGAAATGCATTTTTATTCATTCGAGTTTATACATGTTACGTGTTATCCTTCACATGAAATTAAATAATTAGATATATATGTATTTTCATGCATGTACACATATATGCATGCAAAAAAAAAATCTTTGAAAAAATTAAAAAAAAAAAATACAGAACTTTGTTAAGGTCATTACAGTTGACTAAATAATTATCATAAGTTACTAATATGAATATATACTCATATTCACATATGTAATGTATTTACATGCATAAAGTATACCATGTAATCATAAAATACAAACCGCACTTTACATATAGGTAACATATTTTATTTATAAAAATAAATCTCTGTATATCTAATTTCTCCTTTAAAATATCGATATAATGCATGAAAACAGGTCAGACATATTAACACCGTACAGATACGTAAGTACGTTAGTTGGTTTTAGTTTGTTAAAAAGTAAGAGTGTGGAGTTATATTTATATGCATGAATATTATGACACATTATACAAATTTACATATATACATATCCTTGACCTCTTGAAAATATAATTTATCTAATTACATAAAAGTAGAAACCTAAAAAAATATATATATTTTTTTTCGAATTTATTTTGAAGTTAATACACTAGCTATATTCTACATGTTAAACAAGTTATTTTAACTTTTTATTACACATAAAATCGATTTTAAAAAGGATTTGGTATGATTTTTTTTTTGCCTCGTTCTTCTTGAATAATAAATACATTACACATGCACATGCCTAAAATTAGATTTATTTGAAAATATATAAATTAAAGTATAATTTTCATGTCATATTTTTAGTATGTATTACTTACATTCAAAGGTATTGTGGGTGGGTATGCATTCGTAGATTAGTTTTGTTGCAAAATATTTTTTGATAAATATTACAAATACAGAAATTATATATTTTAATATTCATGTTCACATATATATTATACATAATATTTATACAAATACAAATATTCCTGTGAACAATTTTCATAAAATAAATTCAATTAGATTTTTATTATATTCTGCAATTAAATCTTATTAGATTATAAAATATTGTCAAAAGAAAATATAAAATCAAAAACAAAAAATAATAAAAAAAAAATTACTCATTATATAAAATGTAGACCTTGTTAAACCATGTTACATTCCTTTCTACCAGAAACTCAGTGGTTTGCAATCCACGTTAAACTGTAGATGCATAATGCACGCATGATAGTACATAGTAATTAGTATAATAAGTCAAAAAATCACTTCTGTGGAAACCTTGGAACACCTAGAGCTGTAGTGTTATTGAACCAAAATAACCATGTAACGTATTTGTAATTTTGTAATATGAAAATTCAAATTGAATTGCAAATAAATGTCTCATTATTTAAAATTTTCAAACGATTCTATATATGTATGTATTTTTACATCATAAAATGTAAATTTCATTTTTCATTTTCTTCTTATATGCATATTTGTATTTAATCTGATACGTATGCATTCATCTGTTAAGATATGACGCATGAAAATCAATATAAGTAATATACACGTTATGTGTATTTTTCACACTTTCATATTCTTATAAAACACTATTGTATACATAAAAGTACAAATCTATAGAATATCAAATCCACAATTTTAATTTCCTCATATCTACGTACATATAAAGTAAAGAAATATGGTATTAAAGATTATATAAGTATAATACCTATGTGAAGAAGTAAGAACATAAGAGAATACATCAGAAAATATATCATGACAGATGAAATATGGAAAACTTTAAAATTCACTTAAAATCTTTAATTATTATACATATTTTAATTTACAAAATTAATGATATTATTCGTACATAGTGTGTATAAAATAAAAATAATTTTGATCTCATTATATTCTTGTTCATTTAGCTTTCTAACGTTTGCATTTTTGATTTTTGGTTGCTGTTTTCTTCTTCTGTTTAATTCACTTTTATTATTTTAAAATAAATAATAAAAAATCTGGATGTACTATATCAGCTGCTAATTACATCAACAAACATTAATGAATTTTTAATCAACGCTATGAAACAGTTGAAAAGTTCTGTTTTACACTGTTCAAAATGAAGAAAATTATGTCTGTACTGAACATAGATATAATGCTTGATATACATTTATAACATATATATACCTTTATAATATATGTATATATGTAGATGCATAAATGTTTATAATAACATAATAGAATTCTTGTTTTAACGATCATCATCATCATTAATGGTGCTGCGACCCAAATCCATGTTTTCAAAAAACAATTTAATACTTTAAGCGAAGTGATATATGAATTTGAATAAAAATTAACTGTAAAAAAATAAAAACATTATTTTAAAGACATTTCAAGAAAATAGTATCGAAAATAGTATCAAAAAAGTACTGGAAATTGAATATTGAAATTGAAATTTTGCCGAAAAAAAAGCAGGAAGAAAATCAAGTTTTATTTTCTGCTAGAAAAAATGCAACATTCTTCGTAAAGGTCAACAAATAACTCAAAACTAATGTAATGTTCAGGATATAGTTGATGGCCATTTACAAGAACGTTCACTAGGAACCCAAAGAAGTATAATTATGTAGATTAATCTCAATAGCAATAATACTCATACATGCTTAAACAGTTTTTAAAACTTTCAATTCAAATTTAATGTATTAAGCATGAAATTAAATAATTCTTGTATACATATACTTACTTAATCATTATTTTCTTCCATCCACATCCTTTCATGCATGATATACCTACATACAAAGAACATTATAAATATAATGACCAATTAATTATAATTAGCATCACTACCATCCTGCTATTTATATGCGCTACTTCTGTGTGTGTCAGTTGTAGGATTGTATCGTTTTACATGAGTATGTATTATAACACGTTATATATAGATCATTTTTTGAACAATATTATACATACGTATGTTTATCGTACCAGAAATTATCATTTGTAGCCGCCACACATTTATAGGTGTTTTACAAACAAAAAATACACAAAAAAATCATTCAAGTTATTTAATTTAAAATGTAATATAATCATAAATATGGGACTATCGATATTATTTTTTATTTAATTTAATTATGTATTCAAGCACATATATTCGTATATAATATCCATAATCTTATTAGTTAGTCGTGTTTATTCGTATTTATTATGTGTTATACGATCAAATTTAAATTTATGTATTCAGTATTCATATCTAAACATCATCCTTAGTATACTCGTATGTACATATATGCATGCGTACACATGTAGGATTTCCATCTATATATACATATTATATGTATGTAATTTTAATTCATTTAATATTGTATTTTCATATTAATTTGAAAAAAATAAATAAATAAATAAAATGAATTATGCCAAAAATATATTCAGGTGATACGGGTCGATATATTTATATTACACTATACTATATTGAATTTAAAATTAATGCTAATTAGCTGGTCTGACATAGATAGTACATTATATGCATAATGATATATATGATTATATATAATATCATGTATACATATGAGTATATAAGTATTCGACAATTTAAAATTGCTTATTTGCATATGTTTCTGTTAAGGAGATATATATTATATACAATACACAATATCCAATGTATATATACATGGGGAATGTAAATATATTTACCAATCTATATACAAGTACAATATAAATGTAAATATACACATATTATTTCTTTTAAATACACATTATAATGTTTACTGTATATACAAGTACAATTATTTTTTAAATAAATTCATGTATGTACATATACATATGTAGGTACATTTAAATGTTAAATAATTAATGTAAGTTAATTTATAAATATTTACATATTCGTCGTATGTCGTATATAGTATTATGTAAATATATTTTTATGTTCAAAATTAAATTACATAAGCAAAATTAACTCGAAAAATTAATTTTTATTTTAATAAAAAATTTAAATCGTATAATATTATAATCGAGTATTATACGTATGTATACTTTAACATTCAGGATAAATATCATTTTTTTTTCTTTTTTCATTTTTTTAATAAATTATATTGAATTTAAATGAAAGGGGTATCAGGCAGGATAGGTAATAATTAATTTAATAATGTGTTCAAACATATAACAAATTAAAAACTATTACAATTCACCAATAATGGAATGAAGAATTTTAAATAACACATTATGGACTTAAATTGTAGGATGATATGTAAATTTAAGTTAGAGTTAGTCAGCATGTAATGAACTGGCAGCCGTGCTTGACTTAGAATTAACTATAGACTATAATCAGTAAAATGTTAAAATAAATAATAAAAAAAATGTAGGTTATCGAATATTTCATTTTTAATAATTATTAAATAAATTTTTTTTCAAAATATTAAATAAAAATAGTAGTTGAATCCTGAACATAAAAATGGGTACTGCACTGCATAATAATTGAAAAAACATAAATGAAAAAAATGTAGTTCCATCAAATGTCAGAATATATGTACATATAAGATATAAATAAAAAACCGTTAAATAAAAATTGTTAAACTAAAGAAAAATTCATATGATTATTCTTTATTGTTGAATCTTTAAAGCTGCAATATTATGAGCATAAAAATGTGCTATCGCTTAATATACGCTACGATAGTACGAATGTACGAATAATATTGCACATATCTTGTGTACTCATATTTTCATTCTACAAAAAAAAAGTTGATTTTCTCTCCGAGTAGAATGCTAAAGCTAAAATCAACTAACAACATTTAATACTTGCTCCTCCCCTTCTACATTATACTTACTTTGTATCAGTGTGATTATTGAACTAGTTCACGGTAACTATATATAGTATTCGCTATACCAGTACGAGTGAGTAGTATTTGTATTTTACACACTCGTATATTTTCATTCTTGAGGAAAAGTGGACTTCCTCTCTCAGTATGGAATGCAGCAGATATTGTACATGACAAAACACTCGGAAAATCAACTAACAGCATTTAATACTTGTTCCTCTACTCTATAAACATAAACATTCTGAAGCAATGGAAGTCATTGACTATAGTAGTACAGTATTGAGTATCTGTATAGTGTACGGATTCGCAACGATAGTACGAGTAGTAGTATTTCACACATCATGTGTATGTACTAATTTCTGAATTTTCATTTTTAAACTTCGAATGATATCTATAGCAGTACTACTTATTAATCGTGAAATTCTCCACTGCAGTTATATTCCGTATAATAGTTCTATGCATAAATATTATTATTTTGGCCTTAATTTATTAAATTTTATTCAATGTGCAATCATATAACTTATATGGTGTTTCATAAAATATTTTTTTTTAAATTTATTGATTAAATCAAAAAACAACAAAAAAATTAAATGAAAAAGAAAACCACAAAAAAACAAAGAAATTGTTTAATTTTATACCATTCAACATTCGTATAACACATACACAGAAAAGCATTATGGATATATTTTTATATATTTATACCATATATGCATTATCACTATATTAGCATTCGTGTGTAGTTACATTGATATACATATATGTATTCATATGTACAAATATAAATGTGTATTTGGGCGAGTTTAATCCAATATTTATGTACGTTTAGTGATACCAACATTCATACAATGTTCGTATGGATAATATGTATGTAATATGTTAACTGAGCAATATTACAATACATATGTATATATGTTAGTATACTACTTAAATATACATATTTTTACATATGTACATATCTTTTTGTATAAAATATATCTATGTATATACATATACTTGTGTATTCCTTATATTGTATAATGAGATTTTATTGATCGAAAATTTAATTAAGTTAAATACCACATATTTAATTTATGCGTTTATCCATTTAAAATTCAATTGTTTGAAGCTGTTTTATTTATTATTACACATACCATTTTATTTTTGTTGTATATTTTTCATTTTATACTTTATTATGTAGTAGAATATGTATAAATACTCATATATTTTGTGAGCGCAATTGTGTATAGTATTTCATTTATGTTCAGTTTTTTTTGTTTTGTTTTAGATTTAAATTTTATAAATTTTGTATAACAAGTATTAAAGTACACATAAACAAATACACATGTACAGTATGTACCTCTATACATTATTATACACTCGTACATGATATGGGTACAAGTTCAAAAATTGTATTCAAACTTACATAAAGATATAAATTAAGTACATATGTAATATTATAAGTACATAATATTTTATAAACATATGTACGTATATGTCTGGTGCTGTAATTTACAATTGAATTCTATATAAGTACGTACGATATACAAATTCGTTTATATATGCAGTGTGTTATCTATAATATATATACATATATATAATACATAATTGTAGATCAAATCAATATCATAAGTAAAATATTCGACATTTATAGATTATGTCAGATTTATAGATGTACAAACTGATATTCGGTATTATATACGAAATACATACTTAAAGCACATATAAAATAAATACTAGTATAATAAATAATAGTATTCATTTTATATGTGCTTAAAGTATACACACATACATAACTTTATATATTTTTTTCATTTGTAATGTAAACGCAGAAATAAATTTTTGAAAACCAAAAAAAAAAAAAAAAAAATTAAATGACTGTACTCCTTGTATACATTTTAATCTACATACACTTTATACAGTAAATAAGAATGAAAATGAAACATATTATGTTCAATATGTTTTATATGCAATTCTATATATTCCACTTATATATAGAATTTTGTCTTTATATTATTATAATTTTTTTTCCCCAATCTATGTGCTTTTAAATTTTGCAATTATCGTTTTTTTTAGTCTTGTTTCGGTCTGAAATTCTTATTCATACATTCATACATATGGCTACTGCAGTGATAATACCGATTAATGTTTATTTTGAACTAAGATGGTTATAAAAATTAATCATGATGAAAAGTAAGAAGATATAGTTAATCAGCTGACTTTCACTTTATTTTTTTCGACGGCAATAATTAAATTATTATTTATTCCGTATAAAATGTTGACCGATGCTTCTTTTAACTACGATTATAGAAGCTATATGCGTTCATGTAGCTATACAGTCAATATAACTTCAATAGTTAACTACTATAACCATAGCATAACTTTAATGGGTATAGTGAAGTTTTAAAACACGCTCCTGTTATAAATTATTTTGTTACACGATTTTCAAAAATACAGATACACAATGTACATGAATAGAAAGGATATAGCTTATGAATCAAAAGATACACAATAATTCGAATTTAAAATTATTTACACACTTATTTGAAATTCTCATTGTACAGAACGACAGCAACAACATTTAACACACGCCTCATAAACACGCCTCAAAATAATCTCAAAAGTTCATTCAAATAGTTTTTAAAAATTTTATGAATATTCGCATTATTGTCTTCTGTAGCTATGAAAATATATAAAATTTTTTATACAAATAATAAAACAATTAATATGTTTTTATGAATATTTTTCTATATAAATGATCTAGAATAAATAATTCCATATTTGAATTGTAACCAAAATTATTTGAACAAATGATTCTAATTATGACATTAGTCACATTTAGATAACATTTCAATACACTTTTATTAAATCGTTTTTTTTTTTGATATAAATAGCAATCAATTTTTTTAAAATTTAATTAGTTTTTTAGTTAACTTGTTACTATAAACAATTTTATCTGTTCGAAAAACATAAAAAAAAAAATGTTCATAATATCATTTTTTGCAGCGATTTTAGTGGCAGTCATCGCTAACCCAGAACTTGAAATTATACAGAATCGTCGTTTTGTACCAACCAAAACGAATGGATCTGATACAGATGGTTTTGGCATTAGTCAAGTTAGAATTATTGGTGGAAAACCGGCTGTAATAGAACAATCTCATTATCAAGTTGGACTATTTTTCGCTCCCTCCAAAGGTTCAAGAAGAGGTTTTTGGTGTGGCGGTACTTTAATATCTGAACAATATATATTGACTGCGGCTCATTGTTTTTTTAAAGTTAATAATCCAAATGATTTTTTGCATTTTGCAACTGTTTATCTTGGTGCAAGAAATCGAGATGATCCAAGTGAAAAAGGACAAGAAAGATATGATGTTACAAGTGAAAATTTCATAATACACAGTCGTTACGATCCTGTAAGATTAATAAATGATATCGCCCTAATAGAATTACGTACACCAGTCAGATTTAATGGTAAGAAACAAAAAAAATTAATTTTTCAATTTCGCATGTAATATAACGGAAATTTTGTTTTTTTATATAACTTGGTATATATTTATTATTTCAGACTATATTAGACCAGCTCGTTTACCAAGCCGTATGGTACATACTAAAGAATATTTGAATGGAAAAACAATCGTTTCATCTGGATGGGGTGGCACAAATAAATTAAAAGAATCGCCTTCGCAATTACTGTATATAAATACAATAATACAATCCGGTGATGTATGCTATCAAGTATACAGGGAGATCTATAATGATGATAGAATGGTTTGTATAAATGCTGTGGGTAAAAGTACATGCAACGGTGATTCTGGTGGACCACATATATATATAGAAGATGGTGTTAAATATGTTGTTGGTGTTACGTCATTTGGTTCAACATCATGTGTTGAAGGTATTCCACAAGTTTTGACAAGAGTCACTTATTATCTAGATTGGATTGCTGAAAAAACTAGATTTCGTGTACCGATGTGATTATTTAAATTTATTTTAAGCAAAACTTATCTGCTTTCAAATAATCTTGTGTTTTTTCTCGAAAATACTAATGAATAAAAATAATAAATTTTTTTAAAATTAAAGAATAAATTATTTTTTAAATTCAATCGTAATTTTTCATATTTTTAAAATTATTACAAAGAGTATTTAATTTGTCTTTTAATCAAATTGATAATGAATTGCGTTATTGTTGGTTTAAACGTGTCCATTGTAAAAAAATTCTTAGAAAAATTCAATAAAACTTCTTATTGACATACAACACATGTTCTAATATTTTATAATAATTGTGATCAATATAAATGTCGAATATTTGAAGTCGCAAGCAATGTTGCCAAGAGAATCAATTTCAGAGCCTAAAATTTAAATTCAACGCTCAAAAACTCCTTTGACACCGAAGCGTTGATTGAGTGATTTATTCAAACAATGAACTGATATGTGTTACGACCGACGAATTTCAATTACGAATTTAAAAAACTTTAATAAATTTTTGTTTTCTTTTTGGTTATTTAATACTACTAAAATATGATTGTTTGGTTTGAAAAAGTGTATTCAAATTATGACAAATTTATTATTTCAAAAATATATTATTTTGATTGTAAAATTTAAACTGTCACGTTTTTATTAGCACCTACATTTTATGTTTATGAAATTTCAATACTTCAGTGAGTCAAATTGACTCTTAAAGCATATGATTTAAAATGACAATTTTGGTCAAAATTTTTATCGGTTTTTTTGTATACCCAGAAGAATTTTAAATTTGAAATCCTTCTCCGTACTACCTAGTGCGGTAAATAAATTAGGCAAAACGAATCCTAAAATCCTACTTTTCCTTCTACTTCTCTTTCTACATTTCAAATACTCAACACTTGTTTGTCCATGCTTGTTCACAAATGAAAATATAGTCAAAAGATTTATCATCGTTTTTTTTTAATTTACACAATCTGAATCCCAGTTTCAATCTGAAATTCTTATTCGTAGAGAGCTACTACAGTGTAGCACATTAAATAGACGAGAAAATGAAAAGAGGATTTTGTACATTACAATCAATACTCAAGTATTTAATAACCATATTTGTTTACAAATGAAAATGAAGCTCAAAACATTTATTATTTTTTCTTGTTCCCAGCAGTGTAAATTGGGAGTACTTCCTTATGGAATCGATTCTAGAACTAGTGCTCATCATCAGCTTTCATCAGTACCCATTACATCTAATAGTTTATTTAAGTTCTGAAAAACTGATTCTATAATGACTTACTTTTTTATTAAAGTAATGTGGACGGTAATTCGGTTGTTTATAAAATACGGAATATTTTTCAAACTACTTCCGCTCTGCATTACTTTTTTGTGAATGTAATGCAGTCTGTAAGTAAAATTATTGATTGTTAGCAGATACAGAAATTTCGACATGTTTATTCATGTTCACAACAGGAAAATTCCTATTACATTTGAAGGCGTAATAAGAATTTTGAGTTTAGTTTGTGATTTGATTTAGAATTGAAAAGTGTATACATGTACATACTTATTTGAATTGATAAAATTGTTAACTTTGAAAATTAAATTAAAAAATTTAGATATATAATAACTTCTAATAGTGCTAATTTCTAAATACAATATTCAAAAATATTTTTTAACTTAAAAAGGATTAACAAAATGTTCAAATAGGATTTTTTTTTCGAAGGCAATCACGAAAAATGCCAAAATATTAATGATGTATTGAAAAGTAAGTTAATGGTAAATTTTTCTTTCATAATTTTGCTATATGTTAAATAAAATTATTTTACATATTTTCAGAAGTAATAAAAGAAGAAGATAACACCAAGGAATATGAAGCCGCAATCAGAGAGATATTTAAGGCGTGTAAAAATAAATATTTTAAGAAGATTTGTCTGCAAAACAAAAAGAAATATTAATAATTTTTGAGTTAAGTTTAGTTTAGTTTTAAAAAATGAACTAATATTTGTTTTTGCTTAAGAATTTATTTGAAATATGTATACAATATATATTTTTTGTTTTTGTTCCAAATAAAACTTAAAATTTGAAATGAAAAAGTGTTTAATTTGTCCTTTTTAATTTACATTTATAATTATATATCCATTAAAAAAATTAATTCTGAAGAACAACTGAAAAAACTACTTCTTTTTCCTTGCTTGTTCATTACTTCCGTAACTACTTCTTCAATCGATTCTTGGTAATGCAGAAGGTAGGCGATTGGTTGCCTCCTATGACATCTAATGTAAAATGTAATGCGTATTTTCTGATCAATGGAATCTGAACGAGAAGTAGTTGCTGTTCTTTTGCAGTAGTTCCAGAATCGATTGAAGAACTACTTCCTTACACTACTGGGTTTACAGGGTTCTAGTTTTTCTTCTTATTTTCTTGTTTAAATTATGTACTATACTTTAGTAGGCGAATGTGAAGAAGAATTTTAGATTGAAACTATAGATTCATGTATACATAAAAAGAAGTAGAAAGATAAGCGAATAATAGTTTCTTTTCCCTTATCTTGTTATAGTTGTGTACCACGCTATATTAGCCATGTACGAAGGAGAATTTCAAATTGAAAAAAGATCCGGATGTGAACAAGAAAAACCGATAAATGTTTTGATCTACATTTTCATGTGTAAAGAAACATGGTCATTGAACTCTTGAATTTATGTATGTATAATGTAAATAATTTAAATAATTTATTTATAAAACAAAAATAAATAAATATATCCATAACCCTGTACATTCATTATATACACAAATATAATATTAATAAAATAATGAAATCTAATTTCAAACCACATAATATAATAGGTATAATGTTCGTAAATTATAAAAATTGGATACTTGTGTAAGTGTACATATGTATGTACATTGTACATATATGAAAATAATAAATTAATATAGTTTGAAGTTAATTTATTTGTAAACAAAATGAGTAGGTACTGTTTATAGATACATATTCATTATCATTATGTGTACTTTTAAATTAAATTATGGTAATTTATGTCAAATGTCACGTATGTTTTAATTGTTATTTTATGTTGTTATTATATATAAAATAATAATATTAAAAAAATTTAATAAACATTTTTTATTCAAATATAATTTATCTCATACTGAATATGTATCTACATACCTACATGCTTATGCTTTCGCAACTATTACATACAGTGTAGTAATAAGTGCCCTCATTTAAAGCAATTTATTCACAATTTTACAAAAAGCTAATATTCTGTATTGTTCGTGATAAATAAATATTGTTTATTGATTTAATGACTGTACGATTCAGAGTAATATTTATCGAGTAGTTTTTTTACTATTTTTGTAGGTTCACTTTGAATACATGGCTTCAGCAGTATTTTGGGTTCGATTCCCGTGACAAGAAAAAAAAAACCTAAGAAAAATAATTTTTATTACTTTTATTTTCATCTTTCACACAGAAATTCACTCAGCTTTTATTAAATATCAATCTATTGAGAAGAAAATTTGATACATCTTCCCTTGTTGACGACAAATAACTCAAGTTCTGAAAAATAGATCTGATCACGATGTACATAATTGATTTTTTGTTTCTTTTTAACAACAACTTAATCAAAATTAAACTGTAGATAGTACATACCGGACAATAAGTCTAGGAATCATTTTAGTGAAAGCTGACGCTAACGCAAGGAGCTGTAGTTCTGAAGTTGAAAGAAGAAAAAGAATTTTTGAAATCACCCACTCCCTTTATTCAAATTTTTAAAAATATTTCTGACTTAAATTTTGATGTGAATATTTCAAAATTTTATAAATTATTTTTAAAAATTTCACTTTATTTCGCACATTAATTGTTTATCGATCAAAAAATAAAAATAAATCTTTATCTATTTAATGAAAACAAATACATACAAAACAAACCCTAAAACATTTCACTAAAAATTTCATCTTTCATCGACAACATCGTATTTTCAACAACAACCAAAAAAAAACTGTTATTTTTGTTCTTTTTGTTTTTTAACAAGAAAAAAGAATTACTTTTGTACACATACATACACACTTTTAAAATCAAATCATTTTTTTTATTTGTACTCTCAAAAAAATATGTTTCCCAAACGAAAAAAACGAAACGAAAAAAAAAAACATGTAAACAACAAAAATAAATTTCATATTACATACTTAGATACATAAAAAAAACTAGAATGAAACAAATACTTAAAAAAGTGAAAAAAAAAATAAATAAAATAAATAAATCAACAAAAAATATTTCATATGTAATGGCAGTTTTCTTCCGACATTTAAAAACTGTCTTAGAAAATACGAGTACATATATAAGTATAGAAAATCGAAAATAAAGTATAGAAGAAAGAAAGAAGAATTTCTTCTAAGAAAATTCATTATCATTTTTTATATAACGTGCATGTGTGTATATACATATACGAATATCGAATACATAATTGTGAACAGCAATATACATACATAATGTGGAATATTTTTTAAATTTTCTTTACAATTTATTGTGTGTATGTAATACTCATATGTGCATATACATATAAAATAAAATTTTCTTTCTAACCAATAACCAATATAAGGTGTATAACGGTACATATACTCGTATTTTACTTAAAGCTTTTAAAGATGTTACATACATATTTTGAATGACAATGAAATTTTTTTCTTTAAAAATTAACCTAAAATCTGAAATGTATTTAATCAATTGAATACGCTAATTAATGTTAATTTGTTATTACTTATCCTTGCTTGTACTGCAATTTATATTTTAATTCATCCTTCTTTATAGATACTAATTAATTTAATCAATTTGATTAAAATCAAAAAATAATATATACGTTTTAAAGGAAAAGGATTTTAGATAATTTGAAATAAATGTACCCGTAATTATAATCGATAAAATATGTACATCCTATACATACATATATACATGGATTAAAAAATATCAAAGTGTTATTTAAATTTAAATTTAAATTCGAACATAATATGATGTATTTAGAATAAAATCTGAATATGATGTGAAAAATTGGATTTGAAAAGTTCGACAGTTGTACTCGAATGTCATACATATTTACTTACTTGGCAGTAGAAGAAGTGAAGCAAGTATAAAATGTTGTTAGCTGATTTTGTGTGTTTTGTCATGTACAACATTCGCATTCTACTCAGAGAGAAAATCAACTTTTTGTGAAGATAGAAAATACGAGTACACAAGATATGATGTGTAAAGCTGAAGGCCTAGTGTACGTTTTTTATGCTTTTCACGCCTCGCATCTGTTGATGTACGTGAAGCATGAAATTTGAACAACATTAAAATATATGTAATAAGTTTAAATGATCAGGCATGAAAATCATTTAAATTCGACAAAACATAGAAGTTGGTTAACTTTCAACTTTTCATGTGGCAAAGCATGATAAAGTAGGAAGAAGAAATAAGTTTCTGAAGTTTCTTTGACGCGTACATTGGGCCATACAAAATCAATTCAATGCGGCAAAAGATGAAAAGTTTGTAAAATGTGAAAAGTGTATAAAGAGTGAAAAGTTTTTCTTCTACATTGGGTCTTCAGCTTAAAATACTACTCGTACTAGTATAGCAAATACTATATAGTTACCTGCCGTACAAGTTCAATGTTCGTCAACTGCTAAAGAGTATATGATGTAGGTATAGAAGGGGAGGAGCGAGTATAAAATTTTTTTAGTTGATTTTCCGTGCTTTTTATAATATGTTTCTTATTTTAAAATCGAATTATTCTCTGAAAATAAAATTTTAAATTATTCTTTTCTGTTTTAAATCAATTTGAAAGTAACAAAGTGAAAGTAGTGCATTTATTTTTAAAACTCTCACAAAAAGTTTCTAACTAATATCGATTTCGTTATTAAACCAAATTAATTTTTGTATAATTTCTAAAACAGAAAATGAATTGTAATTAATAATTGTATCAAAAATTCAGTAAAACATATCCATCCTTCCATATACAGTTTTATGTATGTATGTACTGTAACTTTTATATATGTAGTCGTAGTGATACATATACAATTAAATCTGAATAATTTTTCAAAAAAAGAAAAAAAAAGAACAATTTTTTCATTTTAAATTAATCAATATTAATATACATTTTATTTTCCCTGAGGTAATTCATACACTAATTTGCCCTTAACTGTGACTATAAAAATATCTGCTAAATAAATTGTACATTTCTAAAATAAATTCTTTAAATATTTTCATATATAGTACTTATAATATGTACGCTAGTGTATATAATTTATACACTACATGCATGAATACTTGTACATAACGTACATGACATAAAATTCATTGGTATGTAATAGTATATACATTATATATGTATATAGTTTTAATTTTTGTATCAAATTAAATCTTTTTAAAATGAAATTATCCTTCTTTTACTATTTACGTTATTTTAATTAACACTATATATACGTACATATAAGAAAAATTCATTTGAAATTTTCATTTCGTTAATACATTTCTAGATACAAATACATTTCTAGATACAAACACATTTCTAATACCACTACTATTAAATTCACGTTTTATCTGTAAGTATATAAATTTATGCTCATATACATACCTACATATGTATATACGTATATATATATTTATGGATATACCTATATACAAAAATTCTTACTGAAGTGGTTTTCATTTAAAATAAAAGAAAATGAAAAATTGAAAAGAAATTTAAATTTAAATTAAAATATGTGAATCTGTATATTATGTATACATTTAGGTATATAAAAAATATTCATTGCACGTAAAAGATATAATTAATACATATACATATTTTTATCTGTTACTATATGTAATGTCTACTATTCAACTATCTAATGTAAGTGTAACGTATACAAAATTATATATTTTTTTAATTGAATTTAATTAAAAATTAAATAAAATGAATTTTCATTTTATATATAGATTTTTCAAATGCAAATTAGAAATAAGTGTTTTTTTTTTTTTTTGTTTTTTTGTTTTTGCTATTTTAAAATACCTACTCAATAAAATTAAAATTTGTTCATTGTTCATTTGTTCAAATTTATAATAAGCATTCTTCAAGTAATTTAGTATATAATGTATACTGGCTATTAATTATCAAAAGTGGAGCTTGGTGGCGCAAGTGCTAGATCAATTGGCTGGCACTTCATCTCGAAGTGCAGGTTGACTCCTACCCACGGCAAAAGTAAAAATAATAATTTTCAATTTTTCGTTGCCTATTTCCAACTAATCCTGCTCGAAAAAAGAGCTTACAAATGCTGATAAAAAAGTACACTTGTTACCGTTACCGACAGCACAATCTGAGCTCATTTATGTAAAAGAGTTTGGGTGAGTTTCAAAACGCCTCAAAAATGAGTTGTGATACGGCATCAAAACAGTCGTGATTCAAAGTTTTAAAACAGCATTAATGCTTCGCATCGATATTGCAATTCTACAACTTTGACGTTTTGAAACGAATTCGTTGTTTTGTTTTGACAACAAGAAAAATAGTTCACCTCCTGCAGTACATAATTTTAAAATTTAATTAATTCATTCTCTACACTAAATCAAAAAAGGTGAAACAATTTTTTAATAAAGTTAAACAATATCAGGATGGACATATTTTATAGCCATTTTCGAATGAGCAAAAACACCTCCAGTGTAAGTACTCGAATAATATAATACTCTCCATTTTTTGGAATTTTTCATTAATATTAAAACACTACACATTAAAAATTCAATTTATCATCATAAAAGTATAAAATGTTTGTTTAAAACAGATTGACCTTTGATCCCATACAACAAAATTCATATAAAACTAAATCATTAAAATGCTACTGAGAAAAAAATCTATTCAAATCTATTTTGCATCATAAAAATTCTGGATGCGTAGATTGCTTGACAGATGCGTTTCAGATGCATTCACAATGAGTTTTGAAACTGTAGACATTGTCATCGATTTAAGTGTTATAGTTTTGAAACTGCTGATTATGCATCGAGGCGGTATTTAAACGTTTTGAAACTCACCCTTTGCTTCTCTATCAGCATTCCAACAACAGCAACTCAGTGTAGGTAGTGGTTCGCATCGCAAGCGCAACTCAATCCACATTAATTGAATTGCGCACATGATAGTAATAAGACTAGGCTTCAGTGAAGGACTAGGCTCGATATGAACTATCGCATCATTGAAGAAGAAGAGTAGAAATAAGAAGAAGAAGAAGAACAACAAGAAGAACAAGAAGAAGAATACGAAGAATTTATTACATATAGAATAATTAAAACAAAACGGCATAACAAACATAAGTATGTAATTTGGCAAACAAAAACAAAAACACGTTCATTTATTTAATCTACCATAGATCTAGAAAATAAATTATCTAGCAATTTATCTAAATAATTTCTGTAAAACATATTCTAATTATTATAAATAAAAATACATTTAAAAATGATAACTGAAAATATTTAGAAAAAAACTAAAAAAAAAAAAAACCAAAGTGTGAAAAACATGATCTGTTTCAAATCTTCTATTTAATTTTAATTTTGATTTAAAATAAATGTTCTTTTTTTTTCAGTGATTTTTGTCCTTAGCCGAAAAAAAAATAGTGATTTTCTTTTTTATTCATTTTTTACTTGTTTTTGTTTTTCTCTGAATCATGAAAGCAATTTAAATTGACTGTGAATCTATGTATATCGAAAAGTTTAAGAAATATGCATACATTTAAATATATAAATAAACATATGGAGATAAAGGAAAACGAAAATCAAAAAAAAAGGACGTTTTAGGTCACTGGAATACTCTAGAGAATCATAAATTCTTGTTTACATGTAATTGGTGTCGTTTCTCTTTTGCATTTCTTTCTTCATTTTGTCTTTGGGTTAACGAAAAAAAAAAATGTTAAAAAAAAGCTACAAAAAAGGATTTTAACCATTTCTGACTTTTCACTTCTGTTTTATTTTTCTTTCTTCCTTTTTTTTTCATTTTTCTATTATAGATTATGAATTATGACCACATCTGCATTATATTCAGATATGATACTATATAATATCTGCAGTGATATTATGTAAAGGCGTTTAACCCCAATTTACATGAAAACGCATAATTTTCAATTTTAAATAAATTTGATTTTGATTGGAAAAATATTTAGAGAATACTAAAAAATAAATAGACAAAAAACAAATGAAGAAAAAAAACATGAAAATTAAAAGGGATTTATTTTTTGATTTCTATTTTATATGTTGATGTTGTCATTTTTAGATTAAAATAATTATTGCATTAAATATTTTTAAACATATAAGTACTAAGAATGAGAGAGAGAGAGAGAATTTAAAAAATGAATTAATACCTTATATAATAATACTAATAATAATAATAATAATAATAATAATAATAATAATAAAATACAATAGGATCCTAAAATATAAAATCCCTTTGGAATATTATTGTTCATGAAAATAGGTCTACATAAGTATATTAGACGTATATTTATATTATATTATTATATTTAATATGGGCTGGGTATGTATACAAATGATGCCTTTGAGTCCTTTTTCAAAATGAACAATAGAAGATTATTATACATCACATATGTGCTGGTATATACATATTACGTACGTAATATTATGCAAATAAGTTAATTACAAGAAAATTGATTTCAAATTAAATCAGATTGAAATGAAGAATATAGAAAAGGAGAATATACTTACAATAAAGCTATATGGCTTTATTGAGTATGTTAATTTGAATATGATCAAAAATGAATATTTTATGAAAATTATTGTAAGAATTAAATATACTTTAAAATAATAATTTGTCTAAAATGGAATTAAATTTGAGAAAAATCAAGTATGTATATGTGTGTACGATCATATACAGTCTCGTTTATGTATAAGAGTTGTCATAGATTTGAATAAACTTGTTTTAATTTCAAATGAAGTTACATTTTATTATTATAAAGAAATTTCAAATGTTGTTTATTGAGTGTTTAATATAAATTTTCTTCTCATTCTCGAGTCAAACTTACTTAATACCAAATACCAATAATCACCACAATATCAAACGTGGAAGTTGAAATACATATACTACTACATGATGAACATCTTTAAAAAATCATTTAATTTGAAAATAATCGTGTGCTAGCTACAATATTTGATTGCTACTTGCTCTATTTTAATATATACGTAGAAGGATGCTTATTGATAACACAAGTGGTAGAGCAATTGGCTTACTGATCTCGAAGTGCAACCAAGTGCAGGTTCGATTTCGATTCCGAGCAAAAGTAAGAAAAATAATTTTCGTTGCTTATTTTCCCAACTTTCATTGCTCCCAAACTTTACTCAGCTTTGAATGAGCTTAGAAATGCTGATAAGTATAAGTGGATAAGTGGTCTACTTCTACTTGCTAACAAAGTAAATATATCTTCTAAGCCTGATGCCTGATCATATAAAAGAGGCTGCTTCTCTGCTAACAACTCAATAGTTTGCAATTGTAATCTACGTTAAACCGTAGTTATATTCATGATAGTAATAAAGTCTAGAAATCACCATCAAAAAACCTATAAAATTTTTACACATGGAAGTACGGAAAATAATAAGTAATAACATTCCTTTAATTTTGTTAAGTTATTTAATTTTCAGGAATTATTGACTTTTTATTTTCGAAAATCTATATGTGAAATGCTCGTATTTCATATACCTATAGTCTTGAAATGAAAGTAAAAATTATGCATCGTTGAGCGTGAATTTCATTTTCAAATCTCAGTTTAATTGAAAATAAATTTAATATGTATTAAACGATTGTATTTACACTTCTTGTGTATGAGAAAAAACAAATTTATTTTGAATAAAAAATTGTATTCAAATACGCGAGTATATAATGTACATAAGGTATTTGTGTGTACTTTTATGTAAATTTTACTTCAAATTTATATGAATAAAATGTATGAACATTGTGCACAATATAGTATATGTACATTGTAATTGTATGTGAAAAATGTAAATTATATACAAATGCATGATATGCATGTTTTTCAATATACTCTTTCGTTCCACGTTAATATCATTTATAAATCAAAAGATAAAAAATATTTTCTTAAATTTAACAGAAAAAATTACTTCTGAATTATATTTTTTTTTCGAGAGAGAGAGATTTATTTTTTAAATTTTTTCATACACTTTTTATTTTATACATTTCACTATACATAACATGGTTGCACATATGTATACGAGTAGTTGTATTACACCAAAGTAGTTTAGTAGTATTACCCAAACACATTACATGTGCATATAAATAAGTAAAATGTAAAAAAATAAACGATTGTTTAAAAAATTTAATGGATTTCCTTGCTTTTTGTTTTACCACATATGTACAAGTACAATGAATTACATATACGATAGTAGTTGTATACCTATACGAGTATTATATCCGCACATATCATATTTATATTAGCAATATTACGAAATTGGATTTCTAGAGCACGAAATATTCAGGAATTGCGAAAATTAAAAAAGCAAAAAATAAGCAAACAAAATTTTAATTGAAGTGGAATTCAAGAAAACATGAGAACAAAATGAATAGACTAAGAAAATACATTTTCGATTTATTCTTTTTGTTATTTCTATAATTATTCTTCGAAAAATTTAAATTTCCTTTCTAAAAGAAAAAATAATAATTCCTCTTTTTGTGTAATGAAATAAATAAATATATTAATGTAAATAATGTAAGTGCATGGATATACCTACTGAAAATCGAAAATAAATTAAAATGCACATTTTTTTATATTATTATTTGAAAGGATAATTTGCATTAGAAATTTACTATTTTATCCAAACTTTAAAAGTAAACTTTCGAAATAGGAATATGTAGTACTGTATTTTTTTTTAAATAACATTAAACAATACATTATAATATTGTAACATTATAATACCATTAGTGTTAGTTATACATATATATATATATATAATTATTATCATTGTACTTTACATAATGAAATATGTATTTAGGTGAATTGATAATGTAAACAGCTGACTCATATAACTGAACAGTAGCAATTGTAATTGAATTAATTCGACTAGTTAGTTTAGTTTTTCTTATATACTGTTTAGTCTTTCGAACAATTTCATTAACGTAATATCAAGATCTATAAATAAGATTTTATAATATAATAAACTGAAATCTAACAATTAGGATAGAACATTAGAATACAATTTATCATTAGAATTGCATCATTTCAAAAATAACTGTGTATACATTTTACTCTTACGTCGTACCGTTTTGTAATACAAATAGAAATAAAAATTTTTTCATTATTTGTCGAAACAGATAATCGCTTCGCAATAATAATAAAAAAAATGAGAAATTTAAAAATCTCAATGAGAAACAAAACGAAAAATTTTTTCCATTCTTATTTTTTCGACGAATCAGAATATAGACCCCCTTCAGACATAAAAATCTGTTTTTAAGTACAAATGCAACTCCGATGTTTATAATCGATTGCGTTTTCATTGCCTTTCATTGACTTTAAAAAAAATTATATTAAATCAATTCTTTTTCCGTTCAACTGTCATTTTATTATGCTGTTGTCCAGGTCCTTCTTCTTCTTCTTCTTCTTCTACAGTCATGCAGTTTTTAAGAGCACCATGGAGCACCCTTGCCTTTGCGAGGAAAACCCGCCACTATTCTCTATCTGTAGATTGTTCAGGTCCACCTTCTACAAATAATTAAATTCAATAATGCACATCCATATACGAAATTATATAACTAATTTATATCAACTATACTTAGAACTTTTTACTATGTATCTACAAATATAATTACATCGGAGCAATTATTATTATGCATTTAATATGGTAAAGGATGAAAGATGAGGAAAATCTCTTAAAGATTAACTAATCTATTTTTCAATTATGTTTTTTTATCGTCTTTAATTAATTCTATCAAGGTTGAAAACACATTTATCGATAATTAGGTTATTATAAGTAGTTTCTTGTAGTTAATTAGTTATAAGCAAAAAACAAATTAACAAATTTAACAAATTTTCGACAATTACAATAAACAAGAAGAACCAATAAATGCTTTGATCTACATTTTCATTTGTAAACAAACATGGTCATTAAACTCTCAAGTATTTGAGATGTAGATAAAGAAGTAGAATGATAATCGAGTAGTAGTTTTTATTCTCTTTTTTTTGAGTAAATTATGTACTGCACTGATGTAGCAGTCGTGTATGAAGAAGAATTTCAGATTGTTGCTATTTGAAAAGCATATGAGTATGAGCTCTTGATTCGATATTCTTTACGTTTTACCGCTTTACATTAATTGGTTCAAACTGAACCAATCGTGCCAACATCAGGCCATTCTGACTGGATATAATATTTTTACCTCTTAATCAAAATTCACTTTTTTTTTATATATTCAAATAATAATCATGTCTGTTGTACCGAAATAATTGATTACAGCACTACTCTTGTATGCAGATACGATAAATGACATAATTTGTGTATGATAATAAATTAACGAACGTACAGACTTACACAAAATAGATAAATAGTAGATCTGAGATGTCTAATTTTTGAGGTTTCTAAAATTAATTTATTTTTTAATTTTTTTTTTTTTTTTCTAAAATGAATTAAAATTTCTTGCATCACAATATTATAGTAGATATATCATCAAATTTGAAGTATGTATAGTTATGGGCGTATTACAATTATTTCACATGTAAGTTTATTAAACATTTTGGTTAAACAATTAAACGTACTACAGGTTATATGATTGATATAAATATAGTGATATGGTGACATATAGTATGAAATTCTTGCAAATATTCTTAAAATGTTTATACGGTGGCAATGCACTAGATATAATAGGATATTAAACATAATTTATATACTCGTAGTCGTACCCGTACGCGTGTACGAGTAATACGAAAATTATCGTACAAGGCGAATCATACCTCTAGATATTATGTGTACCACGATACACAAATTACATTATTTATGTTACATATTATACTTCATATACATGTGTACATTTATATACAAATAAGGACTAAAAATTTTAATTTACATTTAATTCATTTACGTGATATAAATCTACCCAAAATATACGAACTGTATATCCATCCGTTAATGTAACATTCTGATGTATACATGTTAAATCTAATTGAAAACATATAACACGTATATGTAAGTACCTATATAAATAATTCTCTGTAGTACATTTATGGCAACCTCCTGTATATTTTTTATACCAAAATGTACGTACATTTATTTAAAAAAATAAAATAAAATAACGAAAAAAAAAATACCAAGAATTTTATTAACGATAAACTAATCTATCTTAAAATTAATTGGAATTTGGACGTAATTAAAATCTTATTAAAAGCTGAAAAAATTTAACGAAGAAAATTTATTTATTTTTTTCTTACTGCTTTTAATCTTATTTTTATTTTTCAATAAATGTATATCAGCAAAACGTGAATACGTACATATCTTTTGATATACATACATATTTGTACATATAAACATGATACAAATAATGTACAAATACATATATAGTAATTTAGGTATAAATGTATGTTTAAAAAACAAATTATCACCCTATTAATTTATGTAGAGAGACAGACAGGATGCAACACATGTATAGATTTTTATTCCATTCTCTTTATAGCGAAACATACATATTTACATATACATGGATATTCTTTTCTTCAATATATGTACCTACCATACATACATACATAACGTAAAAAATGCATATACATTTTAGTGTTCGTTTCGTATCATTCATTATTTTATAACAACATGAGCCCAAAAAATTATATATAATTTTATGTAGATATGTACATATATACATATGTAGGTACATATATGCGAATATATGTATACTCTGTTGATATTATACCTACCTTTGTTATGTAGCTTTAAAATTCCAAAAAAAAAAAAAAATAAAAAATAAAAAAAAAAGAATTTCTGAATTTTATGCAAGCTAAAGGCTAAATTATGTATATCCAGATAATGTATGTATATAATATACATACACACATGTAAAAGTACGTGCATATGTATACAGGATTCAATTACACATATATACATATGTACTTAGTATTGTTATGCATATGTACTTGAAAGGATGAATTTATAAATGGAGTACATTATATACATTTATGTATGTTATGTATGTATAGTTAAAGAAAGGATAATTATTTATATATACCTACATACTCGTACATTATATACACATGTGGTATACATATTTATATTTATATGTACATGCATTAAATATGCAATTTTTAGAGATTATAATATATACGTTTATATATAATATATGTATATAACGCACGCATATATACATATACAAAACATAACCTAGCTATTCATATATAACATGTAATCAGGACATATACTCGTTCTCGTACATATATACATAAGTTTATAAGATATACAATTTTTATATATTATCGTGTACTATACATAATGAAAAGATAATACATAAATAATATATGTATACATATACATGTATACATATATACTTTATCTAATATTTATATGGATATTCATATACATATTATAGAATTAGTATTATGTACATGATAACATAATAATAGTACCAAAAATGAATCTGAAAATTTTAAAACTTATGCCCTAGGACTCTATTCAAAATTGAATTCACTCTTATATACACTATATACATATATCGTACATTATATCATTATTATTTTCTACATACACTATATCTAGAAATTGAGACAAAAAGGAAAAGTATAGAACAAAGAAGAATATTAGCAATGCATCTTATATATATGTATACTTATACAATGATTTAGAAAGTACTTAGATATGTACGTACATAATATATTTATGTGTTTGTAGATATGTATATATATATGTAATTTCATATGTCTATTTATGCATATTTTGTACATAAGGTTTAATCAATAAGCACGTCATAATTTTAAAATAAAACACAATGATAACTATACTACTATAGTGATGTACATTTTATTTGTTTATCATTTTGAAGAACAATCCATTGCATTACTTTCTAAAATTACAATATATCGTTTAAATATCGTCCACGGCTTCGTCTGGGTGAAAACCGAAAATGCGCTTCATCCAGAAAATATGGTGTTCTTTTCAAAATCATGAATTGACTTTCAACTGCTCATATGCCCGCAAGTAGCGAAAGTTATAAGCAAACTATAATCAATTGGTTTAAGAGAGTTCTTGAGTCAGTTAAACTTTATAAGCCTTCTTAAAAATGATCGCCAAATGGTCCTGGTATTGGTCGGGGTGTGGGTGAGGGGCTGTCAGTTGGCCGTCTTTACCAAAAAAATAAATAAATAAAGCCTTTTTAAAATGAAGATCATGATACAAAATTCTCTACATATTCTCCATAAATTTCTCGTAATGAACAAAACGTACGGCGAATCGAACATGTATTTTGATAATAAATTAGAATAATATCCATACCTACGAGTATGTGTTGTTGAATCGTGTATACCTTTTCATAATCACTTCCACTTGTCACACAAAATGCAATACCTACTGAACACAGCAATCAAAGTTTAAGATTTACTTTTCGATTAGTGTGTTAAAAGTTCCAACGTTCTTATTGGTAAACCCTATAGATTTGAATTTTTTATAGAATATAATATAATGCATATTCACCTACATTATATATGTATCTTCTGTATGCACAAATTTTTTAATGTTAAATTCTTGGGCCATGTTGAATAATTTTATTCAATTACTTAATAGAAGAGTATACATATAACAAAATTTTATATTATATATAAAAGATTTAATATCATATACAGAATATTTAAGTTTATTTAAAATTATATGTATAAATGAATGTATTTTTATAATATAAAAGGCATATCGCATATATACTATATATATACTTATATATTGTATTCATATACATACATACCGGAAGAAAACAAAAACCTCAAAGCATTTAATATTTTATTCTTATATACAAAAAACGGATACCCCTATTAAGAAGTGAATAATAATAGTCTCAAATTCTGCAAGAATTGTTGAAAAGAAATGAACAAATTTTAAGAAAATTTTGATGTGAAATATAAGAAATCTATAAAAAATTTTATTATCTATATAACTACTATACATAAAAATATATTTTAATTTTCAATAAATTTATGATTATATACATATATACCTAATATGTTATAAATAATAATTTTAAAAATTAAAAGAAAAGTTATAAAAATAAATCATCATCAATATTATCTTCTATACAATCGAATATTCTATCGTTTTTGATTTTGCTTTTGTATCCTCTAAATACTGACGACTAGCACTTTATACGAGCTGCTTACATCTTATACTCACTTTTAAATTTTTGTTTTTATATTTTTAGTATGCAATTCAAATATAAGAAAATAAAATGTCATATACATACATCTGCGTTAATACTTCTTATGCCTATATACTCGCGCACTCGTATGCAGTAAAAACAAATCATAAAAATGATTTTTTTCTTTAAATTTGATGAACTGAAATTTAACGATTATTTCACAGAAATGATTATCATATTTTTGGCTTCTTCTTTTTTCATTTCTTTTTGTTTTGTTTGTTTTTTTTTTCAGCTTTTCAGTCTTGATTTAAATAATTTCTATTTTATTTAAATATATAAATAAAGCAATAAAAATATCTGTGTTATTGTTATTATTATTGTTATAATTTTATAAAAATTCATAATATACAAATACATAAATCTAACTGCGCAATTTTTGTATACAAACAAAATATATTCTAATCTGATATCATAACATAATATCTAATTTCACATCATTTCTATAAAGTTATGTATATACCTCGATATTATTTTTTTGTATATTTTCTTTTATTTTTTATTTCTTTATAAACCTTTTTATCATCGTTTAAAGCTCATTATCATTCCAAGTCCATATACAATCAACACCGCTAATATGTACGTATAAGATATTATGATTATGAAAATTTTCGATTCTTGAAAAGAACATTTACTTTAGTGTTTGAGATTTTTTTTTTTGGATCAATTTTCTTTTAAATTCTTCAACAAAATGTTAAATTTTTATCCAGCTAATATACTATTTTGCGACGTCCGTAATTTAACATTGATTATTGTATTTGTTTGAATTTTATTTCGTTGTTGAACATGTGCGTGCGGATATCGTTACAATACGTTCATAGGAATAAAGCCAAAATGAATCAAATTCTTGAATCTAATAATTATTGAAAATGATTTTTATTTTGAATGTAACTGAAGTTGTAGTTTCATAAACTAATAATTACAGAAAATTTGATAATTAATTACTGTAATAAGTAGCAAAATGAATTTTAAAAGAAAAGAAAAGTTATGAAACATAAATATAAAGAAAATTAGCGTAATTCTAAATTTAAACAAAATATGAATACATATTATAAACAATTTTTGAGACAACTGAAAACTAAATAAAGTATGATTCAAATAAGATAAATATCAAAATATACAAATATTGAAAAACTATTTTGATTATCAACGATTATAATATTGTATCTTGGAAAAACTTCAGATGCTTAATCGCAATGTTGTCTTCCTTTTAAATTGTAAATTATTTCTTGTTTCAACAAATAATGAAATAAACAGTAAATAAAAAACATTTTACGATCATTAATAAAAATGTGTTTGTGTATACTTAATTGAAAATGCTTGGTCTTGCTTGGTCGCAATCTTGGTAACCGAAAATTCAAAATTTTGATACCGGCAAATAATTCTACCGTCAGTATTTTACATTTCAAAAAATAATAGTAGCATCTAGTTTTTGAAAAAAGAAATGCAATATTAATTAAATTGAAGAAAAAAACATTTAGGGAAATTTTTAAAGTGCCACCTATGAACTAAATTTAGTATCTATTATGAGGGATTTTTTTCTTTTCCGGATTGTGTATTAAATAAATAGCGCATAAATGAACCTTTGATTTTACATCTACATTTTAAAAGTAACATTACAAATTAAAAATTAAGAAAAAGGAAATCGTTAAAGCATTATCTAAAAAATAACAAAGATAATACAGTCCTACTAGATGAACCATTTCATTTTTTTTATTTAAATGTATGTATGTTTGCCAAAAATAAAGATCGAAAAAGTTTTTCGAAACAATATCGAAAAAGAGCGAAAGTTTATAATTCAGGAGGGATGTAAATATTAGAGAAAAATAAGAATATTTATATAGAAGAATTAGTTTGTGAGTTGCATGACTGGTTTACTAAATTTTATATGGTTTTGAGGGGTACCATCACTTGTTTGGGGTGCGTTCATGAACATTACTTTATCCATAGCCATGGTGTAGTATTGTTTAAGCAAAGTTATGTTATACTACAGCCATAGTTATGTTAACTTCAAGTGGTTTTGAACGCGATTTTTACCATAGTAGTAGCAATAAATTATCATTCAGCTGTCAAGTCAAGTTTAAAAAATGTTTACATATAAAATTAAAATAAATAATAAAATTTTATATTTTTTGTTTGTCAAAAATTAATTATTTTTTAAAATAGAAGTTTAAAACAAAATTAATTAATTTCAAATAAATTAAATTGAAATTTTCACAATTCACAACAAAAAATTAAATGACAAACGATTTTTTATTATCAATGTCATTACCACTTAAAGGCTTACTATCGTTACTATCGTTAACCATGCTCTCGAGCAGGGTTAATTTTTGACATCAAATAGTTAAAAATTTACTTTACTACAGATGTTTATGAACGCTAAAAAGTTATGTTGGGAGTTATGTTTTACTAAACCACCACCATTCTGAACGACTATAGTTAACTATATAGTTAACTATAGTAACGTTTATGAACGCACTCCTGGTGGGCTGTCAAAGTGTTAAAACAACGTCAGTGTTCATTTTATTCTGTATCTATTCTGAAATTTGGTTTCGTGGTTTGGTTAGGTTTGGTTAGGTTTGGTTAGTTTATTTTGTAAAATAAATGAAATTTGTGTTGTTAATTTTTAAAATTGTATCTACTTTCGCTTTGTTTAATATGTGTTTGTGTGTATCTAATGAACTTTTGTATAGTGTACTCTTTTGTACTCTCTTTTAGCATAAATATGTTCACTTACATTTCACATTCCGTCTGGTAACCCTAATATACATATATGTAATTTTAATTCATTTAATATTGTATTTTCATATTAATTTGAAAAAAATAAATAAATAAATAAAATGAATTATGCCAAAAATATATTCAGGTGATACGGGTCGATATATTTATATTACACTACACTATATTGAATTTAAAATTAATGCTAATTAGCTGGTCTGACATAGATAGTACATTATATGCATAATGATATATATGATTATATATAATATCACGTATACATATGAGTATATAAGTATTCGACAATTTAAAATTGCTTATTTGCATATGTTTCTATTAAGGAGATATATATTATATACAATACACAATATCCAATGTATACATACATGGGGAATGTAAATATATTTACCAATCTATATACAAGTACAATACATATAAATGTAAATATATACATATTATTTCTTTTAAATACACATTATAATGTTTACTGACTGTATATACAATTACAATTATTTTTTAAATAAATTCATGTATGTACATATACATATATAGGTACATTTAAATGTTAAATAATTAATGTAAGTTAATTTATAAATATTTACATATTCGTCGTATGTCGTATAGTATTATGTAAATATATTTTTATGTTCAAATTAAATTACATAAGCAAAATTAACTCGAAAAATTAATTTTTATTTTAATAAAAAATTTAAATCGTATAATATTATAATCGAGTATTATACGTATGTATACTTTAACCTTCAGGATAAATATCATTTTTTTTTCTTTTTTCATTTTTTTAATAAATTATATTGAATTTAAATGAAAGGGGTATCAGGCAGGATAGGTAATAATAAATTTAATAATGTGTTCAAACATATAACAAATTAAAAACTATTACAATTCACCAATAATGGAATGAAGAATTTTAAATAACACATTATGGACTTAAATTGTAGGATGATATGTAAATTTAAGTTAGAGTTAGTCAGCCTGTAATGAACTTGCAGCCGTGCTTGGTTTAGAATTAAATATAGTATAGTCAGTTAAATGTTAAAATAAATAATAAATAAATGTAAGTTATCGAATATTTCATTTTTAATAATTATTAAATAAAATTTTTTATTTCAAAATATTAAATAAAAATAGTAGCAGAATCCTGAACATAAAAATGGGTACTGCATAATAATACATATAAGATATAAGTAAAAAAATCGTTAATTTTTTTTTTTTTTCAAATTTTTAAAAATATACATATATACATAAATGTATATAGTATATATTAAGTGCACGCGAATACTCAGTCCATGGCACCGCCGATCAGTAATTTTATGTCAGATATACATATTATCCAGTTTTATCATCAGTAATCAGTTACTGGTGTACATTGCTGATTGGAAAAATTATTAATCGACTTGGGCAAGAGTAGTTGGCTGGCTGGGGTTCGAACCGTGATCTCAAAGATCGCAAGACCGACACACAACCATCGAGCTATTCAAGCCCCTAATTGTTAAATAAAAATTGTGAAAATAAAAGAAAAATTCATGATTATTGTTTTTATTGTAGAATCTTTAAAGCTGCAATATTATGAGCATAAAAATGTGCTATCGCTTAATATACGCTACCATAGTACGAATGTACGAATAATATTTCACATATCTTGTGTACTCATATTTTCATTCTACAAAAAAAAAGTTGATTTTCTCTCCGAGTAGAATGCTAAAGCTAAAATCAACTAACAACATTTAATACTTGCTCCTCCCCTTCTACATTATACTTACTTTGTATCAGTGTGATTATTGAACTAGTTCACGGTAACTATATATAGTATTCGCTATACCAGTACGAGTGAGTAGTATTTGTATTTTACACACTCGTATATTTTCATTCTTGAGGAAAAGTGGACTTCCTCTCTCAGTATGGAATGCAGCAGATATTGTACATGACAAAACACTCGGAAAATCAACTAACAACATTTAATACTTGTTCCTCTACTCTATAAACATAAACATTCTGAAGCAATGGAAGTCATTGACTAGTACAGTATTGAGTATCTGTATAGTGTACGGATACGCAACGATAGTACGAGTAGTAGTATTTCACACATCATGTGTATGTACTAATTTCTGAATTTTCATTTTTAAACTTCGAATGATATCTATAGCAGTACTACTTATTAATCGTGAAATTCTCCACTGCAGTTATATTCCGTATAATAGTTCTATGCATAAATATTATTATTTTGGCCTTAATTTATTAAATTTTATTCAATGTGCAATCATATAACTTATATGGTGTTTCATAAAATATTTTTTTTTAAATTTATTGATTAAATCAAAAAACAACAAAAAAATTAAATGAAAAAGAAAACCACAAAAAAACAAAGAAATTGTTTAATTTTATATACTATTCAACATTCGTATAACACATACACAGAAAAGCATTATGGATATATTTTTATATATTTATACCATATATGCATTATCACTATATTAGCATTCGTGTGTAGTTACATTGATATACATATATGTATTCATATGTACAAATATCGATGTGTATTTGGGCGAGTTTAATCCAATATTTATGTACGTTTAGTGATACCAACATTCATACAATGTTCGTATGGATAATATGTATGTAATATGTTAACTGAGCAATATTACAATACATATGTATATATGTTAGTATACTACTTAAATATACATATTTTTACATATGTACATATCTTTTTGTATAAAATATATCTATGTATATACATATACTCGTGTATTCCTTATATTGTATAATGAGATTTTCTCGATCGAAAATTTAATTAAGTTAAATACCACATATTTAATTTATGCGTTTATCCATTTAAAATTCAATTGTTTGAAGCTGTTTTATTTATTATTACACATACCATTTTATTTTTGTTGTATATTTTTCATTTTATACTTTATTATGTAGTAGAATATGTATAAATACTCATATATTTTGTGAGCGCAATTGTGTATAGTATTTCATTTATGTTCAGTTTTTTTTTTTTTGTTTTAGATTTAAATTTTATAAATTTTGTATAACAAGTATTAAAGTACACATAAACAAATACATATGTACAGTATGTACCTCTATACATTCGTATACACTCGTACATGATATGGGTACAAGTTCAAAAATTGTATTCAAACTTACATAAAGATATAAATTAAGTACATATGTAATATTATAAATACATAATATTTTATAAACATATGTACGTATATGTCTGGTGCTGTAATTTACAATTGAATTCTATATAAGTACGTACAATATACAAATTCGTTTATATATGCAGTGTGTTATCTATAATACCTATATATACATATATATAATACATAATTGTAGTATCAAATCAATATCATAAGTAAAATATTCGACATTTATAGATTATGTCAGATTTATAGATGTACAAACTGATATTCAGTATTATATACGAAATACCTACTTAAAGCACATATAAAATAAATACTAGTATAATAAATAAATACTAGTAAATACTAGTAAATAAATAATAGTATTCATTTTATATGTGCTTAAAGTATACACACATACATAACTTTATATATTTTTTTCATTTGTAATGTAAACGCAGAAATAAATTTTTGAAAACCAAAAAAAAAAAAAAAAAAAAAAAATTAAATGACTGTACTCCTTGTATACATTTTAATCTACATACACTTTATACAGTAAATAAGAATGAAAATGAAACATATTATGTTCAATATGTTTTATATGCAATTCTATATATTCCACTTATATATAGAATTTTGTCTTTATATTATTATAATTTTTTTTCCCCAATCTATGTGCTTTTAAATTTTGCAATTATCGTTTTTTTTTAGTCTTGTTTCAATCTGAAATTCTTATTCATACATTCATACATATGGCTACTGCAGTGATAATACAGATTAATGTTTATTTTGAACTAAGATGGTTATAAAAATTAATCATGATGAAAAGTAAGAAGATATAGTTAATCAGCTGACTTTCTCTTTATTTTTTTCGACGGCAATAATTAAATTATTATTTATTCCATATAAAATGTTGACCGATGCTTCTTTTAACTACGATTATAGAAGCTATATGCGTTCATGTAGCTATACAGTCAATATAACTTCAATAGTTAACTACTATAACCATAGCATAACTTTAATGGGTATAGTGAAGTTTTAAAACACGCTCCTGTTATAAATTATTTTGTTACACGATTTTCAAAAATACAGATACACAATGTACATGAATAGAAAGGATATAGCTTATGAATCAAAAGATACACAATAATTCGAATTTAAAATTATTTACACACTTATTTGAAATTCTCATTGTACAGAACGACAGCAACAACATTTAACACACGCCTCATAAACACGCCTCAAAATAATCTCAAAAGTTCATTCAAATAGTTTTTAAAAATTTTATGAATATTCGCATTATTGTCTTCTGTAGCTATGAAAATATATAAAATTTTTTATACAAATAATAAAACAATTAATATGTTTTTATGAATATTTTTCTATATAAATGATCTAGAATAAATAATTCCATATTTGAATTGTAACCAAAATTATTTGAACAAATGATTCTAATTATTACATTAGTCACATTTAGATAACATTTCAATACACTTTTATTAAATCGTTTTTTTTTTAATATAAATAGCAATCAATTTTTTTAAAATTTAATTAGTTTTTTAGTTAACTTGTTACTATAAACAATTTTATCTGTTCGAAAAACATAAAAAAAAAAATGTTCATAATATCATTTTTTGCAGCGATTTTAGTGGCAGTCATCGCTAACCCAGAACTTGAAATTATACAGAATCGTCGTTTTGTACCGACCAAAACGAATGGATCTGATACAGATGGTTTTGGCATTAGTCAACTTAGAATTGTTGGTGGAAAACCGGCTAGAATAGAACAATCTCATTATCAAGTTGGACTATTTGTCGTTTCCTTGGAAGGTTCAACAATAGGTTTTTGGTGTGGCGGTACTTTAATATCTGAACAACATATATTGACTGCGGCTCATTGTCTTTTTGATGGTAATAATCCAAATGTTTTTTTGCATTTTGCAACTGTTTTTCTTGGTGCAAGAAATCGACATGATCCAAGTGAAAAAGGACAAGAAGAATATGATGTTACAAATAAAAGTTTCATAATACACAGTCGTTACGATCCTGTAAGATTAATAAATGATATCGCCCTAATAGAATTACCTACACCAGTCAAATTTAATTGTAAGAAACAAAAAAAATTAATTTTTCAATTTCGCATGTAATATAACGGAAATTTTGTTTTTTTATATAACTTGGTATATATTTATTATTTCAGACTATATTAGACCAGCTTGTTTACCAAGCCGTACGGTACATACTAAAGAATATTTGAATGGAAAAACAATCGTTTCATCTGGATGGGGTGACACAAATGAATTAAAAGAAATGTCTTCGCAATTACTGTATATAAAAACAATAATACAACCCGGTAATGTATGCTATCAAGTATTCGGGATCTATAATGATGATAGAATGGTTTGTATAAATGCTGTGGGTAAAAGTATATGCGACGGTGATTCTGGTGACCACATATATATATAGAAGATGGTGTTAAATATGTTGTTGGTATTACGTCGTATAGTGCAAAATCATCATGTTTTAAAGGTTTTCCACAAGTTTTGACAAGAGTCACTTATTATCTAGATTGGATTGCTGAAAAAACTAAATTAGATGTATAAAATCTATGTGATTATTTAAATTTATTTTAAGCAAAACTTATCTGCTTTCAAATAATCTTGTGTTTTTTCTCGAAAATACTAATGAATAAAAATAATAATTTTTTTTAAAATTAAAGAATAAATTATTTTTCAAATTCAATCGTAATTTTTCATATTTTTAAAATTATTACAAAGAGTATTTAATTTGTCTTTTAATCAAATTGATAATGAATTGCGTTATTGTTGGTTTAAACGTGTCCACTGTAAAAAAATTCTTAGAAAAATTCAATAAAACTTCTTATTGACATACAACACATGTTCTAATATTTTATAATAATTGTGATCAATATAAATAATGTCGAATATTTGAAGTCGCAAGCAATGTTGCCAAGAGAATCAATTTCAGAGCCTAAAATTTAAATTCAACGCTCAAAAACTCCTTTGACACCGAAGCGTTGATTGAGTGATTTATTCAAACAATGAACTGATATGTGTTACGACCGACGAATTTCAATTACGAATTTAAAAAACTTTAATAAATTTTTGTTTTCTTTTTGGTTATTTAATACTACTAAAATATGATTGTTTGGTTTGAAAAAGTGTATTCAAATTATGACAAATTTATTATTTCAAAAATATATTATTTTTATAAATATTTCAAATAATTCTACAGTCAGTATTTTACATTTCAAAAAATAATAGTAGCATCTAGTTTTTGAAAAAAGAAATGGAATATTAAATTGAAGAAAAAAACATTTAGGGAAATTTTTAAAGTGCCACCTATTAAATAAATTTAGTACTATATATTATGAGGGAAATTTTATTTTCTTTTCGGGATTGTGTATAAAATAAATAACGAATAAATGAATCTTTGATTTGACATCTACATTTTAAAAGTATCATTACAAATTAAAAATTAAGAAAAAAGAAATCGTAAAATCATTATCTAAAAAATAATGAATAAAAAAACAAAACAAAACCGGACAACGAAAAATTTTAGCTTCTTTCAAAAATCTAATTTTATACCAGGAGCTCATAAATTTTCAGCAAACAATTTATTTTTTTGAAAATTTTTTCCCACTGTAATAGAGAAGTAGGAAAGTAGTTAGTTGGTACAAAATTTTTACACAAACTTGCAAACTCATATTGGGTATTGAATAATGATGGAAGACAGAAAGAGAATAGAATATGATGAAATGGCAATATACATAAATACTCCTATCGTATGCATGATTTTATGAAATTTTTGTATGAAATTTGTATTTAATTCTTTTTTTAAGAGTTAAATGATTTGTTTACAGAGGGAGATTTTGAATAAAATTCAATTAAAAATCTTAAAATGAAATTACAAAATTAAATAATTATAATATCTTTGGGGAAAAATTATAACATCTCAATACCATAGAAAACAAATAATTTTAAACAATAAAAATAAACAATTTTTTTTTTGACTCACAAACATTTCATTTTATATTTATTTCATTTTTATTTTTTCATTTCATTTCATTTGTTTTTTTTTTTGCTCGTTTATTGTTAATTTATTATTATTATAATTATTATTAAAATTATTTCACTTGTTTTTTTTTTTTTTATTATTATTATTATTTATATTGTATTTTTTATTAGTTTTGGTAATATAATAATGTGTGTATGTGTAATATATAATAATAGTTATATTATATTATAAATTTATTTTTATTTCATTGATTTTAATTATTAATTTTACATTTAAATATATAATATATTTATATTTATATATAATTATTATTATTATAAACAATAAAATAAAAATAAAATCCAGAAAATATATACAATATTATATTTATATAATATAGTAATAGTAGTAGCAGCAGTAGTAGTAGTATGTATATATAAATGAACATAAGAATAATTATGTAACAACTAAAAATTAAATAGAAAATCTTACAATTTTACAAAAAAAAAAAAAAAAAAAAAAAAAAAAATATGTATAATACATCAAAGATAAAGTAATTTCCCAACAATCATTACCGTTTAATAAAAATTTTAGAAACCAGTCAATTATGTTGTATTCATGAAGCATTTGCATACAAAATATCCATTTATTTTTACTTATTCAAGTACATAAATGTACAATATCAAATAAGTGGTGGTACCACTCAAAACCATATATAAAAATTTTATAAATCAATCCTGCAACTGGCAAAACTAATTCATCTATATAAATATTCTCATGTTTTTCCATCATGAATTATAAACTTTCACTCTTTTTCGGTATTACTTAGAACAACCTTTTTCGATCTTTATTTTTGGCAAACATAGGTACAAACATTTAAATAAAAAAAATTAATTTGATTTGGAATATCTCCTTAAGACTGCCATTATCTTTGATATACATACATAAATATGTACATACAAATTACTAATGTGTAGTACATTACAACACACTACACACACTACTCGTATTATAAATATGTGTAAAAGTCGATAAGAATTTAATAAAAATATAATGTAAAAAATAAAATTATTTAAAAATAAATAAAAACAAAATGATAAAATGTATTTTGTCTCACATTCATCAAAAAAACAAATTTTTTTTCTTCTATAATAACGTCGATTTTCGTCAGATTTTTTAATTTTTCAGTTTTGTTTTTGATTTGTTTTTTTTTTTTTTTTCTTTGTTTTTGGTTTTTCTAATAAAAATTTTTTAACTTGAATTGAAATGATTAAATTGATCATTCGTTTTATATTTTAATAATATTATAATGATATTAGTAATTAATGATATTTTATACTTTTATATTTTTGTAATATTTTATTTAGAATTTTTATTCATTTAAATTTTATTTATTTCTTTTTTCAATAATTTTTTTTTTTTGTAAATATTATTATTTTTATTTTCTTGTACATAATTTGTAAAAACAACTTTTCTAAGTGAAATCAATCATTAATGATCGATCAATAATGACCACAACAAAAAAAAAAAAATTTTTTTTTTGTTTTTTCATTAATTTTGAAATTTTTGTTAGATTAAAATCATTATTTTTGTCAGAATTATGAATAATTGAATGAGAGAATTTGAAAAAAAAAAAATGTATCAATCGATTCGGTGCCATAATTCATAAGTAAGTGTACTTACTACAATTTTTAAGCTAAATTACGAATGTATCATACATTATATTGTTACCGAATCAACACATTTACAAATTTAATACATACCTATGTAAGTATTTTTATTTGATTTTCATTTAATTGTTATCAAATTAAAACATAGAGATTATTAATTATTTCATTTCTTGTAATTTTTTCAGATATTTTATATACATTTTTTTTTTTGATTCATAAATTTTAATTTTATCTTTTTGTGTAAATGTTAATTTATATTTGTTTTTGGAATTCATATTTTTTTTTTTTTTTTGATTTTCAACTTGTTTGTGTTTGTATTTCTTCTATGATTTCTTGATTTTTTTTTTTTTTTGCTTTTTTTTGCTTATACATATGTATGTATATTATTTATTATCATAAAATAAATACAAAAATATTTTAACATAAAATAAAATATAAAAAAACAACACAGTGTCCTTTAAAATAAAATTATTTTCAATTTTTTTTTCTTTTTTTCTTTTATAGATAATATTGTTATTATGTACTCTATGCAATAAAGTATCTTTCAAATTCATCTTTATTTATTTAATTATATCATTTGTTTTTTATTTTAAATTATTTTAAAGTTTGAAAATTCTGATACTTTACAGTTAATTTTCTTTGCTATTTTTAATTTATTTTATTATCATCATTTTTTATTATCTTTTTTATATGTGATGCCATCATAAAGATCATATAGAGCTTTTTATGATTTTTGTTCCATTATTTTTTTAAGTTCCTCTTAAAAGTCTCAATTTAATTTTCATTGAATTTTTTGTTTTTCATATTTCAAGATACCAAAAAAAAAAAAAAAAAAAGAACCAAAATACCAAAAAAACTAAACTAAAAACCGAAAAATATATATAAAAAAAAAATTGTTTGTTTTCTCATTTGTTTTATCTATTCTCTTGCGTTATTTATTTCCTGTTCTCATCTCCCTTCCAATTTTATATGTAGTATAGTGTGTGTTGCTTTCTTTCTATTTCTATTTGAATCATTTTCATATACTCTACACTTCTCCTCGTTTTCTTTTCTTTCATTTTTCTAATTTATACTCCTATAACCTATCTACTTTTTTTTTTCAGTTAGTTAACTACCGTTTGTTTGTTACTACTTATTTCATATTCATTATTTGATACGAATTTTGTTGGTTACTATTTTCATTATTCTTTATTATTCTTATTAAAGTTAAAGTTAAAGAAATTCTAAACGTTACTTTTTTTTTGGAATTAAATAAAAATTCGATTTTATCTGATTTTAATTTTAACAAAAAAAAAAAAAAAAATAAAAAATAAAATTGTAATAAGGAAAATCTACAAAATTTCTAAATACATAATTAGTTTACATAAAAAAAATCAAAGTTTTGAACTTTTTTTTTCTTTCTTTCTTTCGAAACACTCATATCTTTTATTCGTAAATTAAGTTCTAAAGCATGAAAAAAAAACAAAAAAAATACATATTTATATGTATATTATATGTGTAATATTATAATATAATATTATAGCTACTAAGATACATAATCGTACATATTTACAAATGTGAATATAATAAATTTTTATGATCACCGTCATTACCGTTATTATGTATAATAATGTAATAATAATACTCCTACCTATTAAATCTATATCCTATTAGAATACACGTTAATCGAATTAATTAACCGATACTTACTTTATGTACACATGACTCAAGGAAAAAAGGACGCGATTTTATTTATTTATTTTTTTAAATGTAAGACAACTGCAATCACCGCTCACCTTGTTTGTTTATTCATCAATTTTTTAGTAGGATAATAATAATAATTAAAAAAAAAAATTAGATGAATTATTAACTCTAAACTTCTGTGGATCGTCCACTCTCATCTGATCGTGAATGTTTTCTTTCTCGCGGTATTCGACCAACAGCACCGGTTTGTTGTTGTTTCTGTTGTTGTTGCATAGGCACTGCCCCAGAATGATGATGATAACCAATGTTTCCGAACTGTTGCTGTTGTTGTTGTTGTTGTTGAGCTACTGTACCGATTGCAGGTGGAGGAAATCGAATTTTAGCAGCAGCTGCATTTGCTGCTGCTGCAACAACAGCAGCATTTTCACGTGATGCACTGCTTGCAGTAGTTGATTGAAATGAAATTGACATACCGCTATCTAGTGATCCAACACTACCACGACGCTGTGGCTTCTCGTTACCAACTGCAACAAAAGTAGAGGTACATTAAAATCCAATCTGAATTGTAGATCACCTAATAACGACGAACTTACATTGTTCGTGCATATCCAGTAGACTGTTACTGAGCGCACTTCGTTTTAATTGCGCAGCTTCGTGTCCAGCGATTACTGCATCACCACCCTGTGGAGACTGGAACGGACATGGGCAGACTTCTACATCGGCAACACCACTATCTCGATTTTCTGAGCTTCCTGCTGTACGATTACCACGTGCCGATTTTTGACGTTCTAGTTCGGCTTCAATTCGAAGTGCTTCCATCTCGTCCATTTCACTTATGGATTCTCGAAGATCTTCAGCAAATTTACAACGGTCGTGCTCGTTTCTGGCATTAAATGTAACCAGAACTTTTCCATCTACTTTTTGAGACAAACGTATACAATATGGATAATCTGAAAATTAAAATTAAGAATTAGATTTAATTTTCGAACCTCCAGCCGGACGAGCTTAGTACTTACTTTGAACGTCTAGAAGAGTAACAACCATTCCGCAAAGTGGATAGCTATTCCGAAACGTGTATGTCACAGACGACTTCTTTTTGCTAAATATTTTTGTTATCACAAGTAAATCATTGAATAAGAAAACTTCTCGCTGATGGACACCAGGTCTTTCTTTTTTATTGATGTCGGGAATTTCATAGAGACGACAATAACACACCAATCTTCGGTGAGGAAGAGCCAGATTTGGTTTCTTTCCCACTATAGTTGCCTGTACTTTCATGACTTGTGTTACATGATCACTGCCAGGTTTAAATTCGTTCGTTTTAACACGCTCGTAAATTCCTGCCAACATGTCTCGATCTATATCATGACAATCGTCAATACCTCGAAGGTTCTTTATGAAATCATCTACACGCATTCGTCGCTCAGGTTTTATGTTTGGAGTGTGCAAATCCGTATTGAGCATAATAATGGCAAATGCAAGGACGAATACCTGTGAGAATAAATGGGGAAAATCTCAATACTGTTATTTACTTTTACACATTACTCGTATTTTGACTTACCGTATCTGAAGATCGTAATCTAGCTACAATATCTGCATTACAATGGCAGTAGCGTTGCGAGAATATTTCCATTAATCTTTCAATCTTTTGTGCCTCACCTGGCATACGGAAGTAAGCTTGGAATTTACGTAGAGCAACGTCCACCTGCATTCCAGATAAATCTAATTCGCTAGCAAAACATTCTAGCACAGCCATGTTGAAAGGACTCTGAAGATTTCCCAAATACTCTCCGATCATTTGACGTGATAATCCTTTTCTGGAGATCAGGAATCGTGCAACACCTTGTGGTGTGTTCTCTAAAAATCCACGCCTTATTAAATATGCGATACCCTTCTCTGGTTTCTTGTTGAACAGATTCAAACCAACGCGATATTGTCGTTTTCGAATCGTTTCTGAAACTTTGTAGTTCTGTGGTGTTGTGGTAGCTGCAGATAATTGCTCATTTTGTTCGTGCTGTTCGTACTGCGCTGCGCTTGTATGTGAGCTCATGCAGTCATCGTTTATGACCTGGGCAGTTGTAGTAGCCGGATGAGAGGACATCATAATCATATGATCGGGAGATTGAGCAAATTGATTCGAGCTGTTGAGAGGGGTTCCTCGTTTCCAAGTTTGTGGGGAATTCGAACGATCAGAGGAGAGATCACAGTTTGCAATACGCTCGGCTGAAGCAGCACTGCTATCACTACCAGAACTTTGAACTGAAGTTAAACTGCCATTTTCAGAGGTTTTACAGAGACCGTTTGGACGCAACATTGAAGGTGGTGGTGGTGTTTGTCGCTGTTGCTGTTGCGATGTAATAGATGATGTCCGTTTGGGCACTTCTGGAGGGACTTTTTTACTATTGTTATTATTCGGTGTTTGAACAGTTGTTTTCGGTCTCATGTAAATTTGTGCTGCAGAGTAATAGGGAGTATGCGGTGAATTATGAGAGTTCTAGATGAAGAAAAACATAAAAAATTACAAACTTTCTAACTCAAATAATACCTAATTTAAACTCACCCATGATGAATTGATTGACGAATCTAAGTGTGAATTTGTTGAGCTAAAACTAGCATCGTGTGGTACAGAATGGTATCCTGAACCCTGATAATGATATTGGGACTGCTGTTGTGTCTGTTGACTCTGTGCTGGTGTACTGTAGTAATGTTGTTCGGAAGCATGAAGCAAATTCACATGTGGATGCGATGCATTAGACGATCCTGACGATGACTGTGACCAACATGATGAGGAGGAGGCAGGTGGCATCGGAGATGGAGTTCCAGTTTGACTGCGTGGCAGTGGACTCGAATCAAGCTGCCGTCGCTCTCGCAATGACATCGATCTTGTGGGCGGTATTCTTGAGGAAGCTGGATGACAACCAGGTGGTGTAGCAGTTATTCTATAAGAAAAACAATAAATCATTTGATGCACATTTAAGAAAAAAATGTTTAGTTGAAAAATTTCATCACATCAATACTTACGTTGCACACACTCTTGGCTGTTGTTGTTGTTGTTGTGTTTGTTGTAAATGGCCACCTTGAGAATCGATCTGTGAATCCAAACCACTACCGTATGCTGATGACGATGAATTATTTGACATTGGCCCATCATCACTGGTTACTGTTGTACCTGTTGCTGCTGCTGCTGCCGCTGCTGCATTCATCATCATCATTCGTCGACTTAAACGTTTTTCTGCTTTGGCCATAGCTGTAATTGATGCGAACTTCTTTACCATCATATAATGTCTGAAAGCCCGTTGAATTGTAATAGCGGCGTTACGTGCCCTTAAACCACCGTATTTACGTTCGAGCAGTTCGATTTGTTTCTCTAGCAAATCCTGTGATAACTCGTACCTATACAGCATGAAAAATGAAAATGAAAAAGAAAATTTTTTTTGAGAAAAACTTTAGCTTCTATATTTCGTCGTTTAATATTTATTTTTTATAATTTTGTTATCTATTTTATGTATACTTTGTGTTAATATATCTTTTATACAATATACTCGTACATGTTTATAATTTACAAAAGAGGATGGAGTGGAACTAATTGAAACGTTTTCATTTTAATTATATAACTTCATACTTAACATCATATCACTAGATCTTCTCTTTTATTGAACTATGCACACACATACAAAATGCCATTAAAGCAAAATGATGCCTTATGCATGAATCTATAAATCTTTCAAAATTAATTAGATCTAGGACATATGAAAATTTTGTGGTGATGGTATATTTTCAGATTATCATTACCGCCTTTCAACTGAAATAGTTTATGTACGTGTACGAGTATAATATGCATTTATATGTATGAAAGTGTGTACGTATATATGAATGGTATCAATTATAATGCAGCATCTGTTCATTAGAATATCGCATAATATCTGAAAATTCATGAATTTTGTATCAAGATTCGAATATATTTGTACATAACATTCACTCATTCTTCTGTTCCTCATACATACTCTACAACTCATGCTATAATCTAAAATTTTAGAGACACAAGAAGCAAGAATATGCATTCAAAATAGTCATACATTAATGACACGTTTGAAAGCTAAACAACAGAGAGACATGTCTTTGTTCCATTATGTACCAGTGCATCGGTATCTAAAATAATAATCTTCCCTTTTTATTAGTTCCATCAGATAGTTTGGTGAATTTTTGTTTATAAGCATTTCACATTCGTTTGGGATTTTAAAAAAAAATTAGTCTATTACACTAGTTCCTACGACTATAATAGTACTATTCCAACTTTCTAGTAATGTGACTTTTGGCCAAAAACCAAACAAAAAATTAAAAATAGTATAAAAAATTTATAAAATCTCATTAAGTTTAATGATCTTTCTTGTTTATAATCGAAATCTAAAATCCAAAAATAAAATATCGCGTTGATCTTGATATCCTGTGTACATAAATGATCTGGATACTATACGCAGTCACCTTAGTCAGTAATTTACTAAAATTCAGTTTGAAAAATAATTCATTCACAAACTCCTTTACGATTTTCATTTTTTTTTTTTCAAGTAACTAATGGCAGTGATTAAAAATATTCAAAGTACTGTCTGATATAATGCGTAACTAATCGTAAAAGTATAATATATATACACATTTTATTTGTACTGTTTGTTTATGTTTACTCTTGACTTTGATATTCAAAAAAAAAAAAATTGAATAAATAATTTTTCAACTTTTCAATAATTCTCAATATCAAAGATTCTCTGTGCGTCATATACTACTGGTATCTGGTACTTTCATTATCGTCATCACCACCCTTCTTTCTTCTATTGCTATTCGGTACATCAATCATTTGATATCATCCATTTGTTCTCATATTTTTTAGCCTCCCATCCATACTCCGTACATATACATATACATATATTACATGGATTCATCATGACTTTATCATGTGATGATGAATCGTATTTGTATGCAGCATACAAAAATATTGTACCACACACCGCATGCACAGAAACGCATTACAATTGGAATGTATAAAATATACGCAGCAGTCACTGCAATTAATGTAATTAATGTAATGGAAGTGTCTTTATTTCTATACATACGAGTATACTTTTACGCACATACGCATATACGTACTCGTGCTTGTAAATCATTTTTAAGAGGTACTTTTCATTTTAGTTTTTAATTTTAATCAAAATCGTTTCATATCCATACGTACATTCGTTATTAATATTATGAATAGCTTCGAGTATATGTTGTGTTGTAGCTATACATATGTAACTACGGCTACATCCATATTTTATCTATGAAGCTGGCTAAAATTTGGCATATTGCCTAGAATTATTTTAAATTATTTTTTTTTTTTTTATTGCATCAAAGTGCACTTCTTATGAAAGACTTTTTCAAGTGAACGATAATGATAGAAAATAAATGGCAACAAAAAACATTACGAAGAAGGAAACAAAATGTCAGTTGTTCTAAACAATTTTTGAAGGTGTTTTGTAAAGGCATTTCTCATAAATGTACATACATAACATTTTTTTTTTTTTCAATTTTGATACAAGGTAAAGAACTGAAATGAAAGAAAAAAATAACATTGCATAATGCCAAAGAAAATGAATTTTTCTTTCATTTTTCTATCTTTCCTTTTATGAATTTTTTATGATTTATTTTGTGCAGATGATATAGGAATATCATCATCATCATATAACTAGATATAAGTACATACTTGTACATCAATCATATTTGAGATAATATGTGCATTGAATTTTTAATTTTTTTTTTTTTTTTTGAACAACATTCAGTCTATACTAATCCTAATCTTAATCTTATCTTCTTATACCTATTTTAAAGAAAAAAGTTAGAAAAGTAATTGCAAAAAAGATTCAAAATCAAAAATAAAATTATCTCTGATGCTTGTTTTCTCTCTAGTCATTTTGTTTTTCTCATTTTTATAAATGTCTCATAACATCTTTTATGGTTTATTTATTTATTTATTTACATGTTTACTATGTATTTGTTTTTTAAATTTTATTTTATTTTTTTGGGATAGTGAAATGAACGTTTAATGACCCCTATCATACATATTTATATGCATATAAATATATTTTTAAGGTGAATGTGAATCCGTCCATTATTACACGTACCATATACAAACACTGCTATAGAGCTACAACCAGTAAACAATTGCTCATTTTGTCAGGCATTTTAATTACAATTTTGCATTTGGTAGATGAAATTAAAAATAGAATAGAGTCACAGTCACAACATAGAATTTATTTTTTGCATTAATTATAGGAAAATTTTTAAATGAAAGGCAAACCAACCAACCAACAAAAACAACAACAACTTATAGAATGCATACAGAAAAAATGAAAAATGAAAAAAAAAATGGAAAAAATATGAGAAGGATGAAAAATATTTAGACGGAAATACGTTTGCATATATATATATATAATATACGAATACAATTCAGTTTGATTTGAATCTGCTGAAGGCCTTTCACTGTACATATTCTCAGGGATATAACTTGTACATAATTTTGAGGTGAATGTTTTATTGATCGAAAGTTGAATGAACTAACTGTACACTTTAAAATTGGATAATTATAAATATGTACTCGTATAGTTTCTCATTTTTAAGGTGAATGTCAAAAATATTTTTTCATTGATTATTATTGTATAGGCAATCATTTTTATCTTAGCTAAAATGAATGTAGAAAATCTATGATATAGTCTAGTACACATTTAAAGAGTTCTCAAAATATGAGGTAGGATAATTTGATAGATATATGAAAATGACTTTTACCAAATAAACTTGATACGGATTGTACAAAATTTATGAAAATTCGTTTCATCCTGTTCCAGTACGTCTAAATCATTTTCAGTTTCTGGTGCTGAATAACGATAAATTAATCGTCTTGGACTGCTACTGACACCACCAATACCACCACCACCACTACCACCCCTACCACCCCTACCGCAAAGAGAAGTGTTGTTATGATGCACATAAACACCGCCACTATTTCTATTCAAACTATGATCTGGAATGAATTGTGTTCTCGAACGTCGTCCCTTTACTAAATAGACATGTCGACGTATTTGTTGTTGATCGCGTTGTTGCTGTTGCTGCAGTTGATGATAATCATTATATCCTTGACCTTGAAATGATTGCCAATTCTGAACGTGGTGATTTGTAGCCGACGTTGGAGGCAGTACAATGTCATCAAATCTTCGTTCTGGTATTCTTCTGCTACCGTCTATATCATGATAACCACCGACATAATTAGTGTCACTGCTGGTATCCTTGAACGAATATCTGGTACCTAGTAGAACATCTGGTATTTTTGGGATTTGTGTCTTTGACGGATTCAATTGAATCCTCATGAAATCATCATTTCCTCGGTTCGGGTATTGTAAATTTTGGTAGCTACCTTCCTGATGAAGGCGATCATCGTTATATTGTTGCTGTTGCTGCTGCTGTTGTCCATTTTTTGCACGTTCCGATATTCGACGAGACGCAAGAATTAATTGCGATAGAGTTGATGTTGACGACCAGGATAACATTGTGTATTTTTTTTTTTTTTTTTTTTTTGTAATTTATTTTCGATTAAAAACGTGCAACTATAATTAACGCTCCTATTTCCTTTGTTTTTATATCGCGTGACAGTAGATAATAACTACAGATCGTAGAATATCACGTATACACACATGCATGTGTGCTCTTTCAAATTTATTAAAAATTATTATTTACCAAGGATTATTTTTAGTTTTTTTTTTTTAAATAAATCACTCACATGATAACATAGTCATTTTGTTTATTTTTCTTCTTTTTCTTTGTCTTTCACGTTTTTATTTTCTTCCTTTCTCATATCCAAAATGATATTTTATGTTAATGGTATACGGCAACTAATAAGCAATGAGCACAAAATAACAATGACAACGAGTAAAATGTTTGAAATGAAAATAAAATCGATTATCGCGGCACATAGAACCAACATTCAAATAATGTGAATTTACATTTCATCGAATCGTAAATTTTTTACCACTGTTTTTTTTTCCTTTTCATTGCACTTTTGAAACACATGTTTTAGTCAATTTTGTTATCGTTTTACTTTATCGATAAATAATAATAACTAATCACTGATATGTCGCTATTATGTGATCCGTAAAATATTCAAAAATACATTTTCATCCTACAATTTTTCTTATTCTTTCATATGCGTATAGAACATAATTGAATTTAAAATGATGCAAAAAATAAATTAAAATAAATATAAAATCATAAAGATTAAAAACAAGGAAATTGAGTGAAAAAAAAGTCGAGATACAATAAAAATAGCTAAAGGAAAAATATAACTGCTGCTGTTTTTTTTTTGTCATGTGTCACAATATTTTATTAGAGTTAATAGAACGGATAGTAAGTGAACTTTTCAAAAATAGTCACCGTACTTAATTACATTATAATTCGCATCATTTCGCATATAAAATGTTTCTATATTTAAACATACATATGTACATATCATCTTGTCACATAACACACCTTTATTTGTTACCTATCCTATACTACATGTAAATTTTTTAGCTCATTATTATTATTATTATTATGTATTTATTATTACAGTTCGTGGACGGATAAGGGCTGAAGTTGAAACTAGAAAAAAGGCAATGTGTGTAATAGTTTCTATATATTACGATAGATGTTACATAAAATATTACGTACGTTACGATGTATGACTAGAAATAATAGAAAATAAAAATAATGTACATTTATGCAGGGTGTACTAGTTTGTAGATGAAATATTTTTAAATCGAACCAAATACTTCATTTTACAAGCAAAATTATGTTTAATTTGAACGCTGTAAAGCATGAACCGATCCAATATCTTTCAGTTCAGTTCTTCTTTCTAATTGAAAATCCTTTTGACAACAAAGTTTCTTTTACTGTATCCGATTTTACTGCATAATTTTTTCTCTATATATGCACTGCACATGTAATACAGCTTTATTCCGGTATAAATTTAATAAAATACCCTGTACGTTTGTAACATAATTTTCTTTTGGAAGAAAAAAAAAACATTTTTCCTCTGCATAACATTTTTTTAGTTGTATTTTAGTTTATTAGTTTATTCATACACATTTTTGTAGTTTTTTTTTTTTTATTTTAAACTTTTCCATACATGTATATGCACATGCATACATTTCGATCTGATTATGTGACAGCAACCATAAGAGCTACTTATAATTCGGTATATATATGTATGTGTATAGAAAATTTAATGGAAAAGCAACGGCAACGACTTACGATATACATAGAAACAGCAGCAAAAAGGAAAAATTACAATTAAATTAACTCAAAAAGCAAAAAACAAACTACAAAAAATTGATTTTCTTTTGAATATGTTACTTTCGCCACTGCATAAATGTACACACATACGTATATATACATACATACTCGTAAGTAAAGCAGATACGTAATTCTCTTTTGATACACTAAAAATAGGAAAAAAATTGAAAAATTAAAATGAAAAAAATTGATTATCCTTCAGTAAATTAGTAAGTACTTGAACACAATTCGTTCGATAGGAATATATGAAAAATTATTACTATTTTAAGTGTTCATATTGTATACAGAACATTACAACCAACTGATTATCATCAGTAAAGAGATTAAAGAACAACCGACACCGAAACGATACTGAAACTTAAAAATATCTAGTAAGAATAAGAACTGAATGTAGAATTTATTCATTAATCTAAACCGAGAAAACTATATACTTATGTACATACATATACATGCACTTGTACACGAAATGTGACCGGAAAAATGAAATTTTTCATTAAATTAAAGAAAATTGAATAGCTATGTACACATAATTATCTGAATTCAAAGAGGAAATTTTGTTGTTTTTTTTTCACTTATTTTCTCTGTTACATATAAAAATATTTAAATTTTTCTTATCACTATTTTCACAATTTTCATATTAATAACTAAAACTGTTATTTTCCGTCTGTCCTGCTACGATATAATTTCTAACTATTATATTTTCTAACCCTATTGCAGCTATGCAGGAAAGAAACTTTTTAATTCCATAATAAAATTCAAAAATAAAGTAGAAAAATATTGAATTTAATCTGATTTTCCAGTATTCTTTTGTTTTTTTTTTTTTACTTTTCAATTTTTCTTTTTTGAATTTTTCTTTGCTGATTTTTGCGTATCCTCTCTATTTTAATATCAACAGAAAAACTGAACAGTGAACAACAGAAACAGACTCGAAAAAATAAAAATACGAATTCTTGTTTGATGTTCGATTTCAACTGAAATGAAAATGCACACTGAAATACTGACTGACTGAATTGAGAACTAAGTATATACATGTACAATATGAATGAGGTAATATATACTAGGTGTAGGTTAGGTATACCAAACACCACATTATAAGGTGTGGTATATTTATATATATAGGATTGAGATTGGAGCATTGGAGGTATATTATAATTTTGTATGCTATACAGAACTACATACATTGGTGAGGTGAGGTGAGATGTACATACATTAAAATTATTGTCTGTGCTATAGAACAGTGTTGTGACTGCGAATATAAATTTTATATCGACTAAATATCTATAATAGCTAGCTATCATATTTCTATCTATTCGTTATAAATTTTTGTCGTATCGAGTTATAAGTTGGAGACTTGGAGTTGGTATGATTTGGTAAAAATGTGTTATTGATATGATAAGGGTGCTTTGCAGGTGGGTTGAAGGCTGAAAGGATGAAAAATTTATTCCATTTTTGTAATCCATGATCATACTTGTATGTATATACAGATACGTATTAATTTATGCATTTATATGTATGCATTTATATGTGTATAATATAAAAATGATAAATTTTATTCTGTATTTGCTATGTAATAAAAAGTTTTACAACGCGGGAAAATCTATTCCAATTTTTTGCAAAAAAAAAAGTTTTCAAATATTCCATATGTACATAATGTATATTTGCAGTGTAATGTGCACGGGTAATTTTTTAAAATGTAAGTTTGTTTGTTTATATATACTGGAAAAAAATATACAAATTCATAGCCCACTCTACCCGCAGTTTTATACTCGTACATATGCATAGATATAAAAGTATGTATGAATTCAAGTATTTTTACCTAAAGGTACATAATATATTATAATATGTAGGTTAGGTAGGTATAGGTTTAGGTAACACAACAAACGAAACTATGAAAACTATGAAAATATGATGATGAATGGTAAAAAGCTATGAAATTTTCCTAACAAAAATACATTTTTTTTTTTTTTTTTATTTTACATTTTCGCCTTGTTTTACACACGATGATATGTATGTGCTCATATGAATGACATTAATGAAAACAAAAATAAAAATAATAATAAAAAAAAAATAAAACGAAAAATGTAAAGAACAGAGACAAATCGATTATTATAGCTCAAGGTATATTTCTTCTCTGGTATTATTATTTTCTTTTTTTTTAGAAATTGCAAATACTTATTATATACATAAGTATATACTATATACCATAGACGATATGGAAGATATTAAAACAGAGAACATACATAATACACATACATGTGTAGTAATACACATACAATGTACGAGTACAATTATGTAATACCTATACATACTGTACCTTTATTTAGGTATATGCATGTATAAGTAAAAGTAACGAAAAAAAAACTATAAGAAATTTTTGTAATCTTTTAAGGCTCTTATGCGAAATAATGAATAGATGAAGAAGAAAATTTATGTAGGTGCATCATCATAATATAGAAATAATAAAAGTTAAAATTATATATATAAAATCTAACTAACTACTATTTACTATAAATAAAATAAAAACAAAAAATACAAAAATTCAAAAAAAAAATTTCACGTGGAAACAGAAAATCTTAAAAGTGTCTTATGTGCTCGTATATTACAAGTACATATTTTAAAGTTTTATCTCTATTATGTAAGGATTTTAAAATTCATTTTAACAAGGAAGAAAACATTTTACAGAGTACCATTCAAGAATATTAGAAGATTTTCTACGTAGGAGTATATCATAAAGATGTGTATATAACATGTATCTAAATACATAAGTGTATACGTAAGTATGTATATACACATTCCTTTTAAAAGTGAAACTTGAAACTATGTACTTACATAGACATAAGAAAGACATTCTCATTTCGAAAATGACAACAAGAAGAATAAATCTAATTTTTGCGACTCCTTAAAGTTTTATTATATGTACATAGATTTTTTTCCGGATGAATATGATACAATTTGAAATCCTTATTTTATTTTATGTTGTATATTTTGTTTTTTTTTTTTTTTTGGTATTTTCCTTTTGGTATTTTCTTTTAAAATGATATGAGGTTCTATGACAAAAACTCACAAATTATTATACGTTGACTTAAATCTAAAATTGAATTTTCGGATGAAAAATTTTTGAATAAAAGCTAATTTCATGAGTGATTTGTTGTAATTCCATCTGTATGTCTATAGATACAGATACAAATAAAAACAGATAAAACCAGATATATATATGTACATATATGTACTTGTAAGCGTATTTATTATGAGTGTACTTAATATGTTATAGTACTTGGTTGTTATAAGTAGTTATGTATACGTACAAAAATTATTAGCGGATATCCATATAAATCCAATAAATTATAATCGCTGTCCCGACAACTTGGTGCCAATCGATTGTCTTTTACTTTTATATTGGGGTCAGAAATAAATCGTTCATTTATACGATAAAGATGAGTATGCATTTTCTACACATTTTATTATACACATTATAAACACATTTAAATACGGATATGGATCCAATATTCTGTACAGTTACAGACTTACAAATATATATATATTTTTTTCATGTTGCTGATCGATTATTATGACAATGAATATTGAATATCATTTCATCGGGCATGTTATTTTGCTCGTTATATTTTTGGATTTTTGGCATTTCTTTCAAAGTTAGATGACGGGCACTTATATGTGTGTACATAATAATTTCCAAAATGAAATGAGTAAAATCAATTACAAGACCTATGAAAACATCGTATCGTTTTCAAGCTTTTATCATTAATCAATTTTTTTATACATACACAAGTGTGTGTGTGTGTGTGTATGTATACTCATGTCTGTCGTCATGTAAAGATAGTTTTCTTTAAGTATATGCACAGCACACGCATATTTTTTCCATATATGTATGTACCCACTACATTTATTTATTTTGAAAAAAATCTATGAATTACATGGATACTGTACATACATAAGTATACTTATTCACTCTTATATAACAAAGAAATCATCTTCTTACATTCGATAAGAAGGAAAACTGAAGGAAATTAGATGATAATCGATGAGCAAAATCAAAATGAAAAAAATGTAGATACCTATATCTGCAATATTTTTATACATTTATAATAGCAAAGTATATTCTGCCTGCATTATTGCCATCACATAACAACAATAATAATGGAGGCATTGAATTGAGATACAATAAAATAATCGAATATAAATGTTTGTGCATACGAATGTGTTTAATATATTTGTCAGTAAACAAAAACAAAAAAGAAAAAGGAAAGAATATTATGTGGAAGGCCAATGTCAATGTCATTTATTTCTTTAAAAAGAAAAAATAAAATAAAAAATTTAAAAGAAAAGTGATGAAGGCGAAATAAAAATTGAACAATTTTCTATTTTATTTTTTTTAAAACGATTTAATATGAAACACGTGGAAAATTTTGTTTTTTATCTTTTTTTTTTTTGTAAACTGAATGCACATATGTATAATGAATGTATGGATGTTTGCTATGTATAAACATACACATCATTATGGGACATGTGCATTTTTGTACGCCCTTCTATCTACATATTTAAACGAGAAAAATAAATTAATTACAAATTTTCTTTTTTGTTTGACTGGTTCCTTGTGCATATTGCCTTTTCGTCATAATTGAGAATTTTCATGAATGCTCAAAATACATATAAATATACATTACATTTATGTGAAATGAGTGTGAAAAAAAAATAAAATTCCCTTGTATCAAATATATCATTCATCTTATTAAGATTTGTACATAATATGTAGTATGTACGATGATATACAAGTATGTTCGCTTAAATTTTAAAAATTAAATCATAAAAATGTTACAAAACATCATAATATGTAATTCGTACACACATTATCACAACTATACACGTACATATGTGTCTGTACTGTATGTACTGTATGTACTGTATGTCCGTAAAAGCGATGTAAAATTAATAGAAAAACAACTTTATTATAGTGTTCAATTTTCATATAAATAAAGCATCCATATACACATACATTACACATTTTCACTTATAAATTCATATTATGTATTTTTTTTTTTCTACACAAAGTCGTTTGTACTATATATATGTATATAGAGTATATAAATTTTTTATTTTGAAAAAGTAGAAAAATAAGATATTTACATGAAAACATGGTAAATACAATAATACTGTTTACTACTATACTATGTTATATATGAAAAATTGTATTTTCTTTCATAATTCCAAATACTTGAATATGTTCATAGTATGTACAAAGGCGTGAAAAAATTATGGGACAAGTATATAATTTTTCTTCAATAGATATAAATATACAATCTTTAGTGATTTACCATTAGAAAAAAAGTGAAAACATAATTGCTCTCATCTGATGAAAACTTCTCTACAAAGCCCCGACTTATATTCCATCGAACATCTTTGGACTTTTGAAAAAAAAAAAAGTAGGAAACGATGTCAGGATAAGTGAGTTATAAAATTGAAAAATATATATATACTCGTATACATATATATACTCGCATATATTACAAGAAAAATGTAGTAGGATTCTACAAAAATTTACAAGAATTTTGTTAAAAACCTTATGGGGTCAATGCTCAATTAGAGAAAGTTCATAGATGTGAAGGTTTTCACACAAAATATTGATACGTTTAGAGTACTTTTATTTCGAAAAATTATGCTTGTCTCATAAATTTTTTTCACGCCTGTATATGTTACATATTATATTATCTACGAATATAATAACAATGAATATTTCAAACTTTTCAAAGCTTTTCCTTTATTTATAACATTTATTTATTTATTTATTTATTTTTTTTATCTAGCGAATATTTTCCTCCACTTGTGGTTTATTTCTTCTCCTTTATGATATTACATGGATATATATATTACATACGAGTAACACAAAAAAAAAAAAAAAAACAAAATATTGAGTTATTTTTGTCGAATATAAAAATAAATTTTACAATGATGATATCTCGTGGTGGTAACGATAAATTACATTATTTTTTTTTTTTGCGCGTATATGTACGAGTATGTATGTAGTAATAGGTGCAAAACATTTTTAAATTTCATTGAGTAAGGCACATTACATGTAATATAGTACATAGTATGTATGTATGTATTATATACAGATACAAATATGTAACAAAACAACATCAAAGGTGTTACAAATATAAACAGCATAAACGATACCATATGAAATTGATGATAATGATGATGATGATCAAGTCAACGATATACTTGTTATGTATACGAATACGACAAAATATTATTTATGAAAGTAAAAAGACAAATATAAAGATTTCTGTTATAATAATTTTGAAAAAAATAAAAACATTTAAATATATGTACAGTGGATATTAAGATATATCGCGTCGCGTGTATAGATAATAGTTATAATATTATATGTATACATATACGTACATAATTATTATATTATATATTATGTATATATAAGATCATTAAATATTTTACACAAAAAACAATTTATGTATAAGACATCAAAGATCAGAGTACAAAAAAAAATTTAAAATTTTGATTGTATGTAGAAAATGATTTAATTTTAAAATATAAAAATGAACATAATAATATAATTTTGTCGTAAAAACAACATTACACGAGTATGTAAGTATGTAGGTATGTATGTATACATAGACCAGTGGCGTAGCTACCTAGGGGCAAGGCGGGGCAGTGCCCCGGGGCCCTCAAGCTCAGGGGGCCCTCGAATCCTTACCAGAAATTCGATCGAACTGAACTTTTGGAAATTTCTCCCATTTTCAAAATAAATATGACAGGTTGCAACCCCACTTTAATCATGACAACTAGGTTGAGAGAAATTCAAAAGTTATGCCTAGGGAATTCCCCTAAATTCTTTCTGTAGGTTGGCAGTGTTGTCAATTTGACGGATAGTGATATGTGCGTTTTATTGTGAATTCGAGTTAAGATTTGTTTTTCGAAAACGGTTAAAAAATTAATGCTGTATCAGGAGTAAGTAAGCTAATGTCAATAAACTTTTTTGTTCTGGTCAATATAGTGGTTCAATTTTATTTGATTTTACCACTCATATTGATCTCCGTTAAGTCAATAAATCGTGTCAAATCTATAGATTTCGGCTACAGCTCATTGTATAACGCGAAATATCGTGAAAAAAATGCAAGTCACCTGCAGTAGGTATATTACAACAATATTGTATTGTTTAAATTGTAGTAAGCAAAATTGTAACACGTGTGTAACTGTATAAAATATATTGTACTTATTAAAACTGTACAAAATATATTGTATTTGAACACCTGCAAAAGTTAAAAGGAAAATAGTAAATAGGAAAAGAAAAGAATAAAGAATAATTGTAGATACATAGAAATTAGAAGATTAAGCATAAGCATTTGATTATTACTGTATAATTTAATTTTTAGTATCATTATCATTTAGTTATTGCTTATTGGCGACTCGGCAAACTAAGTAAGTAAATAAAATTTGTTAGAAAAGTAATTTGTGTTTTATTTTATATATATTAGAAAAATATTTTAGAATTATTTATATTAGAAAATTATGGATAAAAAGAAGAAACCTAGTGGTGCATTTAAACGCAAACAACGCCAAGAAAGAGAAGATAGTAAACAAAAATTTCCCAAAATTGACAAGTTTTTTAGTCAGCCTTCTGCAAGTACATCTAATAGCTAATAGCAATTGAAAACAAAACCGCATCAAGCCTGGATTTAAATGAAGTCATTGATACTTTTGCGAAAACTAAAGCTAGGAAAAAATTATAAATATAATTGTTATTTAATAATAAATATAATTGTTATATAATAAACCCTTGAATCTTCTCTATTTCGTTTTATTAGCCAAGCCTACACCAAGTATTAATTGTAATTTATGTTGTTACTGTTTAATATTTTTATTACCTGCCCTGCAGTGCACAAAAAAAAGCTTAAGTAGCTTAGCATTTTTAAAGTATTTGTATATTTCATATTTTTATTTGATAAAACTTAATCAGTTTACATAGCAGTGGGGCCCCATTTTTTAATTTGCCCCAGGGCCCTTGGTTACCTAGCTACGCCACTGACATAGACATACATATAGATTATGTGTACCATAATAAAGTGGAAGACATACATACATATATATTTTAGATTGTAACATTGAAAAATTATTTATATCTTTTATTACAGATACGACAGATGGAAGAATTAATGAATTTAGGGGTGGAAAAAATTGTAAAAGCGAAAAATAAAAAAAAAATGAAAAAATAAAAATAAAAATTTTCTTAAAAATAAATTTTATAACATTCCTTCAGAATTTCTATTTTTGAATATTCAGAAAATTATTTAAGTCTAGCTAAGAGTTTACATGATGAATTTTATAAAAAAAAAAATTGTATCAAACGCATCGCATTAACTATGAAAATCTGGATTAGTATAGTTGGATTAGTATATAATGAGCTACAAACTGAAGTGAACTCAATCAAAATAACATCGAGCGCTATGCTTCATACTCTTGCTTAAACTGTCAAACATTGATTAAAGAACGATTCCCCATTATTCCCCATTAGTATATTGCTCAAAATAATCGGAAAATGTTATACGAAATCACTTCCAAAAATAAATAAAATTCAAAACTAGTAGGTATACAATATACAATAAACAAAGCATAAAATGTAAAAAAAAAAAATGTCATTTAAAGAATGCGCATAATTGAAATAAAAATACAAATACACATATATAAAAATTATCAGAAACAACTTAAAAAATTACACAATATTTAAACGAAAAACATCAACATAAAATTTACACACATACCTACTCGTATACGAGTAAGAAAATAAAAATTTAGGAAATAAAACTAACCCTGCAGATGATTGCTTTTTGTGTCTTTTACGAAATACTGCAATTAATTTCTTCATCAGTCCATCATTACACATAATCAAATACAATTGAAAAAAATATAATTATTAATTGTTACTTTCTTTTTTTTTTTCTTTCTAACTGTGATCCTTGAATTTTGATTTTAATTAATAAAATTTTTCTTTTTCTTTTTTTTTTTTTTTTTGAATATAAAATTTAATAATATCGCGAATTCACATCACAAAGAAAATTTGTAAAATTAATTTAATTAATATAGAAAAATTATATTATTTATGCACATACATATTTGTACATTATGTACATTATATATACATTATTTACATATGATTACACATGTGTGCGTACATTTGTATATTGGTACCACCATCAATTTTATTATGACAAACGACATTCATATTTGTTCCATTTTGTATATACAAACAATATTTTCATTTATTAACTTTTCACAATATTTCATTCATTTTAAATCAAAATACATAATACAAAAGAAAATAAATAACTTTTTTTCTTTTTGCCTTAATTTCCATCAAATTGTTACTACCGAAAATATTATGTAAACAAAAAAAAAAAAAACTAATTACAATAATTTTCTTATTAACAGGCACTTGCTTGTAAATTGCATGATTTTTTTGTGTATTTCATTGCACCAAAAAAAAAAAATAAATAATATAAATAAATAAAATAAAATGAAATAAAACAAAAAATTGTTTTGGCAGTGAAAAATTTGTCAAAAAAAAAATTCTTTTTTCATTGTCAGAAAAAATTTATTTTGTTATTTCACTTGCATACATCAACAAAATATGTACATATACATATATGTATATCCAAATGCAAATATACATATGTGTGTGAGTTTTCATATGCACATAAGATAATGCTATATATGATGGTCATATGGAACGTGCTACAAAATAATTAAAAATTTACACAATATTGCAGTGACAGTAGAATTTCATATTAAATTGAAGAGTCACTTTAGCTTTAGTCTGATCCTTTTATGCCTTTTAATTGTGTCACATACAAAAATTTTTAATCTATTATTTTCATATATGTACATCAAATGTTACACATTAAATCTGGTAAGCCGAGAATATTTCTTATACATTTTTTTTAAAAAACTTTTTATATTTACAACGTATACATTCATACATAATACATGTGTGCATACTATCTATACCAGTAGTACGCTAATTTTTTAATAGTATGATGACTGAAAAAAAGCCAGAAACATGGAATACTGTTTTTAAATTTCACGGACGAACACAAATTATTTTATGTATGCGGATACGGATACTTATTAATACATTTTACACTGATAATTTAATTTTTTAATTTTTCATTTTGATTTTAAAACTACAGATGATATCTGGGACTACGTATGTATGTAAGTACACTACAAACATCAAAACTGAGTTGAATTGTTTATTCATATCTTTAGAATTCTCACTTTTTTTCATCTCTTCAATAATTGACAATACGCAGCACTCGATGTGTTATACTTATTTATCAGCGATGATTTTAATGGATTTTAATCACTTTAATATGGGGTGAATTGAATTTTCCTTTTTGTTGTTTACTCCAAAATATATATCAGAAAAAACCGACATAAAAAGAAATATTCTATTCGAATATACTTCGTACGACGATCTGTTCCGTATCAAAATAACATCGACAGACAACTGAGAGAGAACTGACTGAAGAAAATTTCGGAAAATGAAAAACAAAAAAATTTTAAATTGAAATTGAATTGAAAATTAAATGTATTTTCGGAAAAAAAAAAGTGTTTTCAATTTCGAAATTTTCGAATTAATGCTTATGAAAAAAAATGATCTGATTAGAATTTTGAATACATTATATATATACAACAGAAAAATAAAAATTGAAATATTTTTATGTACACATACTCGTGTATGTTGTGGGTGGGTAGTCAACGAAATGATATAAACATCACGACGCGACAACAAATGAAAACTGAATTTATATATTTTTCTGAAGTATAAAACACAAAACTATATTTATGCATAAGAGTATATGTGTGTATAATAAATGAAGATTATGAAAATGAATATTTTTCTGGCATTTCTGGTAGCGTCAAATATATTACATCCTATACGTGTATACGCCATTGATCTCCTAAATAAATTTTCACAGACATACTGACTATAATATTTATTATGTGAAAAACAAAAATAATAAAAGAAAAAATTTCGATACGAAAATAAAACGAAACAAAAAATTAAAATTAGAGAAAAATATAAGCATTTTTATGTTTTATGAGAGGAATAATATGATGGGAAAAACTAAAGAAAAAATACACTGAAGTATATAGGGCATATATAACATACTCGTAAACAGTTTTAAAAAGAAATGAAATGGAAAATAACTAAGAGATACTACTATGATATGATGATATGATATATAGATATGATATTCTATCTTTGTGAAAGAAAATATAGATTTGCGGCATATAAGTACATAGCATACAGATTCACACTACAAACAACAACAGAAATATGAAAAACAAAAAAAAAAATGTTTTTTCAAATGGGTCAAGTGGCGCCTTGTTAACTTATTATTTGTTCAGCTATGTTTCGTGAACATATATTATGTAGCTACACATACACGTATGTACATTTATATACATACAAATGTAGATATTTTCTTCTCATTGTAATAGTGACCTTTTATGAAAAATATTTTTCTTCTTTTCTAATAAACTGAAAAATAACTGAGTAAAGTAAAAGAAAATTTTCTCGTTCTTTTACTTTTGAATTTTTTTTTTTCTTCAACTTCTAACTTTTATATAAAAATTTATGAGAAAAGTTTGAAAAAAATCTCTTAATAAAGTAAATAATTTTGTAATTTAATTCCAAAATTTTAATATATGTAAGCCACACAACGTTATCCTAGTACAGGATATACAGTAGATTCTATATCATACTGTGGTTATTTTCGAAGAAGACAGATTCAAAAAGATAAAAAATAAACGAAAAAATTGATTAATAATAAATTTTATTTGAGTATAAAAGGAAAAAGAAAATTTAAAATTCTCGTTTAAAAAATTTGAAAAGAAAAAAATTCTTGAGGATATAAAGTAGCATGTAAGATTTGAATTTTCTTTGGTATTTTGAATCCCATAAAGAAAACAGAAGGTGAAATAGATACAAGTATTTGAAAATGTAATTTTAAAGAAGATGAGAAATAAAGATTTATTCGGAAAATTTCGTATATACCTACTTAATTTAAACGAAATCAAGAAAGGAAAAAAAAAAGGTTTATAGGCCAATTTTTTTTTTGGCAAACAATAACACGTCTACCCAATAAATGTGTATCTACTGCAATAATTTTGATATTATTGTTTATGCGTTCTCTATTTATCTCTGTATTGTTATATACGCATAAACACACAATTTTAATGAAAACAAAAAGGTCACATAAATTTTTTCTTTGATTTTTATTTTTAAATCAGAAAAATTCATTGAAATTGAAACCAGACACAGTATACATATGTCGTAAGATAAAATTGTTCACAGATTTATATATGTACATAGGTATTTCGTTTTATTCATTAGTGACAGATTTATAGCATAGTGGCATACATACCTACAAAAAAATACATTATCAAATTTGTTTTGCAATTTTTTTAGAAGAAAATTTTTATGCAGAGTATAGTTCACAAAATGAATTAATGCAATAAATTAGTACCACACCCTGGGGGATTGGATAGATTGATGGTTTGGGATGGTATGCGTAAAGAAGAAATAATGGATAAATCGGTCAATAATAATTCGATCAGCAATGTATACAAGCAGACAGGGTAAATTACACTATGATACATATACGATTTCTTACACTACTTACATATATATACATATATGATCGTCTAAACATGTCTAAACTTTTATACATTATTATACAGATACAAAACATTTAAGTAGATACATCTACATGACCACTTTACTATACATATAGTGTGTATCTTCTTCTTTTATTACTCTTTAGAATGTTTTCATTAATTTCCTATCGTTAAAATCGAAATATTTTTCTTTATTTATAATGTGCAGTTTATGTAATATGTACATTTTACGTACATATACATACTCGTTTATGTAAATTCAGAAACATACATACAATCGTATTTCTAAAGAAACTATAGAAAAAAGTTCAAGTTAATACATAATAGCACAGACCGAATACTTTGTACTTTGTTCACCTGTATTTTAAATTTTAAATTAACAATCAACATTAAAAATATACTGTGTTGTTGATTGTATATGTGCAAACATGGAAAATTAATTTTTTATTTTAATCCAGTAAAAAACCAGATTTATTTTACACTTAAGATATACTGGCACCATTGCTGGCACTTGATATTTAAATTATACAATGTTCGAGGAGCTAATGATTTGGTTGTTGGTTGAGTGTTTAAATTATATCTTTCACTTACACATAAATATAGTTCGAAAAACAAGATAATTTTCACTGTGTGTGCATGCGGATTTACATAAATATGTAAGCATTATTTTCATCTAATGGAATCGTTAAATTATACAATTCATTATTATTTTTTTTTCAACAAAAGTGAAAAAAGTGTGATTTCTTTTTTCAAAAATTGATTAAAATGTTCATTTTGTATAGACAAAACTGACTCTATCTATAACACATACGACACATTACGACAAATATTATATAGTTAACAATACATCTGTTGACTATATTGACTTCAAATTATAAATTGTAAAAATACAACAATGCTTAGACAGAGCCTAATTTCATATGTTTTTATTTTTTAAGATTATATAATTTTAGATTGAGTAAACATACATATATAGAGATGACGCAGATATGTAGATACTTAGATATACTACTTACTTTCACTGCAGATGTCTACAATATACAGGTGGCCCATTTTCTTTGAAAGTGATATATGTCCATTTTTAACAAAAAAATAAGTTAACAGTAGCAATAAATGAAATCTGCTGAACTTCTTATCAATAGATGGAGACGCTTCTCATAGAAAACAAATCCTTATCATTTTATCCACATCCATACATACATATGTGGAATTTATGTGATTAGGATTAAATGCATGATTAGAATTCAAATTCAAAAACTACAAGACTTACTTACATCACTTCCAAAGATTTAAACAGCTCAATTATTTATTTCTTACTACTGAAAATTTTACTACACCAACAAACAACAAAAGGAATGCAGTAGAATTTTCCAAATATTCTCGTAAACTCATAGTCATACTAATTTTTTTTCAAAGTCATATTACACAAAACAATGTATAAAGTTTGTAAATAAAATGTAAATTTATGTTAAAAATTGAATAAAAGAACTGAAAATTAATTTGTGAAAAATTTTCATCTCTGTTCCACACCTTTCCTTAGACATATACATACGTATATAATAATGGGTGTAGTTGTGATAACCACATACTCGGTTCTTTTATAGATTGAAATGGTTCACTAAAACCGGGCGCCATATCTCGGGGGCGGGAATAAGAACAGAATAAAAGTCGACTTGAAAAGTGTGCCTTATATGCTGCTGGGCTTGAAAAACTATAAAATACTAAAATGACAAACACACCTGTCCATCCATATTTTATCTTATCATTATGTTTTGGCTTGTAACTTCCATTCAGTATGACTTGCTGTTGGCATTATTGGTTCCGTTTGAATCAAATAAACACGGAATTAATGTACAACGTAATTCGTACAATCCGTACTCGCCTACTACAGTGCAGTATACAAAATTTACAAAAGAAAAGTAGAAGAGAAATTACTATTCGTGTATGTTGCTACTTCTTCTTTAAGATCCGTGTTATGTAGTATATATGTTTTGACCGATATTTTTATGTGTAAACAAAAATTGTCATTGAACTCTTGAGTATTTGAGAAGTAGAAAAAGAGAAAAAAAGGTAGAAATATACGCGAATAGTAGTTTCTTTTCTTTTATTTCTGGTGTAAATTATGTAGTGCACCGGACGCTCGAGAAGCTAAAACCGGCGCTGGATAATCATACAGCGATTCTTTATACTTTTTTTGAACAGATATTTTTTTAATTTAAACTTTATCTAAGACAGAGAAGAGATAAGACAAATAATGAATTGTTGTATCTTAAGTATAAATAATACACCAACATTACAATGTATGATCATAGACAAACAAGTAAACTAGATTTCTACTCTAGTATAAAATTATTTTTACACTTCAGATTTTGATGTTGGCCTCCAATCCCGCATGGTGGAATCAGTGGAATGACATTCTAACATACACATTTCAAAACTAGTATTCGGTGTGGAATGAATTTATACCGGCTATTTTAAGTATGTATAAACAAAAAAGGATGCAATATTAATTTCAAATTAGAAACAAATCGTATGTAAATATAATTCATGTATAGTAGGTATAAATAGATATAGAGTTTAACCAGACTTTCATTATTACATGCTTTAATGCATGCATATTATTATACTTCATGTTCATTGTTCATATAAAAGGATGTTTGGTTGCTTTTTTTGTTTTGATTTCATACAAATATGTACTCTTTTTTAAATAATTGTTAGATGTTAGATTGTGTTATATGTTTATTTGGTTACATTTCCATACGAAGAAATTGATTATTTATATGGTCATATATATAATAATACAATTCATGTATAGTATAGAAAGATTTAGAGCTAAACCAGTTTTATTATTACATACATGCTTTATTCATATTATATATTATTATACTTGATGTTCATATACAAAAAAAAGGATATTTGGTTGCCTTTTTTGTTGTTTTGACTTCATGTCAAATACTCCTTTTTAAATAATTGTTAGATGTTGGATTGTATTATATGGTTACATTTACATATGAAGAAATTGATTAGGTATATGTTTGTTCATATATATTTATTATGCATATATAATCACACATAAGGGTATTGGACACATTATCATTATCGTTACATTTACATATGAAGAAGTTGATTAGGTATATGTTCATTGTACATTTCTTTTGTACATATACATATATAAATATAATGTACATAGAAGCAGCGCAATATTTGTAAGGTGCAAATAGCTATAATGTTTTAATTTTTAATATCATAATATATAGAAGATAAATTATATTTTTTTAGCCGTTACGGTAAAATTAAAGTGATAGCAGGAAAAAAAATAAGAAGTAATAGAAAGTAATAAAATGATATCGATAGCATAATAATCAAAATTGACGAAAAAACATAAAATTTATTGTTGCAGTATTTTTATTCTTCTTTTTTTCTGAGAAGAATCAGCAAATTTAATCGGTTTAATTTACAGAACATATTTTAAAACATGCAGGTGGTTATTTTTACCTGTAAAACATTAGAGAAATTATCTTTCAAGTGTGACATATAATTGAGAAGAGTATATGAAGTGAAATCAACTGCATATTTTTATATTAAAAGGATAAAACATTATATATGTATGCACCTTACAAATAATGTGCTGCTTCTACATTCCTCATTATATGTATATATGTACATAATAAATATATGTATATGAAATATGTATTCCTATAATACAATCTAGGTATACAAAATATGTATGTAACCATATAATACAATCTAACAACTAACAATTATTTAAAAAGGAGTATTTGACATGAAGTCAAAACAAAAAAGGCAACCAAATATCCTTTTTTTTGTATATGAACATCAAGTATAATAATATGCATGCATTAAAGCATGTAATAATGAAAGTCTGGTTAAACTCTATATCTATTTATACCTACTATACATGAATTATATTTACATACGATTTGTTTCTAATTTGAAATTAATATTGCATCCTTTTTTGTTTATACATACTTAAAATAGCCGGTATAAATTCATTCCACACCGAATACTAGTTTTGAAATGTGTATGTTAGAATGTCATTCCACTGATTCCACCATGCGGGATTGGAGGCCAATGTTAAAATTTGAATTGTACATAATTTTATACTAGAGTAGAAATCTAGTTTACTTGTTTGTCTATGGTATGATATATGCTCGTATATACATATGTATATTAATGTAAATATATTTTAGATGTTACGTGTACATATACATTACTCGTATATTAAATTGCATGCATGCATTTAAAATAAAACTATGTACTTATGAAAGATTTGATACAAAATACAATGAAAAAAATTTGCACAGTCAACAAAAAAAAAAATAGAATGACGATATTAATGTACAGAAAAAAGGTAAAAATAAAGCAAAGTAACAAAATGAGAAAAAAAAACAGAGATTGAGATAATAATAAAAATAAAAACTCAAATAAAAAAAAAAAAAAAAATTAAAATTGAGGTTGAATTAAATGCAAATTCAAATTACATACATGCTCGTACTGTACTGTATATGTACAGAGTGTTTCTATGTATAAAAAAAATGTATATAAAAAGATTGAAATAGATATACATATATTTATATATGCACAAACATACATTCTCGTACATATGCAATGCATGTTTCTTCAAGAATAACGAACTTTTTTAAGGTAGATTCATGCGATGCAATTCATGTATACATACATGAAAATGACTTTGAAGTTTAAACACAATAAAAATCTTTCAAATTTTAATTTAAATGGTGCATGTAAATACTTGTACATCTACATTCGTATATATTTATATCTACATACATACAAATATGTATAAATGTACAAAAGTAATTATTTTCACAATTTAGGTATTACAATACATATTATAAAATTTATCAGAATAATTACGTATATTTGCGGTATACATACTTATATTACACATAACGTATCTATACTGCATAATGTCATAAAATGCACATTTTACATACCTTATATATGATTCAAAATTTGTATTATCAATATTTCTAGACATTTTTGAACATTGCGATAAAAATATTATAAAAATATTTGTGATTTTTTTATTGCACATTATTACGAGTATTTTATTGTACTACTTTTCAAGTTTTTTTTTTTTCTTTTTTTTTTGCAGAATTATTTAGCATACGACTCATTCGAAATTCGAATTCGCTAACACCACGAAACGAAACAAAACTCAAAAGAAATCTATAACAAATTTGTGCACTACACACGCGTCGTAAAATACAGCTGATGGGAAAATAAAAAATTAAAAAAAAAAAAATTTAAGTAAATAAATTGCACAATAATTCTCGTATTTATTATTTATTATTTACATATCGTCGTTTTTTAATACAAAAACGAAAATTAACAAAAAAAAAAAAAAAGAACGTCAAAAATTAATCTAATAAATATTTAAAAAAAAAAAAATTCAATAACATTTCGTACGTTTACACACACAAACACAGACGATATAATGGCAGATCGCACCTATTATATGGTCGTACACCTATCTATATCGATTCGGGCACATTACCTATTACACTACCACTTAAACCTAAAGTCGAATTATTACTGTACTACCGCTGTTCACTGATCATATCGCGTTGTATAATAGGTATATACATATATATACTATATTATGTAGTAAGTAATCGTATCATGAGAACGTATACACAGTGTGTATAGTTAGTGTCAGTATTTTACCTGTTTTTTTGTTGTTGCTGTTTTTAATTATCAAAGTCATTATACATATATGAATATGAGTACGTATATTATATTATGGTGTGATGTGATGTGAACCCATATGATTGTACAAAAACGTACACCGTGTATACATATATTTATTATATGTTAGGTGTAGTTTACAATGCAAGTTTATTTGCGAAACCAGCGTAACTATTTACCTACCTATGCTATAATGAATGTATTTAAGCTGCAAAGGTAAATACTACATAAATGAAAAACATAAATGAATGCACAACTACAGTGAAATTGAGATTTTGAAGAAATGCATTCTAATCCTTCGTACTTAAAAAAAATAATGCATATACGGATTTTCTTTCTTATCTCTGTTTTACAAAAAATTCATCTAAAGGACATATATAAATAAAGATATTTAATACATATATATACACATATATATATATTCTAACAAATCTGATTACAAACCACATGTGTACATACAGTGCAGATACCTATATTTTAATTTTATTTTGGAGTTGTGCATTATCATCACTTTAAGATTCTTATCTATTCATATATACAAATTATATGAAAATGACAGTTTAATTCGACCTATTATTATAGTTGCACTGCAAATAATTATGCATATATAGGTACATAAATACTCAAATGTGTTTGCAATATAATAATTCGAAACCGATTTCAACAGAATATTTTCAGTAACATAGAATACAGTTCAGTTGTAGAACTGCTGCATGCATTATTTTCATGGAATTTATGCATTTACATATTTAATTTTTAATATTAAATTTTTGCATTGTACACTGTACGTATACCTAAGTATTTTTATGGAATTGAATTATTGTAAAATATTTTTAAAGAGAATCATTCTTACCTGTAATGTAAGTGCCTGATGTATGTCATATTTCAATGTAAATTTACAAAAAAAATTTTTTAGATATTTATGAGTTTACTTGTTTGACACTATTTATCTGTTTTGTTTTTAATTTTCGTTGTAACTTTTTTGTTTTGAATTTTTTTTTTTTTTGTATTCAAAGTCTAACACACATCAGCGTCTTTTTACATTTATTATTATTACTATATTTCTTTTTATATTTTTTTATATTAATGATTAGAGAACACGTTTTATGTTCTTTCTGCTATTTTGCTTCGAACATTAATTTTGAATATTAAATTAGCAGCAGCAATATTAATAGTCAAAGTAAATGTAATAGTGCTAGAGGTAGTATATTATATGTAGAGCAAATTACACACACACAAAAAACAAAAAACCTGAGAATATCGAATTACACACATTTACAACACATTGAACGTAAAATTAAATGTACACTTTTTTGTATCAGCTGACGCAAATGTTTTTGTTTTATTGTCAATGTTGTAGAAAAATTTTGAAAAAAAAAAAAAAACTGAATTACAGGTGTTGGACTTTTAAGTTTTTGAAAAAAAAAAATTGTAATGTAAACATATGGAAAATTAAAAATTTGCAAACAAAATTATGTAGAATCGTGTGAACCATTAAAGTATTCGATTAATTTTGAGAGGCTGTTACATTATAGATGAAATTTTGTATTAAAGTTTTTTGTGATTTAATCGTACAAGAATAAAAATTAGTGGGTGGTCTACTCTATTACGTTTGTTTATTATTTTATTTTATACTTTATCTAGTCAATTTTTTTTTTCAATTTTATTATACAATCACATTTGGTACTTTATAGTGCAAAGTACGTCGGTGTATATAATACGTAGTATATCATGCATATTACGACTAATAAGATAATTTTGTTGTGTAATTTGATACATTGATGCAGAGGCGGGTATTTTGATTAACGTCAAAACTAAAGCTAATGTTAATATTAAGTACATACTGTATGTAATTCTGATGGGATTTTCTTGAAATTAAGCTTGCGTATATGGCGCGATAATAATTGCTAGATATTCATTACTCGATTTTTATGCGATTTGTACGATATGTAATTATTCTTCTTTAACGGTGAATTGAAATCAAATCATGAAGTTACAAGCTACACTCATCACATAATCTCTTTTTCGATTTATGAATAATTTCACATATAAAAACTCATAAAAATGATTTTAAATAATTATCTGAAATAATCTACCGTGTAATCTGAAGCAAACATTCAATTTTCAAAATGATAATAATATGGTTTTACGCTTCACATTTTTATCATATTGATTGACATATGTAGACTAGTAGGTACAATGTATGCAAGCAAATATGTTATTATATTGTGGAAAATATTATTTTTTTTTCTCCTTCTGGGAAATAAGAATTTTCTAGTATTTTGATTGAATTTAATTGATCCAAAACTTATATATGACTGCATAATGTTATGAAATTAATACTTTTCCACATTAATCTTTTTATTTTATTTATTTATTTATTTTTTTTTTTTCGAAATCATTTATGCTAAATTTATTTCCCACACGTTTTCGTTAGATTCACGCGAAAAATATCAAAGATTATGAGATGTTTTCGTGTACATTTTTTTGAATAATATGTCAATTCTTTTATTCTATGTTATTATCATGATGGATGTAATAATACGTGATACACTATTTATATGGAAAGAGAAACATAAATTACATGAAATGTGGTAATAAATTTACACCTGACCTAGATTTTTGTATTTTGTTTTTCCCCTTGTGGTCTGTGTATTGTTTTTATCGTCGATCTTATACACAAATACAGATCCACATCACAATACATGCAATAATTCTTTACCTTTTATTCGTTTACATTTTACACATTGTATTACATGAGATCTATAACGTAACAGCCATACAACGATATTAATACTACTTGGTATTGGTACAAAAAAACCGTTTAGTTTGTCTTAGATGATTCAATTTGGCTCTCTTTCGCTCTCATACAAAGATTATCTCTATAAATCAATTTAATCGGACGACATAATCTAATTTTCATTTTGAAATTTTTCAATACTATACGAACTACATTCAACTTTTTATTTTAAAATTATAAACAAAAACAAGAAAATAAAAATTAAATTGCATTTTAAATTAAGAGAAAATTATACGAGTTTATTTTCAATTTATATACCTACATTTATAAATAAATGAATACATAATGTATATACGACGACCGTACGGGTACGATATACCTAGATATGATGCAATCATGACGCCTTCAATGACTTCCGAATCCAATAATGCAAGAAATATTCTCTGGTAACATTTTCATATTCAATTTTTTTTTTCTTTCAAGCATAAAACGAGCAAAGAAGAAGAAGAAATATTCGAAAGAATGGAAAAAAATAATGAAACCCGGAACAGAAAAAATATATCGGAAGAGAAATGCTAGTGTATTTTAATTGAATGAGGAGAAGAAAAAAATTAGAAATGCATGGATGCATGCATAATATCATTTGCAAATTTAATAAAAATTGCATGTGCACGAATCAAAATGAATTGTGTGTACCTTTATGCATTTTACGAGTATGTATATATGTATTATTTCGTCACCATTACTCTTGTACTTGTATATCACCGGTACGGACGAGTATGTAATGCACCTAAGTATCTGTTCGGTTAAGTGCATATGTTTAGATATTTAAATTATGTATTTACAAAAAAAAAAATTAGAAAAAAAATGTTAGTTCTTTAACATACTGTATGTAATAGGTGCACTTATGTAAAGCATATGAGTGTGTGTGTATAATTTTTTTACCGCCTTTTTTACTTCTGTAATTATTTATGTACAACAATAATTTATTCACATTAGGTGTATTGTTTATTTGTAGAAGAAAGATGAGATGGCAAGATGGCATTGAATCGAATCGTTTTATTTTTTATCTTTTTTCAAATGTTTAAAAAGTTTATTGACTGCGAAATCTATTGTTTCTGTGTGAATTTTGTTTTTATTACTGTTTGTTGCTATTTTTTATTTTTTGTCACCATTTTTATTGTTATAAACATCTGAGAGTTTGACAAGAATTATTGCACACTTAAATAATGAGTGTACATACACTCACGTTACATACGTTCATTTCATATATATCATGCTGTATACAAAATTTATACGTGGAAGCAACTAAAAACACACAAAAGTATTCATCTGTGAGACGGTGAGACTTATAAGTATTTATGTATGTCTTTTGAAATATCTATTTTTTTGCACAAGTAAAATATGTAAATAGATAGATATCAATTGCACAGGTGTTTGTTGTTGAAATGAAAATAAAATCACTGGGATAATTAGAAAATAAATTACTAAATGACATCGGATTTCCGTTTTATACCTGTGTGTGAAACGGATAGTGAACCTCAATAGTAGTTGGCGACTGAGACTAGATAAATACGAATATGTATGAGTATACATATGTGAGATGAGTGTGTTAGATGTGTTCATTTCATACATGCTGAGAAAAATTTTTTTATTTTAATGCATTCTACAACCAATTAAATTAAAAATGTAAAATACAATAATTAAAAAATTATGTTCAATTACACTTTATTCAAAATCTTAGGATAAATATAGTAGACTAAATAGACGTAAGGTTTCACATATTAAATGCAATCACAGAAGAAGAAAAGGGAATAAAAATTATTTTACAAACAAAACTATGATTTATTTCCGGTCTTATTCTAAATTGTACGGGTATTTTTATTGTAAAGAAAAAAAAAAATATTGAATACAATTACATCCGGCGCGATAGTGTAATGAAATCATGTGAGAAGCAAAGAATGTACAGATACGAGCATGTAATTGAATTGAATATTTTGAATCGAACAAGAAAAAGTAACAGCAGGTATGTATGGTATGATATTACACAACACAAGATCTAACAAAAGAATGAAGAAATGTAAATAAAAAAGAAAGAGTTTTTGTGATAACAGGTGTGATGACAGTAGTTAGTAGAGAATCACTATATGTAAAAAAATATCGTGAGAATTCAAATCAAATCGAGTTAAATGATTTCAAAAATAAATTGTGTGTAAACATCGTGTCATCTGACATCAATTTAAATTATTTAAAAACATTATTTTTTTTAAATTAACTATAAAAAATTGCTCTAAAATCATTAACTGGCCATGTGGGCACAACATTTTTACATACATAGTTGTAAGGATAAGGATAGTTGGAATTAAAAGTCTTATCAAGAAAATTTTTTTTAAATTGTGAAACATGTGAGTTCAGTAGAAGTGTAGTAAATTGGTTCTGAACGAAATGAGAATCAATTCAAAAGATTTTAAATGAAAAATAGATGCTTTTGTTTTGTAAAATATCCTTCTTAAATTCAAAAACAATTCTATATGTACTCATATATGTACAATGAAGAATAACTGAATAAATTCGAAAAATTATGGTCACAGAATACGAAAATTTACAACGCTATACTATATCTGACAATAACCGCACGGTATAACAACGATAAATTATTAATGATTTTTTTACATTTCCCATACAGATAAAACAAAATCTCCTCGTTCTAGTTTCTGTTCTGTATATGAGAATAATAAACTTTCATTCTATCACTACACATACAGAATGCATATACGAGTAAATACATTTTTTTTTTGTTTTTCATTCAGAAAGAGGTTTAATTCCGCTCGTTTTCAGAATTTTTTATAGTCCTTTCAAATTCAGACAAATAATATGCATCCTGGGTCCTGAATGCATAATACATATATGCATATATTCATTCTATATGGTGTACCCAATCTCATACACAACAATTTTCGTATGAAGATTCTCATTTATGTACATACTTGTATTTTCACAATGTAAATAATGATTATAAGCATGCAATATACACTTATCATTATAATACATAAACTTTCATAAATATAATATATGTGAGTATATATAATGTTTATGAGTATACAAAAATGTATACGAGTATAAATAAAAATATGTACATTATTATGTTTACTTACGCTGTTTGTGCTCGTGATCTTTTCAAAACATCACCACTATTTCTGACTGAATTCTTTTTATGTAAGGTTTGTATTGTTGTACTGCTAACACCACCAACTCCAGTACCAACACCACTACCAGCGACAACGACAGCACCACCATGATGATGACCATGATGTAAATGATGTACGTTAGCTGGCTGATGGCACATCTGATGCTGTTGATAAATTATCTGTTGAGGTGGTGGTGGTGCATAATGTTGCTGCTGTTGTAAATAAACATAACCACCTACACCACCAGCACCAGACGATGTAGATGATATCGAACCGGGTGCTGGTAGAGCGTATTGTCCAGGTCCAGAACGATCAATGACCTTTTGAGGAAAACTGTGAAAAATAAATGAAAAATAAATTTTTTTTTTTTTTTTTTTTTTTTTTTGGTTAGAAAAATGAATGTAAAATGAAAAACTTTTATATATACGTTTTTCTTTTATTATTATTATTATTTTATTCTGTTGGTGTGTTGTGTTAAATTTTCATTTCGTTACGTTTTTCTTATTTTTGTTTTTGTTTCAAGAAAATCAATAATAAATCTCTTCGAAAGAAGTAAAAAAAAAATTAAAAAAATAAATCGAAACATGTGTATAATACAAATGAAAACAGATACAAAAACAAAAATAATAAAACAAAAACACAATTCTTAATCACGTTCTTTATTGTATGAGCTTACGACTTGATATACATAAATGAAATGAAAATAAATTTACGTGAATGAAGAAAATAAATGATTTCAAATGCTACATGTAATAAGTGTGTATATGTATAGACAAAAGTTCACATAGTGGTTATACACATGTACATACATTATGTAATGATGTAGATGTATGACTTTCAAATAAATTTCAAGGGATAACAAAATAAATGATCAGAATAAAAATAAAAAAAATAAAAAAAAATTAAATCCTAAATTGTTATCGTTGTCCTTGAAGAATACCATGGATAAGGAAATAGCAAAAAAAAAAAGTTCCCAATATAATATTTTTCAAGTTTAAATTTTATTTCGAAATCAAAATAAATTCGAGGTCAAATTAAAGAAGAATCGAATCAATAAGTAAGTAGTATAGTTGTTGTATAGTATAGTAGATTTTAGTAGAAGTAATCGACAATAAAAATAAAACAAAAATAATTAAAAAAGAAAACAATCGAAAAGAAACCTAAATAAAATCTTTTTGTAAAATTCACAAAACAACAAAAAATTGAAACAGAAATAAAAATATAAACATTTTTAAATCTGTATTTTTAATATAGAATTCAAGAAATTATACAATCTACGCTATATACGAGTAGTATATAGAGTTATACTTCTTGTATATACTTATGTAGTTTGAATGAATATAAAAAATAAAAAAATATAGTATCTATGATGGTGTCATCTTACCCATTTTGAACAATAATACTACTTTATGACTTTACAGTTTACGGTTGCTATATAATATATGAATATTGTGAATATACTATCCATATAGTGTATAAATGGTGAAACGATATAATTTTATTTTTGCATCAGACAAACAAGGTTAAAGTCATTATTATGAATACATCATATGAATGTACATACACATACATGTACATTTATCTACAAATATATTATTAAATTATTCTATTATTGTCTGATTTTCAGGTCACTTGTCATACGGAATAATTTTATACTGATTTTTTTTGTTTTGCTGAAAAGTACAATCAAGAAACGGGTCATGGTTTTTAACAATAATTAAAAGAAAATAATAAAATGATTTATAATTTTTATTTTTAAATCTAAAAATTATGAATACAGGTGCAGAACATATATGAGCATCATATTATGTACATATGTAGATGTACAAGTACCATATGTGTGTTCTAATATGTGCAGTTTTTATAATAAATTTCACGTTTTTTACGTAAATGCAGTGTATATGTGTATAGAACAGGAAGAATTTTAATTTAATTTTTGTATAATTAAATGAAGAAATATTTACATTTCATTTCAATTACAAATATTTCGAAATATATAGTACCTATATACGTGATAAAGTATAGATCACAGACTATGTTTATTTTGTAAGATAAATGTTAAGAAAAATTATGTACATACATATTTTCGTAAATTTTATTAAAAAAAAAAATAATTATCTGATTCAATGAAGAATCTTAAAGCACGTGTACAGTACAGATTATTCAATAATTGATACTGTTCATAGGCTATAGCTATATATAATACAGTAGTCTAACTTTCAAAAAAGTTCAAGCCGTTATTATTTGTTGCAGTTTTTGCTTCATATAAATGTTTGTTTTCAGAATCGTTCAATTTTATTTATATTTTCATGAGATAAACTTTAAAATGTCAGCAGTAAATTCATTTTTTTTTAGCTTTACATTTTATCTTTTATGTGTAATATTTTTATCATTTCACAATAATTATTCTCATTAAAGAACACTGATAAATATAATAAAAATGTATTAATCATAATAATGCAAGAAAAAATTAAGTTACAAATATACACAACTAATAACGAAATAAAAAAGAAATAAATAAGATGAAATAAACTTTCAAATTATAAATTCGTTAACTTCCTCCCAAAACTTTTACACTGTTTGATTAATTAAAGCACTACTTTACTTTTCATTTTTTTTTATTTTTTGTATTATTTAGTATTTTTTTTTTAATCTTCTTCTTTTAATTAATTAGAAACTAAAAAAAAAACTGCACAACGAAAAAAAGAATATATTTAAATTAGAAAGTATAATTTCATTTCATATAAACGTCCTCAGCGTTAATTAATAACCTGACATGGAATTATGAAGAAGACCGAACATAAAAATTATTTTATTTCTATAAAAAAAATGTACTTTTATATACATACTAATTTATATTAGGTGCTTATTTTTATTTTCAACTATCACAATCATATTTTATCCATTTATGAAATCAAACTGAAATGTGTAATAATACAGACGATATCCAAAGAAAATTTTGTAAAATGTGTTTTACAATAATTTTCAAATTCAATTTTTTAAAGAAGACTTTTTCATAAATAATAATAATAATTCGTTGTGTTGTATGGTAGTTTTATAACAAATAATTGTAAAAAGTTTACATTCACATACAATTAAAATCCAAATTATTATTGAATTTTAGAATTTATAAGACTACATTGAAATATATATTATCGTGTTTATGGTGTAGAGTACGATACAGTAGATATTTTTGTAATATGTAATGTCGGAATTTATTAGTTTGAAAAATATTTAAAAAAAAATAATATACGAAGAATATACATAAAAACTTTTATAATAAGATTGATTTTTAGCCTTGGTGCCTTGGTTTATTAAAGCTTTTTACATTTACAATACAAAAACAATAAAGCAACATTATACGTCATGAAACCCAGACATAAAATCAACACCACAAATTATGTAGACGAGTGCGATGTGCGAGTAGTTACACTTGCACCTCGTACGATACGATACGGTTACATGTAAAATACCGTATAATATTAATACTGTGATAATATGTATTGTAGTATTTTCTTATTTAAAATTAAAATTGAAGGTGTTCATACTTCAAAGTGCACGTATAATGTACGTATAGATATCATAAGTTTGTTATTTAAAAAAAAAAAAACATTTTAATACGAAAATTAATATTTTAATAAAATGTGACAAGATGACTTGCTGTATGATACATACATACAGTTACTTTGGATGAAAAAAGAGTGTCAAAATTGGTAATCAGTTTACAGAATATCTACATGTAGTGGCATATTATAGTATCAATGAGATTATGTTGAAGGTGAAGTGCAGGTATTATATAGTAGCACCTCATAACGCCCTCTTCTTATCCGGGGGTTGATTTGTCTTTACATAAAATAAGCTAAATGCAATTTCATTCATGTAAAAGGATAACTACTTTAAATATTAATTTAAGTTGAACCATGTTGGACAGTGGAGTGGACACGATGGAGAATAGAATTAAAAATAAGAATACACATGTTTTTCTTTTTACTTTGAAGATAATTTTAATTATTTTGCTCCTAAAATTAATAATGTGTAAGACTTTGAAAAAATATATATGTACATACATATGTAGGTGTATTACATATATACAAATAAAATTATACTAAAAGAAAATAGGATAAAAGTTATTACAAAATTTCAAGAATTTTCTTTTTATCGTTAGACATGTTTTATTTGTAAGATTTATGGACATGTTTATTTAGGAGGAATATACATATATTTTCCAAAATTATTTATACATAGAAAGAAAAAAAAATGAAAATAAATGAAATTACATAATGAATAGAATTACTAAGGAAAAAGGAATAAACCGAAACAACTGAACAAAAAAAAAATTTTTTTTTGAAAGCATAATATATCTTCAAGGATAATTAAATGATGTTATAAACAATGGCATTTAATTGACAGAAAGAATTGTAAATATTTTTGTTTTCTCTCTACATACATACATATATAAAATCTTCCCAATTATGTGCAAAAACTATATAAACATTTGTAAGTGGGCGATATACGTATATACATGTATTGTATTAATTTTATGTTTTTCCAAGTGAATATATGTGTAGTCATATAAAAATGGCATATAAAATACAATTATATTTTCCATATCTATGCTAATAATTTATTTTTTTTCATTCTGTTCTAAAGTACATATTCGTATATTTTGGCAATATGCCGGTGAGAAAAAATTTTTTTTGAGTTCTTCTTCCTCCTTACATATACTTTTTATAATATTCATACAATAAATTTCAGATAAGATATAAAACATTGTGTTACATAATGTACAAAATGTAAGGTATTAAAACTATTTACTTAAAAAGATATAGAAAATATTTTCATAATACAATATATAGATGAAGCTATACCTTTAAAGTGTAAAACCATATAAAACTGTTGAAATCGTAAAATTTTAGCTTTGTGTTTAAAAACAAAAAAAATTTTTTTTATATTTTTTGGCTATAGAAATTATATTTCTTACATAATATTTCCTATATACATAACGTACATCCGTACATACATGTATATACATTTATTTTGCAAATAGAAATAATATATATGTATATATATTTAAAGTTCAAGGAAATAAAGGATATATAAAAACATTATAAATTCAAAAAATTTGTACGATAAAAATGACAGATAATATTTATAATACAACATACATACTTATGTATGTATGGATGTGTGTGCGCATATATTATTGCACGAAAATACAAAATAAAATGAATGAAATGATGTATATACATATATATGTATAGTAAGTATACTCGTATGTTACAATTTTAAAATTGTTTTCGAACGAGAATAAGATAAAAATGGGTTATGTGAAAATTCATTCAATAAAAATGAGATATTAATCGTATATATATGTAATTTACATATAGTACGAGTAAATATAGACAGGAAATTTAAGAACCAAAAAAACTTCTTTATAAAATAAATTTTAAATAGGTATATACATAATGTGTACATTTACATATTGTATACCTCCCCACCATCGGCGGAGGGTGGTAGTGTTCAGGGTGTTCAGTGAACACCCTAAAATTATATGAACATGATCATAAAAAATTTGAACAAATTCAAAAACAAATTTTTATCGTAAAAGATCAAGAAAACAATAAAAAATTCGTTTTTCTATACATTACTTCACTAAAGTTCAAATATAAATATAAATAAGCAGAAAACTTCAATTTATATTATCAAGTTGAGGTTGTTTAAGTGTTCACATTTTGAAATGAACAAAATATTAAAATTCGTTTTTCTATATAATCAATCTGGTTCACATTTTTATATAGGTATGAAGCGACGGAAAACTTTGAATTTATATTATCAAGTTGAAGTTGTTTAAGTGTTCACATTTTGAAATGAACATATGAAAAATTTTGATACTCCATATATTGATTTATTTTCTTCTCTTTTAAATTTCGTTTTTCTATATATAAGCCGGGTTCACATTTAGATATGCACCGACCAAAAACTTCAATTTATCATATATTATCAAGTTGAGGTTGTTTAAGTGTTCACATTTTAAAACAAACATATTAAAGTTCGTTTTTCTATATATCAATCTGGTTCAAATTTTTATATATGAAGCGACAGAAAACTTTGAATTTATATTATCAAGTTGAAGTTGTTTAAGTGTTCATATTTTGAAATGAACATTTATGAAACATCTTGACTTGATACTCCATCCATACATTGATTTATATTCTTTTCTTTTAAATTTCTTTTTCTAATAAACTTATAAGAAATTCCTCTTCTCGTTAAATTATAAGATATCTTCTCTTTATATAAGAAAAGAAATTTAAGAGAGAAGAATATAATCATTTATTATGAAACATCTTGTTTGAGTTGTAATTGTATTGTATTGTAATTTGTAATGTAAGTTGGTGGAACTACATATATTGATCTCTTTAATACTCTTCTCTTTTAAATTTCTTTTTCTTATAAACTTATAAGAAATATGTAAATGTACAGAGAATGTACAGCAGTACAGTTACAATTAATTTTATACAGAATACAGAATACAATATACAAATACAATTTGTACATTTTACATGCATGTTATGTTGTTGCGTTGTTGGTTCACATTTCCATTATGTTGATCATGTACACCCAGCCAGACATATGGGATCGATTCTATAGGAATCAAAAATAAATGCACAAATATACAAAAAAAATGCGAAAAAATACACATTTTTCATACAAAATAATTTTTTAGAAAAAAGTTAGTAATAATTTTTTTCTGAATTTTTTATATAAAATTTTGTAAAAGGTAAATGGAACCACATGAATCTTAATTTTACTACTTAACTTATATAAATTTTAGTAGAAGGGTAAACAAAAGCTGAATTTAATATTAAACTGAATTTTTTGTATATTTTTGTAATAGTAAATAAAATTGAATTTCACTGAATTTTTTACGTACATACATATTTAGTAAAAGGTAAATAATACTACGAAAAATAGTAAGCTTTGAAATAATTACTCAAATATGTATGAAAATGCATGAAATTATGTGTATTTTTTCGCAATTTTTTGTATATTTGTGCATTTATATTTTACCTATGCAGTCTCTATCCATAAATATAATATCATTGGAAAGAGGACAAATAAACCTTTCAAATGAAAGAATAAAATATTTATGTCATCCTTCAAGTTTAGAAGTTATACCGTAATCAAAAGAAGTTGAAAAAGTGATTTTTAAAAAACACGAAATTTTGACTTTAAGTCCTTATATCTCGAAAACCGCTAATCCAATCAAAGTGAAATAAACTGTGACAAGTAGAACAGGAAGTTCTAGAAGAAGAAATGGTATATCAACTAATCCAGTCAAAGATCCTGATCTGGATGAATAACGGATTTCGTAAAACCCGCCATTTTGGACCAAAAATTTTTAAGGGTAGTTTGTTTTAATTATTATTGTTTGTGTAATGAATCTGTATATTTATTAAAAAATCTGAACACCCAAGGAAAAACTACTGGCTCCGCCACTGCTCCCCACATATGTATGTACGTATAAATTTTACAAATCTGGGATCATAACTCTCTTATTTTATCTATGTACACTGTATATACTTACGTTTTGTTATGAAACGTTTTTATTATTATTTTTGTATTATTATTTTTGTCATCGTCGTACAACATAACTGTATACATTGTACCTTATTTTTAATGTGCGCCTACACATTACTTATAATACGAATTTTACAAGAAATTTATGTTTTTATTTTTCTTTATATACGCATATGAATATGCATATATGTATGTAAGTACAAGTATAAAAAAATTTCGAAGAATAATCCTTTAAAAATGGCGTAGCCTAAATCAAATTCACATCATATGTATATATTATGATATAAAAGTGCAAATAATACGTATTACGTAGGGATGTACATATTTATTTTGAATAAGAATCAAAAAAGAAATAGGAAAAAGTTTTAAAAGGTCAAAGGACAGTAGTCCAGGTTACATCCGTTCGTAAATCCAGATATAACGTTGGTTAACTATATAATTTAATATTCATTTAGATTCAGCATACAAACGTGTAGGACGAAGTATATTATTTATGTGCATGTACTCGTATGTGTGTACATCTACATATTTGAATTTTGAAATGAAAACATTTTGAAAAAATTTTTTTTTAATCCTTATTCTTTTTTCAGGTTTGTTTTTTGTTTGTCTTAATTTATTCACTTTGTATGTGTATTAAATTTCAGTCAGTAATTGAATTTTGAAATGAAAACATTTTGAAAAAATTTTTTTTTAATCCTTATTCTTTTTTCAGGTTTGTTTTTTGTTTGTCTTAATTTATTCACTTTGTATGTGTATTAAATTTCAGTCAGTAATTGCATCGAGAATAAAAAGCCATTGTGAAATATGTATGCAGTGGGTGGTTAAAAAGGAAAACGTGGGAAAAATAATGGAATCTGTGAGAAAAAAAATTGTTTTGAACCACATTAAATATCTTCTTCTTTTTCCTACTTTTTTTTTTGTAAAGAAAACTATTAAAATATTTTTATCCGGCTTTCCTTTTGTGTCTGTTGTTTTATATAATCACTGCTTTTTTTTTGTTCATTCGGTAATTCCGAATGGGAATTAAAACAACTGATGATATAATATGCAAAATAAAAAAAAATGTAATACATACACACACACCAGCGCAAACAAATTTAAAAATTTAATACCATTTGAATGGATTTTATTGCAACAATTACGAAGTTTTATAAGTGCAATATAGTCAGTCACTTATTTTTTTTGTTTTGTTTTTTTTCATTTACACAATCAAATAAAGTGAATGATCCAATATGAAATGGAAAGATGGATGGATGAATGGATCAATTTAACATGCATACAAAATTAACAAATACACATATACGAGATACAGAAATATTGATTAGTTTAAAAGGACACATGTTATCGATGAAATTATACTGAATATATAAAATATATTGCGAAGTGATTTAATAGCTTAGCGGACACAGTGCTTGTTTCACCCGCAAATTCAAAAACTGCGAGGTCATTCAATTCATTTATGATGATGCTTAAATCCTTGAGTGCAGCATCACCACTTTCAATCTCAAGAATTAAAAAAAAAAAGAGCTTAACTATTATAAAGAGACCAGCTAATAATCAAATTGTTTTTATTTTTCTCGGAAAATTCAGAGGTTCATAGTTCATACAGTTGAAGTTTGAAGTATACATAATGTAGATCTAAAAAATATTGTGCGAAAATTTTGACTCAGGGGCTGAGCTGGGAGTTATGTTTATAGATCATCGAATAAATGAATATGCGTCTTATTCTATTCCTATTTATACATTCTAATCATATCTCGAAAATAAAGTGTACAAGCGTGAGATATTCTTCTATTCTTTTTTACTTTTAAAATTTCATATACGCGAGTACGTATACTTAATTTAATTTTTTTTTCTTATTTTAGTACCTACACAAGATTTTTTAATTTAACAAAAAAATGCAGGATTACATCGAATTTAATATAAAATTATTTTTATTCTTTTTTTTTTTTGTATTTGAATTTCAAAGACGTGTACAGAATACAAAAATTATAAATATGTAATTGTCATTAACGTTTTCGATAAATGTGCTTTCTTATATTTGAAGAAGGATAGTAAAAAAAAAAAGTGATCTCATTCAAAATATGAAAATAAAAAACAACAACTCCATCTCTATATATACTGTATTTTATATCCAATGCAGAGGCAAAATAAATTAATGAAAGCAAAAGAAAAGATGAAAAAAAAAAAACGTATGATGAAAAAAGGATAAAAATCATGTAAACACGTACTTTTTGTAGACTTATAGACATTCATGTTATCTATAAGTATATTAATTCATGATGACATACATGATGACACATTGACTTAAAAAACAAAATTTAATCAAAATTTGACAAAATCAATACGTGTACACAATACTTGAAAAATAAGTTCAAATAAAATGTGACGAAAAATATGGATGTTGAATGAAATTATGAAAACAATTCTTCAAATTATTTTTTAATATTATATTGTGCTTCTATAGTATACGTAAATCTCGGATTTTTTGAAAAAAAAAAGTTTTGTACATTACATACAAAAAGTTGTGTAAAATGTTTTTTGTGAATTTTCCCTTTTTTTCGTATAAAACTTTTTGGCAAAATTTGAACAAATTTTTAGAAACATAAATAAAAAGAAAGACAACAAAACTTTTATTTGATTTTCTTTTGATTCATTTATCTTCATTAAATTGCAATTAGTCCTTTATTCATATACGCATATGTGTACATTTTTGTGTAATATATTACATTATTTACAAGTGCACAAACTTAATTCTTTTACAAAATTTTTTTTATTAAAGACATTCATATTTACCAAACATGTTTATGTACCATTTCATTTTCATATTACGTCACAGTTAATTCTGTGAGTGCTTTTGTATGATAAACATTTTTCTAAATAATCGTATATGCATAAATATTTAAAAGAGGAGAAAATTAAAATTTTTTTTAGTACATATTTGCATATTAAATACTATAGTATATTGACTTTTTAATTAATTTTTAATTAAATCTTATACATTCGGTTACACAAATATTTAATTATATACATATTTTTTTTTCCGAGGAACATTTATTTCGTTTGCAATTTTTTATTTCAAATGCGATTACACGAACATGCACACGCAAATGAAAATAATATTTAATCAAAATAATTGTGTATACAATTTTGTTAAAGGATAATTAAAATAATTTTTGTGTTTAATTTCAATTTTATTTGCTGAAACGATGGCAATTTCCCAAGAACATGAATAACATAGCATTTGAAAAGTAAAGTAAACAATTTTAAAGTTAAACTACTGACTTCAATGATGACATATCTGTGTGTGTATATATGTATATGTAATTCAATACAATTAGTTTTTTTTTTTTTTTTTCAAAAAGAAAAGTAAAGTATAGTATAGGCTCATGTATAATGCACGTACATACGTACATATATTTTCTTATACACACAAAAGTCATTACAAGTTCATTCAACTAACTGCATAATGATACCTCATCAAATTGAAATTGTAAAATGTTTACGACTACGAGTATTTTGATGATGTAAGAAGGAGTTTCTCATTGTAGAATGAATAATCAACATATTTTCTTTTATTTTTTTTTCCGAAACTTTGACTCAAAAATTTTCCATAATACTTAACTGCTTTGAGTAAATTGTAATAAAATCCAGATGTGTTCATATATTATTTAAATATTTTATCACTTTCACTGTACTTCTACATACTGTATAATGTGTATATACTTGCAAGTTCATATATGTATGTATGTATACATTTTTGTACAATCTAACGAACTCTTATATAATAACAACATTCATATAAAACGTAAAAAGAAAACATTACAATGTCATTTTATCGCTACACGCAGAAGATAGAAAATATAAATCCCAACATAAAAGTCAATTAAGAGTATATGATGATAAAATTAGAACTTTTCTTCACTTCTGGAAATAAATTAGAAAATTATTTTGTTGTATTTAAATGTACGAGTACATATAAATGTACAGTAAAGTAAAAAATTATTATGACTGTTATACAGAAGAATTTTAAAACTTTCAAAAGTTTCTAACAGCTGAAATTATTTGGAAATTTATCAGAATACTAATGGAAATTAAACTAAACATATTTGTGTAGTGAGTAGAAATAGTCGAAGATAATACATTGCGCTGCGAAATATTAAATTCCATAAAATTTATCATGAATTTTTCATTGGTTAAAAATGTTCAGATGTTAAATTTAATAGGAATTGTGTAAAACTTATTTAAGATAAAAATTATGAGAATCAATTACATGTAAACTTAGAATAAATTATAACTAAGTGTATACAAAGTTGCAAATAAAATACGCCTCTAAACTTAATAAAAATTAATGAAAACAGAATAGAAAAATGAAAAATACTTATCTTATGATAAAAATTTTGTTTTTGAAAAATCATTTTTACATTATACACACCCAAAAATTCATGCAAAATTGATAAACCTATATAATGAATGCGCACCTTCCTTCCTACGCAAATTATATTTTTCAAGTTGTTACTATAATTTTGTTAATGTACTGTATATACTATATATTCGATGTTTTCGTATCAGAAGAAAAACATGCGTACTTAAACGCTATACCCTATACGTACAAAATTTATGCTATTACAGAGTACATACTCGTATCTCGAATGTTTGTTATTGAATGAGTATATGTATAGTGCATGTATACTTAATATGATGTACTCTCATTTATATAGATGACAGATATAAATTACATACATTAACTGAGGAGAAAAGAAAATTTAATGAATATTTTTTTTCTTTTTGTTGTTGTTGGTGCAATCCACAATTAATAAGGTAACACTAACACTCTGAATAATTTTATTTTCTATATGTCTAAAGTATCAAATTCTAATAAGTATGTATGTAATTTATAAAGAACATGAAAATAAAAAAAGAAAATAAAGTTAATCGTATTCCGTTCCAAGTATACTCATCTATTTATAATCTAAATAATTGGTTTGTATGTGTTTATGTTACCGATAAATTGGATAAATTTTTTGTTTTGTTTATATTGAAAATCGATCATTATCACAATAATAGTTAATAATTGTATTCAATGTTTGGAAACGTATAAATATACATACATATGTAAATGTATACGTACATACATTATTTTATGAAGAAGAATTACAAAAGAGTTTTAAATTTAACTGAACGTAACAAAATATGTATGTATGCATCCACTTAAAATATTTCGAAATAAAATTGAGAAAAAAAAATATATATGAAACGCTACGAAAAGGTTTAAGATTCAAAAGTACCTAATTAAATAAATGAAAATAAACAAAAAGTTTCTCAATTTTAGAATGATTTTATTTACTCGTATTCAAAGCAATGGTATATGTATATCTGTGTGCAGTGTACTGTTGAAAATTGTTAACAAAAATTATATAGAGAAAGAAAACAAAAATAATTACAAACAAGCCTGTATAAAAAGAAAGGGACCAACTTCTTTTTAAAATTGTATTTTTTCTCTAATTTTTTAGTTTTTTATTCTAGAATAAAAAAGTAAAAACAAACCTTAGCTATTTTTTTTTTTATCAAAATATAACTTCTATATAGAAATGAAGAATCCAAAACACCCTCATATTGTTTCAAGATAATTTCCTTTCAATTACATCTAATTATTTACATCTGTGCGATTCATCCAGTGTCTGCACACAGTACACATAGAATAGGTATTAGGTGTATATCTATCAATTAATTATTTCCGGAAAACATAAAATAATAATTATATTTGCTACAAGAAATTTTCTATATGTGTAATATACGCTCAACGCTCATCATTCATTTTGGTAGTACATATGCATGTGTATGTAGTTGCATCTGTTATAGTTTTTGAACCCTTCATAATTAATAAATTTCAAATTATGTATATTTTCAGGAAGTTTGTTGTTAAATGATTGAAGATGATTTTGTTTTAAAGTTTTCCTTTCTTATAAGAAATCATAAAAGTTTTACAAGTTGAATAATAACACATAAATTATCATTGGAGTTTTAATAGCAAATTAATACTGAAAAAGTTAATTCAATACATTTGTATTTGTATAGGTAATATCTGTTATAATGAGATCATATATCCTTTTTTCAAATTTGTATAATAACGCTTGTAGCAAATGCAACATGAATGCAATTCATTAATTCTTTAATGAATTCATTATCGCAAGAAATAAAAATGTAAATACATTACCTGAGTGGGGTGGATTATATAATTATTTTCACATCATTCCCAACGAATCGAAATTCGATCAAACTTTTTTTTACTTTTTGGTAATTAAAAAAATATATTTATATGTATTGATGGGAATAAAAAACACAGGAAAATTTTTATGTTTTTTTTTTTCATGTAAAACAAAGTAAAATAATTAATTTATAAATATAAAAATTAAAAAAAAAAAAAACAAAACAAAAATATAAATAAAAATTTATTTCCAATACCTTCCATTACCAATAATAAATCCAGATATGCAAATAATCATTTTTGTCGATTAAGTTGTGTGTGTGTTGTTTGATTTTGTGTGGACTACGTGTACAAGTGTGTTATGTACAAAAATATGAAAAATTCAATTAAAAATCATAAACGAAAAATTCATCATTAAATAAAATTCATATATGTACATATTTGTTGTTGTTTGTGTGTTGTAATAATGAGATTTAATAAATCATCTTTTCGATTTTAAAATGCGTACTGCAAATGCACATATAACTTCACAATAATAATAATAATAATCGTAGTGATACAAAAGTTTAATTAAAAATTATTTAACAAAATGAAAAAAAAAATATAAAACAAAGTTATAACACATTAAAAAAACGATTATTATATACACGTATGTGAGAATAAATTAAAATACAAAATTAAATCCATACATATGTAAAATATTTTATGAGAATAAAATCACATGTTTTATGATAAATAATTAAACATTTTTTTTTTCGATTACTTATATTTACTTCATGAAAATTGGAAACAGCAACATTATCGAATGATGAATTTACTCAAATAGTTATTATATGGTATTTATTTTTATATAAAATTTCCTTTTTTCCTTTTTTATTACACAGCACAGACTACAAATGCACCTCACCAACCTCACTCAATAATGAAAATTCACTAATTAGTTATAAAGCGACTTTTATTCGCAATTTTTGATCATTTAAATTTTTAAATTATTTCTTCTTCTTTTTTTTTGTATCAAATCAAATTTCAATTTGGAAATGTCGAAAATTTGTCTTCTTTCAAAAATCAAAAAAAAAATATTTTTAACTGGATTTCATTTGCACACACAACACTTGAAAATCCCTTTTTTAATATTTACCAAATACGTTACGAAGAAAATTGATTTTCTTTCAACAATACAAAAAAAAAACGGATTATTCAATTTTTCTATAGAGAAAAATAAATCAAATTAGATCCGATCAAATTGAAAATTTTATTTTTATTTTTTTTTTCACAAGAAAAGTTGTATTCACTTTTAACAAAAGAACCACATATAAATTTCTTTACTTTACCATTCGAATGCCACCTTAGAACTGAATGGAAAAAGAAAATTGAATTGAAGATTGAAGTAAAATGTAAAATGTTTGGTAAACACAGTTAAAGAAGAAAAATCAACCAAACTACTTTGTGTATAATATATGTATGTGTAAACATATAAACTTTACGGCTTTACGTATATATGCGTCCCTACAAAAATATAAAACAAACTCATTGTACTCGTATGATCGTGTGTAGGTACGTATAGGTACTTAATATTCCTTTATTGTATTCGTCATTCCCCAATTCCCGTATATAAACACCTATCAACCATCCTATATATGTGGTTAGTTCTACATGGTTCTACTGGTTCTACCAACAATTCGTTCTTTCATTTGATTGCATGTCTGCTTGTTTCCTTTACTATCTACCTACCTACCATTCTTCATAATCATTCATCAGATTTTCTTTAACTTCATCATCATTATAGAATGTTTACCAATCTAGATAGCATTCAATATTCAATTCACCAACAAACATAACACCTTGTTACTTTTATTACTACTTCAGTACTTCATACACTCTACGTCTGCTACACTCTACACTCTACCTTTTGGTCTTTCACAGCACACCGCTTTTTGTTTTTCCTCTTACCATTTTACAAAACATATTCCAAACGTTTACCAATACATACATATGAGTATGTATACGTTATCAGAAGCACAACAAAACAAGGATTTGTTGTTTATATTTTGTTTATAAATATGACATGCCTGCTGTTTGCATATGAATACTATATTGTAAATGCGAGTATTAAATTGTACATTATGTATATGTGAATATGTGGATACATATAAATGTAAATGTGTGATAAATACATAATATGGATACGTACATTTTGGGTGCCGTTTTTTACGATATATAAAATACGAAGGATATTTTCTTTTTCATGTAGGTATGCGTGTACATATCAGAACAGAAGCACACATGTATACATTAACATGACGTATAATGTACGTGCGTATCTTAGGAGGATCTTAGACCAACATTTGCACATTCAAGTATACATATGTGCGAAGAAGATATATAGATATACAAATGCTACAAAAAAATTATAATAACAGACATATCGCAGATGTTATTATAATATCAAATTGTCCTTTTGTTTATTATTTGTATTCTATATAATCTGTATTCGTAGATAGAGAATATTTTTTTTTTATAATAATCTGCTCACCATTTAGGTGTGTGGGTGTATGTATGTATATGAATATGAAATAGTAAAATTTCAAAATATATTCTGAAATTATGTTCATACATACATATTATATATAGGAAGAAAAAGAATTTATAAAAGAATTACGTGAGGATATTTTGTCTGGTATAAATTGTCGGATTTATTAAAATTATTGTGATCGTGAATGAAAAGGTAAGCAGCAAGGTTGTATAACTAACTATGCATATACTCGTATAGTACAGAAATGTTGTATACATGCAAATTAATGAACTATGGTATATAAACTGTACATCGTATGATGATACAAGTACACCGCAGTCATGAAAAAATAAATGACATATCCTTCTTTTGTACATATTTTACTTTATTAGCAGTACTAGCAGTTAATTGACCGTTTGTATACGTTATACAATTATTGTTGGAGACTAAATATGAGAAGTTCGTTCAGTGACCGCGTCGTATAGTGATGCACCGGATACAGTTCCATACATATGACTGTGTATTGTTAATACATATGTACATTATGTCCATGCTACCTAAAAAATTATTACATGTAGTAAGGCACATATCGTATTATTACTCAGACGTGTAATTATCAAATATGTAATTTGTTATATTTTCATACATTTTTCTTTCACACTTCATTAATTTATTTAATTGCAAACAAACAAAAAATTAATTTCAAAAATTTTAAGAAATAAAATTTTTGTTCATCATCATTAAAATTTATGACGATTTATTGCATTTTAAAATTTTTTCTGAATTTTAAAAGTATGTATAGAATATATTTCGTTATCCTTATATGATTTTTCAATAAATTTTCATTTATTCTTTTATTTAAAATGTCTGTCTGCTCTCTGCTACTATCACCTGTGCACGTATACATTCCTATTACTTTAGAAAAGAAGAACTATAGAATATCATGAATCATTTTACAGCCAAACAATTCAGCGTTAACACAGACACATCTATAAACTTAGAATAAAAAAAATTGATTTGAACTGCTTGTACACTCATACTCGATGTCTATGAATGTATGTATGTATGTATGTATCTTTGAGTATTTGGATCATTTGGATCAGAACATTTTATTATCACATTTAAAATAGAATAGCACCTGGTGTACGTATTAATGTATTTTTTTTTTCTTTTTGGTATTTGAAAGAAAGATGATGAATTTGATGAAGAAAAAAATAAAACATAACATCTTTCATGAAATGCAACAAGTCTCCTTTTGTCCTACATATTACAGATTAAAATCACAATCAACTAGTAAATTTAACATAAAAAAAATGAATACATATATTTGTGTTTTTTTTTTTTATATGAGCAGAGCATATATTGGAGCAATCAACATCATTAGGACACCGAAAATATAAAAATACGAGACTAACGTACATGTACATAGGTACATGTATTCCGTTCCAAAAAAAATGGATTATCTTTTCATTTAAAAAAAAAAGAAGATTTTATTTTTGTTCAAATGTAAGAGTCCTTTAAATATTTTGGAATTTTTATTATTATTCTTGAGGATTTATGCATAAGCATATACTCGTATGTACATGAGCATCTCTGTAATATTTTTTTCGTGTGTTTAGTAATAGGAGATATGATATGTTCGGGATAAAAAAAATGTATGAAAAGAACAGTTTTCTTCTTTTTCATTACAAAAAAAAAGAAGTAAAATAAGAAAAAAAAATGAAACGATTGAAAACATCTGCTGATCGAGTTTTATTTCCATCATTTTCAATTATTTTTTTAAAAAACCACCGTATTTCTTTTGGCCAACGGTTATAGTTCATACAGCAGCTACTTAGATATATGACTAACTAAGTAAAGTATCTTCATTACATGTTACCTAAGGAACACAAAATTTTTGGAAAAACGAATCAAAATCTATGTGCGTTCTACTGGTTCTATCTATTTTGTATAGCACCTACATACATATGTGTTTGAATGCACGTACATCAAACGTACATTATAGGATAAGATAAATTTGTATCCATCAACGTAAGAAGAATAAATGTGACTGAAAATTGAAAGAAAAAAATAATTTAAAAGAAGGCGAAAAAAAAAAGATGTTGGTGTACTACAAATATGGAAAAAAGGATCAACAGATACTTATTTACTCGTACACTCATACATGTATGTATTATATGTAAGTATTTGTAGGTATGTATATGGTACTTGCGTAATTGACGCAGATGTTTAATATTATACAATAAATTTGAAAAAAAAAATGAAAAATAAAAATTAAATAAAATTCTAGACCTCCTCGGAAGGAATGTTTTCTATTTCTTTAACAGGAGAAATGAAAAAAAAAATGTTGTATACAATTAAAGGATATTTTAAGATATTTTTATCCTTTTGTATTTTTATATTTTTAATTAAATTATTTTTTCATTTTAATTTTCTATTCAAATTTTCTGGATAAATGATCCAATTAGATATATGGTGACAAAGCCAACACACATAATTCATTTTACTACTTACATAGCGTTATTTTCTTATTTAAATTTTATTCCTTTCATTTTTGGTTTAACATGAAATAAATATTTTTTTTTTTTTTTCGATAAATACAGGTACATAGTACAGTACACAGAAATGCATGTATTTCATGAACTAACGTCCAAAATTCAATGAAATTAATTGCAATTTTTATGCAAATATTTTCTTAGTTTTCTTTTTACATCCTTTCTATATCCTTTTTCAGAATTATGTGTTAACCATACTGTGATATAACACAGTTTATGTCTTTGACATATTCGATAATACAATTCGAAAAGGATGAATTAAATTCGATACTTGCTGAAATATCAAAAATAAATTTTTATCAGACATTTTGTATGCACATAATTACATTTATATCAACCGTATTGTAACATGAATCTTCTCAATTATACATTTGTTTGTTTATTAATTTTGACGTTGAAAAATTGAAAATTCACCAAATATTTAATGTTAAAAAATGTAATTTCTCAGTATTTAATGTCTGAAATGTTCTTTATGTGGACATTTCCGTTAATCGTACACACATATTCATTCTTAGATAAACATATTTAACATACACAATAATACTGATGTATCGTTTCAATTCAATATAAATTATTATCCCGGAATATTCGAAAAATATATATACATATACGTATGTACTTTCCGAGTACATGTCTACCTACACGTACTACGTACTCGAATGTTAGAATGTTTTTGTCTAACTGTCTGCAACATATGTTCGTTATGGTAAATTTACAATACACCGTGTTAACGATCGATGCTGTAAAAGTGAAAAAAGGATACTAAGGATACTCAATACATAACATTATTTTATTATACTACGAAAATGAAACATGTACATGTACGTATATACCTATGACCACTATGACAAAAAGAAATTCAAAAAAAAAAAATTCGTCTGGTCATTTTTGGAACAAGGAAACATATAAAACAGAAGCAAAACTATTTTAAATTGCTGTAGTTTTCTTCAATAATATGTGCACGTATTACATGTAAATACCCATATGTGGATGGATGATATATGTATGTATGTACAATGCTGTATTCGTCGTACCGTCGAACCAAACCAAGCAACGAACGAAACGAACAAACAAACACCTGCTCCAGATCAAATATCTGAATGTCTTTTTTTTTTTATTGTTTTTAATATACGAATATATATAACTAAACAGAAATGAAAATTGAAAATATAATAAAAGTATAATAAAAACAAAAAAAAAATAAAATTAACAAACAAGGAATATGGCTGACACGTGTATATGAATGGTGTTAAGTGTTTGTACGAATATTTTTCGACATTTCGGATATGAAAAATAAAAACAAAAAAAATAATGAAACATTGATAACGAAAAGAAAATGTCTGATTGGAAATAAATTGAAAATTCGTTTTGTAAAACAATTTAATGCACACACATATGCATGTGTACGAATTACGTACAAAGCTTTGAAATTAAATAAAGTAAATCGATTTAGAGAGAGTTATATGAGAACACTTTATCAATTTTCGCATATAATAATGATCAAATTTAAAATAAATATTAAAGAATAAAAAATAAATTCATTTTTAATCAAAATTCCTATTTCTATAAAGTGGAAAATTTCGAAAAATTTAAAATATATATATATATATTTTTGTTTTTCTTCAAAAAAAAAAATTAATATTCTAACATACGTAGTACATAACGATATTTATGCTTTTCTAATAAATTCAAAATGTAGTTTTAATTGATTTAAAATTTTCATTTGAAAATAGAATGCAAAAAAAATTTAAAAAATAATTTAAAAAAGTTTTGCAATTTCATACGAGTACATATATGTACATTAATGCATGCATAAATGTAAATACTGATGTGGATAAATTGTATGATACATAATGTGTACATATGTTTAAAGAAAAAAAATATGGTTTCATAAATTTTGAATATTAAAATTTTATTTTTTTTTTTCTTTTAGTTATAAAACTTTTATTTTATGTAGATGAAATTTGAATGGAAAATTCTTTATTATTAATACATATATTTTTCATATATTACACATTACCATACCATAAGAATATAGATAAATGTAGTCATGCATATAATGTGTTCGAGTATATTATTTTAGCAGTTAGAATGCATATAGAAGATTAATACGGTTTGCTGACATTAAAATTTCTATAACTTTTTTAAATAACAAATTTGCAAAATAAAAAAAAATATGTCTCATACGTTTTTATCTCCGTGGTAACTAACTTTTTTGTTTTTTGAATACGTGTTAAACATGCGTTATGGCATATGAAAAAGAGTAATTTAGCGTATATCGTTCTATAGTTAGCTGTCAATAACCTTACTGCTGCTACCTCTACTCCAAGATAAATAGACAACAATGTTGTCTATTTATCTTGCCTCTTCTCTACTACTTATTGTCTCTTCCTGTTCCTCGTATAATTCTTATTGAGTGTAGTGTAGAGCAAGTATAAAAAGGAAATGAATTTTTCTCTTGAATGAAAATACAAATTCATGGTAAGAAGTACTCATTGCTTTGTTGTTATTTATACTGTCTCTTCCTGTTTCTTGTATATACTTCTTATGATGTGTAATACGTGGTAGTACTGATAAAGTAACTAAAGAAAATGGATTTTTCTTATGAATGATGATAATACGAGTACATGGGCACACATTTTGTCTCCGTTTTCCACATACATTGTTTATTGCATTTTTGATATTTTTAAATTGTTCAAAATTGTATAATCATTCGATAAAAAAACAGAATATGTATTTCAAATTTCTAAATAAGTGTTTAATGCCTCACTTACAATCCAATGTGGATTTCACGACAGAGTAGACGGTATTTACAATTCAAAATAGATTACCGTATGTTATTATATAAGAAAGACTGAGAATTGTCACACTGCTTTCAAAATTTTCAATATAATTTCTCCGATGTCAGCGTCAGATTAGAAATACAACCTAATCACATTCTGACTCTGGTGAAATCCACGCTAGGCGGGAAAAAGGTTAGGAAAAAGGAGGTATGACAAATCTACTCTGGCGTGAAATCCATTTTGGGTTGTAAATGAGGCATTATCATTCAACTCAAGTACATATATGTTTTGTAAATCACTGTATACCCACTGTATATTACATACATATGTACTACATGGTACTACACTACATTCAAAGGCGATGTATACGGAAACCAAATAACAAATTAAATTTTTTGTTTACCTTCAACTTGATATTAAAAAATTTGTTATTTAATATTTATTTTTTATTAAAATTTATATAATTTCATGAATATGTGTATACGTGCACATATATGTGGTATGCACATATGTATGTAATTGATTTTGTTATATTTAATATTAAGTAATAATAATGCGTTCGAAATAACTATATATTTATTAATTTTTTAATATTTTCTCTTTGTTTATTTTGTGTTAAATGTAGCATACACTTACATATGTATAAATATAATTGAACATTATACAAATGTATGTGCAGAAACTATAAAAATTCATTTTAATTAAATAAATGGACAACAAAATTTTTTATATATGTATTTGTTATATTATGTACATATGTAGAGTTGTTATAGTTAATTAGTGTTTTTGGTTCATTTTTGTTTTTCAATTCAATTAAAATGAATTTTAAACAAATTTAAAGATTAAAATTAATTATAAGGATAAATGTATAAAATAAATATGAAAAAATATCAAAAATACATGATAATGTATATATAAAGAGAAAAAATTAATTTTAAATAAAAAACCAAAAACAAAAATGAAAATTCAAATTTAAATTTAAATTAATGTTTTAATAACTTCAACGTATATTATGCGAGCGTAAAATGTATCTATGTATATATCAAGTATCAACAACATATACAAGGACATATATATCTATACACTTTTGTATAGAACACTGAAATTTATTATATTTAAAAGGCAAAAAATATAGTGTTTTTGATTTTAGTTCACCACAGTTTCTTTTGTTTTAATTCTGATAATATATTCACATTCATGATTCTGTAGGTATGCATATGCATATTCGTTACATGGTTTATGTAAAATGAGTTCGTTATAACGTAAATTAAATTATAATAATACATACATATTTCTATATAAAATGTAGATAAAAATAATAATTACATAGAATCATAGATTTTATGTACTTGAATACAATTTGTATTCATATTTTAGTTTTATAAGTACGTTGGTATTTGAAAATAAAAAAAAAATACAAAATTAATTATATTTTTATATAGAACAGACATTGAGAATAATATGAAGCATTTTTCTATATACATATATTGTTTATGCGAGAACATAAATACATATATAATTTTTTATAATAATTATGTACACTATGTATATTATATCATGTATTATCAATAGTATACGGTTCTTTTATCAAATTATATGAATACATATTGCGCAAAATTTTAAGCTATTTTTTTTTTCATTCTGTTATTTTCAATTTAACTGCATAACATAATTTATAACATGAAATTTTTTTCATAATTTTAATTATAAACACGTATGTATATATGTACGTATACCCGTATATATAAATGTGCATATATACTCGTATACACACTTAACATGCGATTGTATATATACAAATGAAATACACAAAGAAAAAATAAACTAGAAAATATAATTAAGATATAATAACGATTCATTATACAAAAATGCATGCATGTACATTTACAGTATTACTAAGTATATACATATATACAGAAAGATAATAGATAAGTATTTGGTGATTGTTGAATTAATTGTAATGACATAAAAATATACAACAATGTTTTGACTAACATTTTGGTATGTATCTGTTTTTATTTGTATTTATTTTGTTTATAACAAATAAAAATTTGAAATTAAATCACGTAGGTACTTATTCTAAAAAAGAATGTATGTATGTATATACTCCATCTAAAATATTAAAAATTCCAGTAATTATGGCATGTATGTATATGTACACTTCTTCTACATAACTGAATTTACTAGATCTAATTATAAAATATTTTCTAATAATGATGCTCTAGAAATTTTTTATTGATATAGAAACGTATAATACTGGTGACATACGATACGAAATAATATCATATACGATACGATAGAGAGTCATTATCATCATCAATAGCGCTACAGCCCTAGGTGAGTCAGAGCTTTCACTGAAATGATTTCTAGACTTTATTTACTGTCATGAATGTATCTACAGTTTATTAACATGGATACTCTTTAACATTATAGGGCTTGAAATGATATAATAATCTAATAATATACTTTGTTTTTGTGTTATACTTGTCGTCAGCATTTTCAAGCTCTTGTTTCTAGCCATAACCATTTAAATTTAAGTGACTGAACTTTAATCAAAGTTTGAGAGGCAACGAAAAATTTTTAATTATTTTTTGTTACTTTTGCTTTAAGTAGAAATCGAACCTTTACTTCAAGATTAGTAGCCAGTTGCACAATATCATTTGTGCCACCGAGCCCCCGCAAGTAAATAATTAAAAATTGAAAAATAAGAGAATATAAGGATACATAATTGTTATAATTGTAACATACACATTATTAGAAATGAAAATATTTACTCGTATCATCAAAGATGCGACCGTAT